>CP010923.1:0-600000 GCA_001010845.1 Sporisorium scitamineum
CCTAACCCTAACCTAACCTAACCCTAACCCTAACCCTAACCCTAAGTTGGTGAAGTGGCCAGCTTGAAGATCGTGAGCATGGTCCTCCTCCCACTTGTCAGCGGTCAGCTTCTTGGGCCGGATGAGCTTGCAGTCGATGCTCACAGCCAGCTGATGCCAAGTGCGCATCATCAAACCACCAGATGTGGTGGAGATGTACTGCTTGCAGAGAGACTGCAACATCTTGCTGATCATGTTGGTATCCCATGGCTTGCCAGCATGATCCACAAGAAGCATGGCACTGGACTCGCGTGGCTGCACTGTCGCATTGTACAGCAGGTGCACAAATGGCACCACCTGGCACACATAAAAGACCACCAAGCAGCCAACGGCATGCGGCAAGAAGCGTGGAATGATCTTCTGCCGGCCGGTGCCTTTGTTGCTGGGCAGGGCAGTGAACACGCTGCCGTCGTGCACAAAGACATTGCGTGGACCCAGCAGCGTGTTGGTGTGTTGCAGCTGGACCAGCTCTGTTCCTCGGGCTGGCAGACCGCTGCTGAGCTCAATGAGCACAGCAAGCAGCTTGGTGAACTCGTCGTGGAGCGCAAAGTAGGCCTGAGCAGCAGTGCGGTCCAACCTGACCTCCTTGGAGTAGGCATCCAGCAGCGGCAGAGAGGCTGCTGGCGCAGAGCCAGTGACCGCACGGCAGAGGACGCTGGGCAGCGTTGGCGGCTCCAGGCATGCATCCGCCACACTGAAGCCAGGGCGCATGTTGCAGATGTTGTCCTGCACCAGGGCCAGATCGACCATGTTGGCCTCTTTGGCATTTGCCAGAAGACGTAGCTCTGCCAGACGCTGGTCTGCTTGCTGCAATGTACCGTGCATCAGAGCAGGAAGCCGCTCCACAGCAATCTCCTCCAGGCCAAAGGTGACGGTGGCAAGATCCTTGCTCCAGTGGAATGCAAAGCTGCTGCCGTCATCGTGCGCCAGCGCTGAGCCAAAGCAGTGGAGAGACTGCAAGTGTGCGCTGGCAGAGTGGCTATTGTGGTAGGCGTACTGCTGGAGGATGCTGTCCACCTCTGCCATCTTGCCCGCTGCGTCTTGGTGCGCAAGGAGGCCGTGCTCTGCATGAAGGAGATGCTCGTGCAGCACACTGCGGATGCAGAACTCCAAGGCTGCAATGGCAGAGGTGGCAGCGCTGACAGGCTTGAGGGTGCCGTCAGCACTGACGCACAAGTGAAGGAAGAGGCACGAGAGGGTGAGCTGCTCTGTATGGCCAAAGTCCACCGGCTCTTGCGTGACCAGCAGGACAGACAGCTGGAGAAGCAGTGCCTCTGCTTCCTCTGTGACCACAGGGTTGGCACCGCCATCTTCCTCCTCCACACCACAATAGAAGTCCCGCAGCTGCAGAAGGGCATCCTCCAGCTCTGCATCCAGGCCATGGTGAGCATACGGCGTTGCTTTGCCATAGTAGCCAGCATCGTTGCCGTCAAAGAAGAGGTGGAAGAGCAGTGCCAGCACGTGCGCCCACAGCTCTGCACGCTTCCTGACTGTGTCCTTGTTGAGGCTGTATGGCTTGCTGGCGTTAGGACCATGAGCATGGAAGAGGGCCTGCGTGGTCCGGCTGGAGCTGAGCAGCCCGCTCATCCACTCCACTGCCACCTTCTTGCCAGCAGCGTACACCCAGTGTGCTCCGTAGCGGTGGGCACCTCTCCAATTCTTGGGCTCACCACGTAGGAGGCCAAGGGCAGTGATGGGCTTGCCAGCCCAGTACATCTGCCAGTCCAGAGCACGCGCCCATGGGCCAAGGTTGCCAGTGTACTCCTGTGGCTGGATCTGCGGGGTGAGAAGACCGGCACTGTGGAGCAGCTCCTTATCTGTCTGGAGCAGGGTGCTCACCTTGGCCTTGGCCGCATTGTCCAGCTTGTCTGTGGACATGGCCGTACTGAGTGCTGCAGGCAGAGGCAGAGGCACCAATGTGGGGTGGGTGGCATGTACATAGCGGCGGTAGTTCTGCGCGTTCTCCCAGAACAACTGGATGGCATCGTTGCAGTGGTACTTGCTGGCACCGTCGGCATAAGTGTGCTGCTGAACGTGGCTGTTCATGGCCGACTTGCTCTTGATGCTGTACGTGCAGACAGTGCAGTGGCGACCACCGTAACTGCCTGCCAGCTCTGGGATGTACAGCACTGGCAAAAGCTCCTTCTTGAGCTCCACCACAGACGGAAGCTCCAGGTCCAGCTCTTGCAGAAGCGGCGTGAGCTTGGCCTGCTGACCATCGTCCAGCGCATAGGAGTGGAACTGCTTGATGTGTGCCATGATCTCCTTCACCAATGGTACCAGTGCAAGTCCATAGCCGCAGTTGGGACGCGTGCAGACCAGGATGCGTGGGTGAGCCACCAAGCGGAGGTGGAACTCCTGCAGCTGCGTGATCTGTGCAGCGCTGATGCAAGCAGGAACATCAGTTGCACTGTTGCAAAGCAGAGAGGCTGGATGTCAGTGGAGTGCAGTTGACGTGTGGTGATGCTTGTGCAAATACAGTACATACCCGTCATCAGGCACGCTGCAGACCATGTTGGTGTTGTCAGTGGTGGCGCTGTTGGTGCCAGCACCAAGAGAGCTGTTGGAAAGGGCAGACATGGTGAAGAGGATGCAGAGCTGGGAGCGGAAGAGTAAAGAATGAATCTTAGACCATCCAACAGCAAGAAGGCAGCCTCTTTATACTCAGCATCCGCCCAGCAGCCTCATGGCACGATGGGAAGAGACGCACAGCAGGGCATACGGGATAGACAAAGGAGCACGGCCAACTCTCTTGCTGGAGATCATCCTGGCCACACCAAGCAGTTGGCAGCTGTAGGCACTTGTCCTGCCATCTCAGAGGTTCTCCACCATGGAGACAATGGTGGACCGTAACTCAGAGAGGCTGCAAGCTTTGTCTTTTGTCTTCCTCACCCCTTTCATTGACCGGCTACAATGCATCTGACTCTTGCCGTCCACAATCTGTTGCCTGCAGCTTTATGGTCACAAAGCATGGTGCAAACAACCCAATCTGACTGACCGTGAGAGCAGGGCTGCCAAATTCCCATCCTTTGTACGGCCTTTGCCAGGACAACTGTCATCGGTTGTTCAGCTCAACCCACTTCTCTGACGGTAGCCACCTTGGACTGCTGATCCATTTCACACGTCTTTTTGCATCCATCCTTTTGCAAACATTGACGGTGTACCATTCCAAACTGAAGTCCTATCAATGCATACTCTCTGACCATCAAACATTGACACCCCCTTGGACAGCGGCCAGCAGAGGCAGTCACCAGGCCAACGGCGGCCATGCCAAAACGGTGTTGCGGCCGTAACGCACGTGGCCTGTGTCAGCAGAGCAACGGCCGCTTCAAAGGGACAGCGGGCCGTACCAGCCAAAATTGCAAGGTGGCCGTAGAGCACTTGAGCAGTGTCCGCAAAGGGACGGCCGCTTCGAAGTGATGGCCGGACGGCCTGCCAAAAAGGGGGAGGGGGCCGCAGGGCACAAGAGCAGTGACTGCATTTCCGAGAAATTCACGTGTCGCGGCCATCCCCAATTTCAAACCGTACGAGGCACTCCACCTGTGTCTTGGCCGAGCGACCGTGAATTGGTTTGGATGTGAGATCGCAGCGCATTGGGGCAGGGCGGCGGCGGCCGTGGCGGGCGCGGTGCGGCCACGGACTAGGGCTAGGTTTCGAGCCTGAAACCCTTTGTGAGCATAAGCCATGCGATGGTGACGGAAGACATGCCGTTGGTGACAACGTAGTACCCAAAAGGTCTATGCATCGTCCTCACTGGGTCTAATGTAAGTCGAATCGTTTTCACCTTTGGGTTCAGACCCTTCTTCATATTCGGCCAACCCAGGCGGAGCTTGACCATCTCCAACCCATCATTGATCAGGTGCGTGTATTGAGGGTCAGCCAGAGCGTCCTTCAGCGAGCGAGCGGAAAAGGCCCATGCCAGCCACTCCTTCACGTTGTCCTCGTAGATGTCTTCGATGGGAGCAAAGAAGAACCAGCTTCTCAGCCTTTCGCGACGAGCAGAGGCATCGTCCGGGTCCACATGCTTGTCCTTGAAAGCACTCAAACCCATCGGCTGCTGCTGCTTTGGCTTGTCCTTAGCTACGCCGTTGCTGCGTTTGATGAGCTTGGATTCGGGAGCAGGGCCGAGTCCAGCAGCGAGAGATTTCGTGAGGAGGATTTGGAGAGTATCCATATCTACGTTGAGCGGAGGAGGGCCCGCAGCCGCTTGCTTGGTGAGGAACCACAAGTAGAGGCTGAATGGCACCTCAATGAGCGCATGGATGTACCAGAATCTCGCCCAGAATTCATAGCCATGGGGGATGGCAATGGGGTGGCCGGTCGAGTAGAAGCGGTATGCAAGAATGGTATAGCAGATAGGTGTAACGCTCCAGACTAGCGCTGCTGTAGCAAAGCCATAGATGAAACTGAGGCGGCGTTTGGGGTTGTGCCCCGTGTTGAAGCCCAAGACGGGATCTATCCTGTCCAACAGGACAAAATGCTGTTTGTGAGCTGCCATGATGAGTCATGTGTATTGTCGATAATGGTGGGGTGGAAGGTGACTGGATGCATGGACGGAAGGCCAGCTTTCACATCTGTTGACAAGTTGGGGCGCTCGAGCACAGCTGAACATTGATTTTGGGCGTTGCATCTCAGATGCAGTCAGAAATCGCCGATGTATGCAACTGTTTTGTGGGACATAAGGCTGCACATCTGTTTTTTTTTTGTTTTTTTTTTTTTCAGTGGTGATGATTCTTGAATTTTCTATGACATGCTTTCACACAAAAGAAAAGTGGCTGTCCATGACTGCACCCACTCAGCCAAATTGCCACGTTGTCTTGTCGACTTCGGCAAGAGATAGGGATCGAATTTCGATGATTAAGAGGAATTCCTGCTGGTATGGCCCTCCAAAAAGTGTTCTCTTATGAACTTATTGTCTGCAACAGTATCAGATGAGTTGAAGAACACATTGTCTATTGTGTCACTTGTACTCTGGAGGATACAGGAGTAGCGTACAGAATTTGAGCAGGTTTGAGGTAGATGGTGAGCCTTCGAGTCCAAGGTCCGAGGTTCAAGAGGATGAAGCCCAAATCACTGTGCGAGGATAACAGCCTTGGACAGCAATCCAAGGCCACCTTGCTGCGTGGCTTAGGGTTAAGTTAGGGTCAACTACAAATCCAAGCCACCAGTGGGGTGCTCAAACTTTGGTACTCATCCACTTCCCGTGAACCACATCAGCTGCTGGTCTACCAATTCAGCTATGCCGCAACCAACATCGCCAATCATATCCGCAAAACTCAGTGGTGAGCAGTTCAGTCAGGAAGCAGCGCTTGCTGTTGGCCTGGTTGCCTGCAGCTGTGGTAAGGTAGTGTTGAATGTCCCCGCTCTGCTGTGGTAAAAATTGAATTGCTTGGTCCAGCTGTCCCCGAGGTCCAGCTGTCTCCCTGTCCAGGGCCATGTGCCTCCCTCTATTCCTGTTGTGCGTCTCTTCCCTCTCCAGCCAATTGGGTGAAATTTGGATTGTCCCCCCAGTTGGCAAAGCTCAATTCATCTCTCCACACCTTGTCTCCAACTGCCGCTGGCACTTTTCAAGTATTTTCTAGGGCTGTCTCCTGCGCTAGAGATGCTCGCACGTGGACTTGGGCAGGGAGACACCCCCCCCCCTTTTTTCCTTTTGTTAACAGAGGAAGACCACGGCCTACGGCTAGGTAGACAACGCTTAAAACCCCAGTATAATGGTATGGAGACAAGCAAGCAGATACTCGAAGGCCGCAACATCCGAACAGACGGAATTTGACTACGTCTTCCAGATTGGAGAGACAGAGAATGCTGGCACGGCGAAGCTTGCTCAAGCCATCAGATACAAACCACGGCTTTCTCTATTTTCCTCTTGATACGCACATGAGTGTACTTTGTATAGATTGTTAGATGTATCACACAGCACAGCCAATTCAGTGCGGCAGCTTTCCGCAATTTCCCACAGCTGCAATGCCTAAAGATCCGGAGCTGACAATGGACAACCCTGCTCTGTACTGAATTGGGGCTCCATGAACAAGCTTATCGTGTAAGCTCCTTTATGTTCCAAATGTGTTGGGCACCACTACGCTTGTCGGCTATACCCTGTTTTCAGGCTTCCTTGTTCGTTACGAAACGCTGGCTCTACCTTCGCTGGACAGCGCTTTGGGCCAGTCGAAAGCGTCAGCATTGAGAACAAAATGACCCAAGCCTGATGCTGACGAGCAAGGTCCCAGATGACCACCTTCAGAGTGTTGCTGATATTACCTATGTCGGCTAGACGCTGTCCATGGTTTGTCGCAATGTGCCTGTGATAGTCCTTCCAGTCTGGTTGATGTTGCGAGGTAAGATTTGTGAGACACAAAGCTCTCGCAGCTGGAGGGCCTAGCAGGACTCAAATGGAGAGAGAGGGATCAATTATTACAGTCCTTCCGCCCAAATCTATGACATCTTCGAATGACGTGCTGGGAGTAATGGAGCCAAGGGGGTGTACCAAGTCATCCTGCAGGCTTTGTGCACCCTTCGGTGTCCGACTGCTGCAGTTCGAGAAACTCGGCGGCATGGCATCCAAGAGCATTTGGGACCTGGCTGAGAGCCTCGGAGGTTGGACCGTGTAGTATGAGGGCAGGGACAAGAAGCTCTTCGAATCGGTAAGGTCAGCTTGGTCCTCGGAAAGGCCTTCAATGCAAGGTGAGATGCCAAGAGTACTAGATGGCGATAGACCGATGAGAGAATTACCGTCACGGGGAGGACCAGTGACGGGCTAAGGCCAGCCGTTTGCATAGCTGAAGAGAAGATGGGTTCTAATTATTTTCCGGTGATGATGTTTGGCTCAGCAAAAGACACGCTGATCATCTTTTCCATATCAGTGTTCAGAAGACTGGCTTCGGACCGGAAATCTTGCAAGGAAGGGGTGGAAAGCATGTTGGCGAGTGAGATGATAGGGAATTCAAGTGACGGCAAAAGGAAAGCTGGCGGTGGGTTTTCATGAGTCCATCACATAGACTTGGGCTGTACATTTGATGTATTAAATCGTATGGTTGAAAAGCTCCATCACCACCATGGGGCTAACCCCTTGCCACCAGGTGCGGATCTGTTTGACCCTGTGCTACCCTCGACATTTCAGCCACTCAACTCGAAAAGGACATATGCGATTCGTTCAGCACCGTTGAAGTATCCGATGGTGACAGAGTCCCACAAGCCAAAGTGCTGCTCTACCAGCACAGTGGATTTAAGTGGTGGCAGGGACGAGTCTTTTCAAGCAAATTGTTGCCCGCCGCACTGCCTTCCTCCAAGGATACAAGATGAACAAGCGGGATGAAGAAGGGAGGAAGAAGAAGAGCAGCAGTAGTATCCTTTGACACCTTTGTCATTTGGATCGTCAGATGTCTGAGTAGCTGTGCAATGAAGATGAGCAGCAGAGGTGGAGTGCACATGGTGGTGTTTTTGGGTAGTATCAGTGAGGCAAGTCGAGAATTGTGTAGGGTGCTGGCAATGGGGACGGAATTCTCAGCATTCAGTGTGGCTGCTGGGAGTGTGATGCTGGCCTTGCCTCGCAAGCAAAGACAAAACTACCCACAGCCTGTGAAGGGCTGCTCCACCAGCAAAGGCTACAAACGGCCAATCCGCCCAGGACAGCCATGCACAGCCGTTCCATCTGTGATGCTGTTGGATTGACAGCAGCCTGTCAGGCCACTTTACCTGCAGTCCACTAGTTGACAGAGTCCAGAGGTGATGGCCAGTTGTCTACAGCCGGCCGCCACCTTAACCGTTGCCTGCCAAAAATTGGTAGAGGCTGTGAGACACTTTGCCAGTGTCCTTAGAGTGACGGCCGCTTCTACGTGACGACGGTCCCCCTACAAGAAGCTGAATTGGGCCTTAAGGCAAAATCACCACTTTATGAAGAAGCCTAGGGTTGAACAAAGCTCCCAAGCGGAGACTGTTCTGGTGGCGAGAGAACAGATGGGTGCAGTGTAAAAGCGCCGTAGATTCATGCTTGCGCTCTCTGCAAATTCTCCTTGCAGTCGGGCTAAAAGTTAATTTGGTGGTCCGCTTGGCCCCTTCCAAGGCTGTCCGCTGCTCTGGTTCTGTGAATTTGGCTTTAAGTCTGCGGGATAGAGAGTGCTGACAAGTCGACAGGAGAAAATACACAAGATGTACATGCCCCTTGCAGCAGGTCAAATTGGCAATCAACCATCCCCCGCTTAGCTTGTTGACCCGCATCACAGCTCATCACAGTTTGTTCAGTACAGCGACTGCGTTTGGCCTGGAATCCATAGGCCAAGGCACAGTAGAAGGTGTGACAGAAGTTGGCCTGTTCACTGTGGCTTGAATGACGCACAGAGTCTTTGCCTCTCTATCTGGAAAGAACAAAGTGTAAGTGAGCCATTTGCTCAGGTCTCTGCTAAGAGCCGGCAGGTCCTGCACCTAGAAGGTGCCTCGCTTGCTGACTTGCCTCCTCGCTTTGCGGAAACTTGTTCCTCTCGTCAGGGCATGGGAGGAACAAAGCTTAAGGAGTAACAGTTGCACAACAGCCCTCCGCTTGCCACTCAGCCAAACCTCTTTTGGTGGCTTGAAATCCACGAAACGCTTTCAAGGTTGTGTGCACTTGCTGCTGTGCTTCAACTGCAAAACTCAAAACTAACAAAGCTGCAATTGATTGTGACACGGCGCATCTGACTCTTGCTGAATGTGCTATGCCAACCGCCACGCGCACACTGTGGTCATGCGCTCATCCGAAGCCGATAGTGAATGGACTGTGTGGTGTTGCAACCGTCTCGTCTCGTTTCAATTTGGTGCAGTGTGTAGCAAAAGTCAACTATATAGTTGGTCAACACGTTTGAGCGCAGGCACAGATGCTCATTAAATCTAAGATCCCGTCTGCCTAAACTGTCTCTTTCTCTTGGCAGGAGGCTGCGTGCATTGCCCCATCTGTCAAACCACCAGAAGCTCAAATTGACTGACTTTCTTTCACCCTTCCCACTGCCCATCCTCGTCTCATTGCCATTCTCATGTCGGGACCCATCTCTTCCCCACCATCATCACCGTCCCGCGGTTTCGCCCCTTCTGATCCTATCCTCCTCTGGAGTTGTGGATCCCGACGTAGAAGCAGGCTTCATTTTCTTATCGGTGGCGACTGACACAGTCACAGTCTGCTTCACCTAACCTTAAAGTTGTCCTCAACTCGCCATTGCCTTTCTCGTACCTCTTTGCACACCTCCGCTAGCTGTCTCCAACGGTTCGGTAAGGACTCATCTCGTCGATCATTTCGCTCTTCCCGGGTCTGCATGGCTATCACTCCAACCTTCCTTCATTTGCATCTGCTCCGCTTCTAGAAACATCAGACGCCTTCATCTGCTCGTCGCGCCGCATGTAACTTTACTCCATGTCATTTCCTTCCGAGTCCCCGCAGTGCAGTTCTTGCGTGTCTACTCAAACTCACAACTTCCCTCATGAACTCGTCCGGTAGACCCACCACAGGCAAACCTACCACTGGTTGTCCCGGCACGCGCGGTGGAGCCGCAGACCTTAGACCTCCGACACAAGGCCAAGGCACCACTTGCCTCAACAGCAAGACACCTACATCGAGGAGGAATGGGACGAGGAGGGGTACGAATCCGAGGACGATGGGGATATGTTTGCCTTTGTTCCTCCAATCTCGGTCCTGCACCTGAACTTCAGCACAACCCACTCGATCCTTCCATAGACAACCAGAACCGCCAGCAACACGCAGATCACGCCACAAATCGGCATGTCGACGTCGACGCCCCTGCTCCGGACGTCTCAGACCAGAATGAAACTTACTACTACGACAAAGCTACCGGAGCTGTCTATGATTTGCAGGGACGTCTCGTCGTTGTCTCGGCACAAAAGCTGGCTACGGCTCAGCCAGATGCACCCTTGCATGCACAGGTCCGTGGTTTCCAGCACAACGCCGATGCCAGAGAATCTCCTGCCTACGAGATCACCTGGACAACGTCCTTGCCCAGTCTTCCACCAAGCCACGCATGTCCACCGACCACCGCTCCTTTGACTCGGCCAGCACCTTCACACGCGATCCGTCGGGTCAGCCACTCAACCATGCGCGATCGTATACCACCTTCCCCTCCATGGAGGCGCTTCCCGAAGCCGACTCACTCCCCGCCAGTCGCAGCGGTGCCTCAGAGATGCGCACTACCCTTCCGCAAGGCACACGCGATATCGGCATCACCGCCAGCGGAGGTGGCTCGCTCGACCAGGCCATCCCTGTGCAAGGCAAGCGTCAGAGCGCCCAGATCGACGCTTTCTCTTCGTCACTTCCTGAGCTTCATCGCAGTGCCGAGATGGACGACAACCTCAAGTATCCATGTGACTCGGGGCTACGCCTACAACGATGTATACAAGGACGATCTCCACATGGTTCATTTCAACGAGATAGGTCAAGGCCACGGTCTTGTCCATCCTACGCATGAGGGCACCGAAGTAGGCGCCAGGGGCATGCGCATGGTCGAGCTCGAGATGGACATGGAGGAGGACTCACCTTACCCCAAAGTGCGTGCGTCCGTGTCCAATGTCGATGACACCAAGATGCCCGTCAACATGCTGCGCATGTGGTTCATCTCGATCTTCCTCACCATTCTCGCCATGGGTGCCAACAAGTTCTTCTTGCTCCCAAAGCCCGCACCCACCTTTTCAAGCACTGTCATACTGCTCATCGCCTATCCCATTGGCAAGCTTCTCGTGGCCATCATGCCCATCCACATATGGATGTTGCCACACTGGTTGGGTAGTGCTGAGTTCTCGCTCAACCCTGGTATCTACAATATCAAGGAACATGCTTTCACCTCGATCATGGCCAGCATCTCCATCATCACCGCCTACGGCATCAACGTTGTCATTGTTCTGGACTTGGAGTGATATTATCACGAGCCCAAGGCTATTGGTTTTGATAATCTCTTTGTGCTTAGCTCACAGGTCATCGGTGTGGGTCTGGCTGGATTGTGTCGACGCTTCCTCGTCTGGCCTGCTAGCATGATCTGGCCCCAGAACCTCGTTTCTGCCACCATCCTCAACACACTGCATGCTGAAGAGGATGGTGCGGATGGCACCATGACGCGCTTCTGCTTCTTCATGGTTTTCGGCCTTGGCGCTTTCCTGCTGTACTGGGTGCCTGGATACCTTTTCACGGTGCTGTCTTTTTTCAACTGGGTCTGCTGGATCTGGCCCAAGAACATGCCTGTCAACGTGGTCTTTGGTAGCTACACCAGCATCGGTCTTTCGACGCTCACCATCGACTGGACGCAAATCAGCTACATTGGCTCACCGCTCATCGTTCCTTGGTGGGCCAAGTGCAACATCTTTTTTGGCTTTGTCATCTTCATCTGGATTGCTGTGCCGATCATGTGGTTCAAGAATGCGTGGTACCAGGCCTATCTGCCTTTCAACACGAGTGGCTCCTGGGACAGGTTTGGACAGCCCTACAACATTTCCTGTGTCATTATCAATGGTGTTGATCTGGACCAGACTGCCTACGAGAACTACTCGCCGCTTTACCTCTCGACAACACTGTCACTGGTCTACATGACCGGGTTTGCCATGTTGACGTCCGTGTTGATGCATACTGTGTTGTACCATGGCAAGGTGCTTAAGAAAGGTTTCATGCGTATTCATACCGAGGAAGACGATGTGCACGCCAAGTTCATGCGCCACTACCTGGAGATGCCTGACTGGTGGTATGCGTGCATGTTCCTGGTTGCGCTCGTGTTTGGAGTGGTGATGATCGAAGTGTATGACACAGGCTTACGGGCTTACCGATTTGGGCCTTGCTGGTGTCAATCCTTATTCCAACGATCTACATTCTACCTGCTGGGTTTGTGTATGCGATGACTGCAGAGCGCTTGGAATGAGCGCTAGCTTCACTGGAGCGGTGCATGTGACTGCTCATGTAAGCACTACGTCAGCAGTGGAGGCGACGTGTACAAAGGCTCAGTCCACTTTGTCGTTGTCGCCTCTGTCTCACCACCATCACACACTCGCCGTTTTGCTCCGGCATTCGGCTTTTCACCCGCCCATCCCGTCCCGTGCGTTGTTTCTCTTGTTACTCATGTTAGTTTCAATTTCTGCGGTCTCCCGCACCCTCTGCTATGCTCACACGCGACGCTCGACCGTCCGTTGCCTTGTACGGCCACGGCTGGGAGCTCGCGAGTGACTCGCTCGAGTTAGGCAATCAAACTTGTTTCGTTTCTGTTCCCGTGCGAGTGGAGTGATGGCGTGTGTGGCTGCGTGCCCATGATGGTGATGGGCAGGCAATTGGCACAAATCTCATTGGCGAGCTGCTGGGTGGTTACATATTGCCGGGTAAGCCGTTGCCCAACATGATCTTCAAGACTTTCGCGCTGCAGGGCTTGTTTGGCGGACTGCAGTTTGTGCAGGATCTCAAGCTGGGGCATTATATGAAGATCCCACCTCGGTTGACGTTTATTGCACAGCTGTCAGGCGTGGTGGTGGCGTGCTTTGTGCAGCTCAATGTACTGGGCGATGCTGCTTGGGGCGCTGAACCCGATCCCATTCTGGATCCTTGCGCAGCGGTATCCCAGGTCGTGGATCAGGTATGTCTCGTGGCCGGTCATCTTTGCGGGTGTCGGTTTCATCCCACCGGCGTCCGTGATCAACTATTCGTCCTGGTTCGCGGTCGGTTTCGTGTTCCAGTATCTGGTCAGGAGGTACAACTTCAGGTGGTGGAGCAAGTACAACTTTGTGCTTGCTGCCGCGTTGGATAGCGGGACGATCATCAGTACGATCGTCATTTTCTTTATGCTTATCCTGCCCAAGAACGGCTCGCTGCAGTTGAACTGGTGGGGGAACACAGTTGTTAGCACCACATATGACTATTGGGGGTATGCATTGAAGAAGGCACCAACGGAAGGGTTTGGATCTTTCCCAAAGTATTGAGCTGGATGCACAGGTGCGGGCACAAGCGCAATTGCAAAGATTTTGTTGTTTTGCTTTGCTTTGGTGGTGTATGCAAGTGTGTGCAAGTATATGGGGATCAGTGCGGAACGACGTTATGGCTTGACCAGCTTCAGCTGGTTGAAACGTGCCTTGCTGGTCACAGCAGGTGCTTCGGTGGTAAGACAGACTATGCTTTCAGCCTGGCGGGTCACTCCCCTTGCCCCTCGCCCCTCAACCTCTGCACAGCTCCTCCTAGCGCAGATTGTATGGCAGACCGATACGGGCTAAGTTATGACTGATTTACATTGGAATAATTTGATGGTAAGCTTGGGCCAGTTCACTGTCTGGGTTGTTGACTGAATTAGCATCCTAACTGAAAGCTGTCTGGCAAATGATGTCCAAGAGGACTCTGTTCACCCACAAGTTGCAGTCTACCACTGCGAAAGGCTTCTTTGATTCTTCCACTTGCTTCTTCAATATCTGTGTGAGGGGGTTCATTTTAGAGTAATAGATAGGAAATTGTTAGATCAAATTAGCGAACGAGAAAGCAGGATTCAGGTCAGTTGCTGATGGAACCCTAACCCTAACCCTATCCTAATCCTAATCCTAATCCTAATCCTAATAGATGTGTGTCATTGTACATGATAATTCTGTGTGGTCTGCTGGTGGACCATTTTGTATCTGCCATTGTGACCTTGTAGCTGCCACTGTCCAGTTTGTAGTTGCCACTGTCCAGTTTGTATCTGCCACTTGGCCAACAGTTGCATTTGGAATGAGATGCATCTTGGTTTGATTTTCCCTCCAATTTCTTTGTATTTGCCACTCTGCATTTGTATTTGCCACTCTGCATTTGTAGCTGCCACTCTGCATTTGTATCAAACCAAACCCTGGACAAGCTAGGTATCCTCAAAAGCCCAGCATAAAATGTATAACAAGGCTATTATAATACATACAAACACATAGCATTGTTTTTTCATTGCTCACATAATGGTATGCAAAAAGGAATACATTGGCAGTCAAGTGTAACTGTCAAATAGTGCACATTAATTTCAACTGACAAAAGAACTGTCTTGCTGTTGAACAGTGCCACAACTGGGCCTAGGATTTCAGTAACAAGATATCAACCATTTTAGGTTGGCATCAGATCTGGAGCCTGCCTGAGATGCCTGAACAATGATTCCTGATGTAAGCATGTAAAATGTGCAGCCAGATCAAAGGCTGGTCTTGAATTGGCAATGCAACAGCTGCTGGAGCCAGTATCTGATTTCAAAGTCACAAAAAAGAAATTTTGGCCACTCCATGTTCATGCCAACTGGTGCTCCTGACATAATCTGACACTGCCAATTCATTCCTGCTTAGGGTTAGGGAGGCACCGCTTATCTGAGCCAGTATGGGAGCTCAAAGTGCCAAAAAAAATGGATGTTGCTCCCTTTCCATGTGAATCCTCAGTTCTGATGTAAACAGAGTGTCCAAGTGGATTGCTGGCCTTGTCAGCACTGTGCAACACCTTACACTGAAATCATACAACAGCTTCAACAGCAGCAACAAAGATGGCAAAGGCAAGGAGAACACACTCCCCTTTGTATGGGACCGAGGCACCAAGCATTTGCTCCACATGGCTGACACGGGTGAAGGAGCATCCAAGCCACTGCATCACCTCTGCACAGTGATCATTACTGTGTAACACAGCAGCAACCACTGGAAGGACAATGTCAGCATACCATCAAGTACACCAAGTCTGGCCCTCAGAGCTGCTGCCACTGTGGCAAACATCCATCAGCACCAAGCAAGAGAACCACACAATGTTCTTGGCCTTCTGGATGTGTGCTTTGATCCTGCCAATGTAGGAGCTGTTGATCCACTCACCATGGTTCCTTGGCAGCAGAAGAGATAGCAGAGGGAGCACATGTTGGTGAAGCCATCCAGTAGGGCCTTGGTACCAGTGGTGTTGACCTTGGGTGGAGTATCTGGGAGGATCACATGGTCAAAGGCAGAGTTGTCAAAGGTCAATGGCCCTGGACTTGGCTCCTGTGGTGTCAATGCTGAGGCAGTGAAAACATCAAGCACCTGCCTGCTGCTGCTACTGCTGCTGCTGCTGCTGCTACTGCTGCTGCTGCTACTGCTACTGCTGCTGCTGCTACTGCTACTGCTGCTGCTGCTGCTCTGCTCTGCTCTGCTGCTGCTGCTGCTGGTCCTGCTTCTCCAACAGTGGAGGCAAGTCCAAGCCAATCACCTTTTGAGGCAGTGTCGATGGACCAGCAACTTGGGACTTGCAGAGATCACAAAGTGCCAAGTCTGGCTGGCTGAGGCACGTCACCAGCATGCCATCCAGCATGCCATCCAGCATGCCATCCAGATACGTGGAAAGGACCAAGCACCAGCACATCTTCTCATTGATGTACTCCTCAAGGGTGACCTCCTCCTTACGCTGGGTGGCCAGCAGCACCGCAGAGGCTGGATCACCGCTTTGACCCACCCAGCCTGACTCTTGGACATAACTGACCAAGTCCCAGGCGTCACCACAGTGAACCACAAGCTGAATGTAAGGCAGGTTGATGCCAGTTCCAATGGTGGAAGTGCCAACCATGATGCATACACTGTCTTGAGTCTCAGTGGCTGCACACTGGAGCCAAGCATGGAGTGTGGCCATCTTGCTCTCAGCTTTGATCTCAGAAGTCACAAACATACAGCCAAGCTTGCCAGCCAGCAGGTCTGCATTGCTTTTGGACTTGCAAAACACCATCACCAGACCACAAGGATGAGCACACAGCAAGCTCTGGAGGTGGAATTGGAGCTGTGCTGTGGATGCAACTTGCTTCACCAAGTAGGAAATGTTCTTGCAGTTAGTGGCAGCCCAGATCAGACCTGCTCCATCTTGCAGGAGCATCAGGGATTCCTTGAAGGAGGCTACCATGGATGGTGGCAGCATTGCAGTGAGGAAGTACAGAGGCACCATCACACTTGACATCAACCACTTGATCTTGTCCATCACTGGCCAGAAGTGCACTTGTGTGATGGTGACATGGCACTCATCAAAGAAGACCGCTGCCAACCACTCCTGCTGCTGCAGACTCTGGATCCAAAGTCCAAATGGCACCAAGTAGCAGTTCTCTGCTGCAACAAAGACAAGTGCACTGCCTTCCACCTTGTTGGGGCACCAGTAGCCAGCCCCTTGCTGGCTGCTATGCCAATCTCTCTACTTTGCCAGATGAGATCTTGAATGAGCACAACAAAAGGCACCACCACCACCACCACCACTGATGCAGGCTGCAGCCAGAAGAGGGAGCAGTGAAGAGGGCTGACTTGCCTGAGCCTGTTGCCATCACAATGATCAGTGGAGTCTCACCTTGGTGGATGGCATTCAGTGCATAGGCCTGCTCCACAGTCTGTGTACAGTGATGACCAGTAGCCTTGAAGAGAGCATTGCTGATCACAGCAGAGATGGCAGCAGACCAGCTGGAAGTTGGTGCCAGTGTGGCTGCTGACTGGGTGCACTGGGTGCTCCAGCTTCTGCTTGACCAACCACAAATCCTCTTGAACAGTGTTGAGCTGTTGCTTCATAGCATGGAAGACCTTGGGAAGACCTTGGATGGTTAGTGCTGCCATGATCCACTGCTGTTGGTGTCAGCTCTGGTACATCTTCTTGAAAGTGGGACCACAACTGCCAAAAGGCATGCCACTGCTCTGAAATGTCCAGCATCACTGTCATGCTCTCTTGTGTAAGCTGGTTCAACATGCTAGCATCCAGACCATAATGCTGCTGTGTGGTGCTGGTGGAGTGCCCTGCTTGCAGATCATGAGCATGGTCCTCTGGGTCATCAGCCCTTACTTTCCTCAGTCAGATCAGCTTGCAATCAATGCTGACAGCCAGCTGCCACCATGTGTGCAGAGGTAGACCATTGGTGGTGGTGGAGATGTACTGCTTGCAGAGACTCTTGAGCATTGTGCTGATGGCCACAGTATCCCAAGGCTTGCCAGCATGATCCACAAGAAGCATGGCGCTGGACTGGCATGGCTGCACTGTCAAGTTGTACAGCAGGTGCACAAACAGCACCACCTGGCAGATGTAAATGATGACCAAGCAGCCAACCGCATGCAGCAAGAACCGTGGAATGATCTTCTGCCGGCCAGTGCCTTTGTTGCTGGGCAGAGGTGAAGATGCTGCCATGTGGACAAAGATGTTGCGTGGTCCTAGGAGCATGTTGGTGTGCTGCAGCTGGACCAGCTCCGTACCTCTTGCTGGTAGACCACTGCTGAGCTCGATGAGCACGGCAAGCAGCTTGGTGAACTCCTCGTGAATGGTAAAGTAGGCTTGAGCTGCGGTGCAGTCAAACGCAACCTCCTTTGAATATGCATCAAGGAGAGGCTTGGCAGCAGAGGCTTGGCTTGGCAGAGGCTTGGCAGCAGAGGCTTGGCGGCAGAGGCTTGGTGGCAGAGGGCAGGCTTGGCAGCAGAGGCTCGGTGGCAGAGGCTTGGCGGCAGAGGCTCAGCGGCAGAGGCGTTACCGGCAACTGCATGGCAGAGGATGCTTGGCAGTGTTGGGGGCTCCAGCATAGCATTGGCAAAGCTGAAGCCTGGCTGCGTGTTGCAGATGTTGTCCCGCACCAGCGCTAGGTTGACCAAATGGATGTTGTTGGCTTTGGCCAGAAGACATAGCTGTGCCAGCTGCTGGTCTGCTTGCTGCAGCACACCATGCAGGAGAGCTTGAAGCCGCTCCACCGCAATCTCCTCAAGGCCAAAGGTGACAGTGGCAAGATCTTTGCTCCAGTGAAAAGCAAAGCTGCTTGCATCGTCTTGTGCCAGCACTTTGCCAAAGCAGTGAAGGGATTGCAGGTGTGCACTGGCAGAGTGGCTGTTGTGGTGGACATAGCGCTTGAGGACCACCTTGGCTATCTTGCCAGCAGCATCTTGGCTGGCAAGAAGGCCATGCTCTGCGTGAAGGAGGTGCTCATGCAGCAATGTCGGAGGTGGCAGCACTCACAGGCTTGAGTGTGCCATCAGCGCTGATGCACAAGTGAAGGAAAAGGTGCGAGAGCGTGAGCTGCTCTGTGTGGCCAAACTCCACCGGCTCTTGCATGACCAGCAGGACCGACAGCTGGAGAAGCAGCGCCTCTGCTGTTCTGTCTTCCTCTGTGACCACAGGGTCACCGCAACTGTCTTCCTCTTGGATGCAACCATAGAAGTCGCACAGCTGGAGAAGGGCATCCTCCAGCTCTGCATCCAAGCCAAGGGGGTGAGCATACAGCTTGGCCTTGCCATAGTAGCCAGCATGGTCACCATCAAAAAAGAGGTGGAAGAGCAGCACCAGCATGTGCGCCCACAGCTCAGTATGCTTCTTGACCGTGTCTTTCCTAAGGCTGTACGGCTTGCTTGCATCTGGACCATGAGTGTGGAAGGTGGTCTGCGTCTTGCAGCTGGAGGTGAGCAGACGCTCATCCAGGCAGTGGCACACTTCTTGCTGGCAACATAGACCCAGTGTGCACCATAGCGGTGAGCGCCTCTCCAGTTCTTGGGCTCACCATGTAGGAGGCTGAGAGCAGTCACCGGCTTGCCAGCCCAGTACATCTGCCAGTCCAGGGCATGTGCCCAAGGACCAAGGTTACTGGTGTACCCTGATGGCTGGATCTGCGGAGCAAGGAGACCAGCATGGTGGAGGAGCTCCTGTTCCATCTTGATGAGAGTGCTGACCTTGGCCTTGGCAGCATCGTCCAGCTTGTCTGCAGACATAGCCATACCAAGTGCTGCAGGCAGAGGCAGAGGCACCATGTGGGATGGCTGACATGCACGTAGCAACAGTAGGTCTGGCTGCTCTCCCAGAACAACTGGACAGCATCATTGCAGTGGTACTTGCTTGCACCATCAGCATAAGTGTGCTGCTGAACATGGCCATTCATGGCAGACTTGCTCTTGATGCTGTACATGCAGACCGTGCAGTGGCAGCCATCATAGCTGACTGCCAGCTCTGGGATGCACGCACCGGCAAGAGTTCCTTCTTGAGCTCCACAGCTGAAGGATGCTCCAGCTTCAGCTCTGGAAGGAGCAGCTTGAGTGCAGCTAGCTGAGCATCCACCAGCATGTAGGAGTGGAACTGCTTCACATGAGCCACCATCTCCTTGACCAATGGCACCAGTGCAAGTCCATAGCCGCAGTTGGGATGTGTGCAGACTAGGATGCATGGGTGAGCAACCAAGCAAAGGTGGAACTCCTGCAGCTGCATGATCTGTGCAGTGCTGATGGGAGCAGGATCAGCAGTCAGACTGTGGAAAAAAGCAGTAGATTGTCAGTTATTGCACTGATATGTGGTGACACATGTTGCAAATGCATACCTCTCACCAGGAGAGCTGGGGACAGAAGTCACCACACACTGGGTGTTGTTGTTTTGGACATTGGTGCCGTCCTTGCCAGCACCAAAAGAGCAGTCAAAGTGTTGTGACATGGTGAAGAGAGATGCAGAGCTGGGAGCAGAAGAGTACAGTGAGTGAGTGAGTATCGTTGCCAGCTTTCATGAATCTCAGTGAGTCCATCAGCAAGAAGCCAGCATGTTTATATTCAGCATCACCCTCAGCAGGCTCAAACAGGATCAGCAGAGACACACAGCTGAGCATATGGGACAGACAAAGGAGTGCAACTGTGTCTGTCTCTCAGCTGGGACCATCACAGCCACACCAAGCAGACAGCGGTCATAACAATCAACTCATTCAGTGCAGACAATGTCAGACCATAACTCAAAGAGGCCATAAAGCTTTGTCCCCCATGTCTGCTGGCTGCAACACCATCCACAGTGGGAGATCTTCTGAAGTTCTCACCACTCACACCCTTTATTGGCAGACTGCAAGGTCCGACAGACGCTTGGATTCCGCAGCAGACAGCTTGAGACTCATGGTCACAAAGCTTATGGTCTACAGTCACAAAGCTTATGGTCTACGGTCACAAAGGGTAGGGCTCACGGTTGCAAAGCACTGTACAAGGCATGGATCCAAGAAAGCGTTACTGCTGACCGTGAGCAGCCACAGACTCCCACCCTTCGTATGGCCCTTGTATGGCCCCACTTTTTGTACGGCCATCATTGTACAGCCCCCACCCTTTGTATGGCCATTGTATGGCCTTTGCACAGCCAAGAGAACAAAGCATGGACCATCCTTAGTGGTCCAGCTCAACCCACTTCTGACCGCGACTGCAACCATGTCAGACTGTGGCCGTGATGAGCAGCCGCACATGCTGACCATCCATTTCATGTGTCTTTTCTGTTCCGTGATTTTGCAAGCATGTAGGGTGGCCATGCTGAAATTGCATTCAAAAGTTGGATAGGGCCACAGGGCACCAGAGCAGTGTCCACGCCGGCCTGCATTTCCCTGCATTTGCACACCTTGCAACCACAAAAATTTCAAACCGTAGAAGGCACTAGAGCAGTGTTTTGGCCCAGTGACTGTAGATTCTTTTCCATGTGAGATCGTTGCACATTTGGCGAGCAGCCATGGCCATAACCAGCGATGTATGGCCTGCCTAGGGCTAGAGTCACACACAGCAGTCAGCTCAGAAACACGGTGCAGTCTTCAGTCTGCAGTCTGCAGTGTGCAGTGTGAGCGGTGTGCAGTGATTGGTCTGTGGTTTGTGGTCTGTGGTTTGTGGTTGGCAGTTTGCGGTCTGAGTGGTGTGAGCTCTGCGGTCTGCAGTCTCTGGCTCAGTTGCCATCAAGCTGGGGCTGGCGTGTGCAGTCAGCTGCTGATGGTGACTGCAACTGCTGGCCATTGCACACTGAAAAAGTTGGATTTGGCCTGGGCACTAGAGTGTGAGTATGCATCTGAATTTCCTTGAATTTCCACATGTCTGACTGCAACCAATTTCAAACTGTAACAGCACTGGACCAGTCTCTTTTGCACTGACCGCAAGCAGCCCTCCACCTGGCCTGACGTGTCCATTTGGCAGAGCAGCCATGGCTGCCTCCAGCCACTTGTGTCAGCTGCCTAGGGTTAGGGTTAGGTTAGGGTTAGGGATTGGCTGGTGTCTTCAGCTACAGCAACTACACTGATCTCCAGATCAGCTTCACTGAGGCCAAGGTCAGCATTGACTTCCCTGCTGGTGCAGTCTGCTTCTTCCCATCACACATCCTACATCACTTCAACTCTCCAATCCTGGAGGGTGAGACTCGTGGATCCATGACCATGTTCATGTCCACCGATGTGGCCAAGTGGGAAGGCCTTGGTGGTCGAGTCTGTGATACTCTGGAAGAGACAGAGCAAGTGTACCGACAACAGTGTCTGGAGGCGTGGAAGCTCTTCCAGCCTCTGCCGGCTTCTGACTGATTGCGTTTGTGTTTGATTTCAATTGATTCTATTTTGATCTGTTCATTCTGTGTGAATTTGACAAAGACTAGCGTGAATTACCTGAGTGAATCAATCCTCCAACTTGCGCTTGAGCTCTTCTGTCTTTCAGCTTCCTGCTTCTCAGTAGCACAGCAGATGAGATAAAGAATGTTGTGTTTCTTTGGCTCCTTCTGCATCATCAATGCCTTGTGGAACAAACAAGTAATTGCCATTTGGTCATTGGATCACTGCCTTCTTCAATGTGTGCCGGGTGCTGCAGTGTGTGGTGGTAGACTGAGTTCAAAAGAAAGAACACAACATCAAGCGGCTGCAGAACCAGCTGACAATTGTATTCATGCAACTCCAAGATGGCATGCTGACCAAGGTTGATCAGGATTGAGACATCAGCATCCTTGTTGTCAATGTGAGACGTACCAGAGAAGCCTTGGAACAGAGAGAAAGTCAAATACAGCGGCTGACAGATTACATCAAGTCCTTCAACATGCTTGTTGGCCCATGGAAAGTGAATCTGCTCTCGATCAGTGAGCTCTTGACAGAAGGAGTCGCAAAGTCCAGAGTTCTTGTTGTTGACAATTGATTTGAACATGTTCACTGAAGAAGATCTTGAACCAGGCAATAAAGTCTGCTACTGCAGGCTTGCCAGCCTCGTTGCCAGCTTGATGCGTCTCTGATGAGATGACCAGATTGACTTTGGTCTGATTGTACCAAGCACCAAAGTGAAAGTGCAGAGATTTCTGCCAATCCTCAATCTGGCAGGTAGTGGGTGAATGCTTCTTGCACTTTGCGGTTGTGCACACATTTTGAAACTTGCAGATTCCTTCAGTAGCACGCTGATCCATAAGTTCAGCAATGTTGAGGAAGGGTGAGCAAACCGCTGAAGGAGAATGTTGCCAGTGTCAGCATCTGTCAAGGTGACATTGTGCACATAGGGCTGGTTCTTGCTGTCGGTGAACTTGGTGAGTGCTTCACCAGTGATGTGAATAGGATTGTCAAGCTGAACATTGGCCTTCCTGGTTGACAGCATTGACTTGGTGTCAAAGACCTTCTTGATGGAGATTGTCTCTTTGGACTGCCAGAGTGTAGAGCTCTCGCTTGTCATGCTTCTGTTGTGCTTGGCTGGTGGGAACTGCTTTTAACATTGCCAAAAAGATATGTACAAGTGCTGATGGAAAGTGCAGATGTGCTGACAGAAAGTAAGAGATCAACAAGTGCTGGTGCAATGAGAGAAGTGCAGAAAGGAGAAGAATGCACTGAAGTGGGAGACGACAAAGGATCGATCAAAGAGTCAAGTGACATGTTGTCTTTGCTTGACTTGGCATCTCCAAGAGCCAACAAGAATCTGCAAGTCAGAGTCTCTGAGAGCCGATGAAAAGTGAAGAGGAAGTGAGCGGCTCTGAGAGCCAATGAAAATCCAGAGGGGGTGAACATCTCTGAGAGCCAATGGATTTGCTGGGAGACATGCTGTCTCTGAGAGCCAATGAAAATGCCAAGTGGGTGAGCATCTCTGAAAGCTGGTGGAATTGCTGGGTGTGCTGCCATCTCTCAGAGCCAATGAACTAGCTGAGATATGCAACATCTCTGAGATCCAGTATGCCTCTATGCCAATGCAGTTTCAATGGCAGACCACTCACACGGTACACTGTCTGAATAATTCTGCTTGCTCACCGCACACAACACTCTGAGTGGTTGAACAAGTGAATAGACTGACTGACGTAACTACACTGTGCTCACACTACCGCCTCAACAGCAGCCACAAAGATGGCAAAGGCAAGGAACACACTCTCACCTTTGTACTGAACACTGGATCCAAGCAACGCCGGCACATCCGTTACGTCTAGCTGCTGACCAAGCCACTGCAACATGTCTCTGCAGTGATCTTCACTGCATAGCACCACTGCCACCACCGGAAGCACAAGATTGGAATACTTACGGCTGCAGCTGTTGCTTGCATTTGATCTGCAGATATGGATCAGAACATAGCAAGAGAAGCATGCTATGCTGCCGGCTTTCTTGTACCGGTACAGGTCCTTCTTGAATTGGCCAATGAATGTAGCATTGATCTTGGGACCATCTCTGCAGAACATGTTCCAGCAGCTGCATGCTGCAAATGTGTTTGATACAGTCTGGGCATGCACAAGTATGCTGATGGCAGAACAGGTAGCAGAGCGGACAGATGCCGTAGAAGCTGTCAAGTAGTCCTTTGATGCTGGACTTGTCCATTGTTGGAGGTGTTGGAGGTATGTTGTATTCTGCGCTGAGGCTGAACTGCGGTGACAAGAAGATGGAAAGCTGCTCTTGCGGCTGATGCTGCTGCTGCTGCTGCTGCTGCTGCTGCTGCTGCTGCCACTGCTGCCACTGCTGCATTGGAGAGCCAGTGATCACGGCGGTGCTGGATTGCACTCTGCTGCTGCTGCTGGCTGCTTGTGTGTGCGCTACAGTCTCTCTTCTCTGACAGCAGTGGAGACTGTAAGCCAATGACCTTGCATGGTGGAGTCACTGGTCCATCTATGTGTGTCTTGCAGAGATCACAGAGCACAAAGTCTGGCTGGCTGAGGCATGTGACCAGCATTCCGTCCAGATATGTTGAGAGCATAGAGCGCCGACACATCTGCTCTTGCACGTATTCCTGAATGCACTCCGTGTGCTGCATACTCTCCAATGCTAGAAGCACAGCGGTGGCTGGTGAACCGCTTCTGCCAGCACAGCCAGACTCTTGTGCATAGCTGACCATGTCCCATGCATCACCATAATGGACCACCAGCTGAACGTGTTGAGGATTGATGCCAGTATCAATAGCAGATGTGCCAACCAGGATACGTTTGCTGTTCTCTGTCTCTGCTGCAGAGCACTGGAGCCATGTAGTGAGTGTTGCTGCCTTGCCATCAACATCTGTGTGAATGAAAGAGCAGCCAAGCTGTTCTGCTAGAGGTTGAACTTCTTCCTTGTACTTGCAGAAGATCATCACCAGACCAGAGATGTACTTGGCAAGAAGAGACTGCAGCTGATGCTCCTTCTCCTGCTGAGACACTACCAACGTAACCACGTATGCAATGTTCTTGCGGTTGGTGGCTGCTCTGATCAGGCCTGTGCCATCTTGAGGAAGCAGGAGCGCAGCCTTGAAAGACGCAAGCATGGATGGTGGCAGCGTTGTGGTGAGGAAGTACATTGCCACCAGAAACTTGGCAATCAGTTGCTTGATCTTCTCCATCGACGCACGATAGCCTGCTGTCACAGTGATGTGACACTTGTCAAAGAAGAGCACTGCCAACCGCTCCTGCTGCATGAGACTCTGCAGCCAGTTGGTGAACGGCTCCTTGTAGCAGTTCTCCACTGCAACAAAGACAAGCTGACTGCCCTCTACCTTGTCAGCACACCGGTAACCATCCCACTTGCTAGCCATAATGCCAGTGTCTCCACACTGACAGATCAGATCATCTGTCAATGCAACAAACGGCACAACCACAACAACAACAGATGCGGGTGGAAGCCAGTGGAGCAGAGACATGAACAGCGCTGACTTGCCAGACCCGGTGGCCATCACCACAATCAGCGGAGACTCTCTGCGGTGGATTGCATTCAGTGCATATGCTTGCTCCACCGTCTTGGCACGGTAGCTGCCAGTAACCTTGAAGAGCGCCTGGCTGATGGTGCCAGAGATGACAGCTGAGCGGCCGCAACTGATATCTGCTTGAGGCAGTGGTGCGGCAGCGTGTTCCAGCTTCTGCTTGATGCAATGCAGATCCTCTTCAACAGTATCCATCTGATGCTTGAGACTGTTGATGGCCTTTGATGGCTCTGTGCTGGTGAAGCGTGCGCTGACAGGAGGAGCCAATCGTGCTACTGCTTCCTGATACCGTGTGTGCAGCTTCCAGAACGCATGCCACTGCTCTGACACTTCCAGCATTGCTTCCATGCTCTCTTGCGTAAGCTGGTGGAGCATGATTGCATCAAGACCGTAATGCTGCTCTGCTGTACTGGTGGAGTGACCAGCTTGCAGATCGTGAGCGTGATCCTCCAGCTCTTCTTGTGTGATCTTCTTGGGACAGATGAGCTTGCGGTCAATGCTGATGGCCAGCTGATGCCAAGTGCTGATTGTCAGACCGCTGGACTTGGAACAGACGTGCTGCTTGAAAAGGATCTTGAGCGTGTCAGTGATGGCGCTGGTATCCCATGGCTTGCCAGCGTGATCCACCAAGAGCATTGCGCTGGCTTCACGTGGCTTCACCACCACATTGTAAAGCATGTGCACAAATGGCACCACCTGGCAGACGTAAATCACCACAAGACAACCAACAGTGTGAGGCAGAAAGCGCGGAATGATCTTTTGCCGGCCAGTGCCCTTGTTGGTTGGCAGTGTGGTGAAGACACAGCCATCGTGAACAAAGATGTTGCGTGGACCAAGCAGCATGTTGGTGTGCTGCAGCTGAACAAGCTCTGTACCTCTTGCTGGAAGACCACTGCTGAGTTCAATGAGCACCGCTAGCAGCTTGGTGAACTCGTTGTGGAGAGCAAAGTATGCATCGGCACCAGTGTGGTTGAACTTGATGCTTCTTGAGTATGGATCCAGCAATGGCTTTGATGCAGGAGCATTGGCAACCACCACACGGCAGAGAATGCTAGGAAGGACCAGCGGCTCTGGCAATGCAGAAGCTACATTGAATCCAGGCTGCGTGTTGCAGAGATGATCACGGACACGTGCAAGGTCAATGCAGTTGTGATCCTTGCCATCAGCAAGCAGACATAGCTGAGTGAGTAGCTTGTTGGCTGTTGCCTGCATTTGGTGAATCAGATGTTGGAGCTCCTCCACTGTAGTCCTCTCCAGGCTGTACATGACTGTGCTGCCATCTTTGCTCCACATGAACTCCAAGCTGCCACTGTCATCTTGCGCCAGCCCTTTACCAAAGCAGTGCAGATTCTGGAGGTGAGTGCTGGCAGCATGACTCTTGTTGTGCACATAGTCCTTGAGCCATTGGCCCACCTTTGCAAACTGAACTGATGCTGCATTGTCAGCAAGAAGACCGTGCTCCTTGTTCAGCAGATGCTCGTGAAGCACAGAGCGGAAGCAGAACTGCAGCGCAGCAATGTCAGACGTAGCAGCACTGACCTTCTTGAGCATACCGTCAGCACTGAGGCAGAGGTGAAGGAAAAGACATGACACTGTGAGCTTCTCCAGTGCACCAAGATTCTGAGGAGTTTGCATGACCAGCAGAACAGAGAGCTGTAGAAGCAGTGCTTCTGCTTCCTCTCTAACAGAAGGGCCATAAGTGTTGCCACCCACTATGGCTGACTGCAAGGTGCATCTACATAACAGTGTTCTCACGGTCTGCGGTCCCTTTGTGAGTGAGCAGCTGCAAGACGTGTCGACAGTCAGAATTACCTTAAATTTCTCACAGCTTGTGGTCACAAAGGTTGGAGACACATGGCTTCAACAAAGGAGACCATAGACTGTGAGAGCAGTGCAACAAACTGCCAACTGCCAACCATGGTCACCTATTTCACGCATCTTTTTGCATCCATCATTTCACAGTCTTTACAGTCAATATTGTACACTCATACCATTTCCAACAAATACTGAGTGCCTCTGGTGAGGCTATGTGCACACTCAAAACACTGTTCATCAGAGTCACACACAGCAGTCAGCTCAGAAACACAGTGCAGTCTTCAGTCTGCAGTCTGCAGTGTGCGGTGTGAGTGGTGTGCAGTGATTGGTCTGTGGTTTGCGGTCTGTGGTTTGCGGTCTGTGGTTTGCGGTCTGTGGTTTGTGGTTGGCGGTTTGCGGTCTGAGTGGTGTGAGCTCTGCGGTCTGCAGTCTCTGGCTCAGTTGCCATCAAGCTGGGGCTGGCGTGTGCAGTCAGCTGCTGATGGTGACTGCAACTGCTGGCCATTGCACACTGAAAAAGTTGGATTTGGCCCTGGGCACTAGAGCAGTGTGAGTATGTGTCTGAATTTCCTTGAATTTCCACATGTCTGATGGCAACCAATTTCAAACTGTAATGGCACTGGACCAGTCTCTTTTGCGCTGACCGCAAGCAGCCCTCCACCTGGCCTGACGTGTCCATTTGGCAGAGCAGCCATGGCCACCTCCAGCCACTTGCATCAGCTGCCTAGGGTTAGGGTCCTGCTCTGGAAGGACCTTTTGTTCCTGTTGCCAGTGTCATGCAGGAGGTGGGTACTGGCCTTGCTACACATCTGGCAAGCAGCGAAAAGGTGATGGTGGATCTCAAGCTGGACAGAGTCATTGAGGATTGTGTAATGCACAATGTGATTGCCAAGACCAAAGGCAGCTCCAAGTCACAAGTCATCATGTTCAGTGCCCACTCAGACAGTGTCATTGCTGGACCAGGAATCAATGACAACGGCTCTGGCTCTGTTGCTCTCCTCACCATTGCAAAGGAACTCGCCAAGTACAGTGTCAACAATGCCATTCATTTTGCCTGGTGGTCTGCTGAAGAGTACAGTCTGTTGGGAGCCAAACACTATGTGACCAACCTCAACCAGGCTGGCAAGGATCAGATTCGACTCTACCTCAACTTTGACATGATCACATCTCCCAACTACATCCTCAGCATGCACGATGGCAATGGCAGCACATTCAATTCGACCAGCCCTGCAGGTTCTGCCCAAGCTGAGGCTATGTTTTTGATTACTTCAAGAATATTGCCAAGAAGCCATTGATCAAGGGACCCTGTGATGGCTGTAGTGATTATGGTCCGTTCCTGGATGCAGGCATCACTGCAGGAGGTCTTGACTGGTGCAGAGGGTCTTAAGACCAAAGAGGAGGTCAAGCTCTTTGGCAGCACAGCTGGTACATATGGCAAACACTGTCTTCATTGGAATGATCATGCTTGACAGAGGCTTTGGTGCTGCAATGGCAAACTTGACACAACCAAGAAGACTGCTGAATAGCATGCTAAAACACCAACATCGGTGCTGATACAAGTTGTGGGGTGTTGAAACACTTTCTCGAGCCTGCCCTTCTTGTTTGAGGCTTTGAATTCTGTCTTGCCCACCATGTAGTAGCATCTCACATCCCTGCAATCCAAGTTCCAGCCCTTCACAGCCAGTCAAATGCTGTGTTCATGATCACAGCACATACTACCATTGAATCACAACATAAGCTCAAAGCCTGTGTGTAATATTGTAATTTGAAAAGCCATGGCCAGCTGATCATGCACAGTCCTTTCTTTGTGTCTCAGCTGCAAAGAAATTTCCATCAGAGTTTGAAAATGACAATCAGGCATGGCAAATAGTGTTTAGGCATCAAATGACTGATGTTGCTAAAATGGGGCAAAAACCTGGAGGTTCAGGTGAACTCTGTTGGGAATTGAAGCAAGTGCTTGTCTCTGCATGCACAAACCATGTGATCTTGAAGTCCAAACCTGAACCATGTGAACAGTATGTCTGCACTTGGGTGCAAGCTCTTTTCAGTGCCAAAGATGTAGACACAGTAGTTCCTGGAAAACTGAATAGCAGACTCCTGTATTGTTGATACCAAGAAACATGGATACCAGTCACTAGTGGTTAGAATGAGATGGAGCCATTGATCCCCAAGGGAGAAACTAAATGTATGTGACAAAACTTTTGTCAATGGATGCCACAAATTGCTTCTGAAGCTTCTACAAGCTGATGATGGTCTTTGCTTAAGCTACCTTGTTCTAGAAGCTGGGTGATAGGCATGGTCTGTCCTCACCCAAGACTGCATGAAATTCGCAATGAGTGTTGTTTTCTCATGGTTGCTTGGCAGATTTTAAAACAAAAAAGGTGCATGCTGGCTGTTGCATAGCCTTGAGGTCTATGGTCCAGCTGTCTGCAGTCTCTGTGTCTGTGGTCTCTGTGTCTGCAGTCTCTGTGTCTGCGCTCTCTGTGTCTGCACTCTGTGTCTGCACTCTGTGTCTGCACTTGTGTCTGTCTGTGTCTGCACTCTCTGTGTCTGCACTCTGTGTCTGCGCTCTCTGACTCAACTGCATTCAAGCTATGATTGGCATCTGCAGCCAGCAGATGACCATGACCATGACACTCACTGACAGACTGTCACACTAGGAAAAGCTGGATCAGAGGCCATGACCATCTCCACCCACTTGCACCCTGCAGCTATAGTTAGGCATCACAGTTCTTGCTTGGATCAATATGTTTCTCACCATACTCGAGCAAATGATGCTCAGATGGGATGGCAATAATGCAACTTGAAAGCTTTCTCCATTGGCTGTACCAAGAGCATATAATCCAAGTGCCTGAGCTGGTAAGAATGTAACTAATATTGATCTATCAGAACAGAGGGAAGACTCAATTGATCCTCAATGAGAGGATCATCTTGACTTCAACTGGCATGGCATCCAAAGATGTGAGGCTGTCTCTGTACAGTCATTGCAATGAGGTCTGAATCTGCACCTTTCCCAAGTTGTCACTGTTAGCAAAGGTGTTGTACAGCTGTTCTGGCTGGATGCTGTCCTTCCAAATACTGCCTGCAAACAGCAGCACGTTTTCAAGGTAGTATACCTGCTTGAAGGTTGAATGAACAAGTTCAGGTTGAAGCTGCAGGTTGAAGCTGCAGGTTGAAACTGCAGGTTGAAGCTGCAGGCAGCCGATGATTTCCTCTTAAGATGGGTTCAAGGCTGGCCAGCTTCCCAGGGCAACATCTCACATCTCGTTTCATACTGAGTATAAGTTTGTGGGGTCAATGTGGCTACTGTCTGCAGACAAAGCCTGGTCAAGAACAGTGCAAAGAAAAGCACTTTCAACATCCTTTTTGTTTTGTGTCTGTGGGCTTGCAGAGCTTTCAATCAGGGTGGGTCAGAGGAATGCAAAATCGAAATGGTGTTGGGATGAGACAGATCCACAGAACAAGCATAGATATATATGACTTAGCAAGTGTGTTTCTCATGCAAGCAAAAGTAGCACAGTCCAAGCCATTGTGTCTTCAGTCATGTGAGTGGACATAAATCTAAATTACTGTACAATATGCTGGCCATGGGGAGGCCTGAATCATTTGATGATTTAACAGAAATCAACACCCATTCTTGGTAATTTACAGTATGGAACTTTCCATGTTGCAATTTTATTTTGTTTGCTTCCACATCTGGGCTGGCTTGACTTGTTTTCACACCCCACTGTCCTGTGGCTTTGCCTGCCTTTTGTCTGTGCCCTCACTCTTGTATACCTTTGCCAGCTAGCCTGGCACTCTTATTGCAGGGTACCACAGGCTGGGAGCTGCAAGCTTGTATCCTGTCTCGGCTTCTGCAAGACAAGCCCCTTCTCAGTGTTTCTCTCAGAGCCATATCGTCTGATCTGATTCAAGCCCTGCTGGTATGATAATTAATTTATGGGGAAATTAATGTAACAAAATAAAGTTCAGACCCTGTTGTGTGATTGCTGTCTTGCAAATTTATTGTAAAATACAGTAGTAATGCACCTATGAAAAAGGCTTGTGTCGGTTTTGGGAAGAGCCCATCAAAGTGTGTTTCACTCTTGTCTCAGCTGATCTACTGAAGCCTCACAGCCTTTGGCTTGCCAAAACAATGATGCAGCATTGCTTGTGACTTGATTTCATCTGTGATGCTTGGTGCAGCCCAGGGTCAGCTGACACTAGCTCCCCAGCTTTTAGCAAGCTTTTCATGCTTCACTGGTGCAAATGTAGTGTCTTATGCAAAAGAGAACAACTTTGCTGGTTTCTCAAGTGACTTTTATGCTGTATGGGAGTTCTTGCAATGCTTCTGTTGCATGTGTCCTTCTCACACTACAGTACTTATATAGCATGAATTCTTCTCACACAGCTTTAAACAAGGTTAGGCTGACCAAAAGTAGAGCCTTGCTGGGATCATTTGTTGCGCTGCCTACCTGACTGTGCTGCTTGCTTTGGGCATCTGCCAAGGTGTCAATGTTCACCCCTTCACAGAAAAAGCTCACCCAACTGCTGTTGTTGAGATTGTTGTAATGGCTCCTCAGTTATTCTGTCTGCAGGCATGCAGTGCACTGACAAAAGCTGGCAATTTTGATTGGAGCTCACACAACCTAGCCACATCTCATTGGCTGTCTGGGTTGCACCACTTGTCACTCATGCTCACATGTTGACAGGCATAAAAGGAGCCCATGATGTGAACAACTTGAGCCAATACCATCAGTCCACATCCTACAACTCTTTCATCAACATGAAACTGCTCACCAGCTTCATAGCTCTGCTCCCTTTTGCACTCACTGCTCCAAGGCCAAAATTGCCCACCTGCTTATCCACATGTTAGTAGTTACAGAGGCAGAGCAGGCAGTAGACTGCAAGGAATTGAAGCCTTGAACATCATACTCCCAATACCATCCTGAATTCTGAGGATTGCAAAGAGGCAAGAAGACAATCACATCTGCAGATTTGTTATGGCAGCCCTCATGGTCATTGGGGCATTGTCCAAGACCTTGCCATCTACAGGCCACTGGGTATAAGTTTGTGCTTGTGTGTGAAAAGCATAGCCATACACAGTTTCCAGTAAATGATTGTATGTATGGGTGAAATGTGTGTCCATCTCCCAATCTGACAAAGTCACTGTACTCTGGGTGCTGAACAGCAAAGCACTGTATGGCAAGCAGACATCCCCGATAAGACCCTGCTGCCTTGATTCTGGATCAAAAGTCACTGTACAGAGGATAGCGCAAGGTCATCTCATGTTCACTCCATAGAGTAACCATGGACCAGAACTCAATTGGAATGTTACCTTGAAGGAATTGGTTTTGCCCAGATGAGCTGAACATAGAGATGTACAAGGCTGCATCCTTGACTTTGATGAGGAGATGCACATCCACATTGAAAGACAGATTGGCAGTGTGTAATTCCCAGACAAGAGCACAAAGATGGAGGATGGCATCCTCAGTCCAAATGTAGTCTTGATAGAGGTGAAGAACAAATGTGACTCAAGGTCTCTTGGATACTCTGCAATGTATGTGTTTCCCCATGTGGCTGCAAGATACAGTGTGAAGTGGGAGGCATAATGAACACAGTGCTTTTGATCCAACCTGGCTTTGTCAACAGATCCAATTGGAAACAAGTGATTGACTTGAGCACTCATCAGGGCTGCTTTACAAGGTAAGAAGCAACTGACATCATGAGAGTCTGATGCTGGTGGCAGGTGTTCAAACAGCAAAGCCTTGGATTGCAAGAGGTAGAGCCTGTGCCAAGGATAGAAGTGTGCAAAGTGCAACACCACAGCCACTATGACCACATAGAATACTGTCAATGCCCATGGGCAAAGTTGATTTAGCATGGCTGCTAAAGCAACCCAATGCCAGCTGGTATTGATGGAAGTGCTGAAGCAAATAAGTAGTAGTGAGTGCTGCCACAATGAAACTGGGTTTTGGTGCTTACATTTTTTTGTGCAAGTAAAAGTTGCACTCAGCCAGAGCTGAGTTTCATCCAATCTCAGCATGGAACCAGCCTGACTTTGAGCTTAAGGTGATGCAGGGTTTGAAGTGTGCCCCACTCTCAGATGCAATTTGTTAGATCCAAGTGTCACACCTCTTTTCCAATGTCGCCTCAAGGCTCAATGCAAGAGTCCCTGTCAGCCTTTTGCTGACAGCTATTTGACTGCTCTCATCCAGCCAGAGATGTATGCTTACTTGGCACAAGCAAGATCGCCAACCTGAATATCACTCATACTGCAGGCTTTCATTACATACTTTTGTGTCAACAATTCATTTGAAACACTTCACAGCATGAGAGTGCTCAATTACCTATTTTTTGACTTGTATTTGTTTCCATTCTGACAAGATTTCTTGTGCCTCAGTGTGGGAAAGCACTGCTTTGTTGTCTGAGAAGCACAAGTGTGTAATGTAGGAAAACATAGTCAATGAAACCTGTACCTTGTTCTAATCATTGTGACATGAATGTCAGGAACTTACAGTCAAATTGCCACTTCTGGGCTTGTGTATTAGTCTGAAATCCCATCACACATCACTGATTGCAAGGAAAATAACTGTCCCACTTGGTCCAAACATCAGATTGCATCTGCTGCTTTGCTTCTTCAATAAGGTGGTTGGACAACTTACTCATAAAGGATGGGTTTGAGGGTTTTGGTCTGCACCAGTTGTTGAAAATGCCATGACAAGTCAATCAGATCAGCTTGCTTCTGGTCCTTCTTCTTTGTCTGTTTCTTGTGCAACAGTTTCTGTACTCACTCTGCTTTGAAGAGTGTCTGCACCACATCTTGGGTCAGGAAAGCCAGAGGGCCACAAAGCCTGGCAGCTTGTCGAAATTGATCAGCTACAGCTTTGACAGTCTTCCAGAACACAGCTTCTGCAACTTTGTGACTTTCAAGCCTGGTTTTGTGGCACTCATTGAAAATGCGGCCAATGGGAAGCACAATCAAGTGTGGAGTGATTGAAGGCATTGTGATACACTTCCCTTCCTGTCTGCCCCATTCTGGCTGAAGGTTGCATCAAAAGTTAACAGACATGTGACTAGCCATGACTGTGTTGGTATCAGATGAGCTCAGAGAAGCATGCAAGGCATTCACAAGAGCCAAGGCCCCATACTGTAGCTCAGACACTGTATGGCCATGTTGTTTTGCCACTTGGACGAGGCTGCACAAGAGATCTTTGTCAAGCTGGCAATGGATATTGTGTGTCAAACCCCATTGCCTGGGAGGTAGCACTCAGCAGTGCTTGAAGGTGACAAATTTCACCTCCAGCCCTCCAAGACTCTGAGATGGAAATGAAAGTATCTTTTTGTAAGCAAAGGAGGCCAAGAAGGCTCAAAGTCAAAGTGGCAGTGGCTGGTAATTACTCACCTTTTGTAGAATCTGCTCCTTTTGAGCTGGGAACAGTCTCAAATCTGATCCATCAAAGCTGGGCTTTAGTTGCTCCTCTGGCAGCATCAGTAGGCAACAAAAGTGGTCCAGAAGGATCTCAACACCTGTGCCATCAAAGTGAGCATGATCAATCCAAAAAATGCAGCCCAGATGAGGCGTGCTTGGGTGTTTTTGGATGAAGACTTCAAGTGAGTTGTGATAACCCACAGCTGAATAAATGCTGCTGGTTGACAAATGTGCATGTTGATGCAAGAGGCCACATTGTGAAAGTGAAGAGTCTTGTTCACCCAACATTGAGCCTGGTTTTGGTCAGTGATAGGTTTGCAGAAAAAGTTCTGCAAGTCAGGAGAGGTCCAAAGGGCAAGGTTTGGGCAAACCAAGCAACATTGGATCCAAACTCTATGAATGTGTTGCTCAATGTCTTGCAGCTCCTGAGCCAAGTTGAGGTTGAGCAAGGTGCAGTGATGCATGCAGTTCCCAATCAATCTGGATTGACATACATGTCTGGTCAACAGGAATTTAAGGACAGCTACCTTTGATTTTCTGACTATAGGGTAGATCCATGTTGTGCTGATGGTGGAAGTGAGCAAGGTGGGCTGTGGTAAACAAAGCTTTGAGGGGGAAGCAAGGGGGAAGTGATCAATTTATCAAGGTGCAAAAATTTCTGCTAATTGAAGTGGCTTTGGGACAACCTTTTGCTGGCATTGTTGTGACTGTAAGACACAGACTCATCTGACAACTGAGGTTCTAGCTTGATGCCCCCCATGAAGCGCAGCTATGCTTGAGAGCATGCTTACATCTTTTTGTGGTCTGGCTGGCAGTTGCCAGTCACTGCTTGATGGCAGAAAGTTCATTTGTGATACCCAGATTTGCCATTACTTAATGTGATCCCTGTAGTATTTTATTCTTCTTTCTTCTTGTCTATTTCTAGGTGGGCTTTCATGCCCGAATTTTGTGTACTAAACTGTGCAGTAGAGTGTATTGTATGTCTGCTCAAACAGGTTGATGCAAGACAACCAAGAAGACTTTACTTCTCAGGAGAAAGCCAAGCTGCAGATCTAAGAAACTGACGAGCCTGTGCTAGACCTGCTAGACCTGCTAGAGCCCCCAAAATGGAGGGGCTGGTTGAACAGGCTTTCAGGTCTGGTAGTGCTTTGTGCCGGTCATCCTGACAAACTTTCATATATAGGCCAAGATCAGGTTAGGGTTAGGGTCAGGGTTAGGGTCAGGCCTCAGAAAATTTTCACCCCTAGGGGCTGGACCACAACTTGCTCTGATAGTGTCTGATATGGCTTCTACACCCCCAAAAACCCCAGCACACATCAAAAAAGGGCCTCTTATTATGCCAGAAGGGTCTAACCCTACAGGGGTAGGGGCTGGCCAACACATTTACCCCTACCCAGGCATAACCACAAGCAGCACATCCTTGAGCTTGCAGATACAGCCATTTAGCACCATTGGACATAGATGTCATTAAGAGACAGAGTCCATTGGAGCAACTTTTTTCATCCACTCAACCCTCCAATGGTCCCCCCTTTGGATTTGCCCTTTTTTCAACTTCTGCCAGCCCTACACCCTCAGTACACATTCTCCATCCCCACTTTCTTGCATACACTTGTTTTTCACCACCACACACCTTCCTGTGGCATCAGATCCCCAAAAGCCAAAAAAAGTTCTCAGACCCTACCTCAACCCTGCCCTCTGACCCTACTTTCAACCAACCACCCTGACCCATTTTTATAGCCAACTTGCATAGGGTCACTTAATGACTTCAACCAAACTCACCCAGGACTATCCAGTGACGCATAGAAAAGGGGGTGTTACATCGCTGACCCTACCTGGGAATCCCCTTGTAAGAGCTTAGGAGCCAAGTCAAGCAGGTTTGGTTCTGGTCTGGTGCAATGCAAGGTAAGGCAAGGCACATGGCACCCTAACACCAACTGACGAGGGGGTGTCAAAGGCGGAAGACGCAGCGACATGGACTACAATATAGATATGTTTCCGGGCGTCATAGGCTACCTAATTGCTGCCCACTCCCCATCCCCAATGTCGCTACGAGGTTTGCATATCGGCTCTTCTGGCTGCTTGCCTCTCTGTCGAGTTGCTCATGAGCGGCCGCGCGCAGTCTACAGCACAGCACACCATCTACCACGTCTTCAAGTCCCCATCGCTCTGCTGTGGTTGTGCTGCGCTTTGTCTGCGCTCGAGCTGTCGCTGCACAGGTCGGGTCCAGGGTTACCATTCGCATCCAAGGACTCTGAAAGGGTCAAGACACTTTAGCAATGCATGTTGTGTCTCCATTTTTCTCCAACATTTCGCCTAACCTTTGCTCAATCTTACTTCGATGTGGTAGCCATCAAACGACCTTCTATGTAGCGAGCTTGGCCTTCTCCTAGGCGGTTCAAGGTGGTGTTGTTCAAGACCCCGACCTCACATCCCAAAACTTTGCTCGCTCTACCATCCGAATGGCAGTTGTGGCAAGGTTACCACCTTTGCTCGCATTGGTCGCCACCAGGGTCCAGTTTGCTTCTTGCTACGAGTGGACCCCACATATATGTAGCTCGCAATCTCGAAAACGACCATGAAGGCTGGCTGTGGCTACCTTTGCGATCACGACCATCTCGAGTGGTGACCAGGTAGAGGCAGCCGGAGCAATGTGAACCAATTCCGTGGAGGTATATGTGTACTCGGAGGTGTCCATCCATCGACGTCTGGCTGTGTTGCAGCATCGATATCTCGTGCTTTGGACACCTCTTGCTGGGGTGGTTTCAAGCTATGTAACGCAGTACTTCGAGGGACTGCATTGTGACTAGCTATCTACACCTCAGCAACCTCTTCACACCTCGCACTGGATGCCAGGCAAGATCCAGAACGCTCTACTCCATTGTTCCTCCAACAGACGCAACACGCCGACACTAGAAATGCTTACCCCAGCCGCTCACGAGAGGGAGTACGATGTCGTTGTGCTTGGCGCTACCGGTCACACCGGTCAACTGGTCGCTATGTACCTCGACATGCATTCGGAGCGTCCTCGATTCGCCATCGCCGGACGCAAGCGGCAATCCCTGCTCGAGCTGAAACAACGCATCAAGCTGCACGAATCTGCTGGCGTGCTCGTCGTAGACACTGGTCACAAGAAGGGTCTCGAGGCCGTCGCTGCTCGTACCAAGGCGCTGATCAACGTCGTGGGACCATATCAGGCGTTGGGTGGTGCAAAGGTGGTCGAAGCATGCATCAAAGTGGGAACGCACTACGTCGATACGTCGGGCGAGACCGAGTTTTACGCAAGTATCGTTGCCAGCTTTCACAAACAGGCAGAGCAGGCAAAGGTCAAGATCATCTTGTCTGCTGGGTTTGCCTGCCTACCGATGGATCTGGCTGCGACTCTGTCGGTGCGCAAAGTTGCTCAGCTTGCCTCTGTTGCGGGAAACACTCGCAACAGATCAGCTAAGAAGTCACCGGGTCAACTACCCGTGCAGAACATCGTGGTGGATTGCGGCTTTTCGTTACCGCGAGGAGCATCAGCAGGTAGTCTGATCAGCGCTGTGCAAATGGCAAGGGACTCGCCCGAGGTGCTCAAGCTGCAAGGCTCCCAGTGGCTGACTCCCAACTCGGTCTACACTGGCGTCCGTTCTACAGCGATTGGCGAGGAGGCAGTGGACGGGTTCGCCTACCCGCGTATCACACGACTTCCGCATATGAATGGTTGGGGCGCACTCACCTCGTTCAGCGCACACAATGTTCGCGTCGTCACCAGGACCGCTGCGTTGTCCGACGTTGCGTTTGTGTATCGAGAGTCGGCTGTGTTGCCGTACGCATGGTTGGCGTGGATGTTCGCCTGGATCAGTGCCGGTTTTGTGTGGCTGCTCGCTCATTCGTCCCTGCTCAGATGGTCGATTGGTAAGATCGCGGATGCCATGCCCAAGCACGCTCCTAGGAACCTCGAGTGAGTCGAACCCCACTTTGACGATTAATTGACAGCAAGATGTGCTGACACAAAGCTTTCTATGTTCGCCGAACCTTCCAGGGAGCACACAAAGGGCTCGTCGAACTTTGCAGCTCTCGCCACCGCCGTCGACAGCCACAATGCCCAAGGCAAACCCTTCCAGGCCGTGTGCAGGATCAAAGCTGCGCATCAAGACTCTTACCTCCTTACTGCAGTGACGCTGACAGAGACGGCACTCACCATCGTTGATGCGCCTAAGACCAAGTATGCAGGCGGCGTCCTCACTCCAAGTCTCGTTGGAGTCGATACGCTGGTGGAACGCCTCGTCAAACATGGCAACTTTCGTTTTCAGGTTGAGCCGTTTTCGGAGGACGATGCCTAGTCTGCCTGGCTCTTTTGTATCATACAGTATCAGCCTTTCAACACGATGCTGGACCTCGATCTGCGCTTGTGGTGATTGACACTCGGTCTGCTTGTATGAGACGAGGACGCTGCTACAGGTTGTGATTCGACACTGTCATTTCTTTCAGTTTGGCGGTTTACTCGCACCTGGAGCAAAGCGAAAGGGAAAAGTTATTGCATCTGTCATTCACAAAGTCTATCGAAGCCAAGAGGAAAACGAAGCACCGCTCAGTACGGCCATCTAAGTCCGGCCTCGCCGAGCACCTTTTCAGCATCGACGCCCAGACGGGACTTTGCAAAGTCATTGCAGAAGAGCATCAGCTCCCTACCGAGCTTGCCATCCTTGTCCGCAGCGATGGGCCGTTTCATAGCCACTCTAGCTACAGGCGTAAGGTACTCTGTCTAGAGTCCGAGAGCGTCGACCTCTGGGCTAGTGGCGGCGTACAGCTGTGTCAAGGCGCCCTGTGAGCTCGGGGTGAGCACCTTGCTCGCAGACCAACGGACCGGGTTGGCGATCCAGGCGGGATACGATCGATGCACTTCCTTGAGCAGGTCTGTCGCTACCATTCCTGGGTGGAGCGAGAGGTTGCTTATGGCGATATCTGCGGGGATGCATTTTTGGAACTCTTGACAGAGCAGCATGTTTCCCGTCTTGGATTTGAAGTATCGCACTAGGGTGCCGTAGAGTTCGGGCTAGTATTGTTTGTTGAACTCGTGAATGTCGCGGTAGGATGCGTCGAAGGGCGTGAACCAGTGAACGTTGCTAGCGAGGTGGACGATGCGCACCGTGCTCGTGGACTTGGAGTATTCGCTGCGTTGCGCCGTCTTGACGAGGAGAGGCAACAGCAGCAGGGTTAAGAGGTAGTGGCCCATGATGTTGGTACCCATTTGGATCTCGAGACCGTCCGTGGTGAATTCGTAGGGCAGGGTCGAAACGCCTGCGTTGTTGACGAGGATGTCGAGTCGGTCGTAGTTGGCAACGACTTGATTCGCCGCATTCTGGAAGCTCTTCAGGCTACTGAGGTCGAGCAACTGGAAAGTGATGTCGACCTTTGGATAGTCGTCCTTGATCGTTTGAATAGCATTTTTGGCTTTAAGGGCTGAGCGAGCAGCAAGGATGATTTTGGCATTCTTGCGAGCTAGCTGCTTGACCGTCTCGAAGCCTACACCAGCGTTACCGCCAGTGACCAGAGCCACTTTTCTCGTGAGGTCGGGGATGTCGTTGACAGAGAACGTCATGTCTAGGCCAGCAAGGGGAATGATTCGTCAGGTGTCTTGCAAAGATCGATGAGTATCGTGGATGGCGAGAGGCGAAGCGTCCGACGTTCAAGGCTGGTTGTTACACAGCTGACGCTGCCTTTTCTGTAAAGCAGCCTTTCTCTTTGGAGGATGGTGGTGTGGAAGAGAACTCTTCCAGGTCAAACGGGCGGTTATAAAAACTGCTCATCATAAATACTGACGTCCTCGACGCAACTCTGGAGGTAACCGGAATGGAACTTTAACGTCTTCGACCTTTTAGAAGCGAGTTAGTAGTAAAGCAAACACCAAGCTGAAAGCAAAGTCGTCACCGTTTTACCATCACTGAGCGTTCTCGAATTTCACGCCCCGCCTGCATTTCCTGCAGCTCGAGGTTACCACCCAGGACCCGGAGGTGGGATCGAAAAAAGTCACCACCACCTGCTACGCCGATTCGCTCCAGGCATTGATTCTCTCAACACATTCAGAAAACCAGCACTCAAAACGAATCCATCAAGACTGATGTCTGTGAGAAATGTGGATGCTCAGAACGCGAGTCAATCAGAGGAGAACAAAAGATCGAGAAGAAGCAAATCCCATTTCATTGATGTGTGTGTGTGTGTGTGCTGATGCGATAGCAAGAGTTGTTGGGTAGTTATACATGCAAAAAGGGGAACCATAACCGTGACAAGCGAAAGAAAGGTGAAGAAGTAGGAACGTGTATGGAAAGGAAGATTTTTTTTTTTTTTCCAGTGGCAATGTTTCTTTTTGGAGGTTGGTATCTTAGGCCTCGTACTTGTAAGCGAGACCGGAGGTGTTGGTAACAACGCCGTCGACCTTGTCGGTGGAGCTTGCCTTCTCGTCGAGCGAGTTGGTGCCGTGAGCAGTAGCCTGCGAGTGCGAGGCAAACATGTCGACCTCGGTGGAGGCAAACTTGCGAGCCGAAACCTTCTGCTCGAAGAGGATGTCGAGAGCACCGTAGGATCGGTCCTTGGTCTCGGGCAGACGGAAGAAGGTCCAGATGATGCAGATGAGACCAGTGCCGGCCCAGAAGAAGCCAGCCTTGGCACCCCAGTTCCACTCGGTCGAGTTGAGCATGCGGGGCGAAAGAACGTTGGCGATGATGCCGCCGATGTTGTAGGCGTTTCGGGCGAGGACGATGGTCTTGGCACGCAGACGAGTCGACGAGATTTCGGCAACGAGACAGTAGCAGACTGTAGAAGCAAAAGTAGAAACGAAGAACAGTCAGTCAGATGGCCCGGCGGATTCAAGACGAAGGTTTGAAAGGGAAACTTACCAGGACCAACAGTCAAGTCGTAGATAAAAGTGAAAACGAGAAGCATGGATCCGATAGCCCACGAGACGCTCTCGTTGTCGGCCTTGAAAGCGAGACCACCGGTGACGATCATAAGGACGAAGAGAGCAATCTGGCCGTAGAGGTAGAGAGGGCGACGGCCGACCTTGCGGAGAAGGAACCAGGAGCTAAGAGTACCGACGAGACCCATGGCGAATTGACCAATCGAGAGGTTGAAAGCCTGTTCAGTGGGAAGACCGGCCTTGGTGTAAAAGTACGAGGAAAGACCCATGAGAGGACCACCGCAGAAGACCTGGATGAGCCAGACGACGCAGGCAATCTCGGTACGGCGACGGTCGGTGCGCTTGAAGCAGTCCCAGTAAGAGCCACCCTCGGCAGCAGCCTTCTCGAGCTCGTTGGTGTGGATCATCATCTGAACAGTCTGGTCAGCCTCGTGGTCGGAGAACTCGCGGTCGTTGGCAGCAAGGCGACAAAGAGAGTGCCTGGCGTCCTCGAGACGGTTCTGACGAACCAACCACCAGGGCGACTCGGGAGCGAGCCAGCATCCGATGAAGATAGGAACGGGCCAGACCCACTGGATGGCGTAAGGAATCTTGTAAGCCCAGTGGTCGGTGCGGGTGACGGTGGCACGGAGGATACCAGAGGCGATGAGCTGACCAACGACCCAGCATCCGTTGACCCAGGTGGTGAGGAAAGGACGAAGAGCAACGGGAGTGACTTCGGCGGCGTACGAGGTGGTGAGGGTCTGGAAAACACCCCAGGGAAGACCCTGAAGAATCTGGCCGATGAGAAGGACGGTGAGGTTAGGAGCGAAGAAGGGGATGAAGATGAAACCGGTCATGAAGACGAGGGTGACGAGGATGGTCTTGCGGTAACCGAAGCGCTCCGAAGCGATACCGGTGAGCTGGAGACCGAGGATGGAACCGATCTGGGAACCGTTGGTGAGACCAGACTGCCAAGGAGCGGGAATCTCGCACTTGCCAGCGGCGTTGCAGTGACCGTACTTCTTGGCGAAGGCGGGCTGGGCGAAAAAGTTACCGAGAAGGAGCGTGTCGTAACCCTCCATGACGACGGCGAGGGAGAGGACGACGGAGAAGAGGATGGCGTTGGGGTAGGTCCTGAGAGCCTTGCCCAAGCTCATCTTCTCCTGAGCCTGAGTAGCCTCGTGAGCATCGTGAACGAGAGCATCGTAGTCCTCGACGTTGGAGGCGATGGCGGCAGCTGCCTTGGAGTCGATGCGGGCGACGTCTTGACCCTCGATGAGACCCATTGTGTTTGAGGGAAGGCTGAGTTGATGACTGATGAGGAGAGAAGGTGGGGAAATGAGCTCGAGAAGAGTGCTTATAATATACACATCTCAATTAAGACAACGCGGGGTGATTATAGCGCGTGGTTGATGCAAGCGTTCCTGGCGTGGGAGAGACAGCGGGAGGGCCGACTGGCTACAACAGGATCGAGCAAGTTGGCAGAGTGCGGGGAGGAGCCCGAATGGCAGAGGAGCGGTGCGGAGAGATTTCCGCCTTTGCTCAAAGGGAAAGGAGTGTGTTCGGAGCAGCCGGTTGGGTGAGTATAGAGCGGAGTATCCGACGAGGCGAGAGGTGATGGTTGCAAGAATGCAAGACGCTGTCTGAATGCGACTGTCACTGTCACTGTGACTCCAGAGCAAAAAAAAAAAAAAGATCGCGGGGAAGCGGGGAACGAAGGGCGTCTGGAGAAAGGCTTTGGAGCAAAAGGTCTGGTCTCGGTCATACGAGCTGCTCCTGCTCTGCTACAGGCTTGGCTTGGAAGCATGACACGGATTTGTGTGGAAGGCAAAGCGGATTGCGGGGTTGGTTCTACAACCACGAGATCGTCCGAAACTGCTCCTTGCTCTTTCAAAATCTGGCCCGGAGAGAGCTCGGTCGATTTTTTTTTTTTGTTTTTTGTTTTTTTTGTTTTTTCGCTATGCCTCTCCTCTCCCTTCGCTCCTCATCCCGGATATTGCCTGTTCAAGTGTGCCCGGACGGACATGCTTGCTAGCTTGCAGCTTTTGCTCAATGACCGAGATCCCGGTCAGCACACGAGAGACATTATGCAAAGAAGAGGTGGGCCCCCATGTGGGTTACTCCACAGTCGAGGTTGCTGCTGTCATCGACCGACAAGTTGTTTGCTATAGCCCTGCCATGCCGTTGCGTTGCGCTCTGGAGTCTCTCCGGCCGCCTGGTTCGAAACTGTCATGCCGTATTCACGCAGCAACGACGAGGCGAGTCTCTCCGTTGCGGACGGGTTGCCATTGCTGCTGAAGAGCCAAGGGCAACTAATACTGTAATCTCTAGAACTCGCGTCTGGCATTTTTCGAACTTTTGTCCCTGCCGTGTGTGTCTTTGCAGACCTACACTGCTCGAGTGCCTTGCCGTTTGCTTATTCTTTACCCCAGACAAAACTGAACTCCCACATGGAGCCTGAATCGTCTCGCTTAGAGTCGAAAAAGAATCATGCAATCTGCCGCCCTGCCGTCCTGTGCTCTCTCTGCATTTCATTCGACTCGCTTCCAGTGTCAAAGTGTGGAGAGAGTGCACGCACCGCTTCATCTTGTTTATCACCTGACACTTGCTCCAAGCGAAAAACCAAGTCGGCGTCGGATCGAGTACGGTTCGCTTGAACTTGCAGTTGACCGATGGATCCAGAATCGGCGACAACAACAAACGGCACAGCCCGACTCAGACACGGAGCCAGAGCCAGAGCAAGCGGCGGCAGCTCCGCTGTGTGTGTGAAATTGCCAATTTTTCAGTTGGAACCCCGTGAGCACAGACGAGCCAGACGAGCCAGCCAGGATCGTCACTTTTGGCAGGGTCAGCTGAGACACGGAAAAGTGCATCAAAATTCCTTGACGGGACGGCACACGAGGTATCCAACCAACGTCACAGCGACTTTTGCAAGAGCACAGCTCAGTTCGGTCTCGCTTTCTCGCCGTGGCCAGATGCCGTTGCACTCGATTTGGATTGCGACCGACTGTACCCCTTTCGAGCGCACTCGCTGCAAGGACCCTTGGCCTGATTGCTCTGGTACAGCAGCAAGCCACAGGCAGGTTTTTCAAGCCGAGCAGAGTTGCAATCAGCCAACACAAAGGGCAGAACCGCTCCCAACTGCTTTGCTGCTGTTGGAGCATGCTCAACATGACTGCAACAACAAGCATGTTTGTGTTGCATGACGAGCCGTCGTGGCACTAATGCGCTACGAGCATCAATCTTGCCGTAAAACTCGGAATGCGGGGAATGGCGCGGCTCTTGGCAAGCTGACGGACGAGTGTCTCTGGCTGCACTTTGGCATAGCCGACGGCATGGTACAGGATGGCTTGCATCGAAGCACCAAAGAAAACGCAGAGGCGGTGCATCTTCGGCCAGTCATGGCGCTCGTTCTCGTGACGTCGAAAAAAGCGAGCTTTGGGATAGTGATGAACAGCTGTGAGCGGAATGGCTTCGGTGGAACAGGCAAGACCAGTGGTCAAAGCAGAGTGCGGTAGGAAGATGCGACGGAAGATCTTCGGCGAGAATGTTTGCCACCGCTCAGCCAGAGCATTGGGCTGAGCCTTAACATTGATTGCAATGATCTAGGCGATGATCCATCATCTCGATCTGGACCATGCCGCTGTCAAACCATTTCCTCGTCATCGTCAATGACCAAAATGAGTACACCAGACCCCACCTCTCTCCAAAAGGTGTCTCGACTCGACAACGACGGGCCAACGTGGGCAATGGTCTAACCTCGGTGCGTGCTCGCTCCTCTCTCCCATTGGACGGGAATGTCGCGCTCTGCAACTGCAAATCCCGCTCTCGTCCGTAAGCTTTCACCAGCCAAAAGGCTGCTTTTTCGTCCTCTGCTCGGGTTCAACTCGGCGTTGACTCGGCTATGATGGCAGCTCCTCCCTTTGCCCGTCTAGCCCTTTGTATCTCATTGACGAACGAGGCTCGGTCGACCATCTCTCGAGTCGATTTCTATGCCATGTGAGATCGTACATTCTCCTTCTCTAACTTCTTTAATACCCCTCGGACGATCTATCCACCATTTCGGCTATTCATCGCAGTTGAACCCACACGTTCAGGGTCCTCTGTGCTAAGCACTTTCTCACGCTCTTCCAAGAACAAAAAAAAAAAAACACCGAGCTTGTCAAGTGCAAGTCCCACACGGGGCCCCACCCTTACTGCGCAACTCCCCACGTTTCGATTGTGGCCTCGCACAAACCACTCTGTTGGTGGGTTGAATCTTACCGTGCCCATCGATGCGCTCGGTGTATTTTTTACCGGCTACTTTGGAGTTTTGAACGGCGACCTGCCTATCTCTCCCTCCCCGCTTTTTCCAGGTCGCCGCACCGGTGTCGCTCTTCCTGATTGCTCGGAGGATCTTTTTCCTGGCTCAGTCTCGAGCGTTGTGTGGTACCAATTCCCCTTGCCAATCCTTCATAAGCTCGTCCCTCTTTTCCCTTTGCTCATCCCTTTCTCTTTACTGTCCCTTCCTTTCCGTCCTCCTCGTCGCAGGATTCACCTCTACACTTTCCTCTTTGCTGCTTCCTTGCCTCTCAAAACTTTCCCTAAAAACATGCCTTCGAACGAGTCTTTGGTAGGCTCGCGCACGGGCTCGTCGCGCACCTTCTGGTTCCGCGATGCGATCGTCTACCAGATCTGGCCCGCCTCGTTCCGCGACAGCAACAATGACGGCATGGGTGATATTCAGGGAATCATTCAGAGCCTTGACTACATCAAGTCGCTCGGAGTCAACGCCATCTGGTTGTCGCCCATGTACGACTCCCCCCAGGTCGATATGGGATACGACATTTCCGACTACGAATCCGTCTACCCTCCCTACGGCACCGTCGCCGACATGGACGAGTTGATTAAGCAGTGCCACGCGCGAGGCATCAAGCTGATCCTCGATCTGGTGATCAACCACACTTCCGACCAGCATGCGTGGTTCAAAGAGTCGCGCAGCTCCAAGACAAACCCCAAGCGTGACTGGTACATCTGGCGCCCCGCCAAGTACGACGCTGACGGCAACCGTAAGCCTCCCAACAACTGGCGATCCAACTTCAACCAGCCCGCCTGGACGTGGGACGAAGAGACCCAAGAGTACTACTTGCACTTGTTCTGCCCCGAACAGCCCGACGTCAACTGGACCAACGACGAGTGCCGACACGCCATCTACAAGTCTGCGATGGAGTTCTGGCTCAAAAAGGGCGTCAACGGCTTCCGCGTCGACACGGTCAACATGTACTCGAAACCCATGGACTTCCCCGACGCTCCCATCGTCGATGAGGGCGCTGAAACACAACCGGCAGGTATGCTCTACTGCAACGGACCCATGATGCACACCTACCTCAAGGAAATGGGTGCGATTTTGGAGCGATACGATGCAATGACGGTGGGCGAGTTGCCCAACACTCCCAAGACGGCCGATGTGGTTCGCTACGTTTCCGCAGCGGAGAACGAGCTGAGCCAGGTGTTCCAGTTTGACATTGTTGATCTTGGACGCAACCCCGTCGATCTCATGCACAATGATGGATACAAGTTGCCAGAGATGAAACGAGTCGTTGAAAAGTGGCAGCGTTTCACCGAGGGCAACGATTCTTGGACTACGGTTTTCATCGAGAATCACGACCAGGGACGATCCATCTCCAGGTTCGCCTCGGACAAGCCTGAACACATTGCCGACTCGGGCAAGATGCTGGCGCTCATGAACATGACTCTCACGGGTACGGTTTACGTCTACCAAGGACAGGAAATCGGCATGACCAACGTTCCCCCCGCTTGGGCCCCTGAAGAGTACCTCGACGTCAACAGCATCAACTACTTGGCGGCAGTCCGCAAGCGCACCAACGGCGACAAGGCCGCGCTCGCCAAAGCTTTGCAGGGCGTCAACCAGTTGGGCCGTGACAACGCACGTACGCCCGTGCAGTGGTCGTCGGCCCCCAACGGCGGCTTCTCCGCCGACCCCACCACCAAACCTTGGATGCGCACCAACGACAATTACACCACCATCAACATCGAATCTCAACAAAAAGATCCTTCATCCGTGCTCAACTTCTACCGCAAAGTCATTGCGCTTCGCAAACAGCGCTCGAGCTTGCTCGGTAGGGGACAGTTTAGGTTGATCGAGGAGGACGATGAAAAGTTGTTCAAGTTTATCAAGTTGGCCGAAGGTGGTGAAAAGGCGTTTGTCGTGCTCAACTTTACCGACAAGGTGCAAAAGTACGAGCTGCCAGAAGAGGTCAAGGGCGCAGAAGTGGTCGTGGACACAAAGGAGGAAGGTGGCAAGAGTGGCGAGTTGGCTGCGTTCCAGGGTCGACTTTACATTCTCCCCGCTTCGTCGGCTTAGTAGACCAGCTTTTCACTTCTTAGACATGTTTCATCCGTAACGCTCGTACTGGGATCTTTCAATGCAGTGCTTTTTCTTTGTTTCTGTCTAGTGAAGATCGGTATTTAGATGAGCTCCATATACCTCTCCATCTCCCAGTTGGTGACGGTCTGATTGAACAGTTGCACCTCATGCAGCCTCGTCCCTCCAAAATGATCGACAAGCGTATCACCCAGCACCTTCCTTGCCAGACTCTTCTTTGCCATAAACTTGGCTGTAGCCGCTTCGAGCGATGTAGGCAGATAAACCAGCTTCTGCTCCTTGATCGGTTTCGAAGAATCCATTGGCGCAAAAGGCAACTCGAGCTTGTTAGCAATCCCATAGAGGCCGAGTGCGAATACAGCCGCAAAAGCGTACTGAGCGTTCAAATCTGCACCGGGCACACGCACTTCGAAGCGTGTCCCATACTCCGGAACGTCCGGTGGACCCAAGATGCGCACAGAGGCTAACCGAGAGTCGTATCCGTACGAACAGATGTTGGGCGCCCAAAACGCTTCGCCGGTCGTGAGACGCTTGTACGAGTTGATCGTAGGACACAGCATGGGCATGATATCCGGTAAACCTGTCATCACCCCCGCCAAAAAGTGTTCTGCTGCTTTCGAGATGAAGCGCACGTCGTCGTAGGGTGCATCGGGTCGACCGCCCGCTTCAATTTCTTGCTGGGTGAGCGCAAAGACGTTCCTACCGGTGGAAGGGTCTCGTAGGGAGACGTGGATGTGGCCGGAACAGCCGGCGAGGTTGGCCCACGGTTTGGCCATGAAGGTGGGGAGTACGGCGTGCTTGATCCCGACGGATTTGGCGAGGAGCTTGTAGAGTACCGCCATGTCAGCCATTCGGGTGACCTCAGTGTAGGCGAGTGCGGTTTCGAACACGCCTGGGCCGGTTTCGGTGTGATGCCCCTCTACGTCGATGCCAAACGCCTCGGCTGCGTCGAAAAGCTCCAAGAAATAGTCTTTGTTGAGCGTGGTACGTAGCATCGAGTAGCCGTGGTTGCCCGGTGTCAAGGGCGTCAGCTGCACAAAACCTTTCTGCTCGACTGATTGCGCCGTCTCTGCGAATTGGAAATACTCGAACTCTGCGCCCGCCATGCAGAGCAGTCCCAGATCAGCGTCAGCTTTGGCAGTGACGGAGCGGAGCAAGTTTCGAGGACATACGGCTAGCGGCGTGCCATCCGCGTTGAAGAAACGGATGAGGAAGAAGGGCAGGTTGTCTTCCCATGGGATGCGACGATAGGTGTCGAGGTCGATCTTGGCGGACAGGTCGCGGTAGCCGTTGGCCTTGTTGGAGACGAGCAGTTCAGTGGGGTAGACGAGATCGTGCATGTCCCATCCGAAGATGACGGAGCAAAATCCAAAGTCTGAATCGGGTTTGGCGGCGGAGAGGAATTTCTTCTTGGAGACGTACTTGCCGCGGACGATGCCGTCGACGTCGAGGCCTGTGTCGAGGGAGCAGTGCAGAGGCATACTTTAGTCAGAAGATGCGGTTCGTAGTGAAACAGGGTGAGTCGTTGTGGCAGTACTCACCTCCTACTTTGACCTTGTTGTCATTCTTGAGGAGCTCCTCGAGGTCTTGATATGTGATTTTGGGTTTCGACATGGTTGCGAGTGATCGTGATGGTCGGGTGATGATGATGGTGAGGGTAATGGTGGTTGAGAAGCAAACCTCGTCTTTGCTGCTCAGTAATGATAAGCTCGGATGGACCGATTGAGCTCAAGTGCACGAATCGATATCAAGGGTCGGAAGTTAAATGTTCGGATGTGTCGCCGGCAGCGGTCCTCGTGACTTGAATGTCGGGGTGGTCCGAGCACTGCATAGACTGCCGAGGCACAACTCGAGAACAAAAAGAGTCTTTTCTTATCTTTTGCAGAAACGCACACACGCCCACCTTTTGCTCTTTGAAAAGTCACCGCCACTTTCGCAAATTCTTGTTCTTGTCACACCATCACAACCATCACTGTTCCGATTCTGACTCATTTTGCCGAAAGGAAAATGTCGTCGATTCAAACTACGATTGCGCCGTACGATCAGAGCATCGTCTGCAAGAAGAAGCTGCTCTCGCAAGCGGAACTCGACAAGGCCATCGATGCAGCTGCCACTGCTCAAAAGTCATGGGCCAAAGTCAGCGTCGAAGAGCGTGTCGCCATCATCACCAAGTGGATGGGCATTCTCGATGCGAAAAAGGAGCAGCTCGGAAAGGAACTGTCCGAACAGATGGGTCGACCCGTCTCGCAGTGTGCGGGCGAGATCAAAGGTGCGCTGCAACGATGCCGTTACCTGTGCAAGGTGGCCAAGCACTGCCTCGCCGACTCGCCTCGAACCGATACGGAGACTCCCAACCTCAAGCTGGCCATTCGGAGGGATCCATTTGGTGTCGTCGCCATTGTCACGCCATGGAAGTGAGTTGCCTCCGATGCAGATGTACCGTTCAAGTGACCATAACTGACAATTCTTTTTTTCCCTTTCAATCTGGCAGCTACCCATACCTGACCACTGTCAACGGTCTTATCACTGCCTTGCTGGCCGGCAATGCTGTCGTCCTCAAGCCATCTCCACAGACACCGCTCACCGCCGAGAGCTTCCAGCGCACGCTCGAACAAGCCGGTCTGCCCAAGGATCTGCTTCAGATTGCGCACCTCGACTTTGAGACCACTGCCAAGTTGGCTGCAGATGCACGCATCAACTTCCTCATCTTCACCGGCTCGGTGGCGGGAGGCAAAGCGCTCGCCAAGGCTGCAGCCGACGGACCCGGTTTCAAGGGAGTTGGACTCGAGCTCGGCGGAAAGGACCCAGCCTACGTTCGCCACGATGCCGACCTCAAGTGGGCTGTGGAAGAGCTGGTTGACGGCGCCATGTTCAACTCGGGCCAGTCATGCTGTTCGGTAGAGCGCATCTACGTGCATGCGTCGGTGTTCGACGAGTTTGTCAAGGAGTTTGTCGATGTCGCCAAAGGGTACAAGCTGGGCGATCCCAGCCAGCCGGGAACTTCGCTCGGACCCGTGGTCAGTCTTGCTTCCGCCGAACGCATCCGCAAGCAGATCGACGATGCTCTCAGCAAGGGAGCCAAGAACTTGATTCCAAGCCATCTTTTCACCGAAGCCAAAGAGGGCACTGCACTGGTAGCACCCACAGTGCTGGTCAACGTCGACCACTCGATGGACATTATGACCGAAGAAACGTTTGGACCCGCCATCGGGATTCAGAAAGTGGAATCGGACGAGGAAGCACTCAAGCTCATGAACGACTCGCACTACGGCTTGACCGCTTCCGTCTGGACAGACATTGAAAATGCCGACTCTGCCGCTGCATTCGATAAGCTGGCCACGGAACTCGAGACAGGTACCGTCTATCTCAACCGTGCCGATGTGCTCGACCCAGCTTTGCCCTGGACGGGTGTTAAAGATAGTGGACGCGGTGTCAGCCTGAGCACGCTTGGATTCGATCAGCTCACGCAGCCCAAGTCGATCCACATGCGATTGCGCAAGGCCTAGAGTGTGATTGTCGATGCAATTCAAAGTCTAACCCTTTTGTTCTTAGTTGACCGATGCTGTGTCTGCATAGTGGCGAGTGCGAAACGCGTCTCAGTGCCATGCCGGCTAATTTGCCGAAATTGCCCGAAATCGAGAAAGCAAAAAAGGTTGATCCGCGGCATCCAAAGGGGAGCAGCACTTGCGGCACTTTTGAGAAAGATAAGACTCTTTTCGCATTCCAAAGTGACACACACGCATTGTATCACACGCCGCACGGTCCTTTCGATTAGCCAATTGACACTCTCGTCGACCATCGACTTGGATCATCTCTACCTTCTCACCACCATCTTCCATCGACGCACTCAACATCATGCCTGGTCTTCGTCTTCCTCATCGTGTGAGTTTGTCCTCAATCATTGTGCACGGCAAGGCGACCATTGCTGGCTGACCTTTCAAAATCGAACTCGTCTCATCACAGGTGGCTGTCATCACCGGCGGCGGTTCGTGAGTTTACTTGCTGTCAACTTCGTCTCTAATTGAGCTTGCCATGCTGATCCTTCTCGTCTCGTTCTTCTGTCTGACAGCGGCATTGGCCGTGAATGCGCCATCCTTTTCGCCTCCGAGGGCGCCAATGTCGTTTTGGCCGACATCAACCTCGAAGCTTGCCAAAAGACGGCCGACATTGTCAACGAGCGTTTCAACAAGGCAGAGATCCCCGTTAAAGCCATCGCCATGAAGTGCGATGTTAGCAAGGAGGACGAGGTGGCTGCCATCGTTCAGAAAGCCGTCGACGAGTTTGGCCGTCTCGACGTCATGTTCAACAACGCCGGTATCATGCACCCTGCCGATGACAATGCGCTCAACACCGAAGAAAAGATCTGGGATCTGACCCAAGCTATCAACGTCAAGGGTGTCTGGTACGGCTGCAAGCATGCTATCCTTGCCATGCGAAAGGTGAGCATTTGTTGCGTTACTTTTCCAAGGATTGTTCTCTCGTCCTAACGTTTCTGTGCTTCCTTCCGCAGAACCCAGCCGACGAGTCCAAGAACCTCCACGTTGGTGGCTCCATCATCAACACTGCCTCGTTTGTCGCCATCATGGGCGCTGCTACTCCTCAGATCGCCTACACCGCCTCCAAGGGTGCGGTTCTCGCCATGACCCGCGAACTCGCCATGGTCCACGCCCGTGAAGGCATTCGTGTCAACTCACTCTGCCCGTACGTCCCCCTTCAAGCCATCTTCAACTCTTTGAATTATTGTTCGCTGACCTTGTCTCTCCTCATCTGCTTTGCTTTGAAATGGATAGTGGCCCGCTTCAAACACCACTCCTCATGGATTTCCTCAACACTCCCGAAAAGCTCAACCGCCGTCTCACCCACTTGCCCATGGGACGCTTCGGCGAAGCTGTCGAGCAGGCCAAGGCCGTTCTTTTCCGTGCGTTCTGCTTCACCCTCATCCGCAATGGCTGCATTATCGCTGACGTTTCCTCTTGTCTTCCTTTGCCGCGCAGTCGCCACCGACGAGTCATCCTACGTCCTCGGACACGATCTGTTGGTCGACGGTGGTCTGTCCAACGCCTACGTCGTAAGTGCACTTGAGCGGCGAAACCTCATGACGTTTGCTGGGAAGACTGATCTGACCCTACCCTCTTCACCCTTCACTTGCATCCAAACAGACCGCCGAGGGCCAGCCCATCCTGCCGCCTCCCAAGAGTCTTGTTTAGAGCAAATTCACCTCAGCAGCTGCACCGACTCAATGCCAAGTGTAATATCAATGCGACAAGGCTCAACAACGAAAACTCAATCTTGCCATTGCTAGAGAGACGAACACGATCCGCGATGCGATGCTATGCGAACACTATACACTGTGCTGCTGAGGAGGACACCCTTGTACAGACTTCTGCAGCTTACGACGATGGATCGGGACAGTAGTCCGGGAAGCCAGCTGGATTGCCCGCCCACGTGGGGAACGGCTTCTCTGTGCCCGCAGCACCGAACACGGCAAAGCTGAGCACGAAAATGATGAGCAAACTGCCACCATCGAAACCGGCACCAATGATGTAGTTGTACTTCTTGAACCAGCCTGGGTATCTGGGCCTCAACCAAGCCTGCGAGATCAGTCCGACCAAAATCGTCGTCAGGATGACGCAGTTTTGGCCGGCGGTCATCCAAGCCGAGTACAGGAACACGGTGGGCAACACCAAGCTTCGCGTGGAGAACTTGCCGATCTTGGGCACGAACAGCGTGAAAACATAGTGCACTGACACGGCAGCGATGCCGATGAGAACGGCCATGGGGATGATGAAATAGGGTGTTCCCGGACCGTACATGTACTTGGCCATGCTCCAAGTGATAGCGCTGACGTTGAGAGACTGGTAGTAGGCACCGGACCAGACGTAGCTGCCCGTGTTGGTGTGCAACAGTGCGAATTTCGAGCTGATGATGGTGGATGCGATGGCGTAGTTGAGGAAAGCGCCAAAGACTGTGCCCACGATTTGGGAGATAAACATGGCGCGGGGAGGGATCTTGAGGTACTGTCCCATCTTGAGATCGTTGGAGAGGTTGATCACCTGGGCGATGGTCGAGTGCGACCAGGCGTAAAAGTACAAGTTGGCTAGCGGTCGACCTGGCGAGACGATACCGCCGATCATCTTTGTCAGCTGGTTCGTGCTGATTCCGTTACCCAGGATTGCATACAGCACGCCCGAGAAGGGAGCAACGATCGTGCCCAGAGCCAGAGAGACGATGTACGAGTACCAGGGCAGCGTAGTATCCTGCGTCAGCACCACCACCAATCCAAACACGAACGAAATGGCGAGCAGGATGAGGTACCACCAGTGTGGAGCCTCTTTATACTTTTGCATCGCCTGCCAGTGTCGGTCGGGCTGTGTCTTGTTGCGCGATTGCTTGATGCTCTTCCAAACGTCTTTACCCCAGAACAGGATAACGTGCGTCACCAGCGCTCCAATGGCAGCGTTCCTCATCAGCATCCCCCAAGCATAAGTTCCCGTAACATTGGGGTAACCCACCGCTTCAAGCTTGTTGCGATCCAGGATGCCGTTGACAAAGACAGCCGTCTGGTTGTATTTTTTTCCATTGTCGGCAAAGATGCTCGTCGACATGAATGGGAACGACTTAGCATTCCACACGTTGCTGTAGTAGATACCCGCCATGGCGATGTAGCAGATCGCATAGCCGATCCAACTATTCGCCTGCTGAATCAAGGGAAGTGACAGCTGGCTCGACGTGATGTATTGCCAATCCAGATTGAGACTGAATAGTCCCATACCTTCGTTGCTCTGCGCACCACCAAAGATGTTCGTCAGCATCTGGGCGATGCTGCTCGGAGCATGCATACTCGCGAGACACGGGATGCTGATCGAGTTGAGTGTGGGGAAGATATACGCCGGTAGCACTTCGTACAGTCCCATACCAGCAAAACTGTACCAGAAGGCTTTGACACGTTTTGTGCTGAAACTCTGCTCCCAGTGGAACGCCTGGAACATGTCGACTAACGGCAAGGTTCCCCAGTACACCATCTCGGCGGGGTACACGATGATCGGTCGGAAGATTCCTGCTAGACCGTAGCCGAACAGTCCGATGCTAAGTACGGAGAGCACAGCTGTGGTGGTGATCACTTTAATCTCTGGGTAAAACAGCTTCTGGGTGCCGAAGACGTCGCTTGAATGGGCGCCGTTGGAAGCGGAAGATGCGGTGATGGCGGCAATCGCATGCTCCTTCAGTCCGAACGGTCCCGGGTTGACGAAGTGCACCGTCGTAAGCAGCCACCCGGGCAACCTATCTTCTCCAAATCGAGCGGTGAGACTCTTTCGTGTAGGCAAGAACCTCGCCCAAAAAGTACCCAGGATGAAGATGATAATAGCGAGAAACGTTCCACCGATATCCACCTCTGTCGGCTTGAACCGGTAGATCTGCGTCAGGGTCGCTTGGAACGCTGACCCTACAAGACCGAGAGTGATGCTGCGGAAGGTGAAGCACGCATCGCCGTCGTCACGATCGCTGATAAGGTAGTCGGATACATCGCGACCGTTGCGGATCACGTGTTCGTCGGAATCGCCTGTGGAGTTGCGTTCCGGGTCCGTTCCTGCGACGTAGTCTGGGGTGGTGGCATCGACGCCCTTTTCGGTGCTGATCTTCTCAGCTTCATCGATCAAGGGTGAAGCTTTTCCGGATACGGGGGTGATAGGGGAAGAGGAAGAGTCGAGAACGGGGAGCTGCGAGAGCTCGTCTGGCGAGCTCTGCACGCCGCTTGCCGGGGTCGGAGACATGGCGGCTTCAATAGAGAGAGAGGTGAAGAGAGATGGGTTTGGATGATAAGAGGGATATACCAAGTTCTCGTATCGGAAGGAAGGGGGTTTATATGTTCTTTGATGTCGACAGCCACTCCTTATCGTCGATACAGCAGAAGAAGCCTAGGACACTACCCAACCCTGTGGCCCAACCTTTAGCTCAGGAACCTTAATGCAAGATGGCGCCATATTCTTTCGCTTATGTCCCCCTCTCGAACGTCGAAACTGTGGTCCCACAACTCAACCTTCGACTCAGTGCCAGTGATTCATCAAAAGGCAACCAGATGAAGCCCAAAAAGGCTTAAGCCAATCCCAGGGAAGCAGTTATGAAAGTTGGGCTAAGAGAAAAACTCGACTATCTGCACTTATCACACCATTCGATTTGACAGGCACACACACACTACATGACAGGAGTGCGAAACATGCAGACTCGCAAGACATCGGACCGACGGACTGAGGTATTTTTGTGGTTCGTACCGCTACTTTGAGACGGCGAAAGCGGCGGGCGGTGAGGAGCGGCCAAGCGGACGGGCAAGCGGCGGCAAGGGGACTTTTTTTTTTACAGCAGCAAACGTGGTGAGGCGGAAGATGCCATTCCGACGCACACCCTCGCCTAAATGGAAGCGCATTGATGGTACTGGCGACGGCGGAGTATTCAATCCACCATGATTGTCGTAGAACAAGTGTGTCAAGAAAGCTGATTCGAGCTTGATGGAACGATTGCCGCACAAAATGGCGTGACGGCTTTTCGCTGTCGAATAACAAAAAAGTAGAATTCGATTCGCTTGTCTGTCAGTTTTCCACGAAAAAGAAGCTAAAAATGGCGCGGTCCAAAATTCATGCACGAGTGACTGCGGCGTGTGCTCCTTAAGATACAGTATAATTCGCGCTGAAGGTAGTTCACCTTCAAATCGGACACCACTTTAGACAGCTATGGAACAATGTCTTTCGTATGCAGTTGGTGCGTGATATAGGAGAGATACAGTGGGAACTGATGGCAATGTAGGACTTTTTGATCTGCTTTTCTATGCATCGGCGGCAATGGCTGTCGAGCTTGGTGGAATGACCGCGCTGTTGGAGATGCTGGCCGACTTCTGGCTTGGGTAAACCGTCTCGCGAATGTGTTTCTTCATGTCGTACGTGTTCATCTCGTTGACGGTCAGCTTGTTCTCCTTGGCTGCAAGTGCGGCATCGGGTGCGCTCAACGACGAAAAGCCGATACGCTCGTTGAGGTTCTCGAGAGCAGCGGTGGAGGCCTGCTGAACACGCGTAGCACGTGGCTTGCGAACGTCCTGGTACAGCTTGAGACCAGCCTCGATGTTGTTGGTAAAGTTGTACTCTTTCGAGAAGATGATTCCCAAAGCGGCAGCATCCTCGATAGCCTGGCAAGCACCTTGGGACTGGTGAGGCATCATAGGGTGGGCAGCATCGCCGAGGATGCACGTCTGCTTCTTGTACCAGTGCGAGTAAGGCTGGTGAACGTACAGTCGCCACGGTTTGCGCTCGACCGAGTTCTGGATGAGCTTGACGCAGAGAGGGTCGAGCTTCGAGTAGTCGCCGGCCAAGATCTCCTCGGGAGGCACCTCCTCGAAAACGAAACCTTCGGACTGGTGCTTGGTGAGTTCAGTAGGCATGAAGCAGTAGAAAGAGACAATGTCGCCGCCGGCACATGGGCTCATGACAATCTTGTAGTACTGGTTGAGGTCCTTCTTGGGGTAACCACCCCAGAACTGAATGGCAGGGTCGGCAGCCCAGGTGAGGCCGAGACGCTCGACTTCCTCCTTGCTAACGTTGCATCGGTAGCAGGTCTGAGGAGCCGACTTGATATCAGGAGTTACGCCGATGGCAGTACGAGCCTTGGATCGGATACCGTCGGAGCCGACGATGAGGTCAGCCGTGACCTTGTTGCCGTTGCGGAAGGTGATGATGCCGGTCTCGGTGTCGACGTCCTCGGCGATGTGGTCCATGACAATCTCGACGGGTGTACCCTTGCCGTCTTTAGAGGTGGCGGTGTCCATCAGCATCTTGTGCATGTCTTGACGGTGAAACATGTTGTAGACGTTGCCCCAGGTCTTTTCGTAGTCTTCAAGGTGGTATTGGTTGAGAATTTTGCCCGTCTCCCAGTCACGCATGGTGAGCTCCATGAGGATGACGGGGCGACCAGAGGGAACGTCGACCTCCCAGTCGTGAAGCCATTGTGTACCGTTGGCGGCGCACGAGATGGAAGCACCGACCTCAACATCGAAACCACGTCGCTCGTAGACGGTGCACTTGTGGCCTGCGCGACGAAGAGCAAGGGCGGTACTGAAGCCACCGATGCCACCTCCAAGGACGGCGACGTTGAGCTGCTTGAATGACTCGGACATTGTGTATGAAACAAGCGTTGCTGTATGGAAAAGGAGATAGCGACAAAGGACGATGGCGATGGCGATGGCGGAAGAGAATGGCTGAGCCCGTGTGACTTTATAATCTTAGGACAACAGTCGCAAGGAACGCTGTGTGTGACTCTTGTCAAAGTCGAGTGATGTCAAGAGAGAAGCCGAGGCGGACAGGGAGCGTCGGCCCCTCCACACGGACATGGTCCGATAGCAGAGCCTGGGCGGGCAATCACAATGGACAAAGCCCCCTGTGTGTGAGAATGTGACATTGAGGGAGATGCAAAGCCACGTCTCAACGCGGGGAAGTCACAGGACCAACCATACGTCGGATTAGCCGGCTGGCACAGAGGCATAGCAGCACAGCAGCGTATCAGTGGAGTGCGCCGAGTTGATGGGAGATTGCGAACCGAACATCGAGTTGTCGAATCGTGTCCGTGCCTCGTGTGTGTAACTTTGAAGCGCTTGCTCTGATACCGCGTAGATACCGAACCAATCGGCCGCGGGGCTTGGCCAGGCTACAGGAAAGAGCAGTTCAGCTTTTGACAGCGCGGAGTGTGAGTCGTGTGAACCAAAAGCGAGGGAGCGCGTCTGGGACAGAGAGGTGAAGCCGCGGACGCTTTCCGCGAATCTAGTCCGACTGCTGTCTTTTCGTTCTTGTCCACGCAGCGTTCCAGTCCCGATCTCGATCTCTTGTGTTGTAGCTCTTATCTCCAGTACGATGCGGTCACCATACACGATCCAACCGTACATATACAAATCCCTGCTCGCTGGATCCGAAACAAGCACCCATCCCGATCTGCGACTTGATGGTGAAGAGTGTGTGAGAGACGAAGAGGAAAAAGGCTTATCAGCCACAGTCTAATCTGGATTTCAGGAATTTGGCTCCACATGCCGTGAGCCGGATTTGCCGAGGTGCCAGTCTGCCTTTTTGGTTTTTGTGTTCGGATCCCAAGCCGAAACAGCAATCGTCGAGACAGCTCAGCTGACCGCACCATTTAGCTTGCAATCGGTTGCTTTCGCGGCTGTTTCTTCTCGCCTCTTTCTTTTCGCTCTGCTTATCGGCAAGTGCGATTCCTGAAGGTTTTCGCTCCATCCACACAGTCGGAACATCCAGAGCTTCTCCGCAAAAAGATAACGCGCACATGCATGCTGCACACAGCACACCGCCCCTCTTCGCTAAGTATCTCGGCACTGCCGTCACCAATCAACGCTGAGCGTATTTGTCACTGACTCAGTGTTTCTGCGCCTGTTCGATAAGCTTTGGACGAGCTGATGCAAAGGCGCCCGCGCTTGAGCTCCGCCTATATAATCGGCCATCATACGCGGGAAGAAAAGAGCTTCCCGCTTTTTGCTTTCCTAGGCGCCTCGCCATCATCCACTCACACCATCTCTCCGGTTCCAGACGCCACCTGCTAACTTACATTACGCTGCATACGCCCCGGACCCTGCATACCGCCATCTTATACGGAATCCCCGCAGAAGCTCGTCATCAACCATCCTTACGCAGGGACCAGCTCATCACTGCTTCCGATGCTGTATCGTGCTCCCTCGACATCCTCCCGGTAATACCCACATATACCCTTCACCATGATCACATCGTCATCATCCACAAATGGCAACAGCGCCAATGTCTCACCGACCGCCCTCACGAACCAAGCCGCCCCTGCAGCGGGTCCATCCAACGGTCTAGGCACCAACGGTAGCAGCAGCAGCGTCAAGAACCTCAGCTGTCTACAATGTCGCAAACGCAAGACACGATGCGATAAAAAGTACCCTTGCTCGCCCTGTGTCATTCGCGGTGATGCTGCTTCCTGCACGCAAGTACAGCAGACAATTGCATCCATCACCACCACATTGTTTGGCGCTTCCACCTCTCCCACACGCGACACTGCTCCTCAGCTTCAACGAGCGTCGTTCTCCGAAAGTCACGCTGCTGCTGGTGGCACCGCAGCAGCCTCTGCATCGTCATCTTCATCCAAATTGGAACCCCACGAATCTCCTTTCGCACCGGATCGCTTCATCGGTCTCGAAGCAGAACGTCTGTATCGTCTGGAAGCTCGCATGGATCGTGTCGAACGCTACATAATGCAAAACGGTCACCAAAATGGCGAGGCACGCTTTGCATCCACAGCCACCATCGAAGAGGATGCACTTGCAAGCTTGGATCGCGTCCATTCCAAACAAGGGCTACCCATTGGTCAAGATATTCAAGATCTCTTTGAAGACGCCGCTATGGGTCGCAAATTGAAGCTGAAGAATTTAGGCACCACCTCGGATGCAGAGACTAAGGATCCCGAAACAGACGAAGAGCAAATGCTCGATCAGCGCACCGCAGATTCTTCTGCCGATGTCGCCTTCCGCTTTGCACAATTCCTCCCACCCAATAGCGCCACCTTGCTCGACTTTTACTTTACCCAAGTCGACTGGACCACCCGCGTCTTGCCCCCGAGAGCTCAGCCGAGTTCTTGCTCCTCTCTAAGATGCAGCCAGAACAGATCGCCGCCTTCCCCGTCTCGAGCGCTACGGTCTGTTGTTACTTTGTCGTCATTGCACTCGCTCTCCACTTTTCCGACGCCGCGGTGCTCGAAAGGGTCGGCATCTCGAAAAAGGAAGCTTCTCGCTTGGCAGATACGCTGTGCACTGGAAGCCAACAGCTACTCTGGTCGTCCAACTTTCTTCAATCGCAGCAACTCGAACACCTCGCATGCATCTGTCTGCTTGGCGTCTATCAGCACAACCGCAAAGAACAGGCAGAAGGTCAGTGGGCCCTTCTTGGGTCTGCTGTCAAGGTTGCCCAGAACATCGGTCTTGGGCGGTTGGATCACGGCGGCGCTTCCAGCAAGCCATCCGGTAGCATGAGGAACGAAGCACGACGTGAGCTTGGTCGACGCATCTGGTGGAACTTGGCCTGGCTCGACTGGTCGCACGCCGTCGCTCACTTTGGTGTCTACTCGATCCATCCTCTACAGAATCGAACCAACTTGCCTGCCAACGTCGAGATCCACAAGGACAGCCTCACGCTCCACTCTCCTGACGTCTACACCCATTCTTCGGCCATCACCATGCGCATGCGCTACGTCACCATCTATCGCGAAATTGTCGACGTCTCCAACGAGCGCCCCACGCTGTCCCGCGCACAGATCCACCGCTTCGTCAGCAAGCTCAACGAGGTGCACGACTCGACGCCGGCTTGCTTGCGCTACTCGCCCGACCGCTCTTTCGACAAACCGGATCAGGCCATGGAATCGGTGATGCTCGAGCTCATGTACCTCAACCGCATCCTGCGCTTGCATCGTGTCCACCAGCTGTCGGGCTTTACCGATGATGAGTGGAGGTTTGCTCGTAAAGCATGCCTCTCCTCAGCCAGCTGCATCATTCGCATCCTCTCGCTTCAACAAGATAGCGTCATCCACAAGTTTTGGCTTGTCACTTTCTACTTGCTAGGTGCTGCCATGGCGCTGGTGATGGAGCTCTGCTGTGCGCGTCAACACGACCTGGACGCGGCTTCGGTGCGTGCCAGCTTGTCGACGGCAGTCTCGTTGCTTTCGAAAGCAGGACCTGGCAGTGAAGCGGCGCGCAACTCGCGTCGAATTCTCAAGGAATTGCTCAGCGCTGAAAACAAGATCCGCGATGCGTTTGCACGATTGGGTGGATTAGAGAGGATTGCTGAGGAAAGATTGGATACGAGCGGTACAAAGGATGTCTTTTTGGATGTGCTGCAAAGGGTGTTCAGCAGCATGTCGAGACACAAGCGCAAACGCGACATGGATGAAGGCGCTGGGGATGCGCAAAAGCAGAAGCGTCGAAATGGAGGTGGCGGCGAGTCTGCACGACAGACGCGCGAATCGACAGCATCATCGGCAGGAGGTGGCGGCAGCGAAGGAGGCAAGAATCGTGCTGTCAATGGAAACGCAAACGGTGTGGGTGGCGATGTGGTTGCGGGCATGAATGGAGCCTATAGCTGGTTGGACCCCAACAACTTTTCGGGCATGACGTCGGATGGATCGGGCAAGCCATTGGAGGCCTTGTCTGTAGGGGACGGTACCGTGGCATCGAACGAGAGCGATTGGCAAGGAGAACAGACGTTGTTCCCGACGCTGGATGGAATTCTGTCGGGTGCGCTGTCGATTGACGAGTGGCTGGGCTCGTCGTATCCGTTTGATCATCTGTGATGGTGTCATGGCAGCGAGGAAATGAAAGCATTGCTACACCATGACTGGTGTTCAGTTGTGCTGAGCATGTCCATCGTGAATGGCGACAAGCTCGTAGCCGATGGTGACCTGCATGGTGGCAGGGTCGGTAAAGGTGAGCGAATCGGAAGCTAGAACAGACACCGTCTCTGGGTCCTTGAAGAAGCCTTGCGCGTCTTGAAGGCTGGCAAAAACGAATGAGGAGCAGCCGTCGTAGGGCATGACCTGCATGGGGTTGTGAGGGCTGAGAGCGTCTGGGCCAAAGATGGTGGCGACGGATGGTCTGGCTTTGTCGCTCATGCAGTGAAACTGTGTATACGAGATGCAACCATGACGGAGCAGGACCGGACCAGCCAAGGCCGCATGAATGTTGGCATAATACTGCGAGAATTGCTCATCGTTGAGGGCGTCTTTTTTCTTGAAATAGATCGACAGCTTGATGCCGTTTGTCCACTTTCCCGGGCTGGAAGATGACTCAGAAGTCGACATGCTGTGCGAAAGTACGTCTGTGTGTGTGTGTGTGTATTTGCGAAGAGAATGGTGGTGGATTCTCCGCAAAGCGCTTGCTTCTTGCGCAGAGATTTTTGCTCTTCTCGCTGCGCAGCAACACCCTCGATGCCTCTATGAAGTCCACGCTCTGTCTATGATCACTCCTGAGCTTAAATTTCTGCCAAATTGGACAGCTCGCGATTCTACTCTAGCTCGACGCTGTCCTTGACAAGGGTATATACAGTAAACTACTCTCTTCTAACAGCTTAGCATGGGCTCGATTTCATGCATAGATTGCCGCTTGCTCCATCGCAAAACTGTACCCCACACGGCTATCAAAAAGTGCACCACCAACCTCGGCTAGGCTTTTTTGGCTTCTCGCATCCATGCCATCGGCTAACTACTCTTCTTCTTCTCTTTCTTCTCCACACTCAGCGAGCAGAAAGGTCGCTGGTCTCCGCGCTGTCCATGGCTATGCTGTTACCCTGGCCCCTGGCATCCGTGCGGCTTGTGAAGCCCAACCAGAATCCGCCGGGCTGAGTTCGACGAGATCTCCGCACACAACTTCAAATCATGCGCGACCCTTGATCTGCTGATCTCCGCTGAACAACCTCCGAAGACCTTTCATCTGTGCTTGCTGTGCCTCATTCTCCCAGTCAACTTTGGAGTTTCATTCGACCACGAGCTTCCAGACCTTGCAATTCGTGCGTCAACTGCTCCGGTACAACAGTCTTGGAATTTACAATGGCCAAGCCACTTGACGCTCTGCAAGACACCGAAGTGACAAGTTACCGGTGGCCTCTGGTTTGTCATGCGGTCTCTTTACCAAGCTCCTCCTATATAAAGCAGTTCAATCCTTCCCCCGCACCCACTTCGCTTGTCTACCTACAAGCAAGCCTCTCAACTACCATCTCACATCCATCATGATCAAGTCCGTCATGTGGCTTTCCAGCAGCCTCGTTTTGGTGCTTGCCCTCGTCCTTGCTGCCCCTGCGTCTGCCTCTCCTATCGCATCTCAACCATTCGCTGGCCTTCTCGCCAAGCGCAATCATGTGACTACTAGCGACGACGGCCTCACTGTCGACCTGGGCTATTCTAGGTACAGGGGTACTTTCAACTCGACCACAAGCATCAACTCATGGAAAGGTATCCGCTTCACCGCTGCCCCTACTGGCGATCTTCGATGGCAAGCTCCCCAACCTCCTTTGCTCAATCGCAATCAAGTCATCGATGCTAGCCAGTACGGCTCGCAATGTCCTCAGAACCCCTTTGGCAATCCTCAATTCCAAACCAGCGAACAGTACGAGGGTCACGACGAGGATTGCCTCTTCCTCAACGTCTTTGCCCCTCAGAATGCTAGTGGTTTGCCCGTCATGTTTTGGATCCATGGGTATGTATAGCTGCCTCGTTTCGTCTCTCTCGCGCCTTTGCAGCTCTGACACTTCTGCCATTCGTGCACCCATAACAGCGGTGGATACGGCGCAGGCAACGGACAGTACGACTTTACCTCGCTCATCAACGCCAACAACAACGACTTTGTCGGCGTCGCCATCCAGTACCGTCTCGGCGCCTTTGGCTTCCTTGCTTCCGACGAGGTGAACCGCAATGGCGTCGTCAACGCTGGCATCTTGGATCAGCACTTTGCCATGCAGTGGGTGCAAGCCTACATCTCCCAGTTCGGCGGTGATCCGCGCAATGTCACCATCGCAGGCGAATCCGCAGGTGGTGGTTCGGTCATGATCCACTCGCTTGCTCAGGGCGGCTCACTGGGCACGTCTCTGTTCAAGAATGTCATCGCCGCCAGTCCTTACCTGCCTCTCCAGTTCGATTACAGGGATTTCGAACCCTCGCAGTCTTACTACGCCTTTGCCGCTCAAGCTGGCTGCTTCAACGGCACCGCCTACGGCAACACGGACCAAAGCGTCTTCGAGTGTCTTGTCAAGCAAGATGCGCAGACGCTTCAACAGGCCAGCGTCAAGGTGGCTGCAAGCAGCTTCTACGGTACTTGGCCCTTCCTTCCCGTCGCCGATGGCAACTATATTCAGAGCGTACCTTCGCAGCAGCTCAACCAGAGGAAGGTCAACGGGAAGCGTCTGCTCGTCGGCAACAACGGCGCCGAAGGAGGACTCTTTGCAATGCGAAATATTGACACCGAGGAGAAGCTCAAGACGTGGTTGTCCACCTTGCTGCCACTCTTGAAGCCGGAGGACATCGAAAAGGTGTTGCTCCAGTATCCCGTCGATACCAACGTCACGATCGACTATGCTACCAACGGTGTCGAGATGCCCGATGCCAACAGTGTTTCCCCCGTTGCGCACGGTCAGCAGGCCAGAGCCGATGTAAGTCTCTTCTCTCCTGTATCTCTTTTGGCTCTTCGAAGTGTTTACCATTCCTCCTTGCTTTCGTTGCAGAACATCTATGGAGAACTCACCTTCGTCTGCCCAAGCTATTGGATGTCAGAAGCCTACTCGGGATCTGGTCGCTCCTCGTACCGATACCAATACAGTGTCGTCCCTGCGCTCCACGGTAACGACGTTGTCGGCTACTTTGGTCCTGGCACCAACGTCACCTCCCCGGACTTTGTCAAAGCCTTCATGAACATCTATGGCAACTTTGTCACCCGCGACAATCCGTCCATCTCGGCTGCTCTTGCATACGGCTCTAACGCCAACTCTTCGACATCGTCGCAGCCGAATGCAGCCGAGAACTGGCCCCAATACTCGCCCACTTCGCCGTACCAGATCAACCTCAACCAGACCGGTGGCACCCCATCGACCGTACAAGACCTTGGCACCGACGTCACCATCTTGACCGGCCCCAGTCTGAGGAACGACTTTTCCAAGGTCAACGCCTACACCTGGGAAGGCGGTCGAGGCCAGAGATGCGACTATTGGCGATCCATTTCCAACTTGTTGCCCAACTGAAGGGGTCGAGCTTCTGTCGGAAGTCTTGATGATGGCCTGTGTGTTAGCTTCTGACAAGCCGTCTGATCAGGCTCGTTGGCATGGCCGCAATGAAGAGATCGTTACCCCCTCCAATTCCTATGCCTGAAATAGCGTGCAAGAGTGTGTGTATGACTGCTTGAGCAAGGACGTACCGTTCCGCCCAGGATGAAGGGTGGTAACGATCGCCCAAAGTGGTGTCAGAGTATGTATGACAACTTTGGAAGCGAACAAGGGGCATCTTCTTAGTTCGGTGGCTCCTGGATGGCCGCGAGGATCTCGTAGCCCCAATGTCAGAAGCTCATACTGAAGTCGCCCGGAGTTGCTGGATGCGCGCATGTTTGATCTTGCTTTTTCATCTTCCTGATCGTAAATCACGACTGAGCACAGATTTTTGATGTAACTTATTATTGTTGGCAATCTTTGTACAACGCCGTGAACAAAGAAGCTCCTCTGGAAGAGCCAGTCCGAATTGATGCATAGTTCTTGAGACTGTTTCTAAGAATGTAGTTCTCAACTGTATTTTTCAGAAGTAACGTGATTGGTCTATAACGGGATCAGGCCCATTAAATGATCAATTTGCACGTGCATGAAATCATACAAACAACAGCTTCTACAGCATAAACAAGGCTATCTACAAGGCTATTATCGAATCAAAGGAGATCAATCTCATCATCTGAGTACCATGAAGCATCTGGAGAATTACAAATCCTGTCTGCAGAGCTCTCAGACCTGTAAACAATTCTCTCTGCCTCACAGCTTGCTGTATGGCTCCACTGACTGTCCAGGCTTGATCTGGAGCTAGAGTAGAGGCCCACACTGGGTTCTGGACTGGATTCTTGACTTGGACTCAAAGCTGAAGGAGGAGATGGTTACTTTGTAGCTCTTTTTTGATGTTTTGGGGTGTTTTGATGGCATTTTTGTGTTGAATCACTTCTCTGATTTCTTGACTGTCAATAATCCAAGCTTTGGAGAGCCATGACTGATCCCCTGGAGCTCTGATCTGCTTGAAAGTAAGGTTCTGACATAGCTCTGCAACCTCCTGATGTAGCTCTGCAGCCTCCTGACATAACAAGACAGAATCATTATGAAATTGATCTGCTGCCTTAATCATTTTCCCCCAGAGATGACAGGAATTGCAATCTGGTTGCTCTAAAGAGCATATTTTACTTGCTAAGGCTGTCCATTGCTGTGAATTGCATGGAGTCTCTGGTAATAATGATGTTGCTGCCTCCAGTTCTGGGGTTTTATCTTGGTCTGGGAGCTGTGCTAGTACCATAGAAGTGCTAATATGATTGTCTATGCCAATGGATTTGAAAGCAGCCCTGGCTGCTCTCAGATTCATGATTTGCACCCAGATCTTGATGTAGATAGATAATAACTGTGCTTTGCTGACTGGAAGGCTGCTTTTTGCTAATGATAGAATCATTTGGCTGTATTGCAACTTCAATGGACCAAAGATTGACACATTGAGTGGCTGTAGGAGGTGCATTGCATGTGTAGGAAAGAAGAGAAGTATGATATTGTGCTCCTCCACAAACTCTGCAAAAGTGAGGCTGATATGTGAATTGTGACCATCAAGAAGCAGTAGGCACTTCTGAATTGTGTTTTCAGGCCTTGTATGAGGCTCAAAACAGTGTTTTAGCCATTCCAAGCCAATATCCTGATTTGTCCAGCCATTATTGGACACTGCAAAGACCCAATCTTACAGGAGTGACTGCTGCTGACAGAACCAACCCAGCATGTGTACTTGGCCTTTGAAAATAATTATAGGAGGAGGTATGATTTGGCTAATACACTTGATGACTGTGGCACTTTCTCATTGACCAGGTTGCATTCTGAAGATAGTTGACACTTTTTTTGGCTTGTAAACAAGTACTTTTTGACTCTGAGCCCATCCAAAAACAAAGCCAGTCTCATCCATGTTGTAGATATGATGAATAGGGATATCATGATTCATGATTGTGCTTTGGAGGAGATCAAAATGCTGGTTGATGATTGTGCTGTTTGATACTTTTGCTCTTGAGTGGTCCAAAACCCTGCTAAAACAGGGCAAAAGCATCAGGTGGCAATGAATGAATCCTTGAGCCCACTTCCTGGAAATAATAGAGTCTGGATTGTATTGATTCTCCTTGTGGAATGCTGCTGCATGGTTGATGAGCTCCCTGATTGTGATTGGGAAGCCCTGTGCTGCTGTAGCTTTGATATGATGCAATAATGATACTTCCTGTGATTCCAAGAGAAGCTGATGGTGCTTGTGTGCATCTTGATGCAGTTTGATGCCTTTTTGGCACTTCCACAGTGTTGTGTGGGGCACATTATGATGCAACAAGGCTTTCCAGATCAATGAGATAGCTCCTGAGTGCAAATCATGAATTGCCTGAGCAATCTTTGCTTCTTCCTGAGACCTTTTGATGTGTAATTCAGCTCTCTTTGCCTTTGTGAGCAGTCTGGGCATGGCTTGATGGCTTTGCAGGTGGATCAAGGTTGCTTTGAGATAGGAGGTTTTGGATGATGGTGGTTGGGAGGGAAAGTTTTTCCTGTGTAGATACTGTGCTGATGTGCTTAGATTATGTGTCTTGTAGAAATACACTTGGCCATAAACTTGATCCTTTAATGGGCCAATCACGTTAAACGAAAATGACAATGCATGGTAACATTTCCATTCAGTGGTTGCACTTTCACCAAAAGTATTCTTGCCGCTTTCAATCATATTGATACAATGTGTCTAATGAATCACTTTATCTGTAATCGTGGAAGAAGAAAAAACGAAAAAAGAACGAACACAAGCTCGAATTTCCTAGCGCTTGGCTTTATTGTTTTTTATGATCGTTGAAAGAATTCACAAAAGTTTCGAAATTCATTGGCGCACTTCGACAATTTCGGCTTCATTCGTCCAGATCTAGCATTTATGATTCTAGCCCAAATACGAATCATGCAGTGCATGTGCGGATTGATTCATATGCCACAGTTTAAGTCAATACGCATTATTTTTGGCTAAGATGTATGACTGCAAGGTCGACTGATTTATGTTTGTTTTCGTTGAAGCACGGGTAAGGCGGTTGGATTTAATGAGCCTCATTTGTTCTGAAAGCGAGATCAAATCGCATCATGATTGCGCTGAATAGCAATTTGGCCGTGAGAAAACGAGATTTGCCTCGCAAGTGTCCTGAAACGTGTCAAAATATGACGATAAAAATTACGAAAAACATATTAGTTACTTAGTTCACACGCTAGTTCCAGTGGTTTCCCCGTTGGCTTCCCGTGTCTCAGTTACACTACTTCACCCTTATCTTCCATGATAACGTTGGTGAAGTCGCGCATGTATATATATAGCTACTTCACGTCAAGGCCCTGAATCTGAATCTCAGTTACGAATTTATTCCTTTTTTCGCGCGAAAACGTTATTGGATCCGAATTAGCATGATTTTGCCATTTACATCATGAAAAAACTTCCATCTCATCACACTTTGTATGTTATTGCAAATGCCATATACATCACATCTTAGTAAATGCCTTCACTATCAAACAGAATTGTGTTATCATGAGTGTGTGTGAGCAAAACAAGAGTGAACAAGTGCTTGCAATCGACAGCCTGTGACAATTGAGCTTTCCATTGCCATTGCCACCAACTTCTCCTCCTCTTGCTGACACTCCTCAGCATATATATAGCAAACTCACAGTCAAAAGAAATGTCAAACTTCATCATTCCTGCAATGCCATGCCCAAACAAATGCACTTGCATGACCATCCCAGACTCATGGAAGAAGAAGATCATCAAGTTGGTGGTCAACAAGGGCCTTTCCAAAGTGGAGGTAGCCAGATGATACAACCTCACTTTCTCAACCATGTCCACAATTGTCTCCAAATTTGAAGTTGACAGGCACATGGGTTCATCAAACAAGTGAGGAGGTGCAATGTGAGGTTCAAAAGTTACCAATGAGCATGTACAGATCATGCTGGAGTTCATCAGCAAGCATCCAGCTGTGATGATTGAGGAGATTCAGGAGCACCTCTGCTCACAAGGAGGCCCCAAGATCTCAATACCAATGACTCATAGAGCAATCAAAGATAAGTGCCATTGCTCATTGAAATGAATGGTTGTTGATCACAATCATCATCAAGGTCTGGAGACTGTGAAGAAATGGCAAGATTGGATCACTGCCATGGATGCTTGAGGCATTTCCTTTGACAATGCAGTATTCTTTGATGAAGCTAGATTCAATTTACATCTCACCTGGTCAAAAGGTTGCACTCCCATAGGAGAAAGAGCACTTCAACACTGGTAACCAGCAGATTGCAAGCAAAACATGTCTCTCATTGTTGCAGCAGGCAAGGAAGGGCTGATCACAGCCAGTACAGAGCTCAGTGGTTTCACAACTGAGTTGTTCATCAAGTTCCTGGAGCATGAGGTGCTACCAAGCCTTTGATGCAATCAAAGCCAGGTCTTTATCATGGATAATGCCAAGAGTCATCATTTGGAGATCACATGCAACATCATCAGGAAAGCAGGGCACTTGATTCTATACCTTCCACCTTATATGCCATGGTTCAACATCACTGAGCACATTTTCACAAATGTCAAGCCTGTTGTTTCATGCCAGGACCTCACTGACCACACCACACTCAAGCATTTCATCTACAATATGCTTAGTACATTGACAGCAGAAGACTGCCAGGGCTGGATCAGGGAGAGCAAGTGGTGGATTCTCATTGCTAGGCATGGATACATGCTGGGAGAGGATCATGATGCTCAAGATGCCTTGGCTCAGCATGGCTTACTTCCTGATGAAAGGAGCATGGAGGCATTCAATGAGTTATACATTAGTACACAGTCTAGTTTCACAGAAGACAATGTTTGATTGCAATGCAAAAGTTTTGATACATGCCAGCACAAGAATCAGGAGTTGGTGGCAATGGTGAAGGGCAACTCAGTTGTCACAGGCTGTTGATTGCAAGCACTCATTCATGCTTGTTTTGCTCACACACACTCATGATAACACAGTGAAATTTGATAGCATTGGCATTCAATTGAGTGTAGCATATAAGATCATTTGATGGTGTTATTTGTGTTGTAATGGTGATGCATAGTGTTAAGCACCCAATTGTGTATTTTGATGGATCACGCTAGATTGAGCCCGATAATGTTTTCGCGTGAAAAAAGGAATATATAGCTGCTTCATGTCAAGGCCCCGAATCTGAATCTCAGTTACGAATTTACTTTTCACAAAACGAGGTTACTCATGCAAAGGCAATGATGGTTGCCGATCTTCAACAAAAAAAAAACACCCCTAAAAGACAAAATTACCTGTGCAGTTGCCTGACGTAGAAGTCAGCGCACTTGTACACACACCCGGGATGGCTGTGCTGCAAGGGTCCTCAGAGCCACTCAAGGTAGCGCAAAGGGTTGATTGGTGGACAATGTACACCGTTCGCCATGGAGCGTCGGACGGCGCAGCGAGATGGATGAGCGTTGCCATTACATAGTATGGGGCTGATACAGCGAGATGTTGTACAGAGTAGATCGAAACGATGGGCTTGCGACGGAAGCAGCCAGAAGGCTCTAGGTCTGCTTTGCGGTAGCCGCCTTGATGTCTCGACTCTTGGCAGCGAAATGCTTTTGGAGGTAGGAGCGCATGAAGAAGTTGAAGAACAGGGCGAGAAGCGGCTGTTGATGGGGAGCTCAAGCAAGAGAAACGAAACGTCTCGTGGTCAGTCTTGTCTCGGCGAAGCTAGTCTGATCAAGCTAGTGCGAAAGATACTCACGAACATGTACATGATGTTGACGTGGAGCGCAATCTCTGCGCCGGTGGTCTGCATGCAGGTGGTCGGGTCTGATGAAGCAGCACGGTTGATGGCGTGGATGAAAAGGGACTGTTCGCGTGTCGAATACCATGAGGAAACTTTGTTGGCCTCGTAGCCCTGGACGACTTTGGCAGGATTGAGCGTGATAAGCAGGTAGAGGTTGGTGAGGAAGGTTCCGGAAGCGATCTGGGCAATCTGCATTGTGGTGAGGTTGCACTTGACTGCGCGAGGGAAAGGCCAGCGCATGGCGGCGCAAAAGTAGTAGGTGTACATCCAGGTATGAACGAAGCTGTTGAAGACGCAAAAGACCCACACGGGCTGGCTCTGATAACGGTAAGCGATCCACATGCAGATAATGGCTCCGGCATGGTGATACGACTGGAGGTTCGAGACTCGTTTTCCCTTGAGGAGTAGGATGACCGAGTCAAAAACTTCGTAGTACTTGGAGAGGTAGAAGATGTAGGCAAACTTGCCGAAGTGTGGGAAGTTTGTAGGCATGGAGCAGAGCGCGAGCTTGAGACCATCGGAACCAGCGGCTGTCGAGCCTTGGCGGAAAAAGTCGATGACGTAGGGGAACATCATTGTCCACGTCCAGCCGCTATAGACGGCAAGCCCAGCATTATGAACGAGAATCAGGAAGCGGAGCAGCGTGGGCAGGAGACCGGAGCCCTTGGTGAAGTCTTTGCTTCCGTTCCTCTTGACGATGCCATTCGCGGTGTGAGCGATGATGTAGTACGCGAGCGAGAATCCAAATGGGAGCCAAGGACTGAGGCTTAATTCGAAAATGGTCGGTGGGAAGAGCTTGCTGAACAGCTTGTCATCGTCCGGGTATGTGGGGTAAGGTGCAGATAAGGTGTCCCACGCGGTCGAGCCAGGAAAAGAACGGTCCAAGGGATACGCTTTGCGCTTGAGTCCGAGAAAGGTCGACATTGCAACTAGGAAGCTATCGTCGTCAAGTCGACAAGGGATGATGATGATGGTGAGAAGGTGCGCTCGACTGGCCCATGCGAGAGCTTGTTCGGACGAGCCGAATGTCGATCTCATCTCTCTTTGGAAACCGGTATTGCATTTGCATTTGCATTTGCATATTTGTGAATCCATTTGTGGCGTGTTTTCGGCGAGCTTCCGACGAGTGCGCTCTTTTTGACACGACAATAACGCTTGATCCGCGGAACACGCGTCTGCGTCTGACAAATGAAGATCGACCGGCAGCGGCATTGCCGAAGGAGCTGCAGTTTTAGCTCATCACCTGCTTTATCACCTCATTCACACAGTCACAGTCTCAGTCATTATCACCGATCACATCGAATCGATCCAAAGCGTGGATGCGTCGTAAAGGGTAGTTGATGACTTGAGTGACACATTGCTGTTATATTGACTGGATGAGCGAGCTGAGCTGGTTCAGAGCTTGGCCTTGGCGAGACCCTCTGGACGATCGGGACCATCCACCGCATCGCTTCGATACAGCTCGAGACGTTTGTTGGCATCTTCGATTCCCAACTCGAACAAAATGTCGTCGGTATGCTCACCCGGCGTGAGCAGCATCTCGGCGCTTTCGTTCTCCCATTCTCCTCCTGCACTGCCCGATGGAAGTTTGGCTGGCGTTCGCGTCAATCGCGGCGCAGGGAAGGGAATCACTGGATCACCATCTGACACGTTCTCCGCCGACGCTGCTGGCAACACTCCGGAGAGAGCTGCTTCGTCTCGTGTCAGCACAGGCACCGTGCAAGCGTCGGTGCGTATAAAGTGTCGTTCCCACTCGGAACGAGACAGCTGTGCAAAGCATGCGCTAAAGTAGCGCTGCAACTCTGGCCACGTATCCCGGTCATGCTGCGTGCTTGCCGAGGGATGTTGTGTTCCTTGAGGTGCCACTGGGAGCACCTTGCGAAGGATGTCGAGCAGTTCCTGGTAGAAGTGTGGCTCGATCGCGCCCACACTCATGTAACCGCCGTCCTTGCAAGCATACACACCGTACCACGGTGCTCCGCCGTCGAGCGTGTTGCGACCTCGCGTCTCGTCGGTTCCGTCACTGTGGATCGCTCCCCAGCTGGGATGCGAGAGATAGCTCGACAGCAGCACAAACGACGACACGTATCGCGCACCCGTCACCATGTCTGCCTCGACAATCTGTCCCTGCGACGAACGTGCTCGCTCCACCAACGCCAGCAGGATGCCCAGAAGGCAGATCATCGATCCTCCCGCAAAGTCTCCCAGCAAGTTAGAAGGGGGTTGTGGCTTTCCTCCCGCCTGTCCCAGCATCGAGAGTACGCCGCTCAGCGCAATGTAGTTGATGTCGTGTCCTGCCATGTTGGCATACGGACCGGTGCGTTGGAATCCCGTCAGGCGCACAAAGATCAGGCCCTTGTTGATCTCCTTTTCGAAATCTTGTGGTCCAAGTCCGAGCCTCTCGAGTACACCAGGACGGAAGGGGTCGATGACGATATCGGCAGATTGAACCAGCTTGGTGATGAGCGCATGTCCATCTGCGCTTTTCGGCGAGACGGCAAACGAACGCTTGCCGCGGCAAAGGCTGTCTGGATTCAGCCCCGTCTTGGTCTTGTCGATTCGAATAACGTCGGCGCCGAAGTCGGCCAGCACCATTCCCACAAAGGGCCCAGGCGCCAACCCGGAGAACTGTTTAAGCGGATACAAGCGTCCACGGTGATTTCCGTCAGCAACTTTCTCGCCGTCAAGGCCATTCACTGGCCCAGACTTACCTCGACAACCTTGATGCCTGCTAGCGGCAAATTCGAGTTGGCATTGGGGGAAGACATCTTGAATTTGTCCCACAATGCTGTTTGGTGATGGTGGTGGCTAGAAAGAAGCGGCTGTAGGACCCTGGGTACAAGGACTTCGCAATCAACCGTGCATGTTCAAATACTGTAGTGTGGGGTATGCGAAATCTCGACTTTTTTTAGCGAGCTACAGCTACCATGTCTCCCAACCACTCGAAGCACTTTTCACATCTCGCCCAACTGGACCCTGGATCCTCGCTTGAAACACACACAGACCTTGGCTCGCACGCACGACCAACACTTTCTTCTGCACAGACTGAAACGATCAACACTGGGAAGTGCATGGCAACCGGTATTTCGCTGCCCCGACGGATCTACTTGCTGTACAAAGCCTTTTGCTCCTTCTCAAACTGTCCATAGTCAACCACCCTACCCTCCTTCCTTGACGCTTCCGAGGCAAACACCATCAGATGACTTCTAAGCACGTCTTCTGGTGTCACGCCCAGATGGCTAGCATCCTGTTCGGCCACAGCCTTGACAAATGCCCTTGCCAGCCCCATGTCTCCACCGCCGTGGCCTCCTCCTTCCTGTTTGGGCACCACCGTCCTCTTCTTCTGCGTTGAAAAGTCAAACACAGTGAACGACTCCATGTTGCCGATCAGCTCGCCTCGTGTACCGTGGATGCGCGTAGAGCGGTTGCACACCACCTCGGAGAAGGCTACCATGGTGATGTTGGCCGTGGCGCCCGTTTCGAACTCGATGTTGACCACTTGGTTGTCCGCGACGTCGTTCTGTCCGTTGTAGACGCACAGTCCGTACGGTCCCTCTGCGATTGCCTTTCCGACGTTTTCAATGTCGACCACGTCGGTGATGTGTTGCGCCCACTGTTCGGGATCAAACCAAAGATGAAGGAAGAGAGGTCAGCCTTTTCGCTCTGATCGACGTCAAGGGGCGTGCGGTGTGTCACTTACGCGTTCCGGATCCTCAGCATCGCTCATCACTGGCTCGAGGTAGATCTTCTTTGCGCTGTATGGGCACTTTCGCTCGTGTGCGCAGTCGGTGCATCTCGTGGCATCTCCAGCCTCCTTGGGCTTCTTGCTCGGTTTGAAGTGGGCGAGCGAGCCGAACGACGAGACCCTCTTGGGGAAATCCTTGCCCATGTAGTACGAGAGAATGTCGAGATCATGGCAACACTTGGCCATAAGAGAAAAGCTCGTTGTTGCCTCGTTCTTCCAGTTGCCACGCACATACGAGTGCGCAAAGTGCTGCCATCCCACAGGTTCGATGTGTTGGATGTTGATGATTTCGCCGAGCACGCCAGAGTCGAGCACCTCCTTGACCGCGCGGTTGTAGGGAGAGTAGCGCATCACTGTTCGAGAGGACAAGGCGCACAAGTTAGCCTCATAAACGGAAGCAGCAGCGAGGACAAGATAGGAAGAAGACTTACCGTGTCCAATACCGAAGATGAGACCAGTGTCGCGGACGCTGTCGACCATGGTCACACAGTCCTTGATCGAGTTTGCCATGGGTCTGTTTTTCGATGCAATCATCGTCATGAACTGGTCAGTATCGCTTCCGAACGTCCTCACCTCTTTGCGCGGGGAAGCGACTCACTTTTCGCAAAGAATGTGGTATCCGAGAGGGGCAAAGACGCTCACCACCTCGGCGTGCGTGTCGTCCATGGTGCAGATGGCAACCGCGTCGCAGACCTTGCCTGCTTCGGCAAAGCTCTTCCAACCGTCGTATTGGTTCTCCTTGGGAACACTGTATGTAGATATGAAGGTATGCGTCAGTCTTTGTGATCACATCCTCATCGCACATGGCCCTGCTTTAGAACTTACTTGTGGATCTTGCTCATCTTTTCGCGACGGAACTTCCACGGATCTGCCACTGCCACGACTTTGCAAAGGTTGGGAACTTTTCAGCGTATCTATCAGGGTGAAAAGCAGCGTCAAAAGGTCAGTACTTGTTATTTCGCCATCTCTGCTTAGCCTGAAGCTGTAACTTACGCAGCGTAAGCGCTACCACGCTGACCAGCGCCGATGATGGCCAATGTGACGGGACGACTAGTTTCTCCGATCGACATCTTGTTCGCGACGTTGTTGTTGCTGATAGGTGATGGTCGATGATGGTGAGCTGCGGAAAAGGAGGTTTGCCGTCGTCTCTCAACAGCAGAAGGCTTTTTAATGAATCCTGTTGTTCCACCGACAGAGCGTCTTGCAGCAGGGTCGGCGACTTGTGCGGAGAGACAAACCGACGAGCAAGATAGGGTCCTCAACTTTTCACCGATGCACCAAGCGAGCATGAAAGTGAGATTCGGATTAGAAATAGCAGCCCGGCCAACGACGAACCACTCTCGCCATGCTGTTCGACACCGCGCTGCCACGAGTACATGTTGTTTGCAGACACCGATGGTCGGTCCGATGCGACCGACCAAGCCTTTCTGTCTGCTCGGCGCCATCCCCACCGCCCTACGTTCCCCCTCCCAACCTCGCAGTCTGATCCTCTTCTTCCGCTGTGGCTGCATCCTCGACATGCAAGCACGATTCTTTATCGTGTCGATAAGCACCGCCTCTCGTCATATCAGTGCCGCGTGCTGTCTGAGACTCATTTTACCCCGCAACTGCTTAGGTTGCCGCGCCCACACCGACGCTTACCATTATCAATCAGCCAAGCTTCATTCGCTTTCGCGGGTCGTCAAATCCTCATCCCATTTCATTTCCCCAAGCTGCGTGGAGGAAGCAGAAGTCTGGTCAAGCGGCACCGGACCGGTTTGCTTCTAGCATGCACCGTTTCTCTCTTCACACCACGCACACACACGATTCAAAAGACGACAAAGTAAAAGCCCGATGCGGTAGACGATTGCATTGCAAGATCCAACTTCTCACATGACGCCTCCATGGCGTGCCCACGTGAGACACTGGCTAAGCGTATCGAGTAGCGGCGTTGCTGGATGTTGGATCATCTCTTGCGAAGAGCCACCTGCCGAAGTTTGCTGCCACGCCGCTGCTGTGCCGTTCGTCGACGTCCCTCCCGCAGATGCACCTGTTGGATCCGCGCTGCTGCCATTAGCACTACTGCCGTTAGCGCCGTGTCGGTGATCGCGACCATCATCGCCGCCAGCAGAAGGAGACCAGGATGGGCCGCCATAACCTCCTTCGGAATTGACGCCTCGAGTATGGTGGCCTCCGTTCGACGAGGCGTGACTGAGCACCATGTTTGCGTGTCCGATATGCTTCGAATAGAGATCGAGGAACATGTTGATCAACTCGATGCTTCCTGTAACCCGAGTCGAGAAGAAAAAAAAAGTGAGTCAGTCAGCCTACTACTACTAGGCTGGCAATGAGTACTGGGGTTGTGAAAAAACTTACTCGATCGATCCCTGGGCAACAGCCGTTCAGGATACTCCGCCAGCACATTCATCAAGAACAGCACCGACCTGGTCAGCGCCCAATGGAACCACAACGGCAGCACGAGCACGTTGAGCGAAACCTCACTCCCTCCACCCTGCCCTCCCAACGTCGGCAGACAAACCAACTCCAACGACCGCAACGCTCCCTCCACTCTCCTTGTCAGACTCTACCTCAGCGTCCTACTCCTTAAAGACTGCAGGTCGGCCTCCGAATTCGTCTTGTCACGCACGTGAGAGATTTGACCCAGACTGCCGTCCCACAGCGTCGAGTCGAGGAAATCGCAGCCGATGGATGCGATGAGTACTTGAGCTAAAAAGAGGTCGAGGTAGAGCATGGTTTCCGACTCGCCGTTGGCGTCTGCGTCGAGTCGACCCGCCATCTCCTCCTGGCACGAGTCGAGGTCTTCGAATGCGCTCAGCACCGCGTGGAGGCACGATGCTGCGTCGGTCGCCGCTCTTGCTCCCGTTGCTACACCCGCAGAGGCGGTCTCTCCGCTATACCCATCGCGGCACGATTGGCAGCTTCTCGTCGGACTATCATTCGACGTTGTTGCTGGAGGCTTGTCACCTTTACCATATTCCACCGATCCATTGCCCGCAATATGGTAGGCCTTGCTCAAGATCCACACGATCCGGGAGTGGATAATCAGCGCTCGGTCTCGCAGCGTCGTTCTCTGCGAAAGACCCTTGGAATACTGCAGCGAATCGCACACGGCATGCGGCGACGACAACCCCGCGATCGACGGTGTGCCCTCCATACACGCCTGGTGGATCTCCGTGATGTAAGCGCTAAGCTAGACACGGAGCAGATCCTGCTTGCCCAAATCCCTCGGCGGCGGCAGGATGCTCATGATCTCGCCCATGGTCATCATGGCCGGATGCTGTTGCTGGCGTAAAAATTTCGCCGACCACCACCTAGCCAGCCTCGACGCCATCCATGCTCGCTTGCCGCCAAACCAGGATGCGAACAGACTCGCTCCGACGATCTCCTCCACTCCAATGCCCAGTTAGGGATCGAGTTCCTTTTCGAAATGCAGGTTCGACTGGAGGTAAGAAGAGCGGTAGGCAGAGGAGGAGGAGAAGAGCGTCTCGTAGACGTCGGAGCAGGGGAAACTGGGGTCATCGGTTTGAAGACGTGCGATGAGGTCTCGTTTTAACGGAACGTGGAGACGGTTGAGCTGGGCGTGGTGGAGGGAAGCAACGCAGACGACAGAGGTGAGGATCATGGGCGACATGATGGCGTCGGGGCGGTAGGTGGGGAAACCGAAGCTGTACTGGTCGAGGTAGTCGGCAAAGAAGCGGAAGAGTACGACGGCGTCGGAAGGCGAAACAAAGTCCTGCTTGATGACGTTAGGTCGTGGATCTTTGCTGCCCACGTCTGAAGTAGCCATCCTGTAGAGGTTGGGGAACACCCTTTTGCCCGACCGTGAGAGCTCCTTTTTGCGATCTAGCACACTCATTCTGAGCTTCTGAATCGCCGAGAGAGGTCGAGACGCTTGGTCGTTCTCGTCGTCCGTCTGGAATGCTCTGCGCTCGGCGGTCGTAGTTACACCATCGTCATCCTGCAACGCATGATCGCTCGGCAGCGACGTACTTGCCTCAGCGATGCTTCCCGAACCTGCATGCGCCACAGTAGCGACAAGCGACCTCAACAGCCCATTACTGGCGTCTGTCGCATGCCCGGCTCGTTCCGCATCGCGAGGTGACAAGTGTGTGGCAGAAGGATAGCTCGAAGCAGAGTTGCTGTTGACATCGGCGTAGATAGGGCTTTCCGCTGTATGCGAATGACTGCTGCTGCTGTACGCCAGATGCTGCATATCGTTGCTTGCTCTGTGGTCGCTCGCGATTGTACGTCTGCGTTTCTTGGATCCACCTTCTCTGTCCTGCATCCTCATTCCACTGGACGAATCGCGCGACCTCGGAAAGCTGCTTCGCTTGTTCCCAGCATCAAACGGCGACGAGTCTCCGTGCTGCTGACTCGCTCCTCCTGCCATCTGCTTCTCCAAAAAGCTCTGCAACGACCCCTCCAAAGCAGCTAGTTGATGTTGAACCCTCATCTGCCAACTGAGCGGTTCTTTCTTACCCTGCAGTTCACAATTGACACCTAAGCGCAGACACCTTCGACACGAGGGAGCGTTATCGCCTTCATAGACGCATTTGACTTTGCTCTGGCGACATCGGAAGCAGGGTGTACGTTTGGGTTTGTCTTGGTCATCTTCATTGCTCTTTGCCTGTGGACTTGTGTCGTTGGACGCCGACGCAGACCGCATGGCGGTGGATGAAGGTGCTGACATGGACGCGGTCGATTGCGATGCGCTCGTTGTGGCCAGAGTTGACGCGCTCATCTTGAAGAAGGAGGATGATGAGAGTGGGACGATGGTGAGGAGGTTGTCGAGAAGAACATGCACGAAAGAGATGCGAGGGAAAGGGTCCAAAAAGTCGATGCTAGAGAGGGGAAGGCGACAAGGGCGAGATTGCGGCGGCTGCTCGGCAACCAAAAACGGCGAGGGCAGCGGGTGGATAAGGCTTGAAGAAAGTCGTGTGGCATCAAAAAGGAAGCGTCTCTGGTTGGCTTCCCCCACATCCACCGATGACGAATCGAACAGAGACGGGCTATGGTGCCTGACAGACCCAAACTATCACGAGATTTGCCATGTGGTAGATCTACAGATACCGATTTGTCTCTCCCTCTCTTTTCCTGCACCGCAGCTATCAATGCGACCAACAAAAAGGGCTCACATGACCAAGATCTTGCCTATGTTGAGCCGCTATGTTAGCCTCTTTTCCTACAGCGTGCCCGTGTTCGTGCAACAAGACCGGTCAACTTCCTTTTCATGCTTCTTCATGTTGGCTTTTTCATGCCGAGAGAAGGCAGGGAGGACCACACTCTGTGGGAGCGGTGTTTCAAATGTACAGTACAAAAACACTAATGCAGAATTGACCCGCTCTCGCAGCATCTCGCTCGTTCTCTCACCTCGCTGAACACACCACTGAGCTCGGTCCGTGGCTAGCCTCTCTTCGCGCATCCCAACCACGCGCTTATCTGCACACAGACCGCCCCCTTGAGAAACGAGGGTATCTATCTATCGCATTGCATCAAACTGCGGTCAGGGTTCGTAACAAGACATCGTGACAATAAGACAAAACCGGTCGACTGTGCCGCAATTGCAAGACGGTCGCAGAATCGGCCAAAGGGGAGAGGGATTCAGAAAACGAGTCAGTCATTTAAGGGGAGTGAGAAAGCAGGAGCAGGTGGTTTGATTGGACGAGATTGCATCGTGCGCGCAGGGTGCACTGAATCGGCTGAGATACCGCCGACGCGCGGACGCCTCTTGTCCGCCGTACCTCTCTCTTACTTTGGCAGGGCGACGACAGGTATATCGCTCTCGCCAGCATCCTCCTTGTCCGACACGCTCGACTTTTCGATGTAGGTGGGAGATTCCTCCTGCTCGATGGTCTGGAACTGGTCGATCGAGGTGGTGCTGAACTTGCGGGCTGGTACCTTGGCAGCAAACAGCACTTCGAGCTCTCCGTATGTCCTGTAGTTGCGAGAAGCGGAGAACGAAAAGAAGTTGTCGAGAGGGCAGGGCGAAGTTTTTGAACGACGACGGAGCGGAGCACATGGGAAAATTTGTCAGGAACGAGGATGATGAAAGGCAAAAAAAAAAAAAAAAAAAAAAAAAAAGAGAGAAAATGAAAGCAAGTCAGTTTCTGCACACAAAGACCCTTTCGGTTTCAGGGTCTCTCTTTTTGAGAGATGCCCAGTAGAAACGTACCTGTTGGCAAGCTCGGGAAGGCGGAAGTAGGTCCACAGCATCAATACGGCACAGGTGCCAGCCCAGAAGAACCCAGTCTTGGCTCCCCAGTTCCATTCGTCGCTGTTGAGCATGTCGGGCTGAAGGATGTTGGAAATGATCAGGCCAATGTTGTACGTGTTGCAGGCGAGCACGATCGTCTTGCTGCGAAGTCGAGTCGAGGAAACCTCGGCAATGATGGCAAAGCAGACGGGTCCGATGGTCAGGTCATAGGCAAAGGTGCAGATCAAGAGCATGGCACCCACGGCCCACGAAACACCCGCTGTCTGCTTAACGCAGCCGAGGATGCCCGTGACGAGCATGGTGGTGAACATGGCAGCTTGTCCGTACAGGTACATCTGTCGTCGACCGACCCGGTTGATCAGGAACCACGAGAGCACCGTTCCCACCGCACCGAGAGCAAACATGGCCATCGTCATGTTGAAAGAGTTGACAGTAGACATGCCTGCCTGGACGAAAAAGTAGGTCGAGAAACCCTGCAGAGGAGCACCAGACGTAATCAGAATCAGCCACGCCCAGCAAGCGATCTCGGTACGACGAAGATCGATTCCCTTGAAGCAGTCGATGTAGCGGTTCTTCTTTTGCGAGTCGTTCTCCTTCTTGTCAATGTCCTCCATAGCCTCGGTGTACTGGATCATAGCCTGGTAGTCCTTGACGAGCTCCTCCTTCTCCTGCGCCGAAACGTCCCGCCTGCTGAGGAGACGGTCGATCGACTTGTAAGCCTCGTCGTGCTTGCCATGTCGGGTCAACCACCAAGGCGACTCGGGAGCAATGAGGCAAGTGATGAAAACGGGGAAAGGCCAGAAGAACTGCAGAGCGTATGGAATCCTCCACGCCCACACATCTGTGCGCAACAAGGTGGCACGAAGCACACCAGAGGCGAGCAGCTGTCCGAACACCCAGCACAGGTTGACGTAGGTGGTCAGCAGAGGTCGGAGCGACACGGGACAGACCTCGGAAGCGTAGGCAGAAGCAAGAGACTGGAAGCCACCCCAGGGAATACCCATGAGAATCTGACCGACCAAAAACACGGGGAGGTTGGTGGCGAAGAAGGGGATGAAGACGAAGGAGAGCATGAGCGTGGTGCTAATCATCATGATCTTAAGATGTCCCAGACGCTCGGCAGCGCTACCGGCAAGTTGCAAACCAATGATGCCGCCAATCCAGGCGCCGTTGGTGAGGCCCTGCTGCCAAGGCGCCGAGATCTCGCAACTTTGCGTGCCGTCATCAGCGGTCGTGCAGACACCAAACTTGGCCGTAAATGCGGGCTGGGCGAAGAAGGAAGAGAGGAGAGATGTATCATAGCCGATTTGGACGATGGAAAGAGAGAAGAGAACGGACCAAATGACCGACTTAGGCCATTGTCGGAACGAGTCTCGGAGTGTCGTGGCGGTCTGCCACTGCGTGCTTCGTGCACTTCGTTCGACGACTTCGTCAAAGCGGTCGCCGAACTTTTCGACGAGCTTGTCGCGAGTGTCGGCATCGATGCTGGCCATGTCGTTCTTGTCGATCAGCATGGTGTCTAGATGGACCGGTAAATCCGGGAGGGATGAGGAGGGGGAAGGAGGGTGCCAAGTGGTTGTGGGTCCAAGGAGGGATGGAGGCGTCGCTGCCGAGTGTGGGGGAAGGGAGGGAAGAGCAAGCGTACTGTGAGGACGAAGGCAAAGTCAAGAAGAGAACGGAGAAACAGCTTGCTTTTTAAAGACGAATTGACCCTGCAGCATACACGCTTGCCATCACATTGTATCACTCTTCGCGGCATGGTGCTTGATAGCACTTTGCATGTCTCTCCCGACGAGTCTTGGCAGCATCCTGTGGAGACAGCACTGTATCACATGCCGGACTCAATGCAAGCGGGGCAAAGGGATGCCAAAAGCAAAATAAGATAGGAGCGGCCGGTGCCTAGCGACCAAAGGCACGGGGGAGGGGCCACACACGACCCGGCTGCGACATTGCGGTCAATTGCGGGGCCACTTAATCAAGTGCAAGGACTGTGCGGTAATATTGACCGACGGGCGGCGATGTGAGCTTGCTTTGCTTGTTCGCTATCACAAGGCCTGGAAAGCTGGTGTGAGGACCAGCACGATACTTTCGTTTGAAGATAGAGCGAGAGAGTTCGGGTCGAGCCGCAGGAAAAGAATCGTCTCACAACGTGGCGAGGATGGGATTGCCAGATTAAATTAAAATTGATTTTCGAGAGTTCAGAGCTCTCTGCAAGGCAGCCAGGAACAAAAATCATTTAGCCAAACTTACCTTTGCTTTCTTTTTGGTGCCTTTGGCCGCCGACGTCGGACCGATGGTAGAAGATAGCGATAGCCGAGCAGTGTCCGACGGATGGCTCGGTGAGTGGTGGTGGTCAGCTGGCCGTGCGCAAAAATACATGCCTCCAAGCGTCCCCTCCTGTCCGTGCTCTCGATTGAGAGGAGCTATTTTGTCTCGCTTGGAGGCAAGGAGGTGTAGCAAAAGCACAAGGTCGTTTATCGTGTATCAAGGGTTGGACCCTGTTTACCGGTTGGAACGGTCCGATGGGAGCTAATGCACCGATGTGAGATGTACGCGGAGCCAGCCGTGCGACCGGGTCGGGTGCTTCGCTTGTCAAGGGTCCGATCCGACGCTTGATTGAGGAAAGAATTCACCGTTGCAGCTTGACCATCATCATCCACAATACCATCATCACGACCTTTGCTCTCAGCAACGTCGCCACCACCTTTCAATATTGCCAAGGTGCCATCCGTGCAGCAAAACCCGACAATGCAGCTAGCGTTTGCTGCGGACGACATCCCCAAAGAATGCTTCGCGACATTGGGCGACGAGTTCGAAATGCGCCCGTTGGCGTCTTGCGACTACAAGCGCGGATTCAACGAGGTGCTCGCATGTCTTGTCGAGACTCCAGATGAAGGCGAAGCAGCCTGGAAGCAGCGATTCGATGCCATGGTGGCAGCCATGGGCACCTACTTTCCCATCGTGATCGTATCCAAGGAGACAGACAGGATCGTGGCCATGGGCACCGTCGTGGTCGAACTCAAGTTCTTCCGCGGATTGACAAGAGTAGGTCACGTCGAGGACATTGTCGTGGACAAGAAATTGCATAGCAAAGGACTCGGAAAGATCATCGTCGAGACGGTCAAGGCCATTGGGGTATCGAAAGGATGCAGCAACATCATCCTCAACTGCAGCGACGAAAAGAAGCGTGAGTAATGCGATGCCAAAGTCCAGAAAAAAAAACCGCGGACCTCAAAGTCAGGAGGGGGAGTCAACGACGCTGACCATAACTCTCACCTCTTTGCTTTCACCCTGTTCTGCTCGACGCTTTACCAGCCTTTTATGAAAAGTGTGGCTTCTCGTACAGTGGCCTTCAGATGGCCAAGAGGATTCATTGAATGCCAGCATGTCAACCAGTCCTGCACAGTATATCTCGATTCTGCTTGTGTCTGATGGTTCTGAGAAAAGATGGAAAAAAAAAGGCGTGGAGAAAAGATGGCGCAAAAAAGTTAAAGTTGCCCGAAAAATGCAAGAAGAAAAGATTGCCAGTTACTGTCTCCGCACGGACATCAACATGGCTTTCTTCGTTCCCGTTTTCCATCTGCGCCTTCATCATCACCCCGAAATGAGATCGTGAACGGCGCACCAACTTCTCCAATCACAAGGCATTGTACTGCTGCACTCACAAAGACACCGTCAATGAAGAGGTTTGCGCACGCTTCCTGCTGAATCCCACGCTGTCGTGGGTTCAGTAGCGCCGTCGCTCGTCCACGAAGCATGCCAGATAAAAGGGCACTGGATGCCCCAGATGGGCAACCTCCCTCCAAGAGAGCAGCACCAGGTTTCGCCTCCACAACCCACGCAATGTCGGACGAGCGAATCATTGCAGTGCTCAAGCATCCCCGCATTGCAAGTGGATCTTCCAGCTCGCCCTTCTCTGCACCACCCTTGTTCCAACAGCCTGCACCTCTCTGCTCGTTCTCGTTCGACAAAACCCGCAAGCAGTGGCAGGATGATCGATGCAAGCGATACTATCGGGGCCCTCCTCCTTACAACAATCGACATCCTCATCAGAATCGTGCACCTCCCGTGTTCGGAGCCGATCTCAACTATGGTCTGGAGCGCTTCATGCGACGCGACGAAACGGTACCCGAGCACCTGGATGCGCTGGTAGCTGCACTGCAGCATAGGATGGAGGTCGCGACCTCGGAAGCAGAGCGTGACGAGCTCGACGCGGAGCGAAGGAAGGCCGACGTGGTTACCTGGCGAGGCATCATCACCAAGATATGTACAGCGTACGAGCAGAGCACAGAAGCCCGCTTTTCGGATCCACTCGACCTCAACGCCATGGTGCTGGATGGAACGCTGTATCTCGAAGAGTACTCCTCTCCTGCTGCCATGGCAGAAAAGCAAAAGAAGGAAGACGATCCCAAGATGCTGCGGCTGGGTTACTACGGCTATTCGTTCGAAAGCTACTGCACGGTCGACACGGAAGCGCAGACACGCGAGCCTTTCCGTCCGACCGCTCGTGCCGATACACCCGTTCCTGATCCTGCAGGATGGTCTGGGGATGTCAACACCAACGTGCAATGGTGCCAGGTGGTGAAAACCAAGCTGGGCAACAATCGGCTCGTGATCGGAGGAGAGGTGGATGCGGTAGAACGCAACAGCACTACGGGTCGAGAAGAGTTGGTGGAGCTCAAGACGTCAATGCAAATGACGCCGGCTCAACGTAATCCAGGCAAAGCAGCCATGGAGCAAGAGCGATTCGAGAAAAAGCTGCTCAAGTTTTTCCTGCAAAGCTACCTGCTCGGCATCGGCAAGATCGTGGTCGGATTCCGCGATCACCACGGCTTTTTGACGACTCACCAGGACTTTGAGACGCTGCGTATCCCGCGTATGGTTCGAGCTGGTCAGCCCATCGCTGGACGATTTGACGCTGCAGGCAGACCTGTGATCCGCGAGAAATCGGTGTGGGAGCCCAAGGACGGTCTGGGCTTTGGCGACCAGATTCTCTCGTTCATTCGCAAGACCATCTCGAGCTACAGTGGCTCGAACGAGGAGGCGTCGACAGATGGAACAGAGCAGACCGATGCGAAGTCGGCGACGCCCAAGATCGAGCATCCCGTGTTCCGGGTTACGTTCAAGACGCCGTTCGAGACCGTCGAAATCCGTGCTCTCAGCCAACAAGAGGTCCTTGAGCAAGCTCAGGATGGCGGTAGCTCTGGCGAGAGGGTCGGCTTCTTGCCTCGCAGCTTCTACAATTTTGTTCAAGATCGAGCTCGTCAATCGACTTAGCCTTGATGCGCAGGCGTTCAAAATGTTACAATGCAAAATGATACTGGTTGCGATAACGGAATGTGATGCAGAAAGAGAACAGGACGATGCGATGAGACAGAGCTGATGCAGAGAAAAAGGGAGAAAATGCTAAATGAGACGTTTGACAATGAGAAGAGCGACGAGGATGCCGAGTGCTTTGATGCAATTATCGATCAGAATGAGTTTTCGCTCTGTCGCCGAGATGGCTCGATTGGGCAATGTGGTTTGTGTCGGAACAGCCGATGGTGCTGGAGTAGCAGCGAAGGATGAGGATTTACTTGGAGGAGCGATTGGTGCGCTTCGCCTGTGTTGAAGCTGTGGCGCTGGAGGTGGCGATGGAGTAGCAACGACAGGAGCAGCGACAGGAGCAGCGACTGGCGCGATCGGAGCATCCGAAGTAACGGCGGCAGGCGGAGCAGGAGCCGATACTTGAGGTTGCGGTTGTGCGCTTTCAGTCGAGGGGCAGGCTGGTACCGGAGCAGGTGCCGAAGAGTTGGCATCGGAAGATGCGAGGGAAGAAGCGGGAGGCTGAGGCTGCGCCGATTGCGACTTGTGAGACTGAGCATTGAGATCGACCTGCAATCCATCGGGCAGAATCTCTTGCTGCTTTTGCTCGCCTTGCTGCGGATCCGGATCTGGCAGCATCTCCAAAGTCGTCTTTTCGCACAGGTCGCACTTCCACTTTCTCGACTCTGTCGCCAACTTCTGCCTCGCCTGCACCGGGTAGTCCAACGATCCAATCCCCACAGCAGCTTCCGCCTTGGCCGTCATGAACGTCTGCAATCCCAAGAGCGCCGTTCTGATTCCCCATGCTGGCTGCCACATCTCTTCGTGAAATCCAGTAAAGGTCAAGCAGATCTTCTTGTTGAGCTCCCACCTTCCGTTGGGCGTGAGAAGCATGAGGTTGGGTGGACGCATGGGGTATTCGGCGGGCAGGAGGATGCGACCATGGTAGAGACCGTCGGCGAACTCGGTGTTGGCAGGACCGCGAAGGGTGAAGTGCCATTCGAAGATGTTGTCCTCGAGAGGTGCAGCGGTGTACAGATCGGATTGGTCCTCGGAGAGCTCGCGCGCTTCTGAGAGGATGCGTTTCACCGCCGACGATTTCTTGTTGTGAGAAGTTGCGGTGGCCATGATGGTTATCGGCAGCCTATCTGGAACACGCTCGACTCGGGTGCATCTATGAGTGATTGTGGTCGAGTAGATGGTTGTATGCAAGAAGGAGAGCGAATTCGACTTGCTCAGCGGTTTGACAAGCCAAGGCTGTCGTGTGTGCTGGTGGAGGCTTTTGAGTGGGACCCGGTGGTGGGTAACGAGTATGTGGCCTTCCACGTCAAATCCTTTTTTTCAAGAGACCCGCCGCTACGACCCCTGCGCCGCCTTATTTAATTGCCGACAGAAACGCGGCACCCTGCGCGGCGTCCCTCACAGTTTTGCATACTGTCCACTTTAACAGGTCCTCTACGCATACAGCAATCGCAGGATATCGCCATTTGTGGACAACGCCCTTAATCGCGATCTGATCGCGATTGACCTAAAGGGCGACTGAGAATGAATGAGAGACAAATGCACCGTCGGGACAGACGATGCGGCTGTATGCAGGCAAGAGCAAAGCAAGCAGCTGCGTGCAGTTCAAAATGGCAGCTTGCTCCCTCTCGTCCCGTGTCTGACTCTCTCTCGGCGAAGTGCTTTTGTTTTATTTTCGACAAGATCAGCGTTGGAGAACTTGAGCAGGGAAAAGACACTCCAAGCCCACGCTCGGATTTGGAATTATTTTTATCGGTGCGCTTGCCGAGCCGGGCAGACGAGCAGCATTGCAGCCACGTTTCATCTCAGTAATTCATAGCAACCAACACACACACACACACACAGAGCACTTTTTTGAGCTGGAAAAGTGTGACTTCTTGCTGTCTTCTTCTTCGACCATCACTTCGACCATCACGCCACCACCATCGCGGGCTGGAACATCCGAACGGATCGAATCGGATACTCAGTGATCACAAACAGGCGAACATGAACGCGGCATTCTCGAGAGTAAGATCGCGCGCGCTCGAGGCGGTCTCGCAGCTGTCGTCCTCCGGTAACTCGCGCTCAAGTCTGCCAACAACATCATGGCGATCCTCGGACAAGCCCAAACGCAGCTTGGATTGTCCTCGTCTGTTCAACCGCAACCGTGCGGATCTCGATGGTGGAGCAGCAGAATCTAAATCGTGGACACAGGCAGACGCGCCATCACGGTCGACGCTGCTCTTTGTACTCGGCTGTCTGGCGTGGTACACTTCGTCCTCGCTCTCGTCCAACACGTCCAAGGCACTTCTCTCCAAGGGGCGCAATCACAGCACCGACCATCATGACGATGCTGGTTCGGCTCGACCACCTGCATTTCCATACCCAGTGACGCTGACGCTCATCCACTTTGCTTTCGTCAACGTCTGCTGTGCCATCTGCGCCTCTCGACGCATCTTGGGCGATCGGGCGCTTACACGGCTCGTCAAGCCTTCCTTCTCCCGTGTTGCCGAAGTAGGGCAACTCGCGTTCTTCAACGTGCTCGGACAAGCACTCTCATCGCTAGCCATCTCGCGCGTTCCCGTCGCGACGGTTCACACCATCAAGGCGCTCAGTCCGCTCTTTACCGTACTCAGCTACACGTATCTGTTCAACGTGACTTACTCGACTCAAACGTACATGTCGCTCTTCCCGCTCACAGCAGGAGTCATGATGGCATGCACCGGTTTCGCATTCAACGCAGACGACGTCGTCGGCTTCGGTGCTGCGCTCGCTTCCACCTTCGTCTTTGTCGCGCAAAACATCTACTCGAAGAAGCTCTTGCGCAAAGGCGAAAAGAACGGCGCTGGTATCCCGGGCACGGACAGCGAGAGGATGGACAAGATCAACATCCTCTTTTACTCTTCCGCCTGCTCGATCGTTCTCATGATCCCCATGGCGCTGTTTTACGACGGATCCGCACTTTTCTTCAGGCCGAGTTGGAGAGCGAGCGAGGCGTATCCATACGACCGTGGGATGCTGGTGCTGTGGTTGCTGCTGTGCAATGGATTGGTCCATTTTGCGCAGAACATCCTGGCGTTTAATGTGCTCTCGATGGTGTCGCCTGTTACTTACTCGATCGCATCGCTGCTCAAGAGGGTGTTTGTTATCGTGTTGGCGATTATCTGGTTCCATCAGTCGGTATCACTGCTGCAGTGGTTCGGTATCGCACTGACTTTCTACGGTCTTTGGATGTACAACGATAGCAAGACCAAGGACGACGTACAGAAGGGCGAGAAAAAGGTGCAACGCAAACAGGACATGCAACTCAATAGCGCCATCTTACCGCTCACCTCCTCCACCACCGCCAACGGGTGGAATGAAGGCCTGCACAACCGCCCACATCCAGCCTCAGCTCCTCCTGCGACCAACAGCTACCATTTCGCTGCACAGTCTCACCCACCACCAACAACAACACAGCAGCAACAACAGTACGCACCAAACGCGTCCAGGTCATACCAGCAACCAGCATCGTACGCAACGCAAGGAGGATGGAACGATGTTCCGGACTCGATGCTCAAGAGCTACATCAAGGACCCGACAAAGAGTCTCCCTAGTCCTCCGGATAGCGATAAAGAGGTGTAGGCACTGTTTCATCCTACGTGTGTGTAGAACAATCCATTTCAGGACATCGCCTAACATAGACCATAGACCAGCAAAAAAAAAAAAAAAAAAAAAAAAAAAGTGATCGATCGGCTTGAACGACGGGGTTGAGATGCAAACGTGTGAATGAAAGCACGTGTTTGTATTAAAAGCGAGCGAGAAGCGACAAAAGGAAAAGAAGGAAAAGAGGACGAAAATGCTGAAAGGAGCGGGAGCCTGGTTTTGAAACGGCGAGAGAGAGTGAAGACGAAGCAAGTTTGCAGTTCCGTAGTGTAAACCGAGGCGAAAGCTGAAGCGAAGAATGGGAGGTTCCGTGGTAAGCGATTCCATGATTCCATGAACGGAGAAACGAGTGTAGAAAGAGAGAGAATGTGTGTGGAGTTCAAATGAGCAGAGGGGAGGAGGGTATCTTGAGGGACATCCAGTTTGCAGGTTGAAATCGAACCGAGGCTGTTCATCGTCAGAGATGATGGTTTGTGCTTCTTATGCGACGACCAACGCGCCGTACACCGCACCGATGCCCACAGCCACGAGCGCAGCATAAACCGACCTATCTGCAGCTCCACTAACGGCACCGTTTGTCGCACCAAACGCCAAGCTGGGCAGCCCATTACTAGCCGTCACCACACCCGTTGACGAACCGCCACTTCCTCCGCTGGAAACCATGTTGACCGTACTAGTCGGGGCGGTAGCAGTGACCACGATTGTCCCTCCTCCAATGTTACCCCACCACTTCCTCCACTTCCACTTCCACCACTTCCGCTGTTTCCACCGCTGCCAGAGTTGCCAGAGGAAGGTGATTGGGTGTTTGCCGCGCCGCCCGCACTAAGCGCAAACGTGCTGGTTTGTGAGAGGGTCTGGAACTGGTATGAAGTGGATGTAGCGAGTGATGAGACGTTGAATGTGCCAGCGAGGTTCGTCGTGCCTCCCTGGTTGGTCTCTTGCGGGTTGAACTGCGTAGTCGAAACAGTGATCGTGGAACCGTCTCGACGCTGCACCCCCGTCGCCCCGCCGCTGCTGCTGCTGTGAGGATGAGGAGTGTGTACGCTTTCGTCAACATCATATCTTCTTCTTGAACGATAGACGAAGTCTAGAGGGTTCGGGTAGAGTGTAGGATAGAGAGAGTGTGTGTGTGGTGTTTGAGATCAAGGTTGTGGCAGACCATGTTGTTTGGGTTGCGTTGTGCTGGCTGATTTGAAACATCCCCTGCGGCCAATTGTGTGTGCTCATGTGCCTCTTCTCTCTCTTTGCAGATCCAATTCCGCCGCCACCTCAAAAGTTTCTATTTAGAACGCCAAATGCGGGGCAAATCCCCGTTTGGCACCTCTGTCTCGCAAACTGGCGTGAAAATAGAAATCATCAATCGCAAACACCCCATCCCCGATCTCAACCCGATCAGAACGTTCAAACATCGAGCCTTGAATCCTTGGCTTCTTCTGCTTGGACGATACCGTGGACACACTGTGTACCAAAAAAAGCTTTTCGATAGCAAGTGAAAGAAGAAGAGAGATTCATACAAAAGAACAGGTATTCCGAAATCAAGTCTTCAAACGAGGGACATATAGAGTGTTTACGGAAGAAGGCTAGCAATGCAGCAAGCGCAAATCGCTTCACTGACCAAACAGATAAACAAAGCTGCCACGAGGCCTATCCCTAATAGGCATCAGCTCATACCTAAGCGCCTCCAGCTGCACAAAGAATCCGGACTTGATGAACGGCGAGCAGAACAGCGGGATCACTGCCAAGAAAAACGCATGAAGCATCAACACCGACACCACGGTGGGCATCTTGTTGTTCAACTCCGGGTAGCTGCGCTTGAACCAGGTCGCCGTGACGGTGGCCACACCATTGAGCAGGAAGAAGAGGAAGTTTTCGCCGTTGGCGAAACCAAGGGTGAAGTAGGTAATGTGTTCGTGGAAGATGCCGCTCATGGCGAAAGTGACGATGGCAGCTGCGGCTTTAGGCAGGAACGACGCCTTTTTAGCAGGAGCACCACCCGCCTTGCCAGCAGCACCACCGTTGGCTTTAGCAGGGGTGGCGTTCTTGCGCTTTCGCACTTCAGCATCGCCCTTGACCGACGACAGAGGCTTGAGACCCGACGTGTTGCGCTTGCGTCCACCATTGCCGTTGGAATGAGCGGGGTCGTCTTCGCCCGAGGTGTGGCCGGCATCGGTCTCCGACAGTCCGTCCATGTGCGAGAAGCGCTGTTTGGCTGCGGCAGCCTGTGCAGCTTTCTTGTTGCGAAGCGTAACCTTGCTCTTTCCACCGCCGAACACGACACGGTGCAGTACCGTGGCGATGGCGCGGTTCCAGTGACTCCAGAATAGACGGATGTTGGTCGTTCCCAATGGGTTTTCAAACATGTCGGCCATCTCAACGTTAATGAGGATACCGAGAAACTTGAGCAGACCGTCACCGAACAGCGCCAGAGCCATAAGGATGCAAACACCGAGTGCGTCGCAGTAGCAGTGGTAGGCCAGCTGGCTCATGTTGCGCGTGAGCTCGTAGGGAGGGATGAAATAGAGCGTGGCAAACATGGCAAAGAACTCGATTGCCACCTTGGGCATGCCCTTCAAGTTCTCGATCCTTGCATTGCGTTCGTATCCCTCTTCGGCCGTGCGCTCAGCAATCTCGTCGAGCTCCTTGGGGAACGTCCAGAGCTGGGCAAAGAAGCGAGCAAACGACCACGAGTTGACCTCTTGCACGGTGCGAATGTGGAAGATGTCCCAGACGAGCAAGCAGGATCGGAAGCCGAGAGCGGGGCGCCAGAAGTCGAGAAGCATCACACCGGAACGACCCGTGACGAGCGGCCAGGCGAGGAGGGAGCTGATGAGGAAGAGAATCGAGAACCATTTGCCGACTTGCGATTTGACGGCGACCTTGTGGTAGAGGAAATAAGCGACGACAGCCGAGCCTACAATGAAGGAAAGCATGCGCACCGACATGATGCCAGCAGTCCAGAGCGGGTAGGGAGGCACATCGTATTCGACCACCTCGAAGCCCAGGTTGCGGAACGTGTCGAGCACCGGGTCGGAGGCGAGCAGCTTGAATCCGAGTTTGGAGTGGGTTTGTTTACCGGCTAGGCCGGCGACAAATTTAGACGCCTTTTCCTGAATCGTCATGGTTGGCGGCGATGATGGCGATGATGGTGATGAGGGGGAGGAGGAGATAAACGCTGTCAAGTTGCGAAGAGGATGGCCCTTGCTTATAAGGGAGAGCAATTGACAGGATCAAAGCGGAGAGGCCGTCAGCCTCGTTTTTCCCTTTTCTTTCTCCACAAAATCGATAATTTGCATGACGGTCAAAACGCCCAAATTGAATGTATTGTCGACGGACGCGACAGCCGCTAAAGTTATTCAGCTCGTTTTTCTCTCTCTCCACACACCAAGAGTCGGGCTTTGATCGATGAAGTCACTTTTTCTGCTTTTAACGAAGTGTGAAAGCTCGTCGCGAAATCCGATTTCGTCGTCCGCTGCTTTGTTGCCTCTCTCTCTCTCTCTCCAGTCCAAGCCTGGTCTGGAGCAGCCGCTGGAAAAACGCTCTCGGATTGGATCCGACGTTGCGTTCGAATTTCATGCTTGCTTTCTCCCCGCAGTTGCTCCGTCCGCTCTGCAAACAAAGCCGTGGTTGTGTGACTTCGGAGGGATTTTCTTTCATCGCAATCAAGCGGCGTCGATAAGGTCAAGTGTTCATCGGCGTGGTCCGAAAGCTTTCCTTGCGGAGTCGGATTGCACGGGCAAAGCTCAGCTGAGCAAGAGAGACAGCGAGAGCGAATGTTTCGACTCGATCCAAGTTTCCCCACCTTGTCTTCTCATGTCTCACCACTTCAGCCTCGAGCCTCAGCATCATCTCAGAATTGCCTATACAGTAGCTTTAAGCTCGTCTGGCAGTCCTTCATCGCCCGCTGACATCAGTGTCCTCGAGCTAACCGAACGACGACGACGCACGCCTCGTGACGTCGAGTTGTTCGAACCCACACTCGTCCGGCATACCCATCTGTGCCTGAACCAAGAAGCTCTGGTCGTGGGAACAATCTTCTGGACGAGCGGATCGAGAGCATGCAATGCAATGTCGAGGCACAGCACGACCCCTCCTATTGCTGCTACTGTAGTGGAAAAGTTTGCTCCAACTTCGGCTCATCATACCAACTTTTCGGGACGAAACGGGCAACATGAAACAAACTTCCGCAAGGTCCGGATAGCGCAGTGCATCAAACAGCTTTCAGTCGAGATGGCAAGTTCAGGGTTTGCTTAGCCGCCTGCGACACATGCAGCTGGAAGCAATTGCCGTCCTGCAGATGCAAAGATAGCATGCTCTCTCACCGGTCAAATAAAGCTGTTTACCGTGCCGGTTTGCTCTTTCAGAAGTTTCCGGCTCCGCATGGCGTGCAGAGAGGCGCAAATATGTTCCTTGTTTCAACCGAGAACACCTGCACGCCCAAGGTTTGACTGTCTCGGTCAAATTAGCATGTAGCATGCAAATTAAAACTGGAGCCGCTTCATTTTGGTGGCGGAGGGCGCTGGTGGTAACCTTTCCCCACTTTGATACACTCTCGCGCTATCAGAGCCGGGTTCCTTGGTCTCATTTGCAGCCGCAAACCCGTCGATTTGCCCGTCCTTGGCTGCAGAGAATATCGCGTGGCTGTTTGCAGCGCCAAAAGACGAAAGCGCATCGGGTTGCAATTATCAGGATTTGCCCGATCCAATCACCCGCCGAATGAAGGCCGAGTTGATTGCCGAACGACAATCTTCCTGACTCGAACATCTTCCTCACCCGCTCGCTCCACTTGATCATTCCTCCGATCATCTTGACCAAGGAGCCCCAAGCTGGTTGCAACTGCTTGTCATGGCGCGCTCCATCATACCTTGCATATGGCGCGCCGGTGCTCGCAGAGCCGGTCATATTGCTCATCATCTGTCAAGTTCGATTGCTTCCACACCGGCTTTCGCTCGTCTAAACTCGACAATATCGCAAGCACGGCCTCCACTGCTCAAGCTCGAAGATGCGCTGCTTAGAACTTTGACATCAACATCGATAGACTCCTCCACAGCCTCTCCATCACCGCTGCACTGGACCGTCAATGACGCAGGCGCCGACGAATGCTGGGCCATCATCGCACCAGCATCCGAGCAAGGTGGTGCTGTCCGTCGCGAGCTCATCGACATTCTCTCTGGTCGCCTTCGTCCGCGCAAATCCTCCTCGAACACACAGCATCCATCCGTCCACCCTTTCCTCTTCGACCCGAAACAACCTGATACTCCGCCTCGCTCGTCCAGCCATTCGATCAAGCACGTCTCGTTTGCGACCAAGATGGGCTCCACGTCGTCCTCTGGCGATTTCACTAACTACTCTGCTCGCTACGGTGCGATCCGAGAAGAAGACCGAGTGACGTTGTACGAGCGACTGATGGAGTTGCTTGATTGTCCCGTCGGCTTGGTGGCCGCTACAAGACTCGTACCCGATCCATTTGCCCCCGCGGACGCAGCGGAACAAGTGGGACGATTCAAGTACAAATCCGACACGGAGCGACAGGCTGCACTGGTCAAAGCGCAACATGCCGACAAAGTGATCAAGCAGATGGCGCCGCTACTGCTCATCAACGAAGAGCTGCTGCATAGACCGGTGATCGCGCTCTCAAATGGGCAGACGAGACGTGCAAGGATTCTGAGCAGCTTGATCACGGGCGCAGAGCTCGTTGTGTTGGAAGAACCTTTTTCGGGGATTGATGTGGGCACACGGCAGAGATTAAGCGATCTGTTTGCTCAGTTGCATGCGGGTAGGAGACCGAGACTGGTGCTGGTGTTGCGGGAACAGGATTCGATACCGGATCTGGTCACCCACGTGTTGAAGGTGGACGATCAAGGGATTATTACTTCTCTCGGCCCACGACGCAGCAGCCAGAACAACGCTGCTAGCTCAATCCACGCCTCCAAACAAGGCGGTCATCACGCCGTCCTTTTCAATTCACGCAACGGCATCGGACGTGGCGACACCTCTCCCCCCCTCATCGCTCTCAATTCCGTCTCGATCCAATACAGCGACAAAACCGTACTCGACAGCATCGACCTCTCCCTGCACCCTGGAACGCGACTCGTACTCGCCGGCGACAACGGCTCGGGCAAAACCACCCTCCTCGCGCTCCTCCTCGGCGACCACCCCAAATCCTTCTCCCTCCCCTCCACCTCCTCTCTCTCTTCTCACACGCACGCGATCACCCCACCAACGCACGCACACTTCTCAACCGACGCATGGGACATCTCTCACCCGAACTTTTCAACGCCTTCCCGCGAAAACACCCCTCTGCAGGCGGGTTGACCGTGGGCGAAGTGGTTGCGTCCGGCTTTGAGAATGTTTTCTCTCGCCGATCGTATACTCAACAGCAGAAGGAACGCGTGTGGTCGTTGTTGGGGTTATTTGCCGATCTGATCAAGACTAATCAGGGTGCATCTTGGCAGGATATCCGTACGCTTTTCGACCGCGCGTTTAGCCAGTTGAGTCATGGAAGTCAGGCAGTGGTGCTGTTTTTGAGGGCGGTGGTGGGGAAACCGCAGGTGCTGGTGCTGGACGAACCGTTTCAGGGCATGGATAGACGGCAAATGGAGAGGACGAGGGCGTTTATTGATCAGCCGGAGCTGTTTGCTGTTGGAGGGAGCGAGCAGGAGAGGAAGGAGGATCTGGAGGAGAGGAGGAGGATGGCGATTGTGCTGGTTAGTCATTACGAGAGCGAGTGGCCGGGAAGCTTTGGTGAACTGTTGAGGCTGAGTGATGGCAAGGTGGTTGAGCGGATTTGAACGGCCAAAATTCAATTCAGCTGTCTTGTGCTCATATCGCTGTAGCTTGCAGATTCATCCTGATTAATAGAGCGTGAACATAAACGTCTGTGTGTGTTGAAGTGTGCAGATGGAGCATTGAGAGTAACTTAACGAGACGTGTCGAAAGCCCGAACAAGATGCATACGACTACACATTTGACGCAGTGATTTTCATTGCATAAACACCGTTGAGGCCTCCACACTTTTGAACACCGACGTCATTACACCCTTCCCCACCTGCTTCTTCTACAGTATCATTTTACAGCTCGATCGTGCTCAATCTACATCCCCGACCATCACCACCATCAACACTTCCTCATACAGACACATTATGTCGCCCAAAAAGACCACTTCAGCGTCTTCTGACGCACCGCGCCGATCCACCCGCACCAAGAAAACGCCCACGTCCACGTCCACGTCCACCTCTTCCAGCGGCAAGACCAAATCCTCCTCGCAACCAAGATCAAAGAAGACCAACCCTTCGCCGAAAAAGACGTACGGCAGCAAGCACGACACCACCGACGCACCCGCCGCACACAACGCCACCCCACTCACCTACCCCCCAAGGGCACCAACGTCACATGGAAAGCCATGCCCGGTTGGGTCAAAGGCCACGTCTTGGATATCATCACTTCCAACACCACCATCGAGGGCAAAAGCGTCAAAGCGTCCAAAGAGGATCCAAGGATCGTGCTGAAGTCGCATGGACCGAGTGGGAAGATCGCCGTGCACAAACCTCACGCTGAATGGTTTGATTAGAGTGCACTTCTATTTTAGATACCCGCGAGCGGAAGATTTCAGGCGCCCTCATGACGCTTCACCGTCCACGTACGAACCACCCCATCCGCACCGGCACTTGCAAACTCCTCATCGCTCAACCACGTCACCGCCTGAGCACCGTTCGCATGCGCGTTCTTGATCGCAATGTTCTTCATCGGCTTCTTGACGCTCCACACGTAGACATGCGTGTCGAGACTCGCCGAGACCGCGTGTGTACCGTCCGGTGAGAAACGAACATCGTTGATGCGCGCAGAGTGGAACACCCAGTGCGCAATCTTGAGCGTTTTCGAGGCCAAATCGTACACTTGGATCTTGCCGCTCGACTCTCCCGCTGCCAACAGCGACAGCTGCGGGTCGAACGCCAGCGCGGTTACCGCGGATCGGTTGTTGGTCAAGGTGGCTGTTTCTTTGAGCGAACCGGAGGAGAGAGTGTAGAGGTAGACCTTGCCATCTTCGGCTCCGACGGCGACGTGGGATGCGTCGGCAGAGATTGTGGCTGACGAAGGGGTGTATGTGGTGGCGTGGTGCGTCTTTTTACCGTTTTCAATAATGTCGATGCCTTGCGCACCGGCGATGACTACGACGCCGCTGACAGATGCTGCACTGCCCTTGGGCTGGCTCGAAGTGGAAATTGCCGCACCGTCGTACTTGCCGTCCGAGATTTTGCGCACCGAGTCGTCCATGCTTGCTACAAACACACCATCGCGCGTCGAGTGGACACCCAGCACTGCAGCCGTCAGAGCTTCGCCACCAGCAACGGGCGCGCACACTCCGTCCGGCGACCATGTCAGCACGCGTCCGTCGTAGCTTCCACCCACCAGCGTCTTACCATCTTCTGCAACATCGAGCGATCGAAGACCGAAGCTTTTGACAGCGCCGTGCAGCTTGTTGACTTTGCCACCTTCCTCGATCACATTGAGAGCGCCCGAGAAGCTGAGCGAGACAACGCGACTGCCTGCCCAGACGATTCCTACCTGCTGGTCATCCACCTTTTGGGCGCTTTGACCGTTGAAATCGTGCGATGCCTCTACTTTCTGAGCGGCAATGTCCCACACTTTGGCAAAGCCGTCGGCACCTGCCGTTGCGATCTTTTTGCTGTCTGGTGAAAAGGTAACGGCGTAGATGGTTCCCGCGTGTCCGCCCGAAGCTTTCTCGGACAGCTCGACGAGGGTGTCGCCCGTCTTGCCGTCGTAGACAAACACCTTGCCGTCGGATCCGACCGAAACAAAGTGCTCGCCATTGGGCGCATAGGCAACATCCTGGACGAAGCGTGTATGCGTGCTGATGGTCTTGTTGTACTTGTACGGAGCGCCATGATAAAAGACGAGGTTGTTGTCGTCGCCCGCAGTGACGGCGCGGAAGGGACGCTCCTTGCGAACAGCAACCGCGTTAATCTGCCTGCTGTGTCCCGTCACTTCACCCACGCTCGAACCGCTGTCGAACGAGAAAGCATGACCGAACCTCTCTCGACCATCGCCGACAGCAATGATGCGCTTTGACTCGCCGTCCCACGCAAGGTCGTTGATGCGACCGGCAATGACCTTGATTTCGTTCTTGAGGATCTGCTCGTCACCAACCAGGTCCCATACTCGCACGTTGCCAGTTTGATCGGCCGAGGTGCAGTAGAATCCCGTGGGCGAGATGCGTGCGACCGTGGTGGGTTGTGCGTGCTGCGAATAGGCCAGCGCTGGCTTGGATGGGTCGATGATGGAGCGGATAAAGACGGTGCGGTTCTGGCAGTAGACCACCTTTTCGCCCTTGGGATCCGTCGAGAGCTTGGTGGACTGCGCACGCGTGGTGGCCGGATTGCCTGGAAGCAGGTTTTGCAGTGTCGCCGACATGGGGTTTTGATTGGTTTTGATTGTGAGGGAGGGTATCTAAGTAGGTAGGAGGTAGGTAGGTTCGAGAGAAGGGAAGTAAGGATGTCGTGGTATATAGACGAGTTGAAGATGACGAGCAAAGCTGAATCACGAATGGCACAGCCCCTCAAGGTGTCGCTCTCCTGTAATCGCAATCACAATCGCCACTTCAAAATGCTGTGTTGTGCTGTGACGTGACTTCTGGGAGTGAGAGAGCCAACTCCGCGGCACAGCCGAATAGAAGCAAGACCAACACATGCACGCGTCCGTGCACACGCCGGCGTTTTTTGCGGATTGTGAGATCTAAATAAGATCACAAATTCAAAGTGGCCCACGGCCGAGTCGCTATCGAGTCGCCGACCTCGTCACTTCGATCCCACCAAGCAAGTCACTGTGGGGCTTTTGTTGGTTGCATCGACTTCATTGACAACAGTCTCACTCGTTGTCACTTCATTCGGCTTCGGGGTGGGATCAAGCCTCGATGCCAGCATGGCCCACCGATTTGGTCACGATTGTTGCATGCAAAGGAAGGACAAAGAAGTGCTCGCTGTATATCGGGAGGCGCAAAAGCTGACAATACTCACGTCTTGGGTGAGGCAGATACTGTCGAAGAAGTAGGAAGAGCTTGAGTAAGCAAGGTGCATCGCGTCGTGATGAAGCTTGGTCGGCATCTGGCAGACGAATGATGCCTGGCCATGTGTGCCGACACGACTCCCACCAAGGCTTGCGGTGGGTATCCACCCAGCTCGCAGCACTGCAACACTTCATTTTTTACGAACCTCTACACTTAGACCAAGTGCTCAGTATTCCTCCGCTGCTTGTTCCTTCGTACCGTCACCACCTCGAGATCGATCACCGCAGCATCACATAACTGCATACCGACCTCTCAATTTCCCGACAGGGGATCGCTGGTATCGATCTCCTGAATCTTTACCGCACCAAACTTATCCAACATGAGGCTCGTTCTCCTTTTCGCCGCCGTCTACATCCTCATTGCAGCGGTCGCGTGCCAGCCTCTGCGTGAAGCCAAGGCCGAGCTCGAGCTCAGCAAGAGGTACAACCGCAAGCCTCCCGACCGTTTCAAATTTGCTCGACCAGCCTCTCCCAAAGTCAAACGCGTAAGTATCGTCATTTCCTTTAAGACAGACCACGTCCGCTCTTTGCTGACAGAAGCGTATCTCATGTCAAAAAACAGAGATTCCAAGCTTTGGCTTCGGCTGCCGACGCCGTTTCCGAAGCAGTCTCTCGATTCAGAGCCCGTGTCAGAGGAGCCAAAGATGCTGTCCAAACCACCGAAGAAAACACCCATCTAGTAACCCCGAAGGCGAAGCCATTCGCTCGACCTATCGCCAAATCCGAATCGCCAGATCCGTCCCTGAAACCCCTCTACAAATTCGAGTTCCAAGGCAACGAAGCTGGCTACACTGGAGACATCGACCAAGACATGCGCAAAGCCAAGCTCTACGGCAGACCTCCCGTCATGTCTGGACCCAATACCGATGTTGCCAGTACGAGCAAGGCCGATGCGTCCCTAGGAACTGAGGTGGAAGGCAATAAGAAAGAGTACAAGCACATGTGGCAAGATCCAGAACAGCGACCTTGGATGCTGGCTGGTGCTGTCGTCAGTGCGTTAGCCACCTATTTATTGGCTCGAAACATCAAGCAGGACCTCGAGACGACGCAGAACCTCAATGCAGTCTCGGCCAGTTCGCAGGACCAGCAGCAGGCGGCTGTTCAGCAAGCGCTTGACCAGAATGCCGCTCTCGAGGCTTCTCGTTCTGGCAACAGTGCGCGTCTGAGACGTCGTAATTCAGATCTTTCCGCCAACGTTGCAACCGAGCACACTCAAGCACCAAGGCAGGTACATGTTTTCAAGCGATTCAACCCCTTCGCAGCGATTCGGGAAAGAGTTTCGAGGATCTCGATGGCCGAAGGCTACTCAAACTTGGTGAACTTAACGATGAATCTCCCCTCTGAAACAAAAAGGCTCCTCGTTGGTTACATTCTCGGTGCAGTCGCAATGGTGACTACTGGCTCGACACTCATTTACTTTTACTGCAAGGGCATTGCCCATCACCACTCCGATCCCAAACCTTTGCCTGCCAATTACACAGTGCCGGAGACGCCACCTTCGCCACCTTCTGCTCCTTCTGATCCAGTCGTTCACACTCTCTTCAAGCGCTCTGTCCTTCCTCGTTCAGGTGATTCCCTCGACAATTCTGCGACTCCACAGCAAAAAACTCCGTTGTCTCCTGGAATTACCGGCACGGCTGATCCACGCTTCGTAAGAGAGTACCCAGGAGCCACCATTAGTCTCGTCGTACTTGTTGTCGGCTCACTCCTGGCTTGCAAAGGCTACGAGTCTCACAAGGCTCACAAGCAGCACAGAGAAGGCACCAACGTGGATCTGTTCGGACGACCGGCAGACCGTCTACTTCGAAGGGCATCTTTGAACGGGCTCGAGGAGCTGCGCGACGGTGGCCTTCATATCCGCTTTCGCGATGCGCTGGCTACCTTTGTGATCATTGGGCTTGGAGTCGGTGGGGTGACTTATGCAGTCACCAAGATTCGCAAGGCACATCACCACGACAACCAGAAGCACAAACGAGATGTGTCGGCGTCGTCGAACCATCAGCAGCTAAGGCGTGGCCCTTTCCAAGGGGGTAACACTCTCGAATTGATGGATAATGCCCTCAGTGGCGTTCGTTCCAGTCACGCAAAAATGGACCTTCCCAGCCCCAGGCATGCCGATCCGCAGACAGCTGAAGATCCTCCCATGGATAACCCCTTACACATTGCAATTGGTGCGTTAATCACCGCGGCCATTGGAGTTCCTGCGATTGTTTTCTCTATCCGGGAAATTCTTCACGCGAACCATGAGCAAGACGCAAAGCACCACAAACGAGATCTATCGGCACATTCGACCCCTCACGAGCTAAGGCGAAGAGTCATGTCGGACAATATGATCATGGATATGATTCGAAGCTCCTGTGGTGCTGCCCACAAAAAGGGGTCGCTCCCTACTGGCGCTATGGAAGAGGCGGAAGAAGACAGAGTCGACCCGCATGATCGTATTATTCATGCGCTCGCCGCCGCCGCGCTCGTAAAAGCTGCGAATGGTGGATCTTTCTGGCTCTTTCATGACAAGGCACACGAACAAGACGGTGGAACCTACAAACACGGTGCACAGCCACGTTCGCCTCCTCCGCGCAGGCCCGGCGAGCGTATCGAGAAGCGCATGGTTCAAGCTGAACGCGGCGTCGAGATGGGCAATGTCGATGGTACCTCCTTGAAACCTCGAAAGCGAATGTACGAGGAGCCACATTACTTCCGTGGATCATCAAGGCAAGCACTGGCTGGTATATCCATTATTGCCCTCCCACTTCTGGGTTTAACGATCTGGCAAGCAATCGAGAATTACAAGCTAAGCAAGGAGGAACCTGAAGCATTTGGACTGCCCGATGGGCCATATGACAAGTTTTTACACAAGCACATGGTTCAGGCTGATCCTCCAGTCAAGGCAAGCATTGGCGTGGACTCTCCTTCGGCATCTCTCCAGCGAAGAAGAGCTACATCGGGCTCCCTTGGGCGGCTCGGAAGGAACTTCGACCAAGTCCTCTTTTACGCCATAGGTGGATTGATCTTATACTCGGTTGGAAACAGGATTCATGCGGCAATCGAGGATGAAGTAAACGAGCATGATGGCCAGAGGTACAATCGAGGTGTGCAGCCATCCCCGCCCTACACTCGCTCAACCAGGGTCGGCGAGCGCTTCTCGAAGCGCATGGTTACATCGCCTCGAGAAGTGGAGATGAGCACGATGGGCGCCCATCATCCGGATGAGGCCGAATCAGCTCTCCTATCTGCCACTCATGATTCTGCTGCTCCTGATCCTGCTCGCGTTCATGCCTCTGGTCGTGCTGCTCGTTCTCGTGCACCCGCCGCTCATCCTCATGGAACGCAGGCTGCTGTTGAAGCGAACATCCTCCGGCAAATAATGAATCAGGTGATCGCAGACATCAATCATGCGACCCACCAAATGATCGTGCACAAGTCCCAAACCAGTATCATCGGTATCATCATCATTGCCCTCGGAATCTCAGGCTATGTCGTGTACGAAATGATCAAGCATCCGGACGGCAAATACGATGACGAAGACGGCGATGTTCAAAATTCGCATTCGAAGCCTCCATCTCCTTCACACGGACTTGGCAACCATCTCAAGAAGCGCATGGTCCCTTTGGACCGAGCCATCGAGATGGGTCGTATGGCCGAACATGACCTACCTCCGACCCCCCAAGAGAGTAGTTTCATCGCTTCACGAGGCCGTGCCTTGATGGACAAATTGGCCTGGAAATTGAGCGTTGCCATCGCTGCATCTGTAGCCACCGGTTTTGCTATCTTGGGGATCGGTATCCGTGAGCTATGGAACTATTTTCACCCTCATCACGACGATGACGACGACGAGCCGAAGTCAGAGCCATTTTCGCCTCCTCACAAGCTCGTCGAGCGCGCTTCCTTGCAGCGCCCAGATCTGTTCCCCGGATCGGCATCATCTCACGAACAACTCTATAAACGAGCGTTCCTGCGAGGTCAGACCGAGAGTACGGGGAAACGGTTGCTGCGGAAGTGTCCCGTGTCTCTTCAGGCGTGACTCCTCATAATGTTGCAGCTCCTGGTCCGATCGAGGCTGCCAGCCACATCGGTCCAGAGGCTCAAGATCGAATCAAGGCCGTCGTCCAGCAAGTTGGAGAGCATCTTGGCAAATATGCACCTATATATGCCGGCGTCTCTCTGGGGCTTGCAACTTTCGGAGGTGCTCTCGCCTTGACTGCTTGTATGTCCAAGCATCTTCAAGACCATCACAAGCGCGACTTGGTCAAGCGTGGCTTCCTACCGCTCGAAGGCGAAGCTATCGTCGATGGTACCAGATCCATCACCCAAGCAAGCAGCGAGCGGCTCAAGCTGGCGAGGCAACGACTCGGAGAACACCTTCAATTTCACGGAACCGAGTATTATGCCTACTTGGTGGCGCTCATACTTGCCGGTGTCGGAATCACTCTTGTGGTTGGCTCGGTCAAGCTAGCAAAAGAAGAAGAACGGGAGAACACCTTGCACAAGCGCAGCGTCTCAACGTTCCAAGCGGAAGCGATCGTTGAGGATGCCAGCCACATCACTCAGGTTGAACCGGACAGGCAGGAAGCCAAGGCCCGACAGGATCCCGGCTTGGCCAAGTATGGCCTCTCTATGTCCGAAGTCAGAATGAACCCCGAGAAGTCCAGAGCTATCGCTGCAGCGGGCGGTCGACGCGTCCGTTCCGCTGGGCGACGAGTCAACGAACACCTCGATGATAATGCAGACATTTGCAGTGTCCTCATTCTGGCACTCCTTGTGGCTGGTGCTGGAGGCGGCATATGGTTCTATAATCACAAGCTTGGTCAAAAGGACAAGGAGAAGCACAATTTGTCGAAGCGCAGTCTCTCGCCGCCAGAACCCGAAGCAATTGTCGAGGAGACAAAAGCCTTGGCTCAAGAGGGCGAACAGCAGTCCAAGGCCGCCGCACAACGACTCGGGCGATTCATCGTACGTTACAAGCAGGGAGAGATTTTCGCTCTAACCGCTGTCGCGATCGCAGCCAGCGTTACTTACCTCGGCTTGTTGGTCAACTCGCTCATCAAGGAAGCCGACGAGAGTGAGAGACAAGAGGAACCAGCTCACGTCCAGCAAGTAGAGCAAGCGCATCGCAGCAATGCTCTTTCGAAACGCGCACCGTCTCTTGCTGTTTTCAGAAATGCTTCTGAAGACGCCATTCTGGCGGTCAGAATGGTGATTCGAAGGTGGCAAAGGGCAGCCAGACGGCGTTGGATGGATCGTCGTCCAACACTTCCTGTTGTGCGACTTGGTGCTGGCAGGCCATCGAGAGAGGCTCAGTGGCAGAGAGTTGCCAGAAAGGCTACACCCTTCGTCGCTGGTACAGCTATAGGCGGGTCGCTTGCTTTGACTTACTTCGCCATATTGAAGGAAATCAAACGGCAGGAGCTGGAGAGGGAGCACCTTGAACTGCGCAAGTATCTTCAAGAACGCGAAAAGGCTGAGCATGGCGCGGATTCGCCACACCGGCTATCGAAGCGAGGTACGGCGCTCACCCAGCTCTCCGGCTTGCTCGAACGTACAGGTGCCGACCTCAAGAGCCTTGTTCATAAGACTCCACTGACGGCAGAGGAAAGGCAGGCTCGAAATGGCAGGTTGCTCAAGCTAGGCGTCATCGTCGGCACAGCAGCCGCCTTTGAAGTTTTCAAGACCTATATCATGTACGAAGCCATCAAATGGCACGTCCAGGACAAGGATAGGCAGCGCTTCCAAGACGAATGGCGTCGACAACAGCAAGTTCAGCAGCAGCAGCTCTCCGAGTCCGGACTAGGTTCGCCACGCTCGTTGTCGAAGCGAGCGTTACCTCTGCCCAAGCTCTTGGACGCGCTCAGAGTTGCCAAGGCCGATTTCAGAAGCCTTGCTTCGGGACAACGATTGCCTCGAGCGGCAAGGCTGGCTCGAAATCGAAGAATGCGCAAGTACGCCGCTGTGGGAGGCGCGGTGACTGTTCTCCAGGTTATCCAGTTCTATCTTCTCTACCGGTTGCTCAAACATCCTCACAATAACAGGGACCGGCAGCGCTCTCAAGACGCATGGAATCAACAGCAGCAGCATCAGACCGTCGAAGGTGCGTCAAACCCAAAGGGTCGCACCGAGTCTTCTGGGACTGCACCTGGTCGCACGACGTCGGGATCTTTGAGCTCGCCATCTGGAGAACTTCAAAAGCGTGCTGGAATTTCACCTGTGTCAGCATCACAGCTGGCACAAGCTGTCGAGCACCCCCCACCGTTTTATCAACTTCGTCGATTGGGAAATAATCTTCGAGAGTGGGGCAGCGACGTGGGTGAGAAGGTAGTGGATCACATTAGGCCCATAACCTGGACCTTGGGAGTTTTAACAGTTATGACTGCACTTTACGAAAGCATCGAAATAGTCGCGCACAAGCATCCTGAATGGTTCGAGGGTCACCAACCAGCCTTGAACCCGAACGAAAACCTTCGTAAGCGCGAGCTTTACGGTGACGAGCTTCCCATAGCCGAGGCGTCGAGTAGGCCGTCTGTAGCATTTCGAAAGCGAAGCGAGCTCGAACCATTGGCAAAAGCAGTGTCGGAAACGGTGCAGAAGGGCGAATCCAAGCTTCAACGGGCCAAAAGGCTTAATGCTGAAGCCAGTGCTACTGCTGCAGCCGCTGCCATTGTAGTGGGAGGGCTCGTTCTCGCCGTTGGCTTACCTGGGTTCTTGGCAGTCGCCACCATCGGGTCACTTTATGGAGGCAATACTGATCAGGCTCACGGTGCAAACTCGCTTCACAAGCGAGCCGACGTGCTACCAGTGTCAGAGAGGATGATGGTAAGGGTACGCGAGCTTGCTGCTAAGCATCGTGAATGGAGACAAGCCAAGCTCAAGAAACACGAAGTAGACATTTTGATCGCCAAACGTCTGGGAGTTCTTGCGTTGATCGCGCCATACGTTGTGGGTATCTACCTTTTGGCATTGTCCGGCGGTAACGGCAGTCGTGGTCCAATGTCGAAGCCGTATCAACAGCTTCGAAAGCGCCAGCTTTCGGATGACGAGCTTGTCGGGTCGGACACCTGGCACGGTCAGCTCTCACCGCTTAGAAAGCGAGCAGGCGCTGGAGAAGTAGCGGTGGGGGCAACGAGAGAAGTTGCTCAGCAAGCTTGCGGGATCATCGTTTGGGGGCGACCAGCTGAAGAAGCTCGTGCGACTACTCGGGTGGAGACAGGGGAAGCGGCTCGGTACCAGGAAGACAAGAATTCGCAGCTCAAGGCGGCCGCAGTGATCGCGGCTCTCGTTGCTGTGCTTTATTCAGCGACCATCGCCTGCACGCTGAAGAAATGTATACGAATAAAGCCTAGGCCGTCTCGTGACAAAGCTCTCCACCCGAACGAAACCCTTCACAAGCGCCAGCTCGAGCTGATGGTGTCGAACACTAGGCGGCTTCACAAGCGATACAATATTAGAGCGGTGCCAAAGCTGGAGGAAGAATCACGGCGAGAAGCCCAGGAATGGGCCACACTGGTGATGCGACAGCAGGCGACAGCAGGCACGCAAGAGGACCACCGTGTCAGTACTTGGGTGCAAGAACTCAGAGAGCCCGAGCGCACTTGGAAGGACGACGTCGCGTTCGCTGCTTCTTTCGCAGTGTTGTTGGCTGCGATGGCTACGCCTGGTGCTATCGCCAGTTATGTCGGCTACAAGGTGTCTCGTGAGAAGGAAAAGGAGGCGGCTAAGCATCATGGCTCCATTCCGAACGAGAACCTTCACAAGCGCGATCTCGAGCCTTTGGCATCCACAGCATTGACTGAGCAATCGGTTCCACTTCAGAAACGAAATGCACTCAAACCTGTGATGGTAGACAAGGCGTTGGAGGCCACCCGAAAGGCGCGCACAGATTGGCCGGAAAAGCTTCGAGAGCTTCGATTCAAACTAGTGGTTAATGCCATGATCGCTGCCTCCGTTACAGCACTAATGGCTGTAGTATTTTTGCCAGTCGAGATCGAGGCGTTCAAGAGGAGGAAAGAGCTAAAAAAGGAGATCGATGATCGGATCCGAGTGCTCAGGCAGAACGGACCCTTCAAGCACGAGCTCGATCGTCACGAGGCTTCAAGCAGGCAGTCTACACCGCTTCGAAAGCGAAGTAACGTCGCACCGGTGGCAGAGACGGCGACAGAGGTGGCGACGGAGGCTTCAGAACAGGCGCTTGCTGCTGCTCAGCGCGCAAAGGCTCGACTCCGGGAAAATGCAGTCTTCTACGCCAAAATGACCGGGCTGGGCACAGCAATTGTGGCTCTGATGCTTTCGCCTTGGGAGCTCGAGGGGATCGGGAAGCTTGTAGATGCTCAAAGGCTGAAACAAGAAGAAGCCAAAGAGAAACAAGAACTTCACAGGCGCGCGCTCGTTCGTGACGAGCAGGCACCGAAGCTCGGAAAGCGACTCGAGATCGTTCTGTCGGGAGCCGTAATGATGCGCGTCTTGAATCAGGTCGCTCTCGGATCTCACCGTTCTGAAATCTTTGGTTTGTTTGGCGATGGTTCTGAGCGACTTGCTCGTCCTCGACACAGGCTTCAGAGGCGTCCTCGCCCTGTTGCTGCTTCTGCCTCCCCGAACGATCTGGCTCGCATCGCAAGGGAGGTCACTCGATCTCGTGTCCGCGCAGCTGAGCGCGAGCAGGCAGCCCCGATGCTCAAGAAGCGAATGGTCCAACTGCATGGCCTCGTTGAACCTTCGGGCACTGTCATGCTGCGCGTCTTCCGACAGGTAGTCCTGGGTTCTCATCGATCTAGCATCTTTGACATGTCTGACGATGATGCCGACACCGAGTCTTCTCTTCCTGCTCCCCAACTACCGACTTATACTCGTCCTCCTCGCTCCACCACCTCTGCTTCACCGGCTGATCTGGTACGGATTGCAGAAGAGGTGACTCGTGCTCGAAATCGTGCAGCTGAGCACGAGGTGCGTCGTGACGGTGACGACCAGACGCAACCGGTGCTCAAGAAGCGAGTAGTCCAGCCGGCTGGGCTCGTCGAGCCGACGGGAACCGTGACTCTGCGTGTCTTCAGGCAGCTTGCGATCGGTGCTCATCGGTCTGATATCTTTGCTTTGTTTGACGACGACGATTCCGACGCCGAGTATGTTCCTCTACCTTCTTCAAGACTACCGGTTTATCGTCGACCTTTGCGTCCTGTCGACTCTTCTGCTTCTCCGGCGGATCTGGCTCGGATTGCGAGGGAGGTAACTCGATCTCGAGAGAGAGCGCTTGTTGATCGGGACGAGGGGCTTCAGAGGCGCGAGCTGCGAAAGCGAATGGTTCAATCGTCAGGCCTCGTCGAGCCAACGGGAACCGTCACACTGCGCGTGATTCGTCAGATCGCTATCGGGTCTCATCGTTCGGACATCTTTGCTCTCTTTGACGACGACGAATCCGAAACCCTTCCTCCACTACCTCCTCCTCGTCGACCACTTCACCATTGACGACCCTCTCAACCCGTCTCTGCTTCTACAGACGACCTTGTTCGAATTGCTCTCGAGGTCACACCCGCTCGAGCTCGCGAGGTTGAGCAGGACGACGAGCACCGTGGTGTGCAGATGGAGAAGCGAGCCAGCACTTCCAATGCAGCGGGTATCGCGGTGCTCGGATTGGGAGTGATGTACGTGCTGTACAGGTTGAAGAGCGAGACTGTTCCGGAACGAGATGTCTTGCCTCACCCGCATCGTTTCCTGTATGGTATGCCGCTGCCCCATCGACAGAGGCATGACGGGTACTAAATTTAACTTAGCTTCCAGCTGAAATTCTTTCTTCGTTCTCTCGCTTTTTTTTTTTGTCTCTCGCTTCTTTATTCTCACCTTCTGTTATGCTTAATTCAATCGTTCATTCTTTCGTGCTTTGCGTGCTTTTCTGATCGGTAGAGCAATGCATGTCCTTTCTTCGTCGGCAGTGTGGTTCGTAGCGAGTGAGATTTGAGCTGCAGTCTCCGGAGTGAAGAGGTGCCGTCAGTGTTTGAGTTGGCCTCGATAGCGGTTAAGTTATCTTATGCAACCGGTGTTGTGGCTGCATGTCACGTCTGCGCGACTTCTCGTGCGATACCATTCCCTCGCACGTGACTAGTCTATCGCACGACTAGATGCTCGCCTTTTATTCACGTCCGCTAACGTCCATTCCTGTAAGGAGGCTAGTCAAGCTAGCCTCTGTTAGATCCTTTCCTTTCGAATCCCATCTCGTTACAAAGTTATATCGCGCATACACTCGGCGCATGTAACACTGCAGCTGTCAAAAAAAAAAGGGAAATTTCAATTTTATCTGTTTCTTTGCCGAGACGGAAGCTCGTCCGAGAATGCGGATTGGCGGGCGAGACAACGCACGGAACGGCCGAAGAGATTTCAATTTTTAGCAGCGAAGATCGTTTTTTCTTGTCTCTTTACACGCAACAAGCGTAGCCAGCATCATCATGAAAACCATCCTCTCCTCCTCTCTTAAGCGCTTTTGTAAGTTTCGCCTCCTTTCGCTCACACCACCACCACCATCACAAGAACGATCATCGAGCAGCGCCCGAAAAACTGACACCTCTTCCCATCATGGCACCTGTCGCAGCCTCCACCACGACCATCTCCACCATGACCCCCTCCTCGTCGTCAGACGTAGCGATCTACATCATCAACCCCAACAGCTCCACCATCATCACCTCTGCGCTCTCCACCAACCTCTCCCCACAAACCCCACCCGGATGCACCTCCCACTTCGTCACCGGCCCACCCACCTCCCCGCTCTCCATCCAAGACACCAGCGAATCCATCATCTCCTCCGCCGAAACCTTCCGCTTCCTCCTCACCTCCTCCCCTCAAAACGATCTCTCCCTCCACCCCGCATCGGCTTTCCTGATTGCGTGCTTTAGCGACCACCCGTTGGTGGGGATGATCAAGTGTAAAACGCACAAACCTACGATGCATTTGCTGGAAGCAGCGGCGATTCACTCTTTGAGTGTAGGCGAGAGGTTTGGCGTGTTGACGACGGGGAGGAGTGTGGTGAGGGATGTGGAGGGTGGGGTGAGGAAGGTGTTGGGTGGGAATTCGGATAGGTATGTGGGGACGCATGCGACGGGGTTGGGGGTTGTGGAGTTGCAGACGGGGAATAGGGAGAAGGTGGAGGAGAAGGTGAGGAGGGGTGCGCAGGATTTGGTGAGCAAGGGGGCGGATGTGATTGTGTTGGGGTGTGCGGGGATGACGGGGATGGAACCACTTGTTAGGGCAGCATGTAAAGAGGTCGGAGAGGATAACATTAAAGTCGTCGACGGCGCTAAAGCGGGTCTGCAGATTCTGGCCGGTTTGGCTAGGGTTAACTACCGCTCATAATCACTACTACTCTCTCTTTCACACACACACACACACACACACACACACACACACACCTTGTCATACACGATCGATTCTACTCGACACCAATCACAATGGCATTTTCCTTTCTAAGCGCTACTCAACCCCTGCGGGAACCAAAACACATCCTCACCATCCCACCTCTCCTTCAAACCTTTCAACCTCTCCACCCCATCCCCATAATACGCCTCGGCCCACCGCTCCTACCTCCTATCCACATAATTCACATACGCACCCCACACCACCCCCTCCCCCCACTCCCCTTCGCCGTCTCCACCAACTCATCAAAAGCCTCCCAAACCTCCCTCTGCCCCTCCCCATCCCCTGGAAACCCATAAGAGTAAAACTGATAAACAAAACTCGCCCTCCGCGCATTAAACACCGCCGCCCCCCTCTTTCTCCCTCGAGGAATAGCTCAAAGGACCCAAAAAGTCAAACGAAATACTGTTGCCCGTACCCTGCAAACCGGCATAGGAGTTGAGCTTGTCCACCAACGCAAGAGCCGAGTCGTACGTGTAGGTGACGATGGGGGGTTGGACGAGGGATTTGGCGTAAAACTGTTCGTGGTCCGAGTTGATTTGGGAGGTGATACTGAGATTGCCCATGATATTTTGTAGGGAGTGGATCCAGGTGGTGAAGGGTGTGAATGTGGATGAGGCGGGGTTATGTTGGCGAGGGTGTGGAAGCGATGGATGAGTTGATCGTGGTCGGGTTGGGTGGTGTCGATGTGTTGGCCGCTGAGCTGGCAGGCGTTACCGTCGAAATCTCCCGCTGATTCACCGGCGATCAACAGCTCACTGCCAAACCCTGGCTCGAAACCCGTCGCCGCGTCGGTGGAAAGCGTCATATTCTGCAGCGCCACAATAGCTTTTGCGCAGTCTACATTCGTCTTGTAACTGTACGTATAGTTCAAGATCGCTGTAGGCGCATCAACCAGAAAGAACGTAAACTCGGTGACGATCCCAAAATTATTACTCCCCGCTCCCCTCAGCGCCCACCACAAATCACCATTCGTATCCCTATCAACAGTCTGCACCGTCCCATTGACATCTACCATCTTCATCTCCGTGATTCTATCCAGCAAAAACCCCCACGCCCGCGTCGTATACCCAAACCCACCGCCCAGTGCGTGTCCAGCCACACCCACAAGTAGACACGTCCCATGAGGCAGCGCAAATCCACCCTGCTCCCAAATCTGCTCGGCCAACCTACCTAACCTCACACCCGCGCCCACCGTAGCTGTCTTTGCGATTTCATCGACAGTGACATCGTCGAGTAAGCGCAGATCGACGACGACGGATCCATCGTGACCACCGAGCGAGTAGGCCTTGTACGAGTGGCCGCCCGACCGAGGGGTGAGTTTTTGCTTCCCGTTTTCGGCGGCGACGCACTTGATGATGGAGGATATTTCGTCGACGGTGGAGGGTACGGCGATGACGAGGGGTTTGTAAGTGAAGATGGGGTTATAGGAGGAGAGGGTGGGGTAGGTGGAGGAGGTGGGGTAGGAGCGTTCGTAGCCGCCGCTTTGGGAGAGGCAGGTTTGGAGGGTTGAGGTGGTGTTGTCGGAACGTGGGGTGAGAGCGTGGTCAGGGTGGCTGTTGTGAGAGCGAGAAGGGCCCAGCTGAGGGTGTTTGTTGGTGTGAGCATGATAGTGTTATTAGAAGGAGCTGATGCTTTAAGGAAAAGTGAGCGAAGAGATGAAGGAGGAGGGGTACTTATAACATTGTTGAGAGTGTAATGTCGGTTGTGCGGATCATACAGGGGCGATTCATCTACGCTAGTCAAGCATGTCTCATCCGCATCGTCACCCCACACAGCCCACATAACACCCACCTTCTCTCTCACACACACACTCGTCTAGCCGCCCATCATCTTTGAACCCACACCCACGCCGCAAAGCACCAACCCTCTCCTTCCCCTCCACCGTTCCCATACCCCCAACTCTTCACACGATCGACAACCTTTCCGCTTGAGCGGCGGTCCAAGCTCACACACATATCCACGGCCGCTCCTCGTCTCGCTTGGGTCCGAACACAGCCCTCGACCTCTACCCTCGAAAAGCTGCACCCAATGAAAGCCCACACTCGGCTGTCAATTAAGCGGGGCGGGCGGGCGGGCGGGCTCTCCCAAACTCCGACGGCCTCTGCGCTCATCCCCTCAGCGCAAAACTCTAGCTGGTCGCCTTCGTTTAGGCGTCTAGCTGTTCGTTAGCGTACGGAGAATTCAGCGAGGGAACAAGACCCTGTCGTCGGACTTGAACGTCTCTGTGTCTTTGCGCTTCTTGTTTTGTGCAGAACTTGCCTTTTTCAGTCGCCAATTTTCGTTCGGTTAAGAAACAAGGGTTTTATATATATATATATATATATATATTGGTGGGTTCGGCCCAAGGTCGGGGTTCCGAAGCGCGTTGACGTCGTTGTACTGCGCCGCGGAAATTTTTTGACAGATGTTGGGTATGAAAGGTGTAACATACCCAGAAAAAAGTTTCGGACGAGAGAAATAGGTGGGTGCGACTGACAAATAAGCTTTTCCTGGCGCGGTTGCGGGTTTCGGCATGTTCCGGTTTTTCTTCTCGAGCCAAAATTATCATCCTAACCCCCTTTCGCTTCGCCACTTCCGATAACGACCCAACCCCCCCCACACTCACCACTCTCTCATCGGCTCGATCCCGACCCATCGTCACCATCACTATCTACGCCCCGCACAAACCCTTCAATACGCACCCCCCCCACACACACACACAAATCTCAGAGATCATGTGGTCAATACTATCCGCCATCACCAACCCATCAATACGCACACGTCGCTTGGCAACCTCGACGTTCTTTATGGCCACTTTTGCAGCGTCTATCCTGACTGTCAGTTTGAGCGCTAGTACGATTTTGTCGTGTCCTGCGAGTGGGTGTTCGAAGAGTCGTGGGACTTTGGCTGAGGGCGCTGAAGGCGACGGCGCTGGAAGGGCCGGAGTGGATAGGGGAGGCGAAGGGGAGGTTGGAGGGGAGGTTAATGGGAGGGAAAGTTGGAAAGCGGCTGCGATAGGGCAGAAGGTTATCCTCACTAGGAAGGGTGGGTGGATCGAGATCGAGCAGCCTCTCAAACAGGCTTCCTAAACCCCGTCACCTTCAACACTACTCAGCATCTTCCATTGTCACCTCTCATAACCCTCACCCGGCTCATTTTGTATTTGTACACACACACACTCACACACACGCATCAAACCCAGCATTGCCATCCCCAACATCATCTATTGTCTCCGATCCCAAGGTTGGAATCACGTCGCTCCAGGGGATGCATCCTTCCACATCCCATCCGCCAACCACGCGGTCGCCGCACGAGTGAAATCCCCAGCACTGCCCTGCGAGCTATACGCCACTCTCAAATAATGCGGCACCTCCCTCAACGTCGTATTACTCGGCATACTCGCCTCACTCTGTCCATCTTCCAACCTCTCCTCTGCATAGACATCCAACAAGCTGCTGCTGAGGTTGAAACTCGTCTCCGACCCCTGATATCGCAAAACATCATCTACCAGTAGCGCATAGCCGTCCCAATCCGTAGTGAGGTTCGAAGGTATAGCGTTCCAACGCACCACGCCCTGCGATGCGGCCCAGGTGCTGGCGGTAGTGTTGAACGTCGGCCGCGCAGTTCCACCCGTTGCATCGCCTTGCACCACCGCGTCGTCCTCCAACAACCCGTCGAAACCCCACCTCGCTACGCCGTTGGTAAACATGCCCAAACAAAACGCAGTGTACACCAGACAGAGTCGCGTTGGGAACGCACATGCCGGCAACAGCACCAGTGCGATAATGTAGTGGTGCAGACGCAGCGTCTCTGTCGGCACTGCTGCAGCTAAACCTATCAGCACCCCGCCGACAATGTACAGCGAAACATACTTGGCCAACCAACCCGTCTTCCACATGACCCTCACCTGGTTGACCGCAATCACCAACACCACCACTGCAATCACGACCACCGCCACCACACTGCCCGGCTGCTGCGCAATGTCCCTCGCCACCAACCGCTGGATCGGCACTTTGCCAAACACCACATTGAGCAGCACGCCCAACCACCACAACCCTAACGTCCAGAACGTTGCTTCCACGGGTACATGCGTGAACGCCGGCCAGACGAACCTGAAAGCCAGCCGCCAGATGGCATAGCATGTGAACAGAAACGGCAGAAACGTGCCCATCGCCGACCCAATCGGTGGCGGATAGTCGCGTGGATACGAAACGAGGTTGATGTGCCAGTAGCCCACGCAGGCCAGCGTCCAGAACCACACGATGCGCTTGGGACGCAGCACGAACCCGACCACCGCAGACATGATTGCATTCACCACGTAGCCTTGCCATCGTCGATCCGTGCAGTCCCATTCGCCTTGCGTGGATTCGAATCGGTAGCCCATGGGGAACGCCGAATCAAACCCGATCGAGTTGATGCCGTTCGCTTTGCTCGCTTCAAAGCCTGCATAGGCACCAATCAAGCGCACCGAGCCACAGCCACCTTTCGAGTTCCTGATCACACCAGCGTGAATCGCATCAGCGCACACGAACGAATCAGCGCGGTACGTGCCATTGGTATCACCTCCCCCAACCACGAGCGGCTCGTAATTGACACTCTGATTGCCTACCGCTCGCGGATTGAGCAGCGTCACATCGATGCAGTTGGCAGGACAGCGGAATGCCTGCCCCACTTGACCGACCGCAGTGTAGAACGGTTCGCACCCTTGCCCGTCCAAGCCGCACTCGGCGTTTCGCAGCCAGTAGGTCGACGTGCACGAGAGAAATGCAGGCGTTCGCGATACACCGTCAAATCCCACCACCGCCGACTCGTACCACAGCGATTTGGCCAAGTAGGCGAAACCCAAGATCCAGCCCAAGTAGACCAGACACAATACCACCCAATGCAGCTTGTTGAGCTTGACATCGGCTACAATGGCTCGCCACCACGCCAGTCCGGGCTGTACGTCGTCTTGGTAGTGTTGTTCCCCAAGCTGACGATCCGAATCGGAAAAGTGTCCGTTGCCGTACATCTCACCCCGCTTTTCAGGATCCTTCCACGCAAACGCCTGAGTCAGCCGTGTCCAATTGCGCTCAATGCGAGCTAGCGGCCACCAACGATAGTGTCGAATGCCGAGACGTGCCGGTGGTTTGGGTCCAAGTACCCACTTGCGAGCTCGGCGGGCTCGTCCCGATCGTGAGTTTGTCGCGGCATGAGCATCTGCAGCATCGTCCTGATAGAAGATGGGCTCGACCTCTGGCTGCAAGCCGAGTGGCGTCAATGGAGGCATGCTCGTCTTCTTGATTGGCTCTGGAGGAGTGGCTCCGATCATACTATCGCTTCGGCTCGACGAACCAATCGCACTTTCCTCGCGTGTTGTTTCAATCTCGTTATCCCTAGATCGAGCCAATGGGTCCAGCGAGTACATAATGCCGCTCGACGACGTGATGCGATCTTCAGGCTGACCATCATCGATCGAGTACCCTTCCACTTCTTCCAACGGTTTGCTTCCATTCGGTTTACCGTGACCATTGGCGGCTGAGCTTCCGACTTGCTCTTGGCTGACCGACGCCACAGGCGGACCAAGACCGCCGGGATATCCCTCGAGCACCTCTCTCCACGCGGGTGCTGTTGTCGTCACACGCATCTGCTCGCTCAGCGATCTGGGATGCAGTACGATAAAGCACGAATAGAATGGATCCTGCTGCGTTCGCAAAGCCTCGAGCTCCTGCGCTGAAGCATCTCGCAAGATCTTTTGAGTTTGCTCCGAGTACGGTCGACGGCTCGTCTCCTTCAACAGCCACTGGACACTATCCATGTTGCTCGTGAGCGTCGTCATGCCGTACCTCGCGCAGGCGTGCATAGAGCGCAACGTCGTATACGTCTGTCCGCCTGCTTGATGCACGGTACTCTGACGAAGCTTCTTGTACTTGCTCCTCGGCAGATCCTCGGAAATGTCTCGCCAGTCTGGACCCCACAGCTCGCTGAGACAGCTCTCGAGCGTGTCGATCATGTGCGAGATGAAATGGGCTCGAGGCAGATCCGGGTAGACCTCCTTGAGGCGGGTGAGTGACTCGAAGCCTCCCGGCCCCAGATCTTGCAGAGGCTGGATGGGAAGGAGGAGGCACTTTCGCAGTTCGTCGTGCTCCGGTCCAGCCCATTTGGAACCTTGCCAAAAGTCTTGTGGATCGACGCCTGCATCGCCCAGCAGCGCTTTGACTCGTCGCTTCTCGTTGGGTCCTCCGACGGTGGAGCTGACGCGACGAAGGCGGTCAAAGGCGCCGACAGTGGCAAACAGTTGAACGGGCGAGCCTTTCTGCAAATTGCGAGATGCATCTCCTCCACTGTCCTTACCCCATATGGGACCGAGAATAGCATCAAAGAGCGTCTCGATGGTCATTTCTCGCTCAAGCTGGATGGCGAGCGCCCTGCCTTCCTTGGCGGCTGCATTGTCAAGTGCGCGTGACGCTTCATCCTGCTGGTCGTCCTGCAATGAGAGCTCGGCGGCTCTGGCCTCGAGCGCTTCTTTGCGAATGGAGAGAGTGCGGAAATGATGCTGATAGAGGGCGCCGGAGCCGTGCTCGCCGTCGTCGAGCTTGGGATGCCTCTTTGCTTGGTCGAGTAGAGCGTCGTGAGTCGCGCTTTCACGGAAGCCATCGTGGGTTGTGTCGCTGACGAGGGCAATCATGGCTGTGACGTCGAGGTTGATGTTTCGAGTGGTACGCCAGTGCGGTCGAGCGGGCGCTTGGGGAATGCTGGGCAGACCCATCGACTTGGCTTCATCCAAGCTAGAAGTCAAGCCGATACTTGGAGGTATTTGTTGCTCCAGAACGCTGGGTGGCAGCTGTCGATAGCCAAAGACCATATCGACATTGTGACTGTGTGCCTCTTGAGCGATTGCAGCGAGTCGGTGGTTGAAGCGATCCCACTCGGACATTTGGTAGAAGTCGGCAAGCGCTGCCTGTTTGCCCTTGTCGGCGACGGATGGAAGCGGCTGGGACGGCGTCTGTAGCTCCATGCGTGTGACGACGATTTCGACGTGGATGGGCACAAAGAGAAGCTTTCGACCGTGCTCCTCGGATCGTTGCACGCGCGCTCTGGCTTCGGTATCTGCTGCGGCGCGAAGCTCGTGTATAAGCTTGGTGAGTGAGCACTTCTTGGCGGCAGTGTCAAAGGCAAGCGACTCAGCGGGAGCCTCCGTGTTCGCTGGAGTGTGATTCGATGAAAGGGTCTCTTGTTTGACGTCGACAGAGCAGTTGGCGGTGTGGTGGTGCTCGTGGAAAGAGTCGGCGGCTGCATCGGTGTGACTGGAGGTATCTAGATCATCATCGTCGGAAGCAGATGCAGAACTCGAGTCGTCTTCGTCGACCATGTAGCTCTCTGCTTCTCTAAACTCTTGGCGCAGACGTTCTGGCTTGACAATGTAGAGGCGAGTCCAGCGATCGCCATTCTTAGAGACAACATCTACCTTGACGCTCTGGCTGTTGATGTTTTCGTTTCGAGGTTTGCGCATCTTTTTCTTGCGACGCAACGCTGCCGACATGCTGAAAGCGAAGCGGTCCTGTATTGAGAGAACGGGTCCAAAAGTGAAGGCGTCGTAGAGCACCTCTTCCCAGAAGCGGATGTGATGGGTGCCATTCGAGTAAGGATGCGGCTCTTGCCAGCTGCCTCTTTCAGCTGCGAGCCTTTCGAGAGCGGCGAGCTCGGATTCGACCTGGCTGCGGAGCACGGTGAGACCTTTGAGCGAAGTGGAGGCCATGATGCGTTCGCGATGTTCATCCCACCTGGGACCTGCGATGGGGCAATAAGCTCGAGCGAGGGATTCGGCGTTGGGGTAGCAGTGCGAAGTTGACGGAGCATCCAATGCTGGACCGTAGCTGTAGGCAGGAGCGAGGGCGAGCCATTTTCGATAGGTATTGGCAAAGTGTTCGATCGAATCGTGCACAACCTGAAGGCCATCGCGCATTCGCGAGGCTGGAATCAAGGGAGCCGGCATGGTGGCAGCAGCTGTGTGGCGGTGTGTGGCGGTGCTTATCGTCGTGCGCTTGCCTTTCGCTGCCATCCGAAGACAAGAAGTAGCAAGTGAGAGCAGTAAAGAGGCAATGCTCAGCCGATAGCGGCACGCCAAAGAGGAGAAGAGTTGTTTTCTTCGCTTAGTCATTTCCTGTGTTGCGCATTAGGAAGCTCCGACGGTGCTCGTGTGCCTAGTGGGCCGGCATTCTTGCCGAAGAAGCGGCACGAAAATCTCGAAAGCCACACGCAGTCGCTCTTTCAGTCAACTTTTTTCCAGTTTAGCCAAGCTGCAAGCCGACTTTTGTTCGTGATTGTGGAGGGGCGAAGCTCGATTCACGACCTAACATGAATGACTTTTTTCAAGGCACACGCAAACACTTGAAAGGCAGGTTTGATAAGAAGAGACGTCTATGTGATTATTGCAATGCAGGAGAGAAAAGCAGATCCATCAGGACGAGGTGCTATAGAGTACAGGAGAGAGATATACAGCAAAGCGGTATCGAGCAAAGTCAGAGGTTGGAAGAGTTGACCTTGTTGGTCTGCGAGACAGCAACGAAGCGGTAGCGAACGTCGCCCTTCTTCAAGCGTTCGACGGCGTTGTTGATGCCCTCCTCGGTCATGGGCACCTCTTCGATCATGGGTTTGATGCCGTGACGAGCGGCGTACTGCAGCATCTTGGCGTGCACCTCTCGCGTGGCCACGAGTGAGCCCTGGACCTTGAGCTGCTTGCCGATGATGGGCATGTAGGGGAAGACAAAGTCACCGCCGTCGACGGAAAGAGGGATGACGGTGGCGTCCTTCTCGAGCACGTTGAGGTACGCCTTCCAGTCGGGCTGAGCGCTGGTGGTAACCATCAGGAAATCGACAGGCTTGATTCCCTCGAGCTTGGGGTTGGTCTTGGCGGCAACAAACTCGTGCGCACCCAGCTTGATCGCCTCGTCCTTCTTGCTCTCGGAGCCAGAGAAGACAACGACATCGCAACCCATCTTGTTGAGGAATTGAATGGCAAGGTGGCCCAGACCACCGATGCCGATCACACCGACACGGTCGTAAGGGGTGACACCGGCGTCGTGCATGGCACCAAACACGGTGGCACCACCGCACTGGAGGGGAGCAGCGTGCTTGAGCTCGAGACCGTCGGGAATCTTGTGGCAGAACTCCTCGGCGATGACAAACTTGTCACCGAACGAGGCCTGGTCCAGATCGGCATTGCCGTACATCTCGTTCTCGTAGCAGTTGGTATCACGACCCTTTTTGCAGAACTTGCAGATACCACACGAGTTGTGGTTGTAGCCCCAGCCCACGCGGTCGCCCTTCGTGAAGTGGGTCACCTCAGGGCCGATCTGCGAGACGATACCGACACCTTCGTGGCCGAGCACCATGTCCTTCTTGAGGTAGTGGATGTCGGTGTAGCAGAGACCCGAGTGAGTGATGTCGATGACCACATCGCGAGGGTTGACGGTGCGCTGGCCACCCTGGGCCTTGACGACCTTGCCGGACTCGGAGCCCTTGAAGACGGTGCCGAGGCTGACGGTAGACATTGTGAGTGAGCGAGAAAGGGAGAAAGATGAAACAGCGAATTGGATGGAGGCGATGCGATGGTGATGGTGGGAGGGGGCTGAGAGCGGCGGGTGAGACAGCGTCTTATATCGGTGTGTCCGTGGGATGACGAGGCCCAATCCTGTTTGGATGTCAACAAGATTTCTCAGTCTTAACGCCGTAGGTAGCGCGAACCGACCGCTGTGCTGTGCTGTGCTTCGCGGCAATGCAACTGTCACAAACAAATTCTTGCCGAATCGTCGCACGACATGCCAAGCTCCGGCCCGCCGTCAGCAACACACACCCACAAAACACACTCTTCACGAATCGTTCGGTTGGCTCTTATGAGCTCAAGCGCAAATGAGCTGGCACCAATATTTGTTCGCGAATATCTTTGTCCGCCGCCTTGATCCATGCGTTGTCGTTGCTCCTCCTATCTCTTCCTCCGCGGAGACGACCCCTCTTCTGTACTTGTTCCCCGGGAAAAAGCTTGCAATTCAGAACAGCAACACTCAGATTCAAACCGATCTTTCGGTGACAGGCGTTTTGAGAGCACCAATTCGAAGAAGGTGATGATGATGTCGTCTGCAGCCTTGCAAAGCGGCGCTGACAGCGAATCTTAGCTGGTTTTGCGTGGGTTCTTTCTCAAATTTGGATTTTTTTTTTCCGCCTTGCGAGTGTGTCAGAGGGCGATGATGATGACATACGACATCCAAAAGCCGTTTATTGTGGTGAATCGTGGCTCGTGTTGGCGACAAGGGTTCTTCTCTTTGTTCCTTCGCTTGGCTTCGTTTGCATTCGCGAACCTTTGCTCTGTCACGTCTTTTCTTTTCCATTGCCATACAGAGTTGCAATTGGCAGAACCTCTCGGGCAACCAACAGCCCGGATGTCTTTCTGCATGAACCGAAGAGCTCCAGTATCTCAACCGAACAATCCGAGCCGGCCGAACCAGCACCGAATTGCCGGATACACGGACGATCCTTGCCGGGACAGCATCTTACCTCTCGATGCCGCAGTAGGATTGATGGTGGTGCCACAGCGGAGACGAGAGGGTTTCCAGCCAGCTTGAAGCGGCGAGCAAGTTTGACTCTGGCATATCCGACTGATCGGGCCCGATTCCACAATGTTCAGCTCACACATCGGCCGATTATTATTATTATTATTATTTTTTTTTTTTTGGGAGCCTTCCGCGGCTATTTCTTGCTCGGCGTTTTCTTCGGGCCAAGTTTTCATAAAACGAAGAAATCTGCGAATGGAAAAAATGGGGAAAAAAATGCCGGTCTGCTGCACAGTCTGGCTCGCGTGGAAAAGCGCAGCAGCTGTCAAAAAAAAAAAAAAAAAAGCGTTTACCCGATAAGCAAGCCTGATTCTCGCCGTCTCAGCTCAACTTGAACGCCAGCAACAGGGCAATCGAGCTGGCTTCTCCTCTACTGTTATCGGCTAAAGACAGCCAGCCGAGCTTCGAGTCATGCTCGGGTTCTGGTCTCCCGGTGAAGCGACGTTCGACCTCAAGCTCTGCGTCTAGGTTTGGTATGCGTGAGATTCCCAACAACAAGCGATGCGGAACTCAAAGACTTGGCATTGATGCCACCGCGGAGGATGAGCCCGTTCTTCCGGGTTCGATGCACAGCTGCATCTTTGATCAAAGGCGCTTCGACGTTTAACGTTGTGCGGTTGTCCTGTCTTGTTGGTCGCTGTTGGAAAAGCAAAATTGCCCGGCGAACACGCCGAACGTCGTTTGCAGCAGCATCTTGTTCTTTGCGGAGACGAGTTGGTGATTTCATGCAAAAACCTGCATGCTTCCATCGCAGTCGCAGCATTTCGCGTGGGCTCCAAGGGGCGCTAGAGGAGGATCAGAGGGCGGCCAGACGTTCTAAGCAGTTGCTGCAAAGTTGACAGCGGCTTCGGGTGAATTTTCCGCCTGAAATCGTCTTGTCTATCAAACCAAATTTGATCCTCTCTTGAGCTTTCTCCCAACCTCTCGGGATGGGTCAACCTTGTCCCATCCATCGTTAGCATGGGCTTCCCACGACCACTGTGGATTTGTGTTTGAACATACTCACGCCCATCCTTCCTCCTTCACACGCACACATTTTGACGCAAACAGCGTTGCATGAACCGTACCGTTCGGACAAGCCGTGACTCGTTGGTCCCCACCAAAAACATAAACCTTACCAGCGCGCTGTCTCTGCGCGGCTGCCTCTGCAGTCCGGCTTCATCTCGGCATCTTTCCGACGCAAAAGCAACCCTCTTTTCTTGTACAGTCACAACGATCGAGGGTGGCAAAGCGCAGCAGCAGTGTCGTTTGACTCAGCCTGCTGCGAAGAAGACTGCCGTAGTCAGCGCTTTGATTTGAACAATAAAAGAGAGACTGACTCAGCTTGTCCCCACCGCAGCAGCCCCTCTTTCTTTCTTTCAGTCAAATGGCGACATCTTTCTAACCTCATCACGCCATACACTTTGACCTTCAGTCGCACATCTCCGTTACACGCTAACAATTGACCCCCCCCCCCCCCCCTTCCTTGGCCTTATATAATGGACAAGTTCGAGCTCGACATTCTCGCCAACGAGGTCGACCAGCACCGCCGAGCCTCGCTCTCACCGAGTCAGATCGTCAATGATGATGCGAAGAAGCAACAGATTTGTGTCGACCCGGAGAAGGACGCTCTCGATACGGTCGACAGAGCAAAGTGCACGCCAGCGCTTCTGACCTCGCAGTCAGCAGACGATCAAGACGTCGCTACCAACAATGTTGCTCCATCCGAGCCGGCTGCCGATGCAGACACACAACCATCCGATGACACCGACGAGCCCATCAAGGACCGAGGTTGGGCAGCCTGGAAGTTCGTCCTCGCCTCGGCGGCTACCGAGTTCATGATCTGGGGCGCATCCTACGGCTACGGCTCCTTCCAAGAATACCACCAGCACGATCCCAACTCGCCCTTCCACCAGACCTCGCTCACCGCCACCTCCTCCATCGGCACCTCCCTCCTGGCAGGACAGCATTTCATCACGCTTTTCACGTTTGGGATCTACTCGATGTTTCCATCGCTCATCAAGATCTTCACCTACATCTGTGTGATGGGTGCCGCGCTTTCGCTGCTCATTGCGAGCTTCGCCAACTCGGTGGCGCTGCTGACCGTGTTCCAGGGTTTGCTGCTGGGTATGTTTGGAGGAAACATCTTCACGACCGTGATCTTGTGGCTGCCTGATTGGTGGGATCAGAGACGTGGCTTTGCTACCGCGCTCATCTTTGCCGGTTCTGGGGTGGGTGGAATTCTGTGGCCGATCATCTTCACACAGCTGTTGACCAAAGTCGGTTTCAGATGGACCCTTCGCACATGGGCGTTGATCCAGCTCATCGTGTCCGGCGGTGCGACGCTCTGTCTGCAACCAAGCCGCACACCGACACCTCTAGCGGCACCGCTCCGATGGCGAGCCATTCTACCTGGTTTCCCACGCTCGCTCCTCTCACCAGTGAGTTTGCTCAACATCCTCGCGCTACTCCTTCAAACAACAGCTTACTATTCGGTGGCGCTTAATATCTCCAATTACGCCTCTTCGATGGGGTTCAGCAGCACCACCTCGACCGGCATCCTCTCCGCCTTCAACGCCTCCGCCGCCATCACCTACTTCGTGCTCGGCTACCTCGTCGACCGCTTCCCCTACCCGCTCCTCATGGCCACCTCCACCGCCCTCAACCTCGTCTTCACCCTGCTCGTCTTCGGCTTCGCTGGCGACTCCCTCGCCAAGATCGTCATCTACGTCGTGTTTTATGGGTTGACCGGGGGTGGGTTTAGCAGTTTTTTAACGCCTGTTTCGAGGGATGCGTGGGAGGATGGGGGGAGGGGTGTGAGTTTTCGTTGAGGTTTTTGTATTTGGTGTGTGCGAGGGGGTTGGCGGCGATGTTGGGGCCGATTGTGGCGGTTCAGTTTTATCCGGGGAGGTTGGGGAGGGGAGGGGGGGGGAGTTTTGGGTTTAGGGGTTTATAGTGTTTATTGCGGGGACGTTGGCGTTGTCGACGTTGGCGTCGTTGGCGATTTTTGCGTATAAGAAGTGGGGGAAGCAGAGGGTGGGGGAGGGGGTCAAGAAGGCGGTGAGTGGTCCGGTGACGCCGATGGAGGAGGGGGGAGGGTGGATGGTGGTTGTGCGGCGTGAGGTGAGACTCGAATGTCACGCACACACGGGGGTTCCTGTGCAAAACGCATCCACATTCCAACACATTAAAACTATACAGACCGTTCTCTCTCTACTTTTTTTCCCGTTGGCTGGTGTTCGTGAATCATATACGGCCATTCCACATACCCCTTCTCCGCCCTCTCGTCCTCGACCCTATCTACACCAAGCACCCTAAACCCAGCCTTCAAATAAGCCCCCTTCCCCATCGGGCTGCTCTCCAACCACGCATCCACCCCTTCCTTATCCGCCTTCCTCGTGCCCACCTGACCAACATCGTCCCCAACCCCTTCCTCTGAAATCCCGGATCCACCACCAACAGCTTCAAAAACCAATACACCCTCCCTGCATCACACCTTCCCTCGTCCGATTCATCCTTGCGAAAAACCTGTTCAACAGCGTCGGTTCCTCCTCCGCTTTCTTATCGCTTTCCTCGCTGTCTGGTGGTGTCCTTTCGTCGACTTTCTGCCAGATGCCCAACCCAACTAGTGAAGAGCCTTCGGGGAGGTCGGAGGAGTCTTTATCTTCTCCCAAACCGTCGTTGGTGATGTCGGTGTTGGGGGGTAGGAGGTAGGTGCCTACGAGGAAGAGGTTGGGTTTAGGGTAGAGTTGGGAGGTGAGGGTTTTGAGTTTGGCGATGGATTCGAGACGGGTGAGGGGGCGTTGGAGGTTGGGGTCGATTTCGAGGGAGAGGAGGTGGGATAGTTCGTCAGGGGTGGTGTTGTGGGGGTTGGTGAAGAAGGCGTCGTGACGGATGCGTGCGATGGAGGGGACTTCGGAGGGGCGCGTGAGGCGCGTTACGAATTGTGGTGTGGGTTGAGTCATGTTGTATAGTTCAAGAGGGGTGGCGGAGGGTGGGGAAGGTGGGAGGAGGGAGGAGGGATGGGGAGGAGAAGGAGGTATATACCGAGTGAAGGGAATGAAAGACGAGTCATATGCAGCCCCGGAAGGTGATGGTCCGAGCCATAATGTTGCTGTCAAGCGGGGCGTGGCAGTGCGGAAAATTCGCCGTAACCTTTTGCCGCCACTCTTTCCCCCCGGCTCTCCGCGGCAATTCAACACCATCCCACCGCACAAACACACTCCCGTCTCAAACACCATCTCATCACACCCACCACCACAACGCACGCTTATCAAACTACTGTAGATCACTTATCATTCTCTCTTTCCCCCCCCCGATAAAACCCGCTTCTTCCTCTCCAACCGATCCAACAACACCCTCCTCTTCCCTCCCCCTCTCCCCCATACTGCAACCACCTACTCCGATCATAATCCCTCACCTCCCACTTACCACTCCTCAAAAAACACTCCAACTCATGCAGCAAATGCCTCCCCGCCTCCTCCCCACCCAAAAACTCCCCACCAACCGCACCGTCTCCTCGTCGCTCACTCCAAACACCTGCAGCAGCGACAGCACGTAACGCGTTAGGAAATGCACGTCCAAGTGGGGCCATACGAGCAGCTCGCGTTGGAGGAAGGTGGTTATGCGGTGGCGGAGGTGGGTGGGGTCGTTGTGGGTGGTGAGGGCGTGACGGATTTGGAGTGGGTGGGGGTGGGGCGGTAGGAGGTGTGACGGTTGGAGCCTACGTGGTGGGCGTAGAGGTGGTGGCGGTAGATGTGTTTGCGAAAGGCGAGGGTTTGGGAGAAGGAGGAGGGGTTTGTTGAAGTGCGTTGGGAGCGGGAACGCTGTACCTGTGCGGTGATTGTGCGGCGGTCTACAGGAGCAGCGTTAGTGGTGGTGGAGGAGGAGGGGGTGTGGTGGGAAGGGGTGGGAGGTGGAAACGCAGGTAATCGTCATCCTGTCGAATGGCATGTATCACGTAATCACCTATGCTGCATTGGCAAAGGGGACACCTGCGTTTGATGTGAATCCAGCGTAAAATGCAGGTGAAGCAGAATTGAGAGTGCAGACATTGCGGTAACACTGTTCGGTCCGAGATGGGCGATGTGTGGCAGATGAGGCACCACGACGATTCCTCGTCGTCCACCTCTTCAGTAGCGCTTGACGAGGTATGATCGTCTTGGTCGTCGGGTTCGTCGTCCATGAGCAAGTCGCACTGGGGCGATGAAAGGATCTCGTCGTCGTCGTCGTAATGGTGCGAGGATTTCAAGTCGATATTGTGCGGTTCTGCACGAGCCTTTCCTTTTCCTTTGCCCCTGATCGATGCATCATTCGAAGTCCTGTCGAGGTGCGGGGTATTGTTGTAGTTGGATGTTGTCGCATCAATCGATGCGTGAGAATGTTGATTTTTCACATGTTGATCCAGCGGAGATGCTGTGGACTGCATCAGGTGTGCTTCCGCCACGAAACAGAGCTGCTTGGATGTTGGTGGTGGTGGTGGTGGTGGTGGTGAGGAGGAAAGATTGGGATGGAGACGAACTCAGCACGGAAAAGCCCCTGCGGAAATAGCGAATTACGTAATCAATTCCCGCATTTTTCGAGCCAAATTTCGCGGAAAGTCGACCGTGTTAAATTTGATAAGATAACGCAGCAGGCGCGGCTGATGCTCGGCTTTGGCCGACGTCGTACGACACTTTATCTTTCCGACGGGCCGACGTTCGCTTCCACACCATCTCTAACCCACCCGTCTTGATACCCTACATAACCCCACACCACCTCTCCTCTCTACTTCATCCAACACGCTCGCACCACAATTCCTCGCATCTTCAACCATGACCACCGCACAAACACAAACGCACCACGGCCACACACCCTCCCACCTGCTCACCGCCCTGCTCACCACCATCACCGACAGCATCATCCCGCTCACCACCACCGGCGTCGCTCGAGGCTGCAAAGTCTTCGGCGCCTCCATCCTGCACAAAACCACGCTCGAACCCATCATCTCCTCCACCAACGACGAAATCACCTCCCCGCTCCTCCACGGCGAAGTATCCACCCTCCTCGCCTTCCACCGCCACAACAACACCCTCCCCACCCACAACAGGATCGATCCTAAAAACTGTATATTCCTCTCCACCCACGAACCGTGTTCGTTGTGTTTGAGCGCAATCACCTGGTCAGGGTTCGACAATTTTTACTACTTGTTCACGTACAGGGATACGATGGACGTTTTTGATATCCCCCACGACATCAAGATTTTACAAGAGGTCTTTCAAACCGCTGAGAAGGGGCAGGGGGAGGGGGGAAGGTTGTATAATAGAGAGAATAAGTTTTGGAAGTGTTGGTCGTGCCAGGAGCTGGTTGATGAGTCGGAGGAAGGGGAGAGGGCGCGGTTGGAGGAAAGGTTGCGGGAGGTTAAGAGGTGGTATGGTGGTTTGTCCGAGACGTATCAGCAGAGTAAAGCTAGTCAGACGGGCCAAATTCCACTCAATTAGCGGGTCGGCGTTATGTTGTGAAGGAAGTATTCCGATTTTGGGGGGCGGGGTGGAAAAAAGCGGGGGAGAGAGGGGGTTTTACATCATGCCAGCGCCGATCTTACTCTTCCAACCAGGAGCGCGTTCAAACCCATTGCTTCCCGTTTGAAAATCAATCAGCGTCTGTTGAATCTCCTGCCTATTCGTCATCACAAACGATCCATACTGATCCACCTCCTGATCCAGCGGTTCTCCCGCCACCAGCACCAACCTCGCACCCTTTTCCTCGCTCGGGTTCGTAATCCTCACACCCGCCTCGCCATCCTTACTAAGGACGAGCGTGTGGTACGGCTCTACCACCTCGCCTGGGATCGCAGCTGTGGACGGGTTGAACGTCAAACGTTCACCTGTGGATGGGGTGGTGGTGGTAGGGGTGTGATCGCCGACGACGATGTTATCTTCCAAAGTGTAGATGAAAGCGTTATACCGAGGGTCGATTGTCTGGTATACGGTTCCACTGGGTTCGAGGTGGATATCGAGCAAGAGCACGCCGCCGTTTTTGGGCAGTTCGATCGGGCTTCGGACGCCGTGCGATTCGCCAGCGATGACCTTGATCTTCCACCCTCGCTCGTTGTCGTCATCCTTGGGTAGAACGGTGGGGATCTGCGCCGCACGATACTCTTGATAACTCGGCGGTTCCTTTTTCGCTTCCTTTGGTAGATCAACCCACAGTTGTAATCCCACCGGGTTGGGTAATTTGTTTCCAGCTGCATCGCGATGCACCGGCATTTCAGCATGCATTATTCCGTGCCCCGCATTCATCCATTGAACATCGCCAGGGCCGATCGTTCCGGAGTGTCCTGCGAAGTCCTCGTACTGTGACTGTCCATATAAAATTAGAGTTAAAGTCGCTTGTCCGCGATGGGGGTGGTCAGGGAACCCAGCGCCTTCACCGATCCGAAAGTGATCGAGCATCAAAAAGGGCGAAATGTTGCGTAGGGCGGGGGTACCGATGGATCGACGCACAACGGCGCCTGCACCCTCGGCAGTTTCGATGCTGCGTACTTTTTTGGCTACTTCTCGAGACGCAGCCGTTATCGACATGTTTGCTGTGTTCGTCGTGGTGGTGGTGGAGAGAAAGGGAGAGATCAACCGCTGAAGAAGCACTATCGCGATTGAAAAGAGGATGATTGTCCACGTTGATGAAAGTTTGGATGAGGTGGTTGTATCGGGTACCCGGTTGGAGGTTGTGCGTGTGCCGGTGGTTGATATATATATATATGTATATATATATCTGTGTGTGTGTGTTTGCGTGCGGTGATGGTGGTGGTGGTAGAGGAGGAAGAAGGAGGAGGAGGAGATTTTATCTAGCGATTCCTTGTGTCGGGACAGCCGACAAATGTGCGTCTGTGCGTCTGTGCTGTCAAAAATAATATTAATAATGCAGGGTTATTTTGTGCGTCGGGGTTAAACACGAAAAAAGTCGCGCGCTTCTTGACCGATATCGCCGTGCAGTAACGCCATCGTATACTCATTGCCGTCGATTCATAGACATACCTCACCACACCATGTAGAAGCAAGAAGGATCATCGCTTTGCAATGTAAAAGAAAACTAGTATTACAACAATCCTTTCCTCCATGACTCAATCGACATAGAACGTAAAACTATTAAGCATCTTTTGGGCCACAGCCAAAAATTCCTCAGCTGTCTGCCAAGCTCCCGCGGCGCTCTTCAACTCATTGCCCATATCCTGCAGCACAAACGGCCAATCCTGAATCTGCTGACCCAACAACAAAGCCCCTTCATCCAGCGTACCATGCTGCAACCAACACTCATGACTCGTTTCAAACCTCCCCCCTTCCAATCCCTCCCTCTCACCGGGCGTTGGTCTCTCGGCGTCCAAATGCAGACACTGGTCAGAAACCAACTCTACCCCACCCTCTCTCACCGCCGGCTCGCACTTGCACGTCGAACGTCGTCTTTGTGCTGCAGTGCGCTGTAGACGGCAGAGGATGACGAGGCAGCCGAACGCTTGGCCTAGGCCTTCGAGGATGGTTGGGGTGAGGCTGGAGAGGCGGGGCATGGACATGAAGTTGCCGATGACGGCTCCGGCGTGGACGGCGGCCCAGCGCTGCATGCGCACGTTGCGGTAGGGACACTCTCCCGCATCGACGCAGCTCTCGCATCGTAGAGGGATCGCCGTCTGCATCCCCCCCGCCCTCGCCCTTGCGGATCCGTTCGCCTCGATGTGCTCTCCACACGTTGCGACAAGCGCATGCACTACGTGGTGCGCATTGAAGAGTACCGACAGCTGGATCACGTGGAAGCGAAAATGCAGCATGAACCGGTCGTTGCTTGGTCCGAGTGTCGGCATCCGCTTTTCGTTATTGTTGGCGCTGTTGAGTGGTCGACTGAAACCAGTAGAGTTGACGACAGGGTGTGGGAGGTAGGATTGGTGGAAGAGTCGCATCCAGCGGGAAAGCGCTGCCATCATGGTCTCGGCGTCGAGAACGTTGAGCTTGTGATACGCCACTCCTCCTTTGATGCAGAACGCCGTTTCGAGGCCGTGTGCAAACGCAGGTTCGGCGGGGCTGAAGTCCGCTGCATACGATGTACCCGTGCGGAAGGGCGGCGTATGTCGAGAGATCCACATGAGATGCAAACCTTCCAACAGACTCGACAGTGCAAAGTGTTCCTTCACCGTAAAGCAAAGCATGTTTTCCAGCTCTCGATTCACTTTGCCATCTTTGGCATCCTTTACAGAAGCGGGGGACGGCGCATCAATTCCGAACAGCGCATCCAAAATCGGACCCAACTGTTTCTTGCCCGCCAACAGCGGACGTTCATGAGCCTCGCGCATCGCCTTGTGCTCCAGCACCAACCTCGCCCACTCGATCGACGTCTTTGCATCCCACACGTCATCCGCACACGGTACGAGCGCCTGACACGCAATCCTCCCCATACTGCGCATCTGCGCAAAACTCGACAAAAACTCGCTATGATGCGATTCAACCACACTGTGGCAAATCTGATTGCGCGTCACCTCTTCCGCATCGCTCCACTGCTTCCACACCCCATGCAACTTCTCCAACAAACTCTTCTGTTCGGCGGAAAGCTTGTTGGTCGTCTGATCTCTGGCGAGCACTTCGAGCTCGACCAGCGCCATTTGGATCGTGGGACCGAGCAGACGCTGTAGAGATTCTTCCCAGGGTCCGATGAGGAACCACATGCCGCGTCGCCAGCCGTACTCTCGACACAGCGAGCTGCCCGTATACGTGCTGTGGATCGACTTGCGTCGGATGCTCTCGTCTCGACACAGAAACGCGTACAGGTGGGTGTAGGACATGACAGCGCACGCTTCGCGCATGAGTTGCGGTTGGTCGAGGTAGAATACGGCACCGGCCCAGATGCTGCGGAAGATGAGCTGCCACAGCTCGGCACCGTACGCCTTGACGTCGTCGCGTGGCTGCCAGAGCGTTCCGAGGGCGAGGAGCGAGGTGAAGACGTATGGACGCTCAGCGGCGAGTCGTCGGTGGTCGAGCAGCCAGTAGGAGGGGAGTAAGGGTAGCATGGATCGAGTGTGGCGGGTGGCAGCGCTGAATAGCGATGCGGCGGTGAGACGCGGGGGCTTTTTGGGGATGTTGACGCCGTGCAGAACGAGATCGCGTGTGCGCGCGCCAATGTTGCTAGCTGCCTGGTCTCCCACTTTTTCGACGGAGCGTGTCATCTCGTCGGCGTCGTCCATGGAAGCAGCACCACCTGGTGGATGACGTGGTGTTCCCGGTGTCGACCGTCCTGAGTTGTGTGCAGATTCCGTGAAAGTCGCAAAGGGAATAAGGTTTGCCAGAGGCTGCGGAAGCGGATGCGACGGTTGGCCCGATGCGGGCTGCGAGTCATGAACCTGCTGTTGACTAGGTAGTGCTGCTGAAGAATTGGACTGGGGCGTGGCCTGTTGCACTTGCTGACCCGGTTGCTGCGGCTGCATGGTGGACACCTGATCTGCAAAAGCGTACCCCTCATTGGACATGCCCGCCATGCCACCAAAGTCGACGGGCGCCATAGGTTCGTGCGGGACAAAGCTCGAGATGGAGTCCATAAGAATTGACTGGAGGATATCGTCGAAAAAGTTTTGATTTTCGGGGTCGGAGCTGGAGCTGGACCCCCAGGAAGGCGATGGAGCAGTGAGCGAGGCGATTGAGACAGGTGCAGGCTGTTCAGCGGATGCGCCTTGGGTGTAGGCGGCAGAAGGGGCGAGCGATGATGACCAAGAAGCGGATGCGTGGTCATTGTAGGCGATGTGTGCGCCGCCGTACAGACTTGGGTGGAAGGACAGAGAGGAAGACGGCGTGGCTGCAGAGGGAGCTGAGGAAGTCGCTGAATCGTACATGGGCGGCTGACTGGTCTGAGCTTGCCACGGGCTGTGGGTCACGCTGGTAGTATCGCTGGTGGACGAGTGCTGGTGTGTTGAAGATGAGACGGATTGCGAGGTGTGGCCGTTGCGAGAGTAAGGATGGTGGTGGAGCTGCGACCGGTAGTAGGTTGAGCTGGATGGAGCAGAGAGTTGCTGCGATGCGGCTGTGCTTGTGGATGGACGAGAGACATGATTTGAGGGTGCAGCAGTGTTTGCTCCAGGCAGGTCGAGGTCGAGACCATCCATGTGCTCTTCTGCATCTGCGTCCGACTTGGAATCATTGTCGTTATCACCGGCGCTCGAGGAACCACATATCCTGACGGCGGCCAAGTTGGGCTGGTGCGGATGGATGCGCTTCTTGTGGCGTTGGAAGCTGTCTATACGCTTGAACTCTTGATCGCAGTCGGGACATCTCCAGACTGCTTCGTCTGAATGTGATAGCAAGTGACGACGTAGATGGACGGGCTTGGAGAAGAGGTAGTCGCACCCAGCGTGCGGGCAGGAGATGGTCTTTGGCATTGTTGGGAGAGGTGCGTTGGTTTAAACTTTCATGGTGTGGGGCTCTTTGGCTCGGCCTCGACAGCCAGCAAGAGAGAAGGAGAGCGAGGGTCGAGAGGTTGAGCCTGAGGTTGTCGTATGCGATGGTCGAGATGCAAGACGAGACACCTAAATGGACGGAGAACCGCTGGTGGATCGCTTTAGCGAATCTGACAATTGAAGGTATGGAAGAGAAAGAGATAGGGTGATCGAGGTGATGGTCGAGGATGATGATGATGATGAGGAGAATGGCGTAGAAGCCGCGCTCGATTTAACAGTTTTTGTTCAAATTAATTTAATAAAAAAAAGAAAAAAAAAAGAAAAAAAAAGAAAAAAAAAAAAAAAAAAAAAAAAAGAAAAAAAAAAAAAAAAAAAAAAAAAAAAAAAAAAAAAAGAAAAAAAAAAAAAAAAAAAGAGAAAAAAAAAAAATATAAGGTGGGGTTATTGAAATACTAAAAACGTCACTTTTAGCATAGCATGCTCGTCGTCGCAAGCTGGTCCAGTCGAGTCAACACTGTAGCAAACATGTTGCTCGCTTTGGGAAGACCAGAGAGAGGATGAAAGCGAGCAGTGCTGTGCATCTTTCAACCCGCAGCAGTGCAGTGACTATACCTTGTTTCAGGTCCGCGGCCTTCCATTTACTAGCTTCGGTCTGTGTGCGGGGTAGAACAACACAAGCTTACGACGCTCTTGCTTGGCAGATGAATGTGAAGCTCGCAAAAGTCTGGATCAGCACTGCCGAAACAACTGCCAAACAATAGACTGCCTGAGTCCACATGCACGACAGCCTGCTCGACCTCGCCAACCCATCTCGTGAATGCCATTCCTGTGTTGGACCATGCTGCAGGAAAGCCCCACAAGATGTTCCATTTCACGCACCAGTCGTACAGTAGCACCTTCCCAATGTGGCGGTAACCGCGCTCCAGCCTTGAGCCACGGCAGCGGTAACTCTTTTCACGCACCAAAAAGTTGGTTGGTTGGTGGTAACTTTGAGGCCCTTTCTTGTACGACCTCCGCGGGTATCCACCCTTTCCCTCTCGGCGACGGGAATGCACTGCATGCAAGTGGAAGAGTGGGACACAAAGGATGCACATCTCCCTTTCCCCCGCACTCAGGGCGGTTTCATCTCGCCGGAGAGTCTCACCAAAGACCCCAGTTTCATTATGGACTGTGCATCAATCTTGGCCCCGTAAACAATTCTCCCCTCGCTCAACCTTTACGCGACGTCCCCTCTTACCACCACCACCTATCTCTACCTCACTCTGCAACCATGAGTCTCACAATCAGCTCGATCCAAGAGCGTCTCGGCGGGTACTACACCCAACTCACCACCACCAAAGCCGGTACTGCCGCGCTGGCCGTCTTCGCCCTGTACATCATGCGCAAGTTCTTCCAGTGTCGCAAGCGCATCGCCGCACGCAAAGCCTGGTCCAATACCACCAGCGAAGTCGCCGTCATCACCGGTGGCTCCGGTGGTATCGGTATCGAGGTCGTACAGCGTCTGGCTGCAGAGGGCGTCAAAGTGGCCATCCTCGATCTGGTCGAACCAAGGGCTGATGTGCTTTCGGATACGGTTCGCTTCTACAAGGCTGACATGACGGACTACGACAGTATCTTGGCGGCGAGCAAGCAGATCGAGAAGGATTTGGGTCCCGTGACGATCTTGGTCAACAACGCGGGTGTTGCCAATGATGGGGGTAGCATCGTCGAGTTCCAGCCCAAAAAGACCAAGCTTACCATCGAGGTCAACCTGCTGTCCCAGTTTTATACCCTCAAGATCTTCCTCCCTCACATGATCAGGACCAACCACGGCCACGTTATGGCTGTCGCAAGCGCTGCCTCCTTCATCATGCCCGCCGGTGGCGCCGATTACGGCGCAACCAAAGCCGGCGTCCTCTCTCTCCACGAGACGCTCCAACTCGAGCTCCAGCTCCTCTACCAGACCCAGGGGGTCCTCTGCTCCATCGTGCACCCATACTGGGCTTCCACTAACATAGTCAAACAGAAGCTGAGCGACGAGTACCAGGCAAAGATCATGAAGCCCGGTTTCGTCGCACAAAAGATGGTCGACAAGCTGTTGAGTGGTCAAGGAGGTAGTGTCTACGTTCCAGGTTGGGTTGGCAACTTGGCTTATATCCGTGCGCTTCCTCACAGCCTTCAGCACCGTATTCGTGTTAAGGGTACGCTTGACCTGTACAAGAACGCTCATAAGGATCGCAAACTCCCTCCCAAGCCTTAGATCGAGTCCTTTTGCAGCTTTTTCACCCGACCATGCTCGTAAAGCGACTTTTCTACCGAGTTCTTCCATTTGTAGCCGTCCTCTACTGTATTGTGCCCTCTCTGCTGCCTGCATTTCAATTGGAAAGCTCTGGGATGTTATCGGTAATCAACGTATCGCAATGCTTCATCTACGTGTGGTTGGTCGGGAGGTGTGCGAAACTCTACAAGAACCTTCACAGGCACTGTTTCCTGTTCAATGCAAAACTGTGTTCCGAGCATATCCTGAGTTCCTTCAACGGTAACAATCTTCTCTACTTCTTCTTCTTCTTGATCATGACAAAGCACAACGGCCATCTAAGATGCAACTGTTCGACCTCTTTGCCACCATTCGCCCTCTTCACCTCCTCCCGCAGCTGCTGCAAAAATCGATCCACAACATCCTTCCCGCCATTCTTCTCCTTATCATCGGGATGCTGAGTGAGATACGTATGTGTAGCAGACCAAGTGCGCAGGTAGCTTGCCAACTGATCCCAATTCAAATACTTGTCCATTGTCGTCTCCTCGTGCTTTCCCTCAAACTCCTCCTTCACCTCTTTGGCTAGATCGCATTCGAGGGGAGAGGTGGTGAGTGGTGGCCAAGAGGACCAGATCTGATCCTTTTCCAACCCAGTGGTGGAGAAGGTTCGTTTGAAAGCTGAGCTGTCATCCCAGAACGAAGCGAGTTCGTGGTAGGAGGTGGGGAAAGGGACGGGGGAAAGGCCTTGGTTGATGATGCTGCGTCCTGGTTGTTCCCAAAACTCGCCGATCGAGTCCACTTGAACGTCTGAAGGGAGACGCGGTGAGCCGGGGCCTTGGCCGTCTTTGAGGGCGAACTTGTTGAGTAGCGTTCGGGTGCTGGGGAAGTCGGGCAGGAAAAAGTCCGGATAGCCGTATAAACACACACTGCCACCGGGTCGAACAACGCGGGTGAGCTCCTTCCAGAAGCGCGGGTAGTCGAACCAGTGCGCAGCTTGACCACTCGTTACCAGATCTACACTCCCACTCTCCAAAAACTCCAGCTGTTCCGAGTAGCCCTGTCGATATTCGACCTGTCCGAGTCTACCTTTGACCCCGTCGGTGGGGGAAGGAACGAGGTGAGTGGGGAGGTTAGGTGTGGACGGCGTGATAGCCGCATCGACCATCTTCGACGACGGATCCAACCCCACCACCCGGTCAAAGTGCGGTAGAAGCGACAGAGTCGATATTCCCGGTCCACAACCCAGATCCAAAGCTAAGCTAGAACCGGCGGTGGAAGAAGCGCCGGTGAGTCGCGAACCGAAGTGGTACGTCAACACCTTATCATGCACCCATTTCGGATACGAAGGTCGAAACGCCAGATACGCCGCCGCGTCAAAAGTCGTTCGTGAAAACGTTGCCATATTTCCCCTCTTTTCGGTCTTTAAGGTGAGTATGTGTCGGTAAGTGAGGATGAGAAAAGGATGGAATCGAGGCGATGGTTATATCTGTTTCGAGATGGGAGCTGCAGTGTGACGAGGTTCAAAGGGTCTCGTCGACGCGGGGGAAGCGAAAAAACTGGCAGCTCTTCCCCCCCCCCCCCCCCCGCGCATCTTCTTCGGCTACATAGCGCCGATCTAGCCCGCCGGCAAACCAACTCTGCATCCAACGGATTCCAAACGACTTTGCTTTCCGCTACCTCCGCTTTCGTGTTCACCTCTCCTTTCAGTAGCGCCTCACATATCCGCAAACACTCCCCATCTCCGCGTCCCCCTCCCCACTATCAGCGCACTCGGCAGACAAGAACGGCATTCGCGGACCAAACAGTTGAGAGTGGAGAATCGAGCAATGCATTCGGAGCAGTGCGATTAGAGAAAAGAAACAAGAGAAGAATGCTATGCGAGGGGAACGAGACATGCTAAATGCGAGTATGTGCAAGATGCAAGAGTGCGAGAACAGGTGCTGAATATAGAAGTTAAGAGATCTGAGAATGGACTGTGTGGGGGACTCCATGTAAGCGACAGGCCAGGTGTGCTCCGCCTCTCAGCGTATCGATCCAGTCGACAGCTGAAGAGATGCTTCTCGGCCGGCTTCTGCGCCATCGGGATCGTCCATGGCCATCGGTGCAGGCTCATCGTTGGCCTGCCGTGACGCAGGTTTCAATTTGGGGCTCGCTGTTGGAAAAGGCGTGTGGCTTCGTGCAAACTGCTCCGAGAGCTTCCTGATCAGATTCGGTCGATCACTGGATGCTTTGCGTGGATAGGACGAGTCAGTAGTAGACGTGCTGTTCGGGTAGATAGCAGTCGCTGCACTTTCCTCGAGACGACCGAGCGCAGACACGCTCTGCACACGAGCTTCCGACAGGCTGGCGGACGAGGCGGAGCGCATGCGCGAAAGACGCACAGAAGGTGACAGTGCAGAGCGACCTTTCGATGCGTTTGAGGCTGCAGTGTTGACCGCCTGTGCCGATGATCCTTCGACTGGGTCCGATTCGTCCTGGTGGGGTTTGAAAGCTTCGGTGATTCGACTGTTTGCTAACAAGCGCGCCAGTTGATGGACGTCTTGTTGATCAGGCTGAGCAGGTCGAGGCCAACGGCCAGCCGGGGTATCGAAGCTGCTTCCTTGGCTGCTGAGGCTCCATGCGGTCGTGGATGGCAGCAGCGTGTCGTTGACTGTAGGCTGTGCGATCGCAGACGGTTTCGCAAACGAGATGCTTGGCTGCCATCTCTCGCCGTTTGGATCTGAATTGAGCGGTGCAACGCTATCACGCTGTTCAGGATCGTTGCGACGGGATCGAGACTCATGGCTTTCCGCGTTCTGGATGGCGATGCCAAGCCCGTTGCGAGTGGTTCGCGCGGCATTCCACTCAATCTCGAGAGAGCTAGACGAGGCATCTGCATGTGAAGCGACCTTGAAGCTGGCTGCAGAGCAATGGGTCGCTTGGGCTTGGTGGTGAAGCCGATACCATTCTTCGTCAGGCCCGTTGTAGCTGGAAAAGCGCTGATCTCCTTGTCCCGGCGTTTCGACTTGATCCACTAGCTTTTCGCCCGAGTCCAGCGCACGAGCACCAAACACGAGGCGGATGGTCTTGTGCAGGAAGATCTTGGGCGACCTGGCGGGCTTGGCGCGGCTCTTTTGAGCAGCATCGGCGCGTTGGCGGAAGCGACGAGAATCGGATCCGTCAAAGCCGGCCTGATGATCGTCGTGCTGCGCTTTGACGGGTGGACAGCAGAACTGGAGATGGATTGCGAACCTCAGAGCTTCCCTTGTGGGCACTTGAGATCGGTGGCCGGATAGTTCCTCTTCGTTCGAACTGGCGCTCGGACGAGCCATGGTCTTTTGACGGAGAAACGTCTTGGTGCCAGGCTGCATATCGTTAAGGTCGTAAGGAACGAGAAAGAGTTTGACAGCATTGAGGTCGGGGTACTTGACGATGAGCTGAATCTGGCCTTTGGGAGGGACGGCGTACCCGGGGAAGGAAGGCAAGTCGCCCGGCTCGGCGGCCAGTTTATCGGCCAGGAGCATACTGTGGTAGTGAGCGTCAAGGTCGATGGTCCCAACGTAAGGGCTTCCCAGAGCTGCAGTGGAGCCTGCATGGGACGCAGAGGCAGAGGCATCCATGGCATGAAAGTCGTAAAAGTGAGCTGAAAATTGGACGTGGACGTGCGGAGGACACCGGAGCGAGGGCTTGCACCTGCCCATGCCGAGCACACCTATCTCGGCGTCAAAGATGAGCGGCTTGGAAGCAGGCATCGACATGCGGCCGCACAGAAGCGATTCCTGAAAGGAGCCAACGAGGCTGCCAAAGTTGGGAGTGGGACTGGCAGCCGACACGCTGAAGCCAGAAGAACGACGCCGAGTATTGACGGATCTGGTGAAGCTTGAAGGTAGCAAGGGTGGTGAGACGGCGCTGCCATGTTCGAAGGGTGTGGTGGAGGATAGAGACCAAGATGGCGCGAAAGGACTGCGCATCAAGCGAGCTGGACCGCTGACATGGCGTGCAGATGAAGCTGTAGAAGGTACAGTCTGATATGGACCAACAGCGTAATCGCCGTTCGGGCTTGTGCTCGCATAAATTCGATGAGAAGCAGCAGACGGCGAATCGGATGTTGCTGCAAGTTGTCCGTAGGTTTTCGAGAGAGTTGACCGAGTCGGCGAAGAAAGCTCGTGGTCAGTATCCCTCTCTGCGGTCAGTGCAGACCGACTGAGGGGACTTGGAGGAAAGGCGCTGTAAAATGACATGATTGCAGCACGATGCCAAATGTTGGTGTGGTTTGCAATAATTGAACGGTGACAAGAGTTTAGCCTATCGTCGACGAGACCAGGTCTGATGGCGGAGGCAAGTTGGCCATGGTCGAGAAAGTGGTAGACTCAATCCATATTGACAAGGCTTTGTGATTGAAAGCGGAGACGAGCGTCAAAGCGGGCTGAGTGTTGTGACACTGCTGTTGTGTGATCACGGATGGTAAAGGGATGGTGGAAGTGATCAGCAAAAGGCTTTTTGGGGGTTGGGCGGGATGGCCGATGCAATGTGACTCAACGACAGGCAAGGAAAGGGTCCCGCTTGTGACTCGCACTGCACAATTTCAATCACAAATTGTGAAAGATCCGCTGTTGCTCACTTTTTTGGTGGAGGCGGCGCCCGTTTTTTCTTTGTAAGGATCGGCGGGCGATGCAAGGCATGTGTAACTTATGCGCTCAATAATTTACGCATCGGATGCTATGCCGACCGTCTCAGAAGCTGAGAGAGTTGCTGCTTTTCGATAGCCTTGAATGTTCCGTTCAGAGAAAAGCTCTGGGAATCGATTTACTAGCGTTCTTCGCAAGATCCGAATCAGTTCTGACTTTGTTGGCGGAAGTACCGTTGTAAGGACGGTGGTACCGATTGCCTCGTCAAGTGGTGGGGCGAGCTCGCTTTGTCGCCAGCGATTCTCTTTCATTGCCGCCGACCCACAAGCAAGGTCTAAAGAACCTACCAACAGTCGTTATGGATTGCGACGATGCAATGTCAAGTGACGAGCAGCGTCTACGTTGGGCAAGAGAATAGAAGAAGTGAGCCTCAACTCGCATCGGATGTTCTTGCCAAACGAGATCGATGATCAGCATGCGGGTCGCGGTCACAAGATCAGGCGAATCCTCTCACCAGCTGCAGAGGCGGAGTCGAAAAAAAGGGCGCAGATTTCCAAGAGAGAAGGAGGGTTCGGCTGGCCCGATTCTCTATGAACCTGCATGCAGCAGATCACACCAAGATTTATGCAGGGCTCTCGACTGCGAATTCCAACTCGCAGCGAAGGCACAACACACAACAACATCTTCAACTCTAAATTCGACACAGCCGAGAAGCACTCTTGGCAATGCTTTCGGTGGCTGGCCTGATTTGGCCTGTTCTTCTTAGACTTTCCATTCATATTTCAAGCACGGGCAAAATCCGATCTTCCTTTCGTTCGTCCATCCATCCGCCACCTATGCAAGCCAGCAAGCCAGCAAGCCATACTGTCACCCTGCTTGCGGCTCCCAACCTGCATCGGATCTGCCTATCATGCCGCAGCGCTAGAACAACACGGCTAGACAGTTGCTCTTGGCACGCATCACCTGACGACGAGGGCACAAGCAACGGCAGAGACAAGAAACAACAGTGACACTGCAGCATCATGTCCCATTCGCACACAGAAAGGAGCCGTACGGCATCGCCAGGCATCAAGCAGGTCGCCTTTAATCACAAGTGCCAGGTCATCCCCGAAGGCGACTGCGCAGAACTTCGCAAGCTGCTCAGTCTCAATCCCACTCGCGCACAGAGTCCACCCATTGTCGGCTCATCCCGTCCAAGCAGCTTTATCGCTCGTGCCATCTCGCCGCAGCTCGTGAGAGCAAAATCGCCAAATCTCAAAAAGCTATCAGGACTAGGCAATGCCGCACCCGCCGCATTCACCTCTTGGAGGACCCGCCTGGCGAGCTGGGGCAGCGGCAATGGCAGTGCTGGCAGCAGCGCCGAAATAAGCAATCACTCGAACAACTCTGTCGATGGAAACATTTCGGCTGCATTCGGTCCCTCGGCGCCATCTACGAGCAGCAACGACATCACCACTAATAGCAGCGACGGCCCTCGCCTGGTCGCTCCAATCGCAGCACGAGGCACTCCGAGCCTTATGATTCCGTTCAACGACGACGACGAATCGGTTGAGATTTCCCCCTCCAACGAGAGTGTCATCGACTTTGACGACGTCGATGCTGAGTTTCAACATGCAGTTTCCGGAGCAGCCAGGCGGCAAAGCATCACATACGCCACCTCTATCCAAGCAAGCCCGTCTCCAACACTCGAACCGCCGCGATCTGCTAGCCCGGTCATTCGTTCCGCTAGCCCACTCGTTCGCTCTGCTAGCCCTTTCGTTTGTAGCGTGAGCGAATTGCGATACCAAAGGCCCATGTCCGGTGGCAGGCCCAAGAGCTGCCTGGTTCGATCCAGCACACCACAAGCACCGGGACCGCCCAGATTGATGGACGATGGCATGAGTCCGCTGCGAGCCACCCGATCGCATGACCGCGACGGCTGCTTTCCACAACGCCGGCGCGCAGATGGTGTCCCTGTGGTCTGTTCATCGCCGCTCAGTTCTCCGCGCGACGAACAAGGCGCACCTGGATGCTCGACGATTGCGGGAGGATCACGGTCTGCCAAGCATCAGACGCCCGTTACCGAAAAGCCCAAGTTGTCCCGCTGGAGACGCTTTCGTAGAACCGCTTCGAAAGATGCGCCGGGTTTCGAGCCCAGCAGCTCCACAACCTCTTGGTCTGAAATGCGTCTGGACGACCCGAGTATCAAACGCCAGATACAAGCGGGTCGATGGCCGTTTGAAGCTCCGTTGAACACCGAGTGCAGTTGCAAGAACTGTCAAGATAGGATCGAGGTGGGGTTGGCGTCCAACTACGAGCCCCGGTGGACACGCGCCGCCAGGATCAGGTGGTTGGAAGGGCAGCAGGAGGCAGCGTCTCAAACCAAGGGAACGGGGAGCAGCTCTGCGGGTGCAGGACTCAATTTGCCACGCTCTACCAGTCGCACTGCGATCCAAGCAGACGAGGTGGCCCAACTGCACAACGAGACGGTTCATCCAATGACTGCAGCCGAATTAGCACATGAGCCCGCGTCGCCTGCGGTGGAGCAGAGCGATCCCTTGCCGTTAACCGTCAAGCCGCCGAATCCGACGGGACTGGAGGAGGGCGATGATACGCTGCGGCGCGAAATTTTGGCACGGAGACAAAAGGCGGCAAGGCAGAGTCCAGTGCTACGCCACGGAGCACGAAGTATGATGCGTCAGATCGAAGAGGCGGAACGTCGAGAAAAGGAAGCGGCACGGGCCAGGTCCGTGAGTCGGGAAGGACATCGTGAGTCTAGAGCTGGGTCTGGACGCTCTTCGCCGTCAGTCTCGCCTGCAATGTCGCCATCGACGCCATCTACCTCACATACGGTCTCGACTCCTCCGCAAGATTCACCGGCAGCGGCGTCGTCTTCGTACTTTGACCCATGTCCCGCGCCACCGGAACGAGTTCGTTCACCGTTGATCCCCGCTGGTGTGGCGCTGAAATCTCGGTACCTCAATCCAATCGCTATCGACGTTGCCGACTCGCCGACCATGACGTTGGCCGGAGTCGCCCAATCGCTGGAAGCGCTCGCATCGCCCGCAGCCTCTCCAGCAAGCTGGAGAGCTTGCTGATCCTAGCTCACCGTTGCGTGACCTCTGCAAAAGTTTGTTGCTCGCATGCAAAGTGAATGTTCGGGGAAACGAACTCATCCGACGAAATAATGGGTAAGGTCTTGTTGCGACATGCCCACACAGTTCAAGATACCAAGCCGCAATTCAGAGCCCTTTCCCACACTTTGCTAGTCTTAATTGCTCATGTGGTCTGGACCTCGCTTCGTTTGATGCCCTCGCTTAGTGAGCGGAGAAGGCATCATTGCTCTTTGTCGGAATGGAAGTGGTTGTTTTGAGTGACAAGGTCAAGGGAGATTGAGGATTTGCGCCATGTCGCCATGCCAATGCAGCATGGCACGATGGAGCCGATGTCGTGCCTGATTTCTCGCACGATTTGCAACCGCAATCGCAATCGCAATCGGGAAAAAAACCATCAAAATCTAACAAAAGGATAAAATTGCACGCGGCGTCTGGAAAAGCCACTGTGTCAGCTTTGGTCGAGTTGTTGAAATTCGATTTTGGATGGCGTGCTCTGGCTCCAAGTTCGAAGGCGGACACCGCCGCCGCCTTGCAGTGTTTATCCCTCTGTGTCTCTGGTCGTCAAGGCTCTGATCCACTCGGCACTTTCTCCTGCTTGCGGTCAAAGGTCTGTTGCCAAGCAACGTCGAAGCTGCAGGGCGTACGTGCTTGCGCGTCTTCTCACAGATCGAATGGTGCGTGAATCAGGTCGGAGGCTGATTCGAGATCTTCCTATCTTTGTCCCGCTCGAGACAAAGCGGTTTCTTGTATCGTACTCGAGATCAGATATCCGCCGTGTTAGCCTTTTTTTTTTTTTTTCTTTTTTCTTTTTTTCAGTGCTCGTGTGCTGCGTTGGAGATGGACTGCGGCCTTCAAGAAGAGTGTTAAGTTCCCTTTTTTCCACGTTCTCCTCCTCGTTAAGGAAACATTAAAAGAAAAAAGAAAAAAAATGAAAAAATGAATTGGTTAACTTATCGTTCCAGACGTTCCACAGCGAATTCGGGTCGGCGTCCGAAGAACTGCTTCTTCTGGCTAAACATCAGCCGGCACAGCAGCGCACTCGATTTGACTCGTCGCGTTCTGCTTTCAACTGGCTTGCCCTCTGTGTTCGGATGCTCCGAACGACCTGGTTTGTGAATCAGTGTAGCTACAGGGCTGCAAAACTATTCAATTCTAAAGTCCACTCTGGAGTAGGAAGGGCAGTGCGGAGGAAGGACATGTTTGCGGCGCATTGCCGTTGCGGTTAATGTTTGGGTGCAAGCAGGGCACGGTCGCTGCAGGATTCGAGAGTGTGTTTGCAGAGCATGCGCTGGTTGACAGCTTAGATCCGATGTCGCAATTTGATGCCATTCTTCAGTCACACTTGCAGCGTAGGCACTCGAGCAGTCTCCGCAAATTTCGACAGCTTCTTGTTCGCAGTCGGCAATTCAATTTTTGTCGACAATCTCAAGCACATCATTATTGCAGACGACTCGTCGCACTCCACTTTGCAGCAGCCAGGGCGGGGGCATTGGGCTGCTGCCCTCTTGGACAGCATGGCCTTGGGAAGAACTCGCTGTGGCTAAACTGCGCTTCCGATGGATGGTCCTTGCTCCTCCTTCCGTCCCCGCCATCTCGAACCCAATCTTGATCTCTCATTCTCACTCACACCCATCGCAAGCACGTCTCATTTCTGCATCGGCTGGCGTGCTCCTTTCATTCCCCGACGCCTTCAATCAGAGCGACAAGCAGCAAACTTCACCTCAGCCCACGAGGTCGCTCGCAAGTGCAAGTTACCAGCTTTTTGGTTCTATCTTTGGTACGGCTTTCGCCTCTGTGCTTGTGGCTCTTGGTCCAGCACGCCATCCTCCAACCCGTCGCCGCTTTGCTTTGCTCGCTGCATCTCGTCCCACCATCACCACCTCTTTGTCTCTTCTACAATTCATCCCCAGGAACCACGCTAGTCGGATTCGCTAGTCCCCATCACGCCCATCCGAGTCCAGACCTTTTGGCTCCTTCGAGTGGTGACTGACTCGACGCAATCACCTTGTCCACCATCGCCATCTACAGTATCTCTTTACACACCCCGCTCGCTCTTTGCGACAACCTCCACCATCCATCCATTTCAAACTCGCTTATCCGTTTGCCGCAACGTCAAGCATCAAACTTCGACGTCGCTTCCGTTCCTGCCGCCGCCTGCCTTCCGTTCTCGTCGTCGAAAGGTTTCAGCCACATGCGCAGCTAGCCGTGTAGGGCCGCTGGTTCCTTGCTCAATCCCTCTGCTCAATCGCCGCAGTTTCGCCACGGTGGCGCTCCCGGCCCTCTTTCGCTTCTAGCCTTCCAACGCCTTTTTTTTTTTTTTTTTTCCGCATTCACGACATCGACCACTTGCCTCGGTGTCTTGACGTCCATTTCTTCTCTTTCAGTCTTGGCACGCGATCCAGTACTCTCTGGCTCGCCACCGTTTCCTCCCGCTTGATCAAACAAACTTTCGTTCTCATTCTCCAGATTAGTGCTTTTTCCAGCTCCGCTGCATATCCTTTGGTCTCAGCGTCTTTCCACGCTTCTCTCATCAGGTTGGATTCCCCCCCCCCCCCCTTTCCAATAGAGGCTATATAGACCCAGTCAGGATTCCACTTCCTCACCTTGGATCTCACCTCCAAACCCTCTTCCGGATCTTGCCCCTTCCCCCTCTTGTGTCGGCTCCCCCCTTCGCCTCACAACTAGCCACCATGGCCTCTCAATCTCACCCAGAGGCCAAGCCCTCGCTGCGTCAGCGTGGCACCAATGCTTTCAAATGGGCCATCAGCTACAACGACACCGAGATCAACCGTCTCGGTGTCCCCGTCGTCAGTAGCCGCGACTGGCTCGGCAACATCTTCAGCCACCCCGGCAGCAAAGTCGCCGACTACTTTGACAGCCTCTTCCCCTTCCGCACGTGGATCGGCTCCTACAACACCCAGTGGCTCATCGGCGACATCATCGCCGGTATCACTGTCGCTCTCGTCGTCGTCCCCCAATCCATGTCCTACGCCAAGCTTGCCGGTCTCAAACCCGAATTCGGCCTCTACTCGTCCTTTGTCGGTGTCATGATCTACGCCATCTTTGCCACCTCCAAGGATGTCACCATCGGTCCCGTCGCTGTCATGTCCCTCCAGACCTTCAACGTCATCCAGCACGTCCAATCGCACACGAAACAGTGGGCGCCCGAGACCATCGCCACCGCCCTCGCCTTCTTGTGCGGTGTCATCTGTCTCGGCATTGGTATCCTCCGTATCGGCTTCATCATCGAGTTTATCCCCGCTCCTGCCGTAGCTGGTTTCATGACCGGCTCTGCCATCCAGATCGCCGCCGGTCAGGTTCCCAAGCTGCTCGGTCTCAGCAGCGTCCAGACCAACTCCAACCCGGCCTACCGCGTCATCATCGACACGCTCAAGGCGCTTCCCAAGACCAACATCAACGCCGCCTTTGGTTTGCCCGCGCTTGTCTTCCTCTACTTTATCAAGTGGTTCTGCGGCTGGCTCCCTCGTCGCTACCCGCGCACTGCCCGAACCATGTTCTTCGTCTCGGTGCTGCGTAACGCCTTTGTCATTATCGTTTTCACGATCGCCTCTCGTATCTGGTTGGGTCACTACAAGAACTACAAAAAGTACCCCATCAGCGTCCTGCTTACCGTGCCCCGTGGTTTCAAGCACATGGGTCAGCCCAACCTCAACACCACGCTGCTTTCGGACCTCGCTCCCAAGCTGCCTGTCTCGGTCGTCGTGCTGCTCCTCGAGCACATTGCCATCGCCAAGTCCTTTGGTCGTCTCAACAACTACAAGATCAACCCCAACCAGGAGCTTATCGCTATTGGTGTTACCAACCTCGTCGGTCCCTGCTTTGGTGCCTACGCTGCCACCGGTTCCTTCTCGCGTACCGCCATCAAGTCCAAGTCCGGTGTGCGCACTCCCTTGGCTGGTTGGTTTACCGGTATCCTCGTCCTGATTGCCATCTATGCGCTCAGCGGTACCTTCTACTGGATTCCCAACGCTGTGCTTTCGGCCGTCATCATCCACGCCGTTACCGATCTGGTCGTCCCCTTCTCGGTCTCGTACAAGTTCTGGCTCATCAGCCCCTTTGAGCTCGTCATCTTCCTTGGCGCCGTCGTTGCCACCGTCTTCTCCAACACTGAGAACGGTGTCTACGTCTCGGTCGCTGCCTCGTTGGCCCTGCTGCTCATCCGCATCGCCCGTCCCCGTGGTCGATGGCTCGGTACCGTTCGCATCCACCACGGCACTTCGACCCCCAACGCCTCGGCTCTTACCCTCACTCACCGCGATGTCTTTGTGCCTCTCGACGACAAGGATGGCCTGCGCGACCCTTCGATCCACGTCGAGCCTCCCCCGCCCGGTGTGCTCATTTACCGATTCGAAGAGGCCTTCACCTACCCGAACGCCTCGCACCTGGCTGATCTGCTCATCGACCGTGTCAAGGAGACGACGCGCCCAGGAAAGCCTGCCTCGTCGAACAAGCTCGGTGACCGTCCTTGGAACGACCCTGGCCCGCCCAACCCGGCGCTCGTCAAGGCTTTCCGTGCCGTCACCTGCCGTGGACGCAAGAATGCTGCCCAGGACGCAATCTTGGCCGGCTCTGCTGCTGACACTCGCCCCATCCTGCGTGCTATGATTTTCGACTTCAGCTCGGTCAGCAATGTCGACACCACTTCGGTGCAGACGCTCGTCGACGTTCGCACTGCCGTTGAGCGTTACGCCGATGCCAAGGTCGAGTTCCACTTTGCCAACATCCTCTCGCCTTGGATCCGACGTGGTTTGCTCGCTGGTGGCTTTGGTCTCGGTTTCCCCTCGAAGCGTATTACCGAGATTGCACCTGTCGTGTCGCAGCCTCAGAACGTCACGCTTTCGGCACGCGAGCTCGAGGCTCGTGAACAGGCCGAGAAGGAGCGCCGAGCGAAGGCCATCGAGCGTATGAGCCACAAGAGTGCCAACGAGGGGTCAGCGTATCCGTTCAAGGGCCGTGCTACCAAGCAGCTTACTGAGCTCGAGGCTGGTCTTGCTGGAGATGGCGCTGCTGCCAGCCGCAGCCGTGTCGACCTGCACGAGGTCGATGAAGATGACCTGGACCACATCCGCAAGGTGACCATCGGCGATGCGCTGTATGACGTGCACACGCTGGACCAGAACGCTCAGGGCTCGTCGTCGTCGGGCAACACTCCTTCGCGCAACAGCATTGAGAAGAACCTCGAAGAAGGCGCTATCAACCAACGTCGTCCTTCCGACCCATCCAGCATCGGCGTCCCCGTCATCTGGGGCAATGACTTGACACCTTTCTTCCACCTGGACCTTTCGGCTGCTTTGGAAGCTGCGAGTGAGAACCTCGGTCCGGACTCACAACTCAGCTCGAGCATCGACAAGAACTAAAAAATAAAAAAAATAAAAATGCACTCAAAAGATAGTGCATTCATTGCACTCTGGTTTCTCCATTTGGGCTTCTTGCTCTTGCGTCACCGGTGTTCCTCCCCGTCACACTGCGCTCTAGATTTTTCCCTACGACTTTGCACGCATGTACTTGTAAATGATATTCATGTTTCGATCCAAACTTGCGCTTCTGTGGTGTCTGATTGGAAGAGGTTTGAGATGTACTTTGGAAAGATAGATGATCAGGGTTGAACATGTAGACGAAAGTGCTTGGACATGAGGGCCTAATGAAAAGGGGTTCGGGGGCTGAAAGTGAAGGGGGGTGCGCTTACGCGAGGTTGAACTTGAATACGAATGCGGCTTGAGAAGTTGGTCGACTAATACGACAGCAGCGACGCGTGCGTCAAAGATGCTTCTGAGAAGGGTGCGATACAAGCAATGGTGGGGGAAGAGGACGTGCAAGACGAAGGTGAAGCACGGACAGGTCGCATGAGTGGAGGTGCGGTGGACGATGAGGATGGGTTCTTGTGATGAAAGCGTGGTTTTGAGCCGGAGCAAGACGTTCCTTATTTGGTGCTTGAGTCGGGCTCTGCCTTTGCATAGTTGAACGCATGGTAGTTGGGTCAAACCATGATTGTCGACAATCGTAGGCTCCCCCGAGATCTACTCAACAGGAGCACGAAGAACCCCGTGCCAATGGTGAAAGTGAGACTCCCAAACAAAATCTTGGTCATGAAAAACGTCGATGCCCAAAAGCTCAGGCATATCGCCCATCCCATCCATGTACCTCGAAAGCACCTTTGCCCTCTCCCCCGCACGCAGCCAAGCTCATACCCACCGCCACTTCGGCAGGAACGACAGTGTAAAAATAGCGGTAGTAACCAGTTTGACTGTAGCCTACGGGTCGAGCACCGTCTAAGTTAGCCCTTTCTAAAAGACCGATGTAGTGCTCTGTAGCGGTGCTCAAGGGGGATGGTTCTGGTATGACTCCATTGTAAACCCTGCTCGAAATAGGCTTTTCTGAGGATTTCGCGCGACGCGTCCAACATGCTCAAACGAGCCCCCTGAACCAGACAGACAGTGCAGATGAAGAGAAAGCCAAGGACTAGGGCAACGAGTCGACGATGAAGTATGTTCATCTTGAAGATAGAGAGTAGGAGGCAAGGAGGGTGATTTGTGGGAGAAGATAGCCTACGAGAGCTGGAATGGTCGAGTATTTATACCATTTGGATCAGGAAGGCGGTCACAAAGTGGGTTGTGACTAATCAAATTCAGCCCACGAGTGTCGTTATGAGTTGGGGGCCACGACCTCTTTTCCACACAAGCAAGCGTTGATGACGAATGCCGGATTGGATTACAGCTAGACGTGCTGGCTCTGGCAGAAAGCTTTCCGGAGGCTCTCAAATCACCGTCCTGAAGCAAGAACCAGCAGACAATACGTGAAGCAATACAGGGCACGGCAAAAGGTGATACTAAAGAGAGGTCTCCCACTATTTGCCCACACTAAGCACATCATCGAACGGCCGCAAAAGCTTTCCCCAATCAAAGTTTACATCTTTGATACGATCAAGCATTAACACCTGCAGATCTTCAACCCCATTCGTATGCTTCCAGTGAACCACCCCTATCATCCTCGTATTACTGTTTTCTTCTATCAAACCCGCAACCGTACCCACTACGCTATCCGCATCGATGATACTATACAAATAATGCACCCGTTTACCGAAAGAAGGCAATCTTAAGCGTTCTAAACCCCTAACAGTCTTGCTTGATTGAGATGAGTCGCTGCCCACGTAGACAGCACCCTTCGTTCCTGCATGAGCGAGAGCATGTTCATGGAAGTACGGAATGCCATTGGGGTTCGTATGGCCGAGTTTCGAGTATTTCTTGCCGCCATCAAAGTGCGCCTGGCCGAGTTCCAGTCGCGCTCGTAAGATCATGTCTTCGTCCACATCTGCTTGGACTGGCTCGACGAGAAAGAGGGCAAACAGCAGGGCAAATGCGAATGCCAGGGTTGTAAGTTGACATTGTATCGCTGTCATGTTGGAAAGACGCAAGGTTGAAGGGTAGAGTGAGAGGGGGATGGTGTTTGGGAAGGGCTTCGAGGGAGGATTGGTGAGACTCTATATACCTTTCGAGCAGTCGTTTCCGGCGACTGCAAGTGGATGCCACTGGATGTACTGTATGCACGCAGAAGACTCCCACTCACTTTTACTTTTTGCCCACCATCGTCGCTGTGTGTTAGGGGGGTCCCTTATTACTATTCATGCTTTTCCCACCCGTCCCTCCATTGGTCGCGCTTCGGGAATGCCTTTGCGTCATGTACACCGCTTTCGTGCCCAACGGGTTCTGAGTAAGTCACTCGCGCTTCTCACCGGTTTTCTTCCCACACAACAGTTCACGCCAAGGACAGAGACAGGATGAATGGTCACACGAACAACAACCACAACCCACGACGCTCTCTTTTTTTCTTGGATGAGTTGGAGAATCGCACGAGTAGCGAGGATGACAAATGTGGGGTCAATTGCGGCATGAGGGAAAGCTTTCAGAGGGACTCAACCCTCCATGTTGAGGGGTCAAGCCGAGCGCAAAGACTGGCATTTAGATGTACAGACGAGGGCAACGTGCTATTTGCTATACAGCGACGCTACCTAGCGAGGACAAGCGTTGGATGTGTAAGCAAAGCGAGAGAAGAAGACAAACGAGCCTTATAGCCATAAGGTCTACCTGGGTTGTTTCATTTGACCGCTCTGCCCCCTACACTTTAGCACCTTTCGCAAGGACGTCACTGAATGCCTCAAAATAGTCTGTGCCATGCCAAAGGAGGAAGTCGACATCCCTGATAAGATCAACGCCGACGACCTTGGGCTGGCTTTGTCCAGGCTTATGCTTCCAGAGTAGCATGGCTACCTTGTTCATCCCTCCATCCACCTCGGACTTCAATCCTATTTTTCTACCAAGCTCGGTGTCTCGTCCAACGACAGTGTAAAAGTAATGATGTTTTTTTTTTTTTTTTTTTTTTTTTCCCTCCAAAAGAGAGGTTCCTGATCAGATCCTTTGCACTTGAAGATAGGGCCATGCCCTCGTCACCTACGTAGTGAGCACCGTCGTGTTCGGCCATTTGGAGAGCAAGCGCATAGAAGCCGTTGCGGTCACCTGGGTTGAATTCGGCTGCGGGACGGTAACCAAAGGATTTCCAATCTAGGTTTCTGTCCTGGTGATGGCTCGCTACTGTGGTCTGCGCTCACACAAGCATGTGCCAGCCCGTGTCCGTTATACTGGTTGTTTTGCCTGTCGCGATGGCTGGCATGGCGAGGAAGACAGGAACCAAACTGGCAAAGGCCAATGCCAAGGTTAGAATTCGACGATGAACAGTGGTCATTCTGAAGGCAGGGAGAAGGAAAGGCGAAGGGTGGATGGCGAGGAGCTTGTAGGTAAGACAACCTGCGACTAAGTCATCGATCGCATCATTTCATATAGCATTTGGATAGTGCTCTCTCGCAAAGTGAGCACGCACCCCCCACCAAAGATCGATGTAGCAGTGTGCGTGCTCACGTTGGTGGCTCCTTTCGAGGAATTGGCCTACCCCTTGTGTGCCCTTGAGAGATCACAAGCCCACCGACAAGCATGTTCACATGTCGGCGTCGTCACTAGTTTGCACTTATCCGTCCTACGGAGGGCTTGAAGGAGCCTCAGATATACGGGAACACAAAGCAATTGCCTACCTGAGTAGTCCAGTCACCCCTTCCCGCTTCTTTGCTTTCGCAGTCGCTCTCGCCCTTCCGCTCCGAGCTGCACCTGCAAGTGCAGACTTTTTTGTCTGATCCCCTCGTGCCCTTGACATTTCCCATTTCAGCCTGGCACGAGTGTTGAGAAACAAACGAGATCGAATTGCTCGTAGTACTGTAAAGCAAGCAAACTCGAGAACGCCGTAAGGAGTCGACGTCCAGCGCGCAGACTAGCAAACAAAGGAGGGCCAAGTACAGGGAAGGGAAAGGGATGTCATTGCTAGAATAGGTCGAGATAATCTATGCTTTCGCTGACGCTCTTTTTTATTCTTGCACAAAGTTGCAGATAAGAGGGGGGATGCCAGCCTTGATGACATGTTCTTCTCATACTACCCGTTGCTCGCACGGTGAGACGAAAGAAAGGAAGCACTCAAGCCAGTCAAAAAGCAGTCAACATTCTCAGCGATGCTCAGGAGAACACCGCACGGGCTGAAGCACAGGATTGCGAGTCTCATGAGCTCGAGGTCATAGATTGTAGATCAACAGGTTGAGCGCAGTAGACTGAACAAACTGGATGAAAAGAGGAGGGGTGCTTATAAAAACCGGCAGTCGCGCTGCTACGTGCCTAGTGAAAGATGAAGGTGAAGCGGGAAGTGACAAAGTTGAACAAGGACGTTGGTAATGATGAGGTTTGCTTGGATACTCTCCTTTCTATCCAGCACGGAGTTGGGGATAAGAGAGAAGGTAGGGGACCGGGCGAACGTGACACGGTGGCTGTCAAGCAAGCCTGCCAATGGAACGGAGCAATTTGCACGTGGCGCATGCGGAGCCATCTACCCTTTAGCCATTGCAATGACGTCGCCATACTCTTTCAGATAATTACCCCAATCGAAACCTGTATGATTGATTATGTCTATTGAAACAAGTTCCGGAGCGACCGTCGGAGGAATATGCTTCCAAAGCAGCACAGCGGTCCTGGTGGTGCCTCCATTAGGTGCTAGCCAATCCTTCATATACTCATCTAGATTGTCCTCCGGACGAGCGATGCTGTAGAAATACTCTTCTCTCGGACCATACGTCGTTTTTTGAACGAGACCAGCGTATCTTGAAGACTGGCCAAGCTTAGGTCTATCGCTACCTAAGTAGCGAGCACCTTTCATCTTAGCAAGTTCGAGAGCCTTTGCGCGATCCAGTGTCACAAATTCGATCGAGGCGTGAACTTTGAATTGGTGGTGGGCATTTTTGTGAGCTTCTTCCAGCTGTTTGCGCATTTTTTCTATCATCTCTCTGGTGTTCGCTTGGACCGGCATGGCAAGGAAGACGATGAGTAGCATGACAAAGGCAAAGCCCAGAGCCACGAGACGGTTTTGAAACCTTGCCATCATGGAGGTGGAAAGGAGGAAGGGTAAAGAGTGGTTTGTGACTAGGGTGGTTTGGAAGCAAACTGCAAAGACAGGAGGGACCGACTTTTTATACCTTTCGAATAGTCTTTCCTGACTCGTTCGTGCTTTTGAAGGATTTGAGCCCCATCAGAGGTCGACGTGGCAGTAAAGCGTGTTCGCAACGCTGACGAGTCACGAACACAGCTTTTAGATCACGTTCGAAGTGAGCGCTGAGAGCGAAGCAATTGTCCTGAAGTATCCACCTCATCATCGACCCACTGCTGCTCCTATCACATGCAGCACCACTCGAGCCAGCGCTTCATTTGATCTGAACTTAAGAGTCGCTTCACTTGAACATAAAAAAGGAGTGCAGGTGACGTGATCCACTTCGGTCTTTCTGATGCCATAAGTCAGCTGATTCATCGACTGGGTGTATTGAAACGATCTCCCTTCTGAGATGAGTGGCGCTTGCACGCAGTTCTTTGTGGAAAAGCCTGCTATCTCACTTTTCACATCGTCAAGTGTGGCTCCAACGTTCAGCACTGCACAAGATCATCACAGCTGCCATTGCTGACCGATCCTCCCACAGCCCAACATTGTCGTCGGTTACATCCCACTTCTGAGTGGGTCATTGACCCGCATCTGACCGAGTTTGGACATTTGAGTAGACCAAGCCCCTACATCCCAGCTCGACGGACCAAATTGGGCCAATCTGTGAGTACTCTCTTTTTGCATTTGCTTTCGCGGTTTGCACTGACTCACTTTCGCCGTCTCATCTCACGGTGGTTTTCGACGACCAGTCAAAGTTCGCGGTTGAGCCATTCAAGTTCGCGTTTTCATGTCCCCCCCTCGTCTGAAGGCAAGGTAGCAGCATCAAATGAAAGACAATGGAGCACGCACAGACAGTCCAGCCCACAAACTTGAGTTGGTGCAGCCTCTAACCTGAGCTAGTGCCCGTAGAACACCGTGAAATGAGACCGCGAAAGCAATTGCAAAAAGAGAGTACTCCGGTGCAAATTGCAATTACGTTGACGATGAATAGACACAAGCAGTGACACATGCAAATGGAATCAGATTGTACTCCGTCGAAGGGCAGAGTAATGACCTGACCTGAAGCAAGTTGAATGGGGTCGCGGGTGAAAGATGGAAGCGCTAGATCGAAGATATGGTACGGATACACGCTCTCGTGAGAAGTAAAGGGTGGCAGCTGAAAGCGGAGGAGAGAGCTATGTTGAGCTACCGCAAAGACATGCCGAGTCGCTAAATTCCATGCGCTGACGAAGCGCTATCGTTCAGCTGACTAGGCTCGAGATCTAACGCGGCTAGCGATGAACGAGACCCCAGGCCATGATCTGAGACAAGCCTCCTCCCGCCGGCCAGGCATCCAGACGCAGAAGCTTTATAGTTCTATCCTTGCGCATACGCCAGAACGCATACAGATCCTTGTAGTCTCGGATTCTCTCCTCCGTAATCTCATCATCTGGAAGATAGTGCGCCTGCCGCAAACCCCAATTTCCGCCCAGCTTGCTGTCCCAAGGAATCCTCGTCGTAATGTACCGGTTGCCATGAGCGCCAAAAGTCACATGGGCAGGACCAAACGGAAAGTCCTGGGAGAACCTCCAAGCTTGTGATTCTTTGGCAGTGTCGCCCCCAATATAGTGTGGGTATAGTTCAGGTATCGTTACGTCAGCCGTGGGTCGAATGTCTACTGGAAACATGAAGCGGATTTGCTCCCGATGATTGTCGTAGTTTAGTTCGGCTTCCTTGGAGAGAACGGGCTGGTTCGATTTTACAGCGAGGGTGGACACGGCGAGGAAGGTCGCCAACTTAAAGATGGTCATCAGCATCATGATTGATAGAAGATGGTAAGATCAGAGGGCTGGGGCTGTCAAGAGTGGAGCGGATGCCGTCTCCGGTCAGCCTTGATTCTCAGTAGCTCTTTATGTTGGTGATACAAGGTGAATTCGATGATAGGACGACGAATGGCCGAGCTTTGCCCGCACTATATATATACATGTTCGTAGCCGTTGTGGCTTGAATGAACTTGTTGGGGGTTGACTTCGTCACCATGATGTCACTATGACATCACCAACTGTCAACACTTTATACCTTCCGTACTTTCGCTACGTCTGAGCGCCATGTGCTCCATGAGTCTATACTTTTCTTAGCGAGCCGTGCAAAGTGTTTTCGTCAAGATGAGAAAAAAAAAAAAAAAAAGCAGGCAGATGCTACGACGATGCTATAAGCTGCGTGCTGCGTGCTGCGTTGCAACACGAGAGACACCATGCGGTAGCAGCTCGTGACAATGAAATGGGTAGGCCGAAAGATGGCAACGTTTTCAGAATGGCCCCTTTGTGGCGTTGACCGAAAGTGTGGCTGGACAGTGCAGGCTCGTGGCTTTTTTGGCCAAGCTATGGCAGCATGGTTGACACTGCTTTGATGTGGGGGGCATTCGTTGCATCCGGCGAAACATGCCAACCTCATGAGCGGTAGAGTGGGAGCGAACCCCAAGCTGGAGCCCTCTTTCATAATCTAGTATCGATAAGTCCGCACGGTGTCCAAGCTCGCATGGCCCCTTTTCAGGTCTCATACTGTACGACTTAGGCAACGCTGCTCCAAAGAAGCTGCAGCAATGTGAGATTTCGAGTGCTTCTTCTTCTAGGTTTCGGAACACGCTCGCGAAAGCGATCAGCTCCAGCCCGAGGACGGGACATTGAAGCTCATCGAACAGTACATCACAAAAAGAACAAGTAGGCTAGGTTTTTCGGCCACAAGCCAATAGCTGCGGAGCTTTCGATGCTGCATGGAGACGAACACGATTATGCTGCTGAAATGAGCGATGGGCCATATTAAGGAGTGTTGCCGCCAAGAGATTACAGACTAAGGACTCCGCGGGAGATCTCTTGATGCCTAGATTCTAGCAAACTGTACCGCCTTGATGGAATCTTCTAAGGTCTTTGGGGTCAAGGTAGCGGCACCAGCGGCCCAGATGTCGGCAGCCAGCAGCTCGGGCTTCTGATTCTTGATCTTGACCTTCCAGAACAGGAAGGCGTCCTTGGTTGGTTGGGTAGCGTCCAGTTGCCAGCTTCTACCCAAGTCACTGGTACCGGGAACCTTGGTCAGAACGTAGACATAATGCCTTGCTTTGCTGCTTCCAGCCGCGTAAAATGGCCCATTCTCGGCGCCTTTCGAGAACTGCCAAGCACTAACCTTGTCTTCCTCGGTCATATGGATCGGATGTTCGTACGGGTGTTGATATTGGCGCTGCATCTGCGAATATGTATCTGTCAGATGTTGTTGTGCAGCCAGCCAAGCACCTTGGTCTGGCTCGCTGAACTGTTTGAAGACTTGAGCCGCAGACACAGCTTCCAGAAGGACGGCCAAGACGGCCAATGTTCCAAACTTCATCGCTGGTAGTGAGGTCGGAGCTGGGAGGGAATGGTGATTGAAAAGATGGAGGATAGTCGGGGCTTCGAGGGGAGCAGGCAAGCTCTTACACGTTGACAGTGGTCGCACAGCTAGGCTCACCGAGAACCCAAGAAGCTACCACTGTAGTGAAAAACCGCGAGTGAGGCTGCTCTGGGACACTGAAAGGGCGATGACAGGTCAGACACAAGCGACATGGCCAAACATTCACTGGTCGTCAGGGATAACCAGCAAGTTGGTGGGATATCAAGATGGGTCGATGTATCATGGCAACGTCCAACGCCACGTCAATTGTCATTTGCAGCCTGGTCCACTTTTTCACAACGCATCAAAAGAACAATTGGCACGAGTTGCTGTATACAAGGCGATCTCGACAACGTTGCAACCACTCGAAATGCGTCTCGGCGAAAGTCACCCTTTCATCACCCTTATTGTGCAAGAACTTAGCAACTCTGCATCCAGCAAAGAAACGCAAAGCAAAGCAAAGCAGTAGCGTTTTGATACTTGAATTTTCAACAGAGCCAGTACAAGAGTTTCTGAGTAGCCCTTCGAAGAAGGGCGCCCATCTTAGTGTTGGCGGGATGAAAGATCAAACTCGATCACCTCCCCTGACAAGGCCAACGATGAGAAAATTCATCGGCGGTCGCTCAGCGGAAGCGCTCCAGTATCTGTTCTACTGTAATGCTTTGGGCCGGATCGGCACCTCTTGGCCAAACGTCAAAGCGAAGTAGCTTGCGTTCATCCTTGTTGATGTGCCAGAAAGCGTAGCCGTCCTTGCGGTTCTCTCGCCAGATCAGGTTCAATCCAGAGCCTAGTCGACTCTGGCTCGGAATCCTGGCTGTTGCAAAATTGTTTCGCTCTCTGTCATCCAACGTGTAGAGGATGGGGCCGTTGCCAGGCAGACGGGCAAATTGCCAAGCCTTTGCTTCGATGTCCGGATGAGCAGGAAGGAGGTGCAAAAGATACTCTCTACTGGCCCGTAGCTGCGACCGAGTCTGTGAGTAGAACGCAAGAAACGAAGGTGTTCATCATAGTGCGGCCTTTGCTTTGTGCTCAGCTCTGCCTGGGGTGCAAGGACTGGTTGTGTAGCGAGAAGCAGGATCGAAAAAGCCAAAGCTTGGTGAATGGCGACCACGTTAAGGAACGGAAGGAGTTGCTGGGGCGTTCCGACTGCCGCCAACGAGGGAGGGTGTTTGGAGACTCTATATACCTGCACGGTGGGATGTTTCGACGCTCGTCACTGCTGGCTACCTTAAAGATGTACAATCCGGAAGTGCTGAAAGTAAGAATGCGCAACGTTGGCTCTCGACTAGTGAAACCAAAGGTGTGACAACTCTCCTGAGAAGCGTAGAGAACCGGCCAGTGACTTTCTCTTCTCTCTGGGAGGGATCGGTCTAATGGTCTCACCTTCATCCTCTTTTTATACACGGCCATTGACTGAAGCGGACGTCCCTGCTTCTGTCGTTGACAAAAGCGGAAGCGCCAACTGCTGCATTGATCGTCAGACCGATGAGAACAATGGACGCTGCGACACTGGAGCTGGCAGTGCATCTTCCTGGACGCAAATCGATGTGAATTTCCAGCTTTGACTCGGCGTGTCGTAAGATCGTATATGAACCAGCTAGACACGTGATCGAGTGCACGAACGGGATTGGGTCGAGCTTCATCGATCCACCAGAGCTTTGGGGGCTATGGCTTATGAGACACATTCATGCCGCTGCTGCGGCCAAACGCGAGGATGTACAGTTGGTGGTAACAAGTGGGTCGGCACTGCATGCATGAACAAAAATCTCACCCTCACCCACGCTGCCCCTCCTCCTTGTGCCCACCATTGTCTTCGCACCCCCAATCTCGTTTTAATGCTTCTCCCACCCGTCCCTCCTCTACGCTCTCGGCTCAAATCACCGCTGCTACGCTCAGCTACTTTCTTGCGCTCATCTAGGCCGTCCACGGCTGGCCGAGAGCTACAGAATATTGGCGTATGAAGAAGTTAGCACCATTTGCGATTCAATCATCCTCGCATGGCTCCTGGGCCGGATGAGACTTTCGGTTCTGTAGGAGTTTTTGATTTGGTTCAGCCCGCTGTGTGGGTACTGACTTCTTTCGTCCTTAAATCCCCACCAAATGCACGGCAACTGTGGTGCAGTGTTGGCAACGTATGGTGGCAACGATGGGCTTGTTGTTTGCTTTGTCACAACAGGCAGATGAAGCGACCGCATGACCATCCGAGCAGCGCGTATCAGCAAACACAGCATATATAGGCTTGTTGACAAGCGTTTTGGCGGAACTTGATCCCTCTTTCACTACCACACATCGTCATTCTTGCAAGTCTGTAGCGCTATGGTCGACTTTCGGTATGTTGCGGCCATCGTTGGCACGTTGCTGGCGATGACGGCCGTCCAGTCAAATGCGATGCGCCGTGGCCCCGTGAATAACATACCCGGGCTTCCAGATTACCAATTGCTTCCAGCCTGGCAGGGTCATCCAGATCGACTCGGTCCTACGATGGAACAAATATCCCCAGGATCTCAAGCTTCCGATACTATGAGTCCTGCAGCTAGTCCCACCGAATCAGGACCCTCGGCGTCCAGTTCACGATTCGACATACCACGATTCCAAGACGCCAAAGGACAATGGTGGGGCCCGTACGAGTTCAGTGGAAAGTTTCAGGCTACTGGTTACCCGCTCGAGATGCCGCACATGGCGAATCTGTACAAATTAGACGCTCCTACAACTGTAGACCTTCCACGTGAGACAGTTCTAGGAGCACGCAACATTCACCGGATCACGCCAATCTCCTTTCGTCCAGAACCCGATACTCTCGCCCATGTTTTGGAACCTTTGCGGCTTAGATTGGAAGAGGCAGATATCCCGCTCACAGCGGTCACTGGAAGCCACGGCTCCGTCAAAGAAGGCACGTTTCTGTTTCCACCCTTACAATTGACGCAAGACGGTTCCGGTCTGGAGATCTCGGAAGAGCTTCTCGAGACAGTCTACAGTCGGCTCTTGTACCGTCGTCTGACCCAACCGTCGAAGACCTTCAGTCTCTTTAAACTCAATGGATGGGATCGGCCAGAGACGGAGCTTTTGATCGCCCAGGCAAAGCCCTCATCGTTCGTGGATGTGCACGATCCAGAAGTAAAGAGCGATCTGTGGGTGATCTATGAACGTGCTATAGTGGCTAACCATAGACCAACGAGAGGCGGTACGTCTCTCCTCGGTGCCATGTTTATGCCAAAGGAAGCTGCAGTCAAACTGCAGGAATCCGGGCTGCTGGAAAAACTCTCCCGTTGATTCGACTCAAACTACCGCAAGACGGAGAGTCGGAGTGTTCGACACGCCATCCCACCAACGCAAGTTCCATCCCGCCAGTGGAAGTCCTGTTTCTTGCGCCTCATGCGAGATGGCGACAGAACTTGACTCATCCTGATTATAGAAGTAGACTTCATCGTCTTCCTTTCCCTTTTCTTGATTTGTTATTATCCTCCCCACTATGTTCATCATAGACGATGAGCTTGTCGTAGTCTAGCCATCGTAGCAATTTCTCATCCTATAGCCCTTTCATTGTTGCTCGTCTTTGAGCTCTTCCGGTCGCCTTTCGTCGGACTGGGAGCTTTTTCGAGCTCTTTCATTTCCCCTTCTCACTTGTACTGCACTCAAGCAAACTGGTGCGGAACATGTTGCTTCTCAGGCGCGGTAAAAAAAGGTGAGTTGGTGGCTGCTGCATTTAACAGATGAAAGGGGTGGTCGAGTGGATACGATAAAGCTTCAACGCCAGAGTCACAAACACTGACTTGGTCACCCACGTCTCAAAAGCAGAGCTGAAGCTGATTGGACCCACCGTGTCTGATGCGGCTGAGTTGACGTTGACCGTGCAACGGTAATGTGAATGTTCAGAAAAGCGAGGCTACTTAAGGAAGCGTTTCTCGACACCTGGTTGAGTAAGTCTGCTGCTGATCGACGATCCAAGATCAGCACAAGGATCGGACAGATGGTGCCTCTGGTGGCTTATCTCGCGCTCGCAGCCGCGATGAGCTGCGTCTCGGCGTTCGATTCTCCTTCAGAGAGGAGCGAATACCGGAACTACAGCTTTTCCCTCCCGCATTTTCTAGTCGGACAGAGAATGCAGCTGTGCCACAGACCTTGACCAATCCGGGCCACTTGGTCGAGGCTCTAGCATGGCCGAGACATGCTGTCGAGGAGGGCAGCGGCTCCAGCTATGCTCCAACATCTCGCACACCGCCGGTGCTCTTGAACCTCCTGTCACCTTGGCAAGCTTCTTCCAGCAATATCGTCGATCACCCAGCGCTCCAAACTCCACCTTCGGAAATCTCTTCGAGCAATCTAGTCGCTCATAACCCGGCATCCCGAACCCCAACCTTGCAAGCACCATCAAGCGAGCCCATCGCTGATAACCCAACATTTCAGACCCTCGAGGGAGGTCCTATCACTGTGCTGCCAGTGCCGTCCGAGCTACGCGGTCAAATCTCAGTCAGCCGCTACATTCCAGCCTTTCGCCAGATGCCAGGTGGGCGAACATGGGGACCGTACCTAGTGGGAATGCCCCTGTTTCTGCAGCAATCTTATCCTCTCTCGACCTACCTCTCTTTCAGCATCTCTACCAAGGTTCCCACCTTGATGTGTAGGCACCGGCGGACTTTGAGCAATTCATCTAAGCCAGCAGATTCAAACCTAACCACATCCGCTTTCAACCCGAGCCTTTGCTGCTGCGAGCTGTTCGCACGACCATCTGGGATGCGCTGCAGAGCAGAGGCGTCTCCCCTGGCTTAGTGAGCACGTTGGGTACGGCGATGCAGGGCGACTACCTCTGGCCGCCCGTCGAGATTGTAGGGACGCGGGCTGGGGCGCTCGACATTCCAGCTCACATGCGATCGCAACGCATTCGACAGGCTATATCGGAGAGATTGGGCAGCCATTCCCGGTTGAACCCCAGTCTCTTTAACCTCAAGGTGCAGGTTGATGGCGTGGATAGGCATAGATTGGTGGTTCCAGTACGAGATCATAAATTCGTTCACGTTGCGCAAGCTCCAGAAGCTTCCCAACTTTGGCTGTTCTTCGAAGGCGTGTGGCCCAACGTACACTATGGGCTGAGCGCTTCGAATCGATTGACTTTTTTGGGCGCAACGTATCTGCGCCGTTACGCTGAAAAAGTGCTGCTCGAGGCGAATGTTGCCAAGGTCGCATTTCCTTCTCTTGCTGCATAGTAGCTTCCCGCTCTTTAGTGTCGTCGCGCCTATCGGCTTTGTTTGTATGCATAGATGGGTTGCAATGCCACTGTCTTGTCTGCTCATACGCGTTGGTGGTGGTGAAGGGAATGCGCAGATGAAGTAGCAATGCGAGTCGCCGCAGTGCAGAAAGGTTGTCACTCCTATGCCGCATGATGTCCCCACACAAAAATCCAGTCCCCACCAATTGAACATGCAGTGGTGAATCGGCGGACAGCAAATCACTACCATCTCGCACGCTTGGTCTTGGCAGAGAGGCTTGAATGGCGTAGCTGGCGAGGCCTCGGGTGGAATCAAGAAGGGTGAAGTCGTGTTCTGAAGCTTGAAACCCTCCGCTGCAAGTCTGCTGTTTTCCCACCGATGACTTCATGGTGGGTCCGAGGTGGGTCTAGGCTACAAAAGTATGGAGTTTGTGTGTGGGCGCAGCATGCAACTTGGTAACACTTTTGTTGTTGGTGGGCCAAGCATTTGTGGGTTGGCTATGTCAATTCGGGGGATTTGGAGCAAGAGATTCGAATCTGCGGCATGCTGATGCCCGCAGAAGAAAGGTATATAACTAAGAGGAGAAATGCCATTTCGTTCCTTCCGTCAACCACATTCAACACCTCCCCCCTTCGATGGTCGGAGCCTCCTTTCTCGGCAAGCCAAGATGTGGCAGCGGACAGCACTCTACTGGCTGGGCTTGCTGTCCACGCTGTTGGTCTGCAGCGCCATGGATGGGCAAGATGAATCATGGAGAGAATATCGACATTTTCCTGCACCCAGCCATGCGGACTCTTCCAACATAAAACCGAGGCCCTTTGGCCTTCCTATTCCAGGCCATGAGCCCGAGAGTTGGGAGTCTATGGCGGTTGAGCCACGTTTTTCCGCTTCAGGTTCAGGTTCTGCTATCAGCCGTCCGTTTCCTGGCACTATTCCTCCTTCCGCTGGTCGGTCCTCGCACCCAAACACAAAACGTCAACGTTTATACGAGCCCGCAGATGATCCTTTCACTGAAGTCGACAACAACGGTCAAGTCGTGCGACAAGTTAAGCAATTCTTCATGGACAACCATCAACGATACGGTCCATTTACGATCGGTCTTGACAAGTTCGAAAACAAACGGTATCCTCTCGACGTTCCTCTGCTTCAGAACACTTGGTCTTTTGGTTCGTTCATTCCGACTGATTTTGAAACCTTCGCCTATCAAGCAGACAAGAGCCCCTTTCATGGCGTCTTCTATCGTCCGCACCCCGAAGTGCTCGAATACATCCGTAAAACATTGGATGACTCGCTGCGGAGGTACCACTGGACGCCAGAGGTTATCAATCCCCGGGACTCCGAGAGTGCCAAGGAGGCCGAATTCCTGTGGCCGCCTGTCCATCTTCACAGAAATGTTGAGAACCAGCTGTCGATGATCTACGATGTACGACACCGATTCAACCAAGGTGTCAAAGAGGCTATTAAGAGGCATCCAGCTGGGCGGAGCGTGTGGACCATGCAGCTTGGGCATCCTGGCATACTGAGCTTCAGGAAGATCTTGATGGTGCGGGTGCGATCGGATTGGTACACGACAGTGATGACACTGAGCCCCAGATCCGAATTCTGGCTGTTCTACGAGGGGCTTTTAGACCTCCAATCGGGCAATATACCTCGAATGAATCTGCTTGGCGGCATGTTCCTACCCAAGGGCGCTGTTGACTATTTGATGCATGATGGCATCGCTCGACCTTCTGTTCATACTGTCACTAACATTCTTTAAAGCGAGCTTTTGGCTTGTTTGCCATTACGCTTGTCGACGAATCACACTGTCGATCCTCCTTCACAGCGTCTTACTCTTCCGTTTTCCAATCACCTAGGCATCGCTATTGTCGTAATGTCACTCATCGTATCGGGTTGCATCGTTTGCAGCCCCTCTAGACGCACGTAGTCTTGACTTTCGCTTGTCATCCGTTTGTGCTGAGCTCTGATGGCCGCTAGACAGCAGCATGCAATACAAATCGCAGTCTCGTTCTCTCTCGATCAACAATTTTCCGTTGTGACATGTGATGGTGAGGGGCCGCAAGCTTCAGCTCTGCAGCTTGAATGGCGTGTTCGGTGGGGCCTCGGTGGAGCAAGTGGGTGATTAAGCCGTGATCTGCAACTTGAAGCCCTCTGCCGCAAGTCTGTTGTTGCCCCACCAATGATTTCATGGTGGGTTCAAGGTGTTGTTGGTGGATCCAGCAGATGCGGGTGATGATTTGTGGGTCTGGTGCATGACACCCTCATGGACAGCGACCTCATGCTCAGCAGGCTGAACGACTCATCTGTTTTTTAGAGGTAATATAGAAGGGCGCAATCTGAGACTGCTTCCAGTCCATCTGACCACGAAACATAATACCTCTCGGCCTAGTTTTCGACTCTCGATGCACAAGCATGTGGCTACGCACAGTGATCTTGTGCTTGGGCTTTCTGTCGACACTGTGGGTCTGCAGTGCCATGGACGGCTTCAACGATTTCAGCAATCTATGGCATTACCCCACAGGCTATCGACCTTTGCCAGGATTCAATTATGCACAGCCAGAAACGTCGGAAGGAACGTCTTCCCCTGCAGGATCATCTTCCCCTGCAGGATCGATATCTCCCATCAGCCGTCCACTTCCCGGCAGTGTTAGAACTTCCAAAAGGCGACCGTCGAATGATGACATGCACAAAGCAAACTCGCTTTTCGTCGCTTCAAGAGACGAACCCTGGAGTCCTATCGATATCGAACAGCCTCTGGATCGGAGGAAACGATACAGGGTCCATTCTTTCTTTATGGACGATCATCGGGAATACGGGCCCTACACGATTGGCCTGGACAGATTCGAGGTCAAGCCGTACCCTATCGGCGTGTGGTTTTTCAAAAGCACTTACAGCACGGGTTGGATAGTTCCGGCCGACATTGAAAACTTCGTTCATGGCCGAGAACGGAACTTACTTGAAAACAGCTTCTTTCGTCCCGAGCCTCGGGTGCTAAATCGCATTCGAGGACAGTTGGAGCCGACGCTGCGTAAAAATGGCTGGGAGCCGCAGCCTGTCAATCCCGACGATCGACGCAGTGCCAAGCAAGGCGAATTCTTGTGGCCACCCGTCAAAATTCACGATACCAAGCAGGAGTTACAGATGCCTTATTCCGTAAAGCAGGCTATAAACGTAGAAGTCAGAAATGCAGTTCAATCTCATGGCCCCGAAAAGACGACCGTGTGGGCCATGGTGCTTCCGCAAGAAGAAACAAGCAAAGCAAGGAAGATCATGATGACGCGGGCGGACGAAGGACGCTTCACCGAGTTGCCTTATCCCAGCCCGGACTCGGACTTCTGGCTGTTCCACGAACTCGTTCTTGACAACAAACGGCATCTTTACCAACCTCACGTGGCTCTGCTCGGCGGCACCTTCCTACCCAAAGTCGCTGTTGATGTTCTGCAGCGCAAATATATCATCAAGCCTGCTTCGCTGAACGTCAAGAGGATCCTGTAGTAAAGCTCGCTCAAGTGGTTTTCGCCCTGACACTTGATTCGCCTTTGCCTTTTGCTTCGAGCTATCTTGTCAACGCTCCTACACATCGTCTTACTCTTTTCCCGCTTCCCAATCAGATGGGCATCGCGCTATTTTTGTCATACCACTCACAATGAATGTCATCTTTTTCGATTCCTCTTTACGCACTTAATCTTGACCTTGGCTTGACAGTTGTTTGTGCTAATCTCTGATTGTGGCTAGGCGGTAGCATACAGTGTTGATCGCAATCTTTTTTTCCTCTCTCGAACTTCGACCTGCAGTGTCCCGATGTGACCGATGTGACCGATGTGACCGATGTGACCGATGTGACCGATGTGACCGATGTGACCGATGTGACCGATGTGACCGATGTGACCGATGTGACCGATGTGACCGATGTGACCGATGTGACCGATGTGACCGATGTGACCGATGTGACCGATGTGACCGATGTGACCGATGTGACCGATGTGACCGATGTGACCGATGTGACCGATGTGACCGATGTGACCGATGTGACCGATGTGACCGATGTGACCGATGTGACCGATGTGACGCGTGGGGGGCTCTTTGTCTTTTGCTGACTAAAAAAAAAAAAAAAGTCGGAAGTGGCCGACGAGTTGAACGCTGCGTCAGAGGACAGCACGCCTACGCTTCCCCGCGGCGCTGCTGAGGTTGAAATTGGAAATTGGCTGAGAGAAAAGAGAGTCTGGACCTGCTCGCCAACTTGACAAGTTGATCTCAGCTTATCTCTTCCATCTCGTCTTGCGTCTCTCGACTGCCATCCCACTTCCCGCACACGTTGGCGTGCAACACCTCGCCAGCAATGTGCGCCTTGCTGTCTCTACCGCCATCCACACGCTCATAGCAAACAGGATGCATCAGCGTCCAGCTCGAACAACGTCCATGCAGCGTTCTACTAGATCACCACTGCCAGCATGAATCGTACCCAAGCAGCAGCAGCAGCAGCAGCGGATACCACTACAGAGTCGGTAGCGTCAGAGAGGCCGGCGCTGCTGCCGAGTGCTGCCTCGCTCCAACCCACTCACGTCACTTCGCATCTACCGCCTATCAAGTCGTTGCAGATTCCCCGCCGCAGCAACGATCGAGGTCGTTCACCGTTTCGACTTCGAAAGAGCAGCCCGTCGAATACAGAGCCTCATCGACCTCCAGCATATACGAGCAGGTCCAATGCGCTTCCCAACCGCAACACTCTGCAGACGTTCTTGAGTGTCAACCTCGACACTCCGCCTTTTGTATCAGCGCAGAATCAACATGCCCACCCTTCTAGCTCCTCGCATGCGTGGAGAGTACGCAAGACGCCCATCTTTTCAGGTCTGCTCGCGCCCTTCTCGATCGTGCTCGAAGTGCCAGGCCTCACTTCCAAGTGGTATGCAAAGATCGACGAGAATGGCATCGTGGAGCGTTTCATCGACAACCCGCCCATCCTCACCGTCGGACTGGCCATCTCGCTCGCAGCCGCCGTCGTCGGAAATGCTTCCATCATCCTGCGCTTTCTCGAAATCCTACGACCACGCCAAAGTATCGTCCTGGCTATGGTCGGCTTTGTGCTGCACGACCTGATCAACGTCGTCGCCCTCGCCACGTTCGGCGGCATCTGCGGCCCCAAACATGACAGTCTCAGCCTCAGCGCTTCGTACTGGATGGTGTGCGCTTCCACCACCACCTCGGTGCTCGTCACCATCAGCCTCGTCGCCGACTATGTTCGCACCAAAGATTTCCGCCATGCAGGGTCCGGGTTGACGCAGCTGCAAAAGGGTCTCGTGTTGGCAGGCATGGGTCTGCTGCTTTACCTCTCGCTCGGATCGCTCATCTTTGTTTTTGTGATCAAGATCGACTTTATTACGGCACTCTACTTTTCCTGCGCTACCATCTTGACGGTCGGATTCGGAGATGTAGTACCCGAGAGTCCCGGTGGCAAGATTTTGGTCATTTTGTATGCGCCCATTGGGATTGTGCTGGTCGCGCTGGTGGTGTCGGCTGCGAGGAATGCGATCCTCGAGACGTTCCAGGCGACGTTGCTGGCCCGAAGCAAGGAACGGCGTCGGCGTATTGCGGAGATGAGGGCGGCGCACAAGGAGCATAAGCGTCAGGATCGCGCGCTGAGGAAGTTGATGCCGCGCACGTCTACGTTTGGACCCGGTGCTGGCGCTGTGTCGAACAACGATGATGGTAACGACTTTGCAGAGGCGCTTGCGAGAGTGGAAAACCAAGTTGCTGCAGGGCATGATCCTCGTAGCGATGCACAAGCAGACAGTGGTGCAACAGCGTTATCCGTCGACACTACGGCTGTTTCTTCGTCCGACACGGCAAAGGCGGGCACCGACATCGACACAGCAGTAGAGAAGTCAAATCTCGCAACGGCAGGCGATCCAGCATTGCAACGCGAGATCACAGCGCTGCAACAACATTTGCTCACAGCCAAACAACGCACGGAACAAGATTTCCGCGAGTTTGAAGCGCATGCCCGCCGCGAAGCTGTAGCTGCCGCGCGCATGAAGCTCGTCCTTGCTGCATCCATGACGGCTGCCTTCTGGCTTTTGGGCGCTGTTGCTTTCACGTACGCTGAAAGGTGGAGCTATGACGGAGCGCTGTGGTTTTGCTTTATTGCCATGATCACGATTGGATACGGAGATTACCATCCAGCGACGCAGCTGGGTAGAGCCATTTTCGTCATTTGGGGGTTGATGGGTGTCGCCGTGCTGACGATCTTGTTGGCGGTGGTGCAAGATGCGTTTGGCAGTATCTTTCATCGAGTGTTGACCAATTCGACGTCGAGGCTGTTTGACCGCGCGGAGGCTAGGGCGAGGAAGAGGAATTCGAGAAAGCAGAAACAGGACGAAGAGAAGGCAGTGGAGAAAGAGGACCAAGACGAGCAAGGCAGTAGGCGAGGTAGAGCGAGTTCGGCACGCAGACGATCTCGACCTCATCAACGGTTGCAGAGAAAGAGCGAGGGTGACGTGATGCAGTACCGCGATGCGCACGTCAGAAAGGCGAGGAAGAGTGTGGAAGCGTGTATCGAAACCTCGGCTCGGACATCCTCCCCCGAACCACTCGAGCGCTTTCCCGCCCCTACACCCGACCTCGCTCTCCCATCCCTCCACCTCTCCACCCCCTCCGACGATGCCCTTCTCCACAAGCACTTCCCGCTCCCACCTCACGCAGCAGCCCGCGTAGAAGACACGCTCGTCTCTACACCTCAAAAACTCGCCCTCGCCGCTTTACAAACCTTCCAACACTCGGTTCGCGTACTGCAGCTCAACGAAACATCCATCTCGCAAGCCATGACCGACGTACCCGCACTTCGAAACTACTACAACATGCGACAGCACAACAACCCCGCTGCAGCGGGCATGGATCCGGATGCAGCGCTGCAGGACCTGCACGCGTCGATTCGGCAGACGGCGAGTCCAGAGTATGAGAAAGTGGCCAAGTTGGTGGTGGCTAATTTAGAGTTTGAGCATCAGCTGAGGACGTTGTTGGCGGGATTTCAGGGGTTGAAGGATCAGGTGGAGGGGTTTAAGCAGACGCAGTTGCGGAGGGAGAGGACGGTTTCGCTCTCGGGGAGGTGGCGACGGTGCAGCGGTAAAAGGAGTCGAGCGATTGATTGGGATTGTGCTATTACATTTTGTATTATTAGACACCTGTTGGTTGGAATTTGTATGTGGTTAAGCTTGTGTTGCTGCGGGTTTGAGTTGTGGGAATCGCGACTGGACGATCTTGAGCAAGTGGGGCCAAATTTGATTCGAAGTGTCGCCTTTCAAGTTGACGAACAATTCCGACCCTGTTGTCGGCGTATCGCTGGGATCGGAAGTGCGGCAATCGATGTCGATAATGTCGCCGGATTTGGAGCGGTAGTGCTGCAGCATCGGTTCCGTCTGTTTGTGGAAAGATTTCAACCGCTTACCCAACGTCTCTACATTATCATCTTCGCGCTTTGACAGCGGTTCACCAGTAACATCGTCCTTCCCCTCCACCTTCGGCGGATTGTACGAAAGGTTATACACTCGTCCCGAGGGCAAATGAGTCCACCTCTGCAAGATGCGATCCAAAATCACACCCTCGGGAACATCCAGATTCACCACCAGCTTCAACGGCTTCCCCTCACCTTCCAGCATCGCATCCAACATCTGCGCCTGTCCCAACGTTCGCGGGAATCCATCCAGCAGCCAATCGCTCACCCCGAGCGTGCTGACTTCAGCACCGATGAGATCCATCATCACCCCGTCCGGCATCAACCCGCCTTGTTTGATTACTGCGTCTGCTCGGCGTCCGATGTCGGTTCCGCGCTGAATGTGCGATCGCAAGACATCGCCTGCTGACAGCACGGAGAAGGTGTGGTGTTTGAGTAGTCGGGTGGATTGGGTGCCTTTGCCAGAGCCGGGTGAGCCGACGATGAGCATTCGCATTTGTGTATCCGCGGCGGCGGCAGCGGCGGCGGCGGCTTGATGTGCATAGTGTGTGGTTGTGAATCGTCGGATGCTGGCGATGAAGCGGTTGGTGGTGGGGGGATGGGTTCGGATGGACCGAAATGCGATGGTGCTCGCCATGATTGACATGGCAGCGGGTGATGGGGTGGGGTGGGTGGAAGGTGGTTGTAGGTGCGAGGGTGAGTGAGGGGGGATGATGGTGAAAGGTGCAGAGAGACCCTTCGGTTGTTCCGATTGTGGTCTTAGCGAGCCCAGAATTCACACGCGGTCCGGAAAGCTGAGAAAAACAGCCGGCCCACGCGTTTGCAGCTTGTGCGTTTCTTTCCTTTTTTTTCCCCTCTGTGACGCTTTCGGTTTGACCCGCACAGCCGGTGATTGCCCGCGGGAAGCACGCCCGTAGGCTCACTCATTTCAACACAGTCTTTGGCCCAGCTCTCCCCTATCTGCTTCTTTCAAGACAGCGAGTAGAGCGACTCTTTTGGGCAAGCTTGAAGCCAATGATCTATATTACGAACGACTCTGAAACACAACATCTCTGCAGGTCGGGCCACCTAACGACCCATCCAACCACCGTCGACAACGAGCATCTCTCCACTTACATACTGACTCGCCTGCGAGGCAAGGAACAGCAGTGGGCCCTTGAAATCGGCCGCGTCGCCCCACCTGCCCGCGGGGATCCTCTCGCTAATCTGACGCAATCTCGTCGGATCAGCCAGCAGCTTCTCGTTCATATCCGTAGCAATGTAACCTGGCGCAATCCCATTCACCTGAACATTATGCTTAGCCCACTCGTTGCTCAGCGCTTTGGTCAGCTGGCCCACAGCGCCCTTAGCCGACGCATACGCAGGGACGGTGAGTCCACCTTGGAACGTGAGCAGCGAGCCGAAGTTGATGATCTTGCCGGAGCGGCGGGGAACCATGTGTCGGCCGGCAGCCTGGCTCAGCAGCCAGACGGCTTTGAGGTTGACGTTGAGCACCTCGTCCCAGTCGGATTCGGGGAAGTCGGTGGAGGGGTGACGGCGTTGGATACCGCCGCAGTTGATGACAATGTCGATGGCGGATGTGGGGATTGGGCGAGGGCGCGGTCGAAGAGTGTTTTGACCTGCGAGAGATCGGAGAGGTCCGCTTCGACGGTAGAGTGTTTCTGGGAGGGGGATTGGTTGGGGACCGAGGTAAGGGGTGTGAGTGCGGGGTGTGCGTCGGTGGAGGCGGTGCCGGGACGGACGGCGAGGATGACGCTAGCGCCCGCTTCGACGAGTGCGACGGCACAGGCTTGGCCGATACCACGCGTACCACCGGTGAGCAACGCGGTCTTGCCCGAGAGGTTGAACAGTCCCAACGACGACGTCGAGGGCGTCTTTTCGCAGGCCACTTCCGAGGTAGACATCTTGCGTGCAGTAGAGAGTGACCTTTCGTATATGAGTAAGAGAGATGGGTGATCGTCTCGGATGGCGGCTTGAAGCAAAGACGGAGGCGTCGAGGCGAGATGAAGATCAGGTTTGGAAGGTGCGGGTAGGAAGGTGGGTTCGCCCATTCAGACCTTGCCCTTTATACACCGATTCGAGTCCGCAACACAATGCACCTCACGAAGAACCTTTGCTGCTCTTGCATTAGACGAGGAAGGCACCTGCTCTGGTGCGGGGAGAAGAACGGCCAAAGTTGGCCACGGGGTGTGCACAGTCTGTGTGTTCAACGGCTGGTCCGGACCGCCTCTCCGGTGCTCCGCATTTTTTTCTCAATTTTGTTGAGTGTCACAATTCAACATTAGGGGGTTTCGATCGTTTTGGGTTTTTTCCACAAATTCCGTGAATTGAAATAACGGGGAATTGAAATCTCGAAATCTTACATAAGCCCTGCCATTTTGCAAAAAACACAAAAAAAGTTCGCGTCTTAATTGGGTGGCTAATTTTCCACTTTATTAGCCACCCAATTAAGACGTGAAACGAGGAAAACGTAACTTTTTCGTTTTTTTTTTTTTTTTTTTGCGATTTTGAGTCACGTGACGTATCCTCCACGTCGCGCTTCCTTGCTTCCGCACGCGAAATTCCGGAAAATCCGATCAAAACCTGGATCCCCGATGGGAAATTGATGTAATTCCGATTGGAAATCAGATCCCCGATAGAAGCATGATAAAGCCCTGATTAAAATTTATGAATCACTGATTGAAATAGAGTTGCATTCCACAATGCAAATTTGCACCTTTTTTGAACATTTTGGGGTTTCAGTTTGTTTCAAAAAAGTGTGATTGTGAAAAAATGTTTTTCTGATTCGTGTTTTGCATTGAAACCCCCTATTTACCAAAAATCGCGAAGGGCGAATCGGGATCCTCTCGTCCATTCGTGCGGTTGCAGAGCTTGGGAGGTGTCGCAGTGACGACGGCTCTCACAAGGTCACGCGATGCACCACAGCTTGCTGGTCCCAACGCCTGTTTTGCGAAGGAGACGAGACTGAATACTTCCACACGCGACGAAATGCCCACTTTTGCCTGTCTACTTCCGACCGTGGTCTGGTTTCAGTTGCCTGATTCAGTACAAAGCTGAGCGTTGCTTGGTCCCTTTACTTGGTCCCCATGTCATTTCGACGTTGCTGATGGACCAGCACAGGAGCTTGCATATTTCAGTCGACCCACAAGTGGGTGGTGGTGGGCAATAGCTACGATACGTCCCGCCGGTGACACTGCAAGGCCACCTGCCTATCGCAGCGACGACCCACAAACATTGCACTTTGGCAGCACCATTCTTGATCACGTCACTCAACTTGTCCTTATCGGAGTGCCTGGCTAGATCTATTTGAGCCCGTTTGTTCCTGAAATAGAGCTTCGAACTCGATGGATCGTCGACGATGCTCTAGAAGGTACTAAAGTGGTCCTCCGTTCCACCTGCGAGCAGCTACATACCACCATCAAGACCTCCTTTCGCCCTCGTTTCATGCTTGCACTACCACTGTGCCTGGTGCACATTCCTTCCCCAATTTTATAAGGAGTTCCGTCTTTCGTTTCTTGCCACGTTCAACGTCTTCTCTGCGAGAAACATGCGCACCGCCACGCTCTTTGCCCTCCTCCTCGTCACGCTCCTTCTCGCTCTCACAGGAGCTCATCCCACCCATCGCTCGAGGAAACACAAGCTACAATCTCGACAATTCGAAGAAGAGCTTGTCGATGACGGAATCGAGCTGTTCGATGCCCCCCGAGTGCACGATTCGTCGGAAAAGATCCACGAAGGTACGCAGGAGCACAATGTCACCACCACACGCATCTTGGCTGCCATCGAGGAGAGGAAGGCTAGAATATCGCGGCAGACCATGCAGAGGCTTCCGGTAGCAGGTACAGGAGAGGGCGAGTATAGCTATCTACGTGAAAGCAGTGGGGTAGGGATTTACAGTCGGCAGGATGAAAGGGGTTATGGAAGGCAAGCTGGTTATGCGGTGGAGCAGCGCCAGAGTGGGTTTGGAAGGTATCCAGTGGGATATTCAGCGACAAAGTAGAATAGAAGCGTTGAGCTACACATTTCCATCCCCGTTGAAGCTGATCTTGTTAGATATCCGTCTCTTGCGTTGTTCAGCGTCTGTGCATGCCAAAAGAGTGAGAGAACGAGTGAGGTAGCTTCCAGAAGTGTGAAAGGTTCAGTTACCTGATCTTGTTCGATCCTGTTTGGCACCCTCTGGCGTAAGCTCCGAGTCGACGGTGGAAGAAGCGAGTGGGACAATCAGGGCTATGGCGGTGGCGTATCATGCTAAAAGTGGCAACGGTGGCGGCAACAATAAATGGGATGTGTGGGCAAACTGCTCCCGACTTCATCTGTCGAAGCCTTTCAACGGTTGCCGTTGGCCTTTGTCGAAACTACACCCTCATTTCACCACCTCATTCGAGCTGTGTCGGGGAGCCCACCTTTGAACTTGAGCCTTCTCGCTCTTTCTATTTGAGTTTCCTTCTTGCCTCCAACATCCTCCTCATTCTCTGCAACAACGTCGCGATATCCATGATGTCGGCGAAGACCGGGCTGAAACGAGCATGTCCACTCGTCGCTGCACTTTTTTCGCTTCTGGCGATGCTGGCGATGGCTCGTGCAGACGCAGTGGTGCAGGACCCGATGGAAGCGCAAGCCAACAGTTTCGGCTGGCTCGCCATCCGCAATTTCACCTACTGTCTCTCTTCCAACCCGGATCCGCCCAACAAACCGCGCGGGGTGCAGCCTAAACAGAGCGCGCTGGCGACGACGGGTTCAGACAAACCGACGACCAAGACAGGGATGGGCGATAGCGTCGTGGTGCTGTATCATCCCGAAATCACGAACAAGGCGATTGCATGGTGCAACACGCTGGTTGCTTTCCAGAGCACCGAGCATGTTCAATGTCACATTGCGCTGCCTACGTGTCAGCGATGCGAAGCGGTGCGTTCCAAAGATGGATCCAGGACAACGGATGCGGGGAAGGATGGAGGGCAGGTGGAGAAAGGTAGCAAGGCTCCCAGTGGCAAATTGGGACAACCCAAGACGAGAAAGGATCTGATCGATGCAGATGGCGCACATGATGCTTTTCTTCCGCTTCGGAGGAGAGGTGCTGGTGCGAGTGATCCGAACGACCCGTTAATTGCACTTCCAGGTGGTAGTGATCCTAACGCAAAGCCGCAGCTCCAGACGCAGCCGCAACCTCAACCACAGCCACAGACGCAACCGCAGCCAGCCGCCCAACCCGCAACCGAGGCTTCATCCTCAACACAGCCCAACACGCAGCCCAAGTCAACAGCATCTCGCCCGTACGACTCTTCCGTCACAGTCGATGTCGACGCCTCTTCCGATCCAGAACTCGAAGCGGCCATCTCGGAATTCCAAGACTATTGCGAGAACAAGCTGACGCTCGCAGTTCGAGCCGATTGTCCGCTACACATCGTCAAAAACTGGACGGACGAGCCTCCATTCGACCTGCATCGCTTCTGCATGTCGTTGCGAGGCACGGACGGATATACGCTGCACACCCCGAACAGTCCTTCCACCAGCTTGGGTAATCTCGGCGTTGCAGAGAGCAACCCTGGAGGACAACCGGGTGGAGATGCTAAAAGCAGCGATGGGAAGGAGGCAGGATCAGGATCAGGATCAGGATCAGCGAAGAGTAGAACGGGTCAGAGCACAGGTAACGATAAGGGCAAGGGGAGCGACGGTGGGGACAAAACTGGTGCAGGTGAAAGCGCAGTGGTTGGGGCGCTGGACCCTAATGATCCGTTGGTTCCTTATCCACAAGACAAAGATCAATCAGCGGCAGTACCGCAGTCGCCACCGCCGACACAGCCCAACGTCGCACCTGTAAATTGAGAACGGGGTGCTAGAGAGGTCTCTCATATTACGACACCCAAAAAGATGGCGTCAGCGAGACTTTTTCATTGATTTTTTCGACCTTATTTTAGAGTCCATTTTTTCTCGATCCGTTTCAATTGTTCTGTTAATCTCATCGTTTTTGTTCCTTTGCGGCCCCAGGGCAATGGTACGCTGGTCGAGTTCTTGAGCATTGATGAAAGGTTCTCAAGCTCTTTGCACGAACAGCCCAGCACTAGTGCCTTATCGGCGTTCTCGCGGGCACAGGGAGAGAAAGTCGAGTGAACATGCGGATCAAGATCGGAGCTGAGCAAATGCGTGCAGAGAGAAACTCAGGGTCCAACGCTCTTCTCCGCCTCACATCTAGACTTTTCCATGAGACCACCGCAGCATCTCTGTGATCCATCAAGATGTCGACCAAGCTCACGCTGCAATCCACGTACGACTTGGGCGAGAGCGGTGCCACGATGCCCGTGCTCGGCTTTGGCGTGTACAAGAGCCCTGCTGATGTTACGGAGAGATCAGTGACGACTGCGCTCAAGACGGGCTACCGCCACATCGACTCTGCTCAATACTACGAAAATGAAAAGGAAGTGGGCAACGCCGTTCGAGCGTGGTGCCTCGAGACGCACACTTCTCGACGGGATGTGTTTGTGACGACCAAGATTATTGCGCCACTCAAGTCCAAGGAGGAGACGCTCGAGTTGTTGCGCGAATCGGTCAAGGAGGTGAACCTCGATGGTAAGTGCGACGCTTAATGAGGAATGCGAGGCAAAAGGACGATTGACTGATCTGTGTTTTGCTGCAATCTGTGTTAAAGGCTATGTGGACTGCTTCCTAATCCACACGCCCACTTCCGGCCCCTCGGGACGCCAGCACCTCTGGGAAGCACTCAAAGACCTCCAAACCGAAGGTAAAGTGGTCACGATCGGCGTCAGTAACTACGGCGTCAAGCACTTGCAAGAGCTCATCGATCGCAACGAGACCCCCGCCGTGAACCAGATCGAACTTCACCCGTGGTGCCAGCAACGCCCCATCGTCGAACTGTGCAAGAAGCACAAGATTGTCCTGCAGGCCTACTGCCCCATCGTTCGAGGCCAGCACGCTGATGACGAGGATGTGCTCAAGATTGCAGCCAAGCACAAAGTGGATTGGTCGCAGGTGCTGCTGCGTTGGTCGTTGCAGAAAGGGTTGTGCCGCTGCCCAAGTCGGACACTCCTTCGCGCATTGCTTCGAATGCCGATATCTTTGGTTTGAACTGGATGACGAGGATATGGCGACGCTGGATGCCAAGGATCAGGGAGGTAAGGGTGCTGTTGCTCCCAACCCTGTTGATTGCGAGTAAAAAGGGATGGTGTTAAGGCCGTAGGGTCTGGACACCGCAAGCGGCTACGGCCGTCTAAGGTTGGTTGGGATATGGAGAGGTTGGATGGGATTGGGCGCTGTGTGATACTGATTGCAACGGTCATGGCATGTAACTAGGTTGCTATTCAGCTAACTAAGTAATACATGTGATGGAGGTCCAGAGGCAACCCTGTCTGGAGTGTGACAAAGAAGAAACCAGTTGGACGGTAGCCAACTTGCAGATGCTATTTTTGGCCGAGTGAGGGCCTCCAACCGGTTTGGTCGGTGGTGATAACATTATAACACCTCTCTGTCATACGTTCCATAAATTCTTGCTCTTGCTGCCACAAAGAAAGCTGTTGTGCTTCAAGATTGTCATCAGAGATGTGCTGTTGAGATTCTGTGATGGCCTCTAACTGACTGTCTTGGAAGGTTGAGAATGGTTGCTTCCTCTGGAGCTGGCTTCTACAATTGGAGAGTTGCAAGTTGGCTTGATCTGTGTGCAGGTGTTGAGCAGCTACAGTTGCTGGAGATTGAAGGTGATGGTGAGGCAGTACTTCCTTCTGCAAGTGTATCAATGCTGGGGAACAGGGATGCATCCCCAAAGGAGTTGGCTGATCATCCTTGCTCCAGTCTATGCACCTGCATCTCTGTGCTGGAGTTGAGATGGAAGGTGCAGGGTCAGGTTGGGGAAGAGAAGACATGGTCAAGAGGGATGGTATGCAGGATGCTGATGACATGTGTGATTTGTGAGTGGTAAAAAGGCAAAAAGTGTGTACCCTTGGCTCTGTGACTCAACCTCTTGGCCAAAGCAGGATGCCTCAAATGCCAATTTTTTGGTGGAGTCACAGGCCTAGGGCAGAGGATTAAAGTTGATTTTTCAAAAGTTGCAAATTCCTGAAAAATGCTTGGCACCACCAGGAATTGAACTCTCAACCCTGGTGTGCTGCCTTGCTGGGCAGCCCCCTTTTCCAAAAATACTTTTGGTTCTCAATGGCCTCCCAAGAGGATCAACCACTAAGCTAAAGTGACACAAGTTGTTGACCACTCTCTCTTCTTTAGAACAAGTACTTTAGATTTGCGCGTTTCGTTGACCATCCCTAAAGAGTTGCCAAGCAATGCCAATGCCATTGGCAATTGTCAGATCGATCGGAGGTGAAGCGTGAGATCGGGTCAGTGAATCGGCGCGAAGGAGGAGAGCCAGCGGAATATTTCTGCTCTTGCCCGTCGCAGTTGCGGTGCTCGCTGCTGCTGTCACATGTGCGTGCCGAAAGCATGCCGGAGTATTAAATTGAGAAATATTAAAAAAAAAAAAAAAAAAAAAAAAAAAAAAAAAAGAACCAGACTGGGAGAGTGGACAAATTGTGAATTTCCGCGAGGCATGCCAGCTGCAAACTTTCCACAAGAGAGCTCGGCGAAGCAAAGCGAGGCTTGCAGCGTGTGTTGCGTTGTGTTGGTCTCAGAGCTAGAGAGGTAAGGCCGTGCGTGCTTCGTCAAGCACCTTGGGCGCCTGACACAAGCAAGTCGGAACAATCTTGACTGGAGACAGCACACGCTTCACGCTTTGTTGTTGCGGGTTTTGGGTCTCCGATTTGCGGTTTGCACTCGAGACAGCTCGCGCCTCGCATTGCAGACGACAAGTCATATCGAGCTGGCTCAAGGTGTCACTGCCGTACTGCGCCGGGTCCCGGACGATCTTGTCTCTCAAATGCCGGACGATCCGAATCGCAAGGCTGAAGAGAAAAGAGAAACAACAAGGAATGGATTATTTGGGCCCGAACTCGTGTGATTGCTGTTTTGCTGGCTCGGCTCGGCTACTGTACTGTAGGTCGTTGCTGCTGCTGCTGCTATTTGAGCCATGTGTGTCGTGGCTGATTCGCTTGGCCTGCAGTTCCATCGGAAGCCACTCCGAAAAGCATGGTGCAGCGCCCAGCATGCTGCCGCTGCAGGCTGGTTATCGTTGCCGCCTCCTGGCACCTTGCCCCCCTTCTCCTCTCCTTTCTCGCTTAGCGTGTGTTTCTGGCAGGCTGCCTGTGTGGCTTGTTTGCTTCGCTTCGGCACAGCCGTCGTGATCTACAATAGAAAGGCACCGGAGAAAAACACAGTCTCGGCAAAACTTTTGTGCTTCCTCTCCCGTGTCGTCTATTGCTTCTCGGAATCGTCCAACTGTAGAAGCTGACTGTCAAAGCAGCCACAAGATTGACTGTCCCCTTTCATCCTTTCCCTACACCATCCTCCTTGTCCTTCTTCCCCATCACTACACCATCGCTCGGACTGAACGCGACTTCGGCGACAAATCTCGCGACTGGAGGCTCAGCATGAAGTTCACATCATCGTCGTCAGCGTCTCTGGCGCTTAGCCTGGCGACAGCGTTGCTTGCAGTTGCTCCTTCGGTCAGCGCAGATTCAGCATCGCATGTTGTCCATCGTCCATCGCATCTGCAACGACGACAAGCGAGCAGCAGCAGCAGCAGCAGCAGTAACGGAAGCACTGCCGATCAAGAATCCATCTACCAGCAAGCCTTCACCGACCCCGTCGCTGCTGCCAAGGCTGCCAACAACTTAGCCTACATCGCAGGCCAATATGCAACCGGCAACCTGTACCGCTACAACCTCGTCTCGGACAACGGCCAGCTGCCATGGAACACCAATGTCCCCTTTATCCCCGAAGCAGCCGTCAATGGAAGCATGGATGGTGGCTTGGAGGAGCTCCCGATATCCAAGGTATGACGCTCAACCGCACTTTCGCCGTTCAACCAGGTGCCGTGTTGCCGTTCTACCAGACCGAGGGTTATGACGCGACCAAGATCGAGCGTGCCGTCATGATCATGCCGGGCAAGCCGAGAGACTGCTAGAAGTACACTTTGCTCGTTCAGAATGCGCTCAACGTGTACATTACCAACCCGCAGAGTTCGAGCAGCAACGCTGACGGTTCGCCCACCAGCGATGATGCCGCGAGGACGGCCAAAGACGAGGTTCTCATCCTGGGACCGTGCTGGATGAACGAAGATGACCATACCGCTAGAGCGATCAAGAGCGGCGAATTGTACTGGCACCAATCGCAGTGGCAGTCCGGTATGGCTTCGCGCGGCCCCGGCGATACGCAAATTTCTTCGTATGCAGTCATGGACTCGTTCATGGACGCACTGTTCGACAAGAACCAGTTCAGCAATCTCGAAACCGTCGTCATTGCCGGTCACTCTATGGGCGCCCAGATGGTGCAGCGCTACTCGGTAGTCAAGCAGCCCGCTGCGTACGATACCAACATTACTTTTTGGTTTGGCAACCCCGGTTCATATGCTTGGTTGACCTCGTCGCGTCCCAACCAGAACAACGCCAGCTGCGCCAACACGTACGACGACTGGGCGTACGGATTGGACGGCTCGGGCGTGCCCCCCTTACGCACGCAGCCGCGTCAAGAACAACAAGCAGCAGGTCGTCTCGACGTTTCAGTCGCGCAACGTCCACATGAACTACGGTCTGCTGGATAACGGTCAGGGTGACACGGCGTGTGCTGCTTCGTACCAGGGCGCCAACCATTTGGAGCGTGGATGTCACTTTGTCGAGTCAGTGGCCAGCATTTCCGGAGGAAGCTTGCCCAAGACGCAGACGGCCAACTTTATGCCCAACGTGTCGCACCAGGACTATTCGATGTTGAGCTACAACATTCCGCTCTACAGGCTGTTTGAGGAGGTGCCTGCCGGCGCGAGCTCCAATAGGTCCACAGCTGGTAGCGGGAGTGCAAAGGGGGGGGATCGAGCACGGCTACCAAGGGCAATGGATCGGCGAAAAGCTCGGCAGAGTCCATGTGCAAGGCGGGGATGTTGACAGATGGTGCCGGTGCCATTTTGTCGTTTGGAATGAGTTTGCTCTGAAGCAGTGAGCTGCGTTGGAAAATGGAACCACGGATTGAATTGAATGTCCTCTTGCCGGTTGAGAGGCTCTTACCCATCACTTGCATCGCTTTTCTTTCGCTTGTCATAGATCAATGCGGAATTGGAATGGACATTGCTTGTTTGTCGATGCATTGCCGTGCTGTTGGTTGTTTGTGAGAGAGAGAGCAAGTTTTGGCTGGCTGCTGCGTGGCAGAAGCGGAAGGTCGGAGCATTGAGCGGTGATTAGAAAAGCCTCACCGTTTTCCCCGCAGCAGCACAGCACAGCACAGTCAGCGAATCCAACAAAAAAAAAAAAAAAAGGTCAGCAGACGAACAGCCAGAGACAATCTCGGCAACTCGGAGCAGCCGATTACCGCTTCATCCCTAAAACAACGCCGAAACGCGGAGGAGCAGCAAAGAGGCCCGTGTGTTGCTCTTACACCTTCTCCCATCATCACCACCATCTCTCCCCCCCTCTCTCTGCCCATTCTACCTCGAACAACCTATCGCAAACAATGCCGAAACCAGGTCCAGCCAGTCGTAGCAGCATCGCCAACCTCATGCGTCTCTCGCATGTCGCAGGTTGCCCTTGTCACGGCTGCTCGGTCGCACGCGGTGGTGCCAACCTCGCCCGCGCCGGTCTCAACATGATCTCGAAACACAACGCTCAACCAGGTGCCAACTCTCGTGGATACGCTACGCCTGTTGACAACCTGGTCCAGAAAGAATACGCGTTCGAACTCGCCGCATCCAATGTGCGTTTTGGTGAAGGCGTCACCAACGAAGTCGGCATGGACTTTGCCAACATGAAAGCCCGCAAAGTAGGCGTGTTTACTGATTCGACGGTGCGAGGTTTGACTGCGATGAAGCAGAGTATCGAAGGACTTGAAAAGGCCGGTGTCAAGTACGAGATTTTCGATAAAGTCAGGGTAGAGCCCAACGAGCAGTCGTGGCAGGAAGCGATTCAGGTTGCCCGCCAACAGGATTTCTCGCACTTCCTCGCGGTCGGCGGTGGAAGCGTCATGGATACCTGCAAGGTAGCCAACCTATTCACGTGCTATCCGGACGCCGATCTGTTGGAATTCGTCAATGCGCCCATCGGAAGGGGTAGGCCGATCGACAAGGTGCTTCGACCGCTGCTTTGTGTGCCCACCACCGCGGGTACGGGATCCGAGACCACGGGTACTGCCATTTTCGACCACACGGCCACCGAGTCCAAGACGGGGATTGCTTCGCGCGCCTTGCGTCCGCTGTTGGGAATCGTCGACCCGCTCAACACCGAGACGTGCCCTACAGCCGTCCGCGTTAGCGCTGGATTGGACGTACTCTTCCACGCCCTCGAGAGCTACACTGCGATCCCATACACCGAACGCACGCCTCGCCCGGCCAACCCTCTTCAGCGACCGGCCTACCAGGGTCGCAACCCCATCTCGGACGTCTTTTCGCTCTGGGCGCTCAAGCAGACGGTCAAGTATCTGCCTCGTGTCGCACGCGATCGAACCGACGCCGAAGCACGCGGACAGATGCTCCTCGCCGCTACCTTTGCGGGTATTGGATTCGGCAACGCTGGTGTTCATCTGTGTCACGGCATGTCTTACCCCATTTCCGGGCTCAACAAGAAGTTTGGCAAGTACCAGCACCCTGGGTACGAAGTCGACCACCCCATCGTACCGCACGGTGTATCAGTGGCACTTACCGGTCCCGCCGTATTCGAGTTTACCGCCCCTTCGGCGCCCGATCGTCACCGCGAGGTCGCCGCGATCTTTGATGGTTATCAAAACGGTAGTGAGACGACGGATATCTCTCGTCTGCCGGATTCGGAGGTGGGCGAGCTGGTTTACGACAGGATTGCTAGGTTCTTGGCCGAGTTGGGCGTGCCGAGGGGGTTGGAGAAGATCGGGTACAGGCAGAAGCATGTAGAGGCGTTGGTGAAGGGTACCATTCCGCAGAGGAGGGTGTTGGACTTGGCACCTGGTATCGGCGATGTGTTGGGTGCGGATGGTCATGAACATCTCGCTCGCATTTTGGAAAAGTCTCGTAAGTTCAGAATCGATGATACAGTAGAAGCTTTGAAGTATGTGACTGCATGCTGACCATCACTTGCCTTTTACCTTTTTTTTTTTTTCTTTTTTTTCTTTCTCTCTTTCTTTCTCGAATCAGTCTCGTACTAAGCAAACGGTCGTTTTTGTTGAAGACCACTGCTCAGTCAGTCGAGCACTGACATATCCACACAGAATTGAATCAATGAATCCAAAGCTTGATGAAAGACACGGCTTTCATGCGTGAAAGGTATCGGCTGGGTTTTGAGAAGAAATGTGAGCGGGGAAGGAGGAACGTACAGGAGCCGCTGCTGCCGGTTGTTTTGGGTGTGAACCGTGCAGACTGAACGGCGATGTGCGGCGGTTTCCACAGCGTCATAAACAGAAGAAGAAAATGTGGCGCGTGAAAGGGAGAGAAAGAGTAGATTCCGGCATTTCCCCTCATCACCCATCTTAATATATAAATCAACGTCCGCTCTCCTCTCTCTTCCCTACACACCACCACCACCACCACCACCACCGTCACTATTATCCAACATGTCATCCTCAATCTACAACCTCCCCTTCATCAGACAAACCGTCTCCTCACTCACCGGTGGCAAAGACCCCTTCCACAACCTCTCCTGGACCGCCCTCCCCCTCTCCCTCCTCCTCGCAGCCCTCCCGCACTGGTACACCATCTACCTCGCCGAATCCAACAAGATCCAAGGCGGCTGGTCCAACGTAAACCCGCGCTTCTGGGTCCAATCCCTCATCGCCAAATCCACCACCACAAAACTAACCCCTCTGGAGCTTACCATCCTGCGCGGTCAAAGCTGTCAAGCCAACGCGTTTGAAAACGTCCCCCTCTTCATCGCGAGCCTGGTCTGGGCCAATTATACGGGGTTGGATGTGGGGACGATTAATAGGTTTGTGGTTGGGTATTTGGCGAGTAGGGCGTTGTTCACGGTGTTGTATGTCAAGGTGAGTGGGAAGGCAACTAGTTTTGCTAGGACGGCGGTGTTTCAGGTGGGGATTGGCTGGATTGTTAGTGTCTGGTTGAAGGGCGCTTGGAAGATCAGTCCCGCTCTCAAGTGAAAAAGGAAAATGCTTGGATTGGTCTCGGGGAATAGAACTCTCTTCTGTAGAAAAACACGCTCGCAACTCGTACGTACTGTACGTCCACAGCAGAGCATCTTCAATTGCACTCCGATTCGACTCTTCCTCCCTAAAACCTTTCCGACTGGTGTGTCACCTGTGACGGCTACAACTTGGAGGCAAACCTCGCCCTCAACACATTCTTCTGCACCTTACCCGTGCTCGTCTTCGGCAACTCATCCACCACATCGAACCACTCCGGCACAGCAAACCCAGACATCCTCTCCTTACAAAACATCTTCAACCTGCCAGCCAACTCCCTATTCCCCTTCGACCCCATCCTCTTCACCTCTTCCACATCCAACTTCGCTTTTGCCTGTTCAGTCAGTACGATGAAGGCCTGACCGCGCTCGCCCCACTTCTCGTGCGGTCTGGCGATGACGCAGCACTCGAGCACGTCTTCGTGAGCGGCGAGTTCCTGTTCCACCATGAGCGACGAGATGTTTTCGCCTCCGGAGATGATGATGTCCTTTCCGCGGTCGAGGATCTGAATCTCGCCTGCTGGGTGTCTCACCGCCAAGTCGCCGGTGTGGAACCAGCCCTTCATCACCGCTTTGCCCGTAGCAGCGGGGTCGTTGTAGTATCCTAGCATGACCATGTTCCCGCGAATCACGATCTCGCCCGTCTCTCTACCGTTGCGTTCCACATCGACGAGATCTTGCGTGCTGGAATCGTTGCTGCTTTCAGTTCGGACGACACGCACCTCGTCGGATGTGAGGTACGAATGTCCCTGTCTCGCCATCATCCTCGCCCTCGCATCGACGTCCAAGCGCGCCCATTGCGGTTCAAAGTAACGTCGGGTAAACGGACCGTACGTCTCGGTCAACCCGTACACGTGGACAGGGTGCAAGTTGAGCGACTCCATCTTGGCCAACAGACTCGCCGTCGGCGCCGAAGCTGCCACGGCGACGTTGACTTTGCGACCGAGCTTGCGTGCATCCGGATGATTCGTGAGGCCGATCTGCACCGTGGGTGCACCGCAGTAGTGCGTGACGCCGTGCTGCAGCAACGCGTTCCAGATGACGGCGTTGTCGACTTTTCGGATGGTGTGATGTGTGCCGAGCGACGCGGTGACTGCCCAGGGGAAGGTCCAGCCGCACGCGTGGAACATGGGCAGCACCCAGAGGTAGACGCTATCCTGCGTCAGGTTGGCCTCGAACGCGTTGGCGATGGCAGAGAGGTAGGCGCCTCTGTGGTTGGTTAGCACGCCCTTGGGTCGACCGGTGGTGCCGGATGTGTAGCATAGCGCGATGGCCTGCTCTTCGTCTTGAGGTGCATAGAGCAGCTTCCAGCCCGTCTTGGGCTCCGCCGAGGGCTTGGTTCGAGACTTGTACTTTTCCAGCTCGGCTTGCTCGGCTCGCTGCCATTCTTGCCACCCTCGATCGAGGAACTTTTCGTAAGCGTCGTCTACATCTTGTCCGCCCAAGTCGTTGCTAACGACGACAGTGACGCCCTGACCCGGGTCGTCGGGGACGAGATGCGTAAACTCGTGATCGCAGAGGAGGATGGTGCTACCAGAGTGTTGCAACACGTAAGCAACCTCCTTGGGCGTATTGCGGATATTGATGGGCGTGATGATTCCTCCAGCGGCAGGAATGGCCCAGTGCGCATCGGCGATCAAGGGCGCATTGGGTGAAATGACAGCTACGCGATCGCCCGTCTTGTAGCCTGGTACGGAGAGGAGTGCGAATGCGAGCGAGAGGCACCGTGCTGCCCACTGCTCGTAGGTGAACGAGTAGCCGCGTTCTGGATGGTTGATGGCGAGCTTGCGTGGTGTGATGAGTGCAGCTCGCAGCAGGAAGGCTACGGGAGTGAGCGACGACCGGTGGTGCGGTGTGTTGGGGTGGGTTGAGAGCGAGAGCTCGAACGGGATCGAGGTCGGTGCTTGAGAGGATCGCGGGGTGTGTAGGATGGCATTGTGGCGAGTAGATGGCCACCGACGAAGAAGGGAGAGCTAAGCCCGAACCAGCCAATTCTCTTGCAAAGCGAGGAATGCTGTGCGCTAACGTCGGCAGCTGACGAGCAACGGGTAAATCTGAGTCGTCTGCCGTTGACCCTCTTCAGTGGGAAATGCGGGGTTGATCCATCCCCCAAACCACTGCTTCAACAGGCCAAGTCAGCCTTGCTACACTTACTGTGCTGTATTGATGACCCAACACTGGCGAACCAAAAGATGCCAAGGAGCCTACCGAAGCTTTTCGGTGGAATGATGTGGACAGCGCGCACAAGCCAGTGCGAACAAAGTTTCCCCTTTTGACAAACGCACCACCGGTTAACGGCACGGTTTAGCTTCCGATAGCCGGATGCGGAACTTGGAAATTTGTTAAATCGACCGATGTGCTTTCCGCTTCGTGCAGAGTTGGGAGATCCCGCACAGGACACCTCGAAGGACGCTTGGAGCAACGATCCAGCTTCGACGTTAGACATTTGTGCGCTCTATCGAACCCATCAACACGCCACGAGCAGCTCTTGCAATCACCAACGAGTCGGCCGGAGCACTCAGGATGCGTCTGATATCGTCAGGCTCGTCGTTCGCAGCCGGTCCAGGCATCGCGCCTCAAGTCGACAAGGATGCAGGTCGAAGCTTCAACAGCTATCCAAACTTTTTCGCACGCAAACTCGACCTCGACCCGAACGATGCCGGTCAATCCTGATTTGGTGATTACCATCACGGGTGGTGGCAACGACCTGTTTTACATTGGCAGTATGTTTGGCTACACGCTCAAGCATACTCTGTGGGGCAAGTTAGTTACGCGCTTTCTGATGAGCAAGGAGGAAAACGAGTGTTGCGAACATCCGACCATCGCTACGCCCGAGGAGGTGTCGGAACGATTTAGCGTCTTGCTGGATAAGATCACCGAAAAGGATCCCAAGGCGACGGTGTACCTGGCGGAGTACTTTGCAATGATGGGTCCGGATACGGTAGCAGGCAGAGATGTTGGGTGGGATCAACAGCAGATAGACAAGCCCGTCGACAGCTCCTGCAGCAAAAGGTCGACCCAATGTGCACATCGTCCCGCTGGCAGAAGAGTCGAAGCTGAAGCATGCGCTGGGATCTCAGGAGCCGTGGGTCTCGGATGGCCCCCCTTGGAAGTTCTGCACCCATGGCGCTTACCATCCCAACCTCACAGGCATGAAAGCCGCAGCAGACATCCTCTTTGACTTTCACTCCAGATTGCATCACTCAAAAGAGTCCCCTAGCCGCCGTCCCTGGAATCGTAATGGAAAGCAAAAAGAGCAACGACACTCCTACGTTTGTATCATGGTGATCTCGCCCTCGAAACTAAAACAGTGGAAAATCGGAGTGGATCCTGGCTGGAGGGGTCTTGGAGCATCCAACTGCGAGCGACAGAGAGTCAATTGTTGACAACTCACTCAACGACACTGTCACGAACCTGCACTTGACGACGCTGGCGTTTGATGCATGAAACAGGGAACGGAAGGAGAGGCAACTACGTGGGCGTTCATGTTGGCAGAAGCAAACCGCCAATGGATCCTCAATACTGTACCTCAAAGACCCTTTCCATCCTTCTTTGTGAGGTAAAGACTATGGAGACCAGGTCGATAAGACCCCTCACCTGCTCGAAAATCTCCCTAACCAGGAGAAACATGCGGTCAAGGTCGAATCACGCGCTGACGGGATGGAAATTTATCGCGTGGACCAGTGTCTCCTGACGATCTGTCTAGAAAGGCGCAGGAGGAGGCCAAAACTTTTGTTGACGGCATGGAGCCATTGCAGGCCGACAAAAAAGGGAAAGTGGGCTAAAGAGCGCAAGCGTCTTGTCAACGTTAAAAGCGCGCGCATTGCAGACAAAGTCGCTTTGTCGCCATTGAAGCTCACCGAGAAGACGTCGGTGGGAGTCCTTTTGGATGACGAAACTTGGCTTGATTTTGTGTCTGCGTCGGTCACGCTGCAAATTGCATTTGGGTGCAGACCCGGTGTCAAGATCGATTACTGTGCTTTCTGCGACAAACAGGCAGAGACATCGTCATTCATGTCAACGACACATACTCAAAGCATGGCCTTGCCAATCTTGAGTTTAGGGATCGGTGTGCAAACTCGCACAATGTACGCAGGTCTTCGTCGACGCCGTCGGAATGGAACAAGCACGCCTCGACGCGATCGAGGCAATAGAAATCTCAGATATGAGGTCGGCGCCTTCTAAATCTGATGGTAGTGCTCGTCGGCGCCATCATGCACAGGCCACTCTTCGCCGTCGGTATCACTGAGTAGTTCAGAAATCTTAATGCCGCAGTCCCCGCAGTCCCCGTGTTCCCAGCATTCCCCGCCTTCCTCGTACGGCCACGACTTTCACTTGTTCACAGACAGCACGCGGTATACCATCACAGGGAATGAAATTGCTTTTCACTGATCACGCTTGCGCTTGCCAGATGAACTTGCCGCTGCTGAAGGCGATCCGCGGGGACTAGTCGCCACGGCCGTCTTGCTGTCTCGAACAAAGTCAGCGCCACCCATGCACTCATAAGCCTTGTCCATGATGACCCCCACGTTGTCCAGGTTGAGTTGCGGCAGGTAGTGCAGATACCAAGGCCGCATGAACTCGAAGTTCAATCGCCATTCCGGGCCCTTCGTCTTGAGCTTGCGCAAATCGGCTCCGATTGCAGCTAGAACTTCGGCGCGACCGTCCGTGATGTTATCACTGACGCCTTCATACATCGACGACTTTGCCCTTCCCGCCAGAAAGTCCTCGATCTCCTTCCTCGTCTTCTTCTTCTCGAGTGCCTCCAGATACTCTTTCAAGTTCTCTGGATTGTCGATGAGGGCCGAAGGCCCATGCTGGAAGAGAGCCGCAAGATCATAGAGCTCGATGGCCTTGTCAAGGTCGCCAGCAGCAAAGGTCTTGCTAGGCATTCGATTTTCGCCCTTGGCCTTGGTAAGCACGATCCAGCCGCCTGCCTTGGTTGGCGTGATACCAACGAAAACCCCAAGCCCCTGCGTGCATTCTGCGAATTCGCAGAGCGATCCCTGACCTCGAGATTGGCGAGCCTGTGGTCCAGAACATTGCGATTGACGTGATCAACAATGTCGTTGCCCGCTGGACGCAGAAAGCGGGATAAGAACTCGGTCTTGCCATCGAGTTTGAGCATGGCTCTGTTTCCAAAACCTCGGAACAGAGTCACCGACGCCGAAACCAAATCCAGCCACGTGGAATCGTCCATGAGCACCTCGACCGACGTGTTCTTCGCGAGCTTCATCGGCAAGAAGGCGACGTTGTCTGCATTGCGTGTGATCGCGTTTTGGTAGACAGGGATTTTTCGCTCGTTCTGCCTGATGACCCAGTTCTTCAGCTCCTCGTATTCCCGGCTCGAAATGAAGGTCTTGGCCGCGCGCTCTGCCTCGCCCAGCGTGTCATGCTTGCTTTCGACATTACCGTCATAGATCAAAACATGGTAATGATCAACAGGATAAATGTCGACCCCATCAGCCCGTGATTCGACCTTGACCACATGCTTGTCCTGGTCCGGCAGATTGTTGAGCAGGTGAGGGGTCTTATCGACCTGGTCCTTGTATGCAAGCCGCACAACAAGATCGTAGACCCGCGCTGCAGTCTCGGCATTATCGTATGAGCCTTGGCCCACCTCGCGGAAGATGACGCTGATGCTCTTTTTGTTTCTTCCGTTTCGATAGACCCCAAAGTAGCCGTCCTGCTCCTTTTGGTCCCGATTCCATGTGTTGAACGCCGGCGTGACCCAGTGCAAGTTCGCAAAGGTATCATTGAGCAAGTTGCCTTCAGCATGGTCAATGTACGTGCGCTCCGGGTCCGTGCTTGGACGCTGTCGAGCAACAAGAACGGCTACTGAAATGCCCCCGGCCTTGACTCGGTGCTTGTCACCCGTAGTCTGCGCGGTAGTCTGCACGGAGACCTCCGCACACGAAAACCATTCTAACACACAGCAATCGCGTTCAAAATTGCTCCTCCGAACAGTTTGCCATCCAATCAAGGAAAAAAAAACATAGGACAGGTGGGACTCGAACCCACGAAATACGGATTAAAAGATTGCATAGCTTAAGGTCCGCGTCATAGCCGCTAGACGACTGTCCTCCCTCTCTGTGCACCTCACTAAACCCTTCTCAGATTATAGAATATATGCTGGACTTGTTGGAAAACATTTTCAACCAAATTGACTTTGCATCTCAGTCTCAAAAAATTCTCGCGTCACAAATTGCAAAAGATGCTGAACGGAGGCTTGTATTTGTGCAATGCATGGAGGGATAGGTAGCTAGTGAGTCCATGAGAGTGGGAGAGAAAGGAGAATGCTAAGAATGTGTACGGGAAGGTATCAAGAGTGTGTGAGTGTAATGCAAAAAAAAAAAAAAAAAAAAAAGGATTCCGGAAGAGCTAAATGCGATGAGACTGGTCCGTCAGCTCGTAGGACTCGCCCATGTCGGCAGCTCGGCGAGAGAGCGCATAAGGCGGGGCTGGTCCGGTCGACGAAGTGGGCATGCCAGCAGGGCTTCGGCTTCGCATGCGGCCCTGCTCGAGTGCATTGGCAGGCGAAAGCGGCCGCGACGGCGATGCCGTTGCAGGAGCTGTACCGCCCTCACCTCCAACGTCGTCAAACACATCGTGACCTCCAAAAGTAGCGCCTGCATCCATAAACTTGTACGGACGCTCGCCAGCGCCCAGCGTGTTCTGCACGCCTGCCTCTGCAGTGGTAAAGGTGTTTACCGTCTCGGGCGGCGGGAAAGGTACTATAGTAACGTGGTTGAGCGCAGTCTCCTTGGGATCGCCCTTGGGTCCATAGATCCTGCACTCGGCCAAAAACACCTTGAGCTGACACAGCCATCGGTTGCGTCGCTGCGCCTTGAGTCCACCCTGCTGCCAGTTGGACTTGTATCGGATACCAGCTGATAGCAACAGACTGCCTTGTTCCTGGAAGTCGACCACATTGATATCAAGGCCGGGCAAAAAGTCGCGCTTCTCGCCCTCGAGCCAGTGCACCATCTTGGTTCGAAGAGCCTCGATCTGGGCGAACGAGGTCGAGTAAGCCACCTCAAACTTGAACGTCTCTTCGATGGCACCCGATCGACGCAGGTTGACAATGGGCTTGGTAGCAAGCTGGCTGTGACTGATCATGACGTTCTTGCCGTTGGTCGTCTTGAACACGGTGGTGAGCAGACGCATCTCCTTGACAATGTACTGGTCATCGCCAACATCGACGCGGTCACCTACGTCATAAGGATGCTTGATAAACAGGAAGATGATGGCGCCCAGCGTCTCTTGAGCCGTAGAGCCAATGAGCCAGGAGAGACCGAGGATGAGCGTGCCAAACGAAGTGACGAGGGTGCTGAATGCGACCGACAACATGGCAGCAATGATGATGGCGGCGATGAGGATAAAGACGCTCATAAAGATGGAATCCAATCGTCCCACAGCCGAGTCGACATCGCGCATGGACAGTTGCAGCGCCAGGCGCTCGCGGTGAATCTCGATGCAAGCGGCTTCGAGCTCGTCCTTGGTAATGTCACCGTTGAGGTCGCGGTCAAAGATTTCAAAGGCAACCTCGGCGGTGACAGCGTCGGGGAAGCAGTGGATAATGTCGTCAACGATGAGCTCCGACTTGCCAGGTGGGCAGAAGCTGTACCAGATTCGTCGTGCGAGCGCCTGCGTCTGCTTGCGCGAGTTGAGCGACGAGACGACCACGGAGCGAGGGTTGCCAGGCTGCAGCACGCCTTGACCCGCTATTTCGCTTGCGACCGTTCCGAGTACGCTGGTACTCTGCAGGGCTGCATCTCGCACCTTCTGACCCGTCTTGCGCAGACGCTGGCGAGCCAAGTGGAGGCCAGCCGTCTTGCGCTTTGCTTCGTGCTCGGCGGCAATGTAGGTGTCCTTGCGCTGGATGTTTTTCGAGTTTTCGTAGAGCGTGGTGAGCACCTTGATGTTGAACTTGGACGTCGAGATGCGGTCCTCGTACGAGACGCGGTGGAAGTTGTAGGCGATACCCTGGATGAAGAGCTTCTCTCCGAGCAAGATGGCAGCACTGAGACAGACACCAAACCAGAGACGGTAGCCGGAGAGCATAATGTCGCTGGTGGAGGGCCATGAGCTGTCGTTGTCCTTTTGGGTAATGACGGTGGTGCCGCTAGACGAGGAGGACGAGCCGGTGGTGGAGGTCGAGTTGGTGGGTGACAGGGAAGCCGACTCGATGGCGGCCTTGTCAGCACCTTGGAAGTTGCCAATGACGATGGCGAGCCAGAGCGCAAAGAGAAGGATGGTCCAGAGAAAGAAAGCAACGTACTTTTCCGTGACGATGAGGAATTCGGTGTAGCGTCGCATCTTTTGGTGGAGGTTGCCGACGGTCCATCGAAGGATGCGAGGGATGAGAATAGCGCCGACACGGCAGGCCCACCAGCCGATCCAGATGGAGCTGAGCCAGATGGACCACCAAAAGATGCCGACGTCGAGCACGGTGGGTTTCTTGAACTGGTTGGCAGGCCTAGCATCGTAGATGAAGAGCGCAATGGTACCGGGGATCCAGAAGAGGATGGTGGGGATGAGAATGTAGAGAACGAGTCGGACAGAGGGATGACCGAGCTTGGGACCCTCGGCGTGACGACGGTTGAGACCGACAAAGCTCGAGTTGGCGCTGTCGTGCGAGTAGCCGGCACCTTTGAGCAGACGCTCCCACGAGTCGCTATCCTGACGCTGGTAGCCGGGACGTTTGGCGGATGCAGCGGATGCGCCTTTGTTCATGGCGGCTTCGAGGCGGGTGGACATGTCGGTCGAGGGCGAGTAGTCATGTCTGCGTCGCTGCTGCTGTTGCTGTTGCTGTTGGGCGGACTGCGTGGGCGGGTAGGTGGGGAAAGGTCGGAGCCGCCGTCGTTGGCCCACTGACCAGAGCCTCCGTAGTTGGATGGGTAGCTTTCGTACTCCTTTTCCGAAGGATAGTCAGCCACATTGTCGTAGTAGCTGGTGGAGGTGACCGGCTGACCGGCCAAAGGAGCGTCGTAGGTACGGACGGGTTGGTTGAGCGTGGCGCTATCGTCCGATCCTCTGCATGTCGGGCCTGATGCGGAAGCGCCGCCGCCGGGCACGCGCGTCCACGGTGCCGACATGGTGGGCAGAATCGAATGCTTTGTCGGTGGATCTACGTTGAATGCAAGAAAAGGGTGAGGAGAGAGGTGGGAATGCTGTCTGGAGAGGGACGATTAGGATGTCGACCAGACCGGCTCGAAGAGAAGACAACGATGTTGCTGGTCGAGCGAAGCTGACAAGGGACTACTTGATGCTGATGGATGAGAAGAAAGGGAAGATGAGAGGGAATGCTTGATGCTTGATGCTTGACTCTGGACAGAAGCCGATGAGCTGCTGGCAAACCGCTGTCGGGGTTGCAGTGTGCAGTGTGCAGCCGCCGTTGTCTTGCATGTCAAACTGGTTGCTCGTGTGCGTGTTGTTCTCCTCTCTCACAGAACAACAGCGAAGAGAAAAAAAAAAAAGAAAAAAAAGAAAAAAAAAAGGGGGGGGGGCACTCAAGGATCTGCACAAAGAGAAAAAGAGAGGCTTTCTCAAACTGTCAACCGGCTTGCATGCCGAACCCACGGTGACTTTATGAAATTGAAAACTCTGGCGCAGCGTAAGTTAACTGCTTGATCTGATCGTGCTGCAGCAAGGTTGCTGTGGAAAGACGCGCTGCGCTGCCTTGGCTGGACATCAGCCGTCAGCCTCTTTGAACCATTATCGGTCCCCAGCAACGCTCCTCAGTCATAACAATTTTTTCTGCCCTTCCTCTCACCAGATATAATAGGGAATCTGGCATCGACGGAGCAAGCAGGGATTATGCCTTGAGCTTTGATCGTGAGTGCGAGATGGAGCGGCCGTTTCAGAATGTGCCGACTTGGCCAAGTCACTTTCTGCTTCAAAGCATGCTCGAGTCTGCCCAAGACGCCGACTTTCGGCAACAGGCCCCCCAACGTCTCCAGCTCAGCCTCGTCTATGTTCCGGTCAGTGGCTTCAACGAAAAGCGCGATCTTACATTCTCATAAAATTCGAGTCGGCTTGTGCCGGATCTGTGTGCGGCTCTTGTCAACTTTTGGCGGTTTGCAACTCAGCAGCAGCCTCGGCACCACGCAGAGACGGCGCGGCGTGCCCGCGTTCATGTGACGTTGCACTTTTGTCCACAACCGCGAACCACTTCAACTTGGTGTGATATCCCACCATCAGATCGTTTGTGCTTCATCACACTCTCATCTTCAAAGTCGAGGCGCTTTCCTCTCAGCTACAAGATCACGCGAACGTCTGCGCCGATCAAGCGCAGTTCCATCACGGTGGTTGTCCTGGAATCGTGGGCGCGTTGTTTCATTTCGGCGCTTGCTCCCGAGCCATCCTCTTTCGTCGGCTCTTCCGGTACTGCTCTCTCAATTCTTGGCTGACTCGAATCAAAGCACCGACCACGCCCGATAGGCCCTCACACCTCATGCCACTGGTTCAAGCTGCTCGAGACATGATTGGCGCAGCTGCAGCTGGCGCAGATTCGAGCCTGCACGAGGATGCTTCAAGCACCGTCATTTCGCTCTCCTGGGTCTTTCTCGTGGTCCCATGCATCTTTCTCGTCGGTGCCTTCGCTTGGATCTTGTTCAATTTCAGCCAGCCCTCGGAATTTCCGCAGACCAACGGCTTCGGCCATGCCGAGCACGACGCAGACGACCAAAGTCTCCAAAGTGACGACGAAAAGGAGCAACTACTCGATGCGTTCAGCGAATCACAGTCTCACTCTGCCACTCGCAGCGCATCACATGCAGCGTCCACCTCTGCCGACGTAGGCTCAAGCTCATCTTGGAAGATCAACGGCAAGTTCAGCACAACCTCGAAAAGCGGCTCGGTTTACTCTTCCTATCCCGATCCCAACGCCACCTACACTCCTCCGCCAAAGAGTGCTCGTCCGTCTTCGTCCAAGTCGAGCAGATCCGTCGGAAGCAAAGCTGCCAAGGTGCTCGCCTTGAATCGTGACCGCATGATGCAAGACCTCGAGAAACTGGATCCTATCGACAGAGACGAGCTGCAACGTTCCTCATCCCGCGCTAGCGACACTCGCAAATCAGACTGATCTCGACCGCAGTCCGCATTGCTTTCAGTCTTCTATTCAATCGCATTGCATCGCATTATTCGACTTGTACTTTTATTCCCCTCGTTCAATGACAGCTTGTTTTTTACGCAATCGTAGCGATCCTTCCAGGGTAGAGAGGTTAAGAATAGATATGAGATGCGCGGCTTCGGTCACTCAACTCGGTGCACCATTTGCAGCTTCAGCCCAGCGGCGACGACCGGCGCTTTCCAAACAAAGTCGGAATTCTGCGCAGTGAGGGTAATCGTCTGGCGGCTAAGGTGAGCGCGGAACCCTTTGCGTAGCCGTAGATCGTCGATGCACGTCGACACCAGCCTTGGGGCTCTATGCCGTCTTGCTTTCCTTCGTGAGCTGCATTCGTCCGAGCCTGCACCGAGATAGCGCCACAACCTTTGTATCATGACTCTGTGCACAATCTCAAAGCGCTCACGCACTCCCTTTGTGCGGAAATAGCCAAGGGCATCAACCCATGCCACTGGATTCGCCTAAATGATCTGCAGAGCCTGCGCTGACGACTGCAAGATAGATCTTGTCCAGCTTGTCCACCGAGCCTCGTTCTCTTCTCTTGAATGGCATCTCAACCATCACTTTCGAAACATTCTGTAGTCATCTCTTCTCTTCTTTCGGAGATGGTCAACTTTTGCTTCACCCCGTTCATCCCCTCGTACGTCCGGCTGGCGATCGCATTCTGGCACACTCTAGTCGGCAACAATCCTGTTTCTAGCAACGGTGCTTCCTCTCCACAGCAAACGGTCTCTGCTAGACCATCGTCGACTCTAGGTGCACCCAGCATAGCCTCTTCAGGATCGACCTTGGTGGAACGTACACAGCCACTCGTCGATAGCAACATGGCCTCTTCAGGATCGACCTCGGTGAAACGTACACAGCCACTCATCGAGGACAGCAGAGTCTCGCCGGCATCAGCCTCAGTCACACGTGGACAAAGCTTTTTTGACGCTTGCGCAGCTCCTAAGGACAACAGTCGCATCATCACAATCAAGGTTGATCGAGACCAGCAGCCTAGCGAGCTCGCCACTGCTCAATGTGAATCTTTTGATGCTGCCACTTCGGCATCACAGGAAACGTCGAATGCAGCGGCCATCGTCAGGAAGCGGCGGCGCAAGGTGCAGGGTCAGCCTCTCAAGCTCATCTGGTCCCGCTTTGACCTTCCCGACGCCTACATGTTCAACCGAAAGCCATTCTCAACGAGAGAGATGACTCATGTTATCAAACTCAGCACCGACCTTGGCGACAACATCTTTGCTCAGCGTCTCGACCTCGACAGCAAAGCTCAAATGGTCAAGGCCCTCGCCAATTTACCGTCTCTTTCGGACAAGCCCATCGCTATTTTCACGGCACCAGAGCTGCTTGTCAGGTGCACCAATCAATCTGATCTTGTAGTGCTCTTCAATAGGATCGAGGACACCAGACTGCTTGGCCCTTACCGTGCCCAAATCAAATCAAAGGGCTTGCCTTTCGTGCCCGCCTTCTGGATCATCAAGGGTCTGCCCATCGATCTAGGAAAGAATAAGCTCAGAGCCGACATTCAAAGCTACATTGTGCGGAACGAGGCGACGATCGGAAAGTGGCGAGTGGTGTACGCTAGCTGGCAGACAAAACCCCCTGTCCATGTTGCCATCTTTACTGGAGAACTTGTCATCGTCACCGACGCAGAGATCTTGGGCGGGGCCGACAGCCAGACAGCGCCTGCGTTCCATGGCTCCGTGCCTCGCCGCATTAACAGTATCCAGGGTCTAAGTGGCTTCAGCCCAATCAACTAGTTCACTCTTGTCTTTCTGCATAGCATCCGAGTCGCCCCTCTGTCCTAGCACGCCCACAAACTCGCCAAACTCGCCGGCACAATCAACCTGCCTCGTTCCGAACCTTTACCTCGATCCCTTCTCCTGTATCACCTCCTCTGCCATGTCACAATCAGACTGCTCCCTCACAAATCACAACGTCTCGCTTTGAAACTTTCGTTCTTAGAATCGGCTGATGCTATCTGTTATCGAGATAGTCAAAGCCACAGTATGTAGCTCTGGCACACGCACCTAACAGTCTTCAGTGACTTGAGCCCAAATCGGCTCATCCGTGATCAGACGCTTGAGAAACGCCACGCACGGGGAAAACACTGGCGAGGCGTGAGAACGATTCAAGCTGGGACAAGGAGCTACTGCCAAAGTGTTCTTCCTCGGCTGCTGCGTCGCTGCTGCCTTGTCGATCGGTTGCTGCTCAGCTCGACATTCGGGTTCACATATATATATAGGCGCCAATGTGCGCCAAATCGCCTTTCTGTCCGCCCCACACACCCTGGCTTGTCGCCTTCACCCAAAGCACCGAGGTCATTCACTTTCTCTCAGTCATTTCTCGACCCCAATCTTCACACGAAGCACATCCAGTATAAAATCTTTCACAGCGGAGTCAAACACGAGCGTATTTCCTTCCAGCGTTCTAGAATTCTTTCACGGTCGTCTCAACGAAAGAGGTCTTCCAAAGTTCGAGAACGCTTCGCCGCAGCGTGTCACATATCCTGTCAACGAGACGTAGCGTCGATAATTGTCGCCATTCAAGTTTGAAACGTGTCACTCATGTTCGAAACACCCGAACCAATAGCTTTCAGGCAGTCCTATGGTCCACGAACGTGCGCAATCTCCACCGACCCGAAGTCCCACAGCATCCGATTCTTTGCGCATTGAACAAACGCCCTGTAAAGACCAGATCAAGTTAATGAAGTCAAAACGTTTTTTCACGTCAGCTGGTAATTAGAGGTCTCGGCCTCGAGTCTGGACTGAGCTGCTACTTGGCTGCGTCGTGTCATGCAACTAGTGGGATGTCGTCCTTCATAGAGTTGGAGGGCCGCGAGAAAAGCATCGTTTGTGTTCTGGGGACACAAGGTGACAAGAAGCAACCTGGTCGACGCAAGCACATGCTCGCACACAGGCGCTGCTTACGATCTGACAAGACTCAAGGAGCTGGCACTTCTGCACAAGATTCACCAGGTCACTCGATGCAAACAGCTCTGAAAACTTTCCCACCTACGCAGAGCAGCACACCTCTGTAAACGCCCTTGTTGCCTCGTTTGTTCTCGTTATCCCTCGTTCTGTGCTCTTGCGATGACAGGAGGTTGAGTTCCGACGCCTAGGCACATCTCCCCTATTTTGGTTGCTACGATACTTCGACAAGTGGGGCTGACGTAGTTACGCCAAACCTGCACCTCACAGTTCCATCTTGGCGCACATGGTGCCCACCAGCCCTTTGCGATGCTCTCGCTAATTTCAAAGGCAGGTGAACTTGAGCCGACCGTCTCTCATGCCTATAAAGGTAGCTCGATGTTAGCTTCAGCATCTCTTGCTGCCCACCAAACAACAACAGCCCCTTCGTCTCGCAATACCGCCCGAATCAACATGCGAAACACTAGTCGAATCATCACTCCCTTGCTTCTCGTCATTGAACTCTTTGCCTCTGTGCTAGCCCAAGACCTGGATTCGGCAATGTATGGCGTTGCAAGGCACCGCTACCAAGAAGCCAGCACTCGAACGGTAGGACAATTCTACCGACTTCTTTACGATCCTGATCCGCACATGAAATGGCGTGATGGTCCTATGCGCAACAAGTGGCTTGAGCGAGCTCGAGAAAAAGGCGCATTGTGGATCCATTCAGATTCAGATTTTTTCAGTCGCAAGATCACATACTTTTCGACCTTCATTCAGCCTAACGACGAGGATCCACTCTCTCGGGAAATGGGATTGACTCAGCAGTTGCCATCGGTCGTGGGAGGAGAACTTCCCAAAGAGGCTGCAATCTTTTGGAAGCATGTAGCAGGCACGTTCACGCCTCTCAAGATTAACTTCTTGACCTATCACAACGCCATTTATGGACTTGAACCGTTGGATAATGTGATTAATCTTTCTTACGCACAAGTCCATCCCCTTTCTTGACAATAAGATGGATCGACCCACTCTTTTCCCTGTGTGTGTGTGTGCGTTGCCTGCAAATGCTTGCCTACTGCCCACAGGGGTATTTGCATACCGTATGAACAGCTCAGTCCGCCCGCAGGAATAATGGCAGGCCGTGCAGCAGCACACAGAGCGTTGAGCTTGAGCGAACGAACAACAATTAGATGAATGAGGCCGGACAAACACACTGCCAGACCCTTGTGGCGTATATAAAAGGGCACCACATGGCCTGGTAACAGACCCGACAGCCTCTCCATTTATCCCCACACGGTCCCGCACTCCCTCAAGTCGATACGTCATGCGCGCCGCTCTTCACCTATTCTATCGGCTATTTACGCTGCTTCTTACTGTGGTTTTGTCGGTCAGCGCACTTGGTCCGGTGGATTCAATGTACTACAAGAAGGCCTTGGAGAAGTACGAAAATGCGCACACAGAATACTCAATGGTTCGCGTGGCAAACTTTGACCCCGATCCAGAGAGAAAATGGCGAGAAGGAGCAATGAAAGAAAGATGGCTCGTGAGGGCTCGGGCTGAAGGGGCCATGTACGTTGGACGGTCGCCTATAACGGGGGCCACCTATTTTAGCACCATCGTTCGACAGAATAACCCAGAAGATCAGCTTGCACGCGATATGAAGCTTCAACGGAGTGTCGGAGCTGTCGGCGGAATGTTTGAATGGGAGGCTGCCATCTTTTGGAAACGAGCAGGTGGAACGACTACGCCCCTCAGGATTGACTACATTCGAGCCCAAAATGCTCGGTATAGCCTGCGAGATCTAGCAGACATTATTGGCACCACCTCTTCTCAAGTCCGTCCGATATAGGGCTGACATTTCTCGACACACTGCTTTTCAACCTCCGAAGGCACTGTGCAGCAGGTGCAAAAGGGAAAAATCGTCTCGAAGAGCGGGGCTCAATACACACTCTCCTCATCAAGTCAGACCCCATCCTTTTTTCTGTCTTCTCCACGTTTCTCTCTTGTATCGCCATTATCGTACTCTACTGTCGTTCGGCAAGTGGAAGTCTAGCGATTCTAGTCCCCCCTAGCTGCGCACCTCTGCACCCGCCTCCCTTTCGGCGGGCTGAGAGTGTGGTTCAGCTGAAAACTCATTAGTCCCATCATCAACTTGAACCGTGTGACCTTAAGCCCAAGTTTGTCCCACAGCAGCAACGGTGTACCTGTCAGCGTCCCACAGGGGTAACTACACACCCTTGCCAGTGGGGACTGCATATTGTGCAACAGCCCACCAGAATGCCTGCGCATCCTCCTCGTCCCGCCGGCTCATCTATTTGCCAGTCAGCAACCCACGAAAGTTCAGTCAAGATCATAAAGTGATGCAGACAGGGTGCTTGAGTGGGCAAGAAAAGCAGAGGTTGCAGACAACATACAACGTCTTTTTCGGTTCTCCCGTGGCGGATACAAGAAGACAAAGTGAAGTACTGGCAGAAGTCGACATCCGCCTCATCACTCCCATCGCAGCCCGCTGTTCCTTCAAAACGAGAAAGGATGCGCGCCTCTTTCTACCTACTTTGTCTACCGCTTCTGTGGTCCATGCTGATCACCTTTGCGTTATCGGCTTCATCAACCTACGAGCCTAGCCGATACGACAAAGTCATGTACAAGGCTGCTCTGCTCAGGTACAACATTGCGCACGGTCCGGCGAAACTGGATCCCGTGCAGGAATTTGATGCTAAACTACAACAAGAATGGCGCAAGGGAGGTATGGAAGACCGATGGCGCCAAAGGGCCCAAGACAAACGTGTCATTCTTGTTGGGCGCCGCCGTCCTCTCCCTTTCCTTTTCCCTTTCCCCCCGTTTCCGAAATCGCAAAACCAGGTGGGAGAGCCTCTCCACTGGAAATCTCAGTATTCACATCACCACTCGTGCTGTGCTGATCCGAGATGAAAACGAGGATCGGTTGTCCGGGCAATGTGCTGTGCAGCCGGTGTTCGAAGATCCCCACATTCTCGAGCCCCTGGCCGAGGATCTTGAACTGAGCAACCAGATGCTGTGGGTATGAAGCGCCCCCACGCAACTCTGCTTCGGTGGACACGTTCGTTCCCACACAGCAAAGTGAGCCAGGGTGGATTTCTACCTCATCGCTGAGGTACGCCACTCGATGTTCGAGCCAAAGGAATTCCAAAGGAACGTGGGACATCCTCGTCTCTGAACGCCTAAAAAGCTCATGGTTACTGAACGAGCCACGTTCGCCCCATCAATCGCCGTCCACCATCTCACTGCTCTCCGCCCTCAGGATGGTCAAGCCAGTCCTCATCCCAGCAGCCGTTTCTGCGTTGCTGACCACCCTTCTCCCTTGTATACTCGCTGTCATGTCGGACATCGACCACAACTACTGGATTCTAGCAACGCAGAAATACATCAAGTCCCCAAACTCCCAAGAGATCCCTTTTGCGTCGTTCAGAACAAATCTCAACTCGTTCAGCCACATCAAGGACCTTGAAAGTAAAGCTTTGAATCAAGCCAGGGCCGTCGGTGTTCTTCTCATAGCGAGGGTAAAAGTTGAGCCCTCGAGCAAGAAAGAAGGCAAAGGCGAAACTTCAGCAGAGATAGAAAGGGGGGCCGCCTCTCGACAGCGGCAGAAACGCTCAACAGGGAGCGTATCTACTTTTCGAGCATCATCACGCCCGAAGACAAACTTCACGTGGAGTTGGGCCTGAAAGACGAATGGGCTTTTGCATTCTGGAAGCACGAAGACGACATTTCTCGCTTGCTGCATATCGACACGCTGAGGCTAGGCGGCGGAGAATGGCAGCTTGAAGATCTGGGCAAGGTTCTCCGGCACCATTGACAGCCACGACATGTCCATAATAGCTACCTCCGCTGGTCACTTTTTTCATAGCGCAAGAAACATGTCCAATCTAGTGATTGTGCTGCTCCGTCATACGTGAGAGAGACTAGCAAACAGAAGACGAAGAAGAGGAAAGGAAAAGAGAGCTGGAAATGCGCTCGCCCTTACCAAATGAAGACCTTCGGACTTGGACGGTCCACCAAGCCACATTGGGTCCTGCGCGAACAACGCCATCGCTTCCATCGAAATGCAGCTGTGGTGATCACTGCTGAGATCAAGATGTGATTATCCAATGAGGTGCTTTGATTCACGAGCCTGCGCTGAGGGAGAAAGAAGGGCCTGAACTGAAAGCCTGCGCCAACAAACGAAGAAGCGCTGGCACCGAACCATGTCCGAGATCGGCGCAACTCGAGGTACAACGCATTGTAAAAAAGAGAGAAGCTGGGCGCTTTTGCTGAGTTGACTGAGCTTTCCAGTCGGACACCGTACCGCCGATGTTGTCGAAGAAGAGGGAAGCTGGGCGCTGTTGCAGCGCTTTGATCAGACAAAGCATGCGGGTGCTAAAGGTACAAATACCTACCCTCTGAACCAACCTCATCCCCCCGCTTTCCAGCCTCGACCGGTTCTTGATCCTAACCCTTTGGTTTCAACATGTCCGCTGCTCCCAACACTGTAGGTATGTTTGTGACTTTCAGCCTATAGGCACGATAGAGACTGATCGTAATTTTTTTTTTTTGTATCTGTATCTTACACTCTTCAGGTCGCTCTGACCGTTGTCGCCCCAGCTCCCGATGTGGACACGAAGCAAAGCGACTCAAACACTCAAGCTCTGGTCGCCAAACCTTCCAAGGAGCAGTTGCGTGTCGAATACTGGTGGGAGGAAGTGAAAGGAACTCCGACCAACCTCAGCGTGGAGTACCTTCTCGATCTCAGCACTCCGTGGACGGCTCAGGCCTTCAAGCACGTTTTCGCTCCTCACGATTCCGCTTTGGCATCTCGTCAGACCATGAACCTTACCATGAAGGAAAGGGCCGAGATCATTTTGGAGATCAGCGAGACGTTCAAGACGATCAGTACCTCCTCGGCCCTCAAGCAGCCTTGTGTTTCCTTTGTCGGTCAGGAGGTTCACTTGGCTTCTCTCGACGGACCTCTCCTCGAAGCTTTCTGGAAGTCGCCTCCCGTGTTCAATGGTCATCTAATGAAGTTCGTATCCCGCGGTCTTCCTTTCGCTAGTATTTCGACCTGGTACGCCGTGAACATTGCCGCAATGTCTCGCGATGGACTGATCCGCAAGATCGATGAGGCTACCAGGGACGATATGGAGCTCGTGCTTGCGAGCTTGTACCAGGTCAAGGGTATTCCAGGTAGCCCCATGTTTGGAGGCGATGTCTATGTCTATAGTTCGTACACCGGCGGATGCACTCGATACTTTATGGGTACGTCCCTGCAGCCTGTGGTCTACACCTAGAGCTCTTTACTTCGGCTCCATCAGGCCACCTGTACTACTACATAGCCACTCACCTCCAAGATCAACATTTCTGCTAGCTTCGTCCATTGTCATCCCCACTTGTACCACTCACACATCACTCTCTCGAACGAATTCTCACGCATCGAATTGCTCGTCTGCAATGATCCAAACCTTCATCCTCCTCGCTTCGCCTGATGAGCTTGCACGTGATTCTCGACTGAGCGCATCTTTGCCTCCAATCAATGTACATGGAACTTAGAAGGACGAGATCCATTAAATGAAAAGCATTAATGTGGGCGGTCGATGCGTAGAACTCATGCGCAGCCGTTTTCATTCAAATGCAACTCAGCATCAGGGGCACACGACGCCAAAAAGATTTTTTTTTTTTTTTTTTTTTTTTTTTTTTTTTTACAAGAATTGCTCCATGCCGGGTTGGTATGCCTTCGAGATCCTGTTCAGCCCGGAAGCTCAACAAACGCTAGCTAACTATGCTGGATAAAGAACGGCCTGCGGGTCCTAGGCACATCAATCTCGTTGCTAAACATCAAGACTTGATCCGAGAAGACTGGTCCGCCGGGAACGCCGCTGACCTCGTGAAACCTAGCGTAAGCGAACTGCAGACCGATTTCGCTGGACAGCGCTACAGCGTCAGGCGCATACTGCCCCTTAAATGCCTCTACGAAAGCGACCCTCTTCAATGCGGTCCCCTCTTTGAAACTTGAGAAGTGCCGGACACAAGGTAAAACGGGCACTTCCTTGGCACTGACAAGAAGTGCTTTTGGCGCAGGTGTTTCAGACTTTACTGTGCTGTCCTTTGAAGGCTTGACCAGCGTTTGCTTGGTGGCCGTCTGCGAACCAAAGTTGCACAAATATGAGTGAGAACATCCACATCAAATACCGTAAATGATCGGGCCAGTATACTTGCCTCCTTTGCCTCGGAGCTTGGCATTGGGGAAGCTTGATTGACCGACATGGTTGCGCGTGAAGAGCTTGATCGATGCGGAAGGACGAGAGGCAAGGTCTGTAGAAAGGCGGGGACAGAAACAAAGGAAGCTTATGTACCCGTTGATATGTTGAACTCGGCCAATTTTGCAGCTGAGAATGTCGCCGAACACTTTCGACTAAGCCTTCATTTCACCACAGAGCTCAACGGTGGGAGTTGAAGCTGCACAAGACGCCTCCCGCATGTTGTGTCTCACCGGAAGACGCCACTGTTCATCCAATCCCCGGTCCGGGAGGGGGCACGGCTTCGACATTGGTAAGCCTCTGGACGAAAGGGAGTTCGAAGGAATGCCCTTGGAAACGAGCTTCATGGGCTTATAGCAAGCGACAGGAGGAGCCCTCGCCCTTTCGCACGAGTAGCATGAGTTGGTGCAGCCTCGAACTTGCCTTAGTGCCCGTAGAACACCGTGAAACGAGACCGCGAAAGTGAGTCAGTGCAAACCGCGAAAGCAATTGCAAAAGAGAGTACAGTACCTGTCAGAACGCTAATCAACTCCTTGGGGGGCGTGTCAATTTCGGCGAAATTTTGCTCGCGACGCGTCGCGATGGACAAAGGGCTGATAAGACACTTGACAACAGCGAGGTGTCAAAAAGCTGATCGGCGGTGCACAGACATGCAGGCGTGCAGGCGTGCAGATTTGAAATGAGGTGTGTGTGTCGCGAGCCTGATCTCGGGGCAAAGTGTCACGAAGCTGATCTAAGCGCTATCAAATGTGTGTCAGATGGTTGATCCTTCCTGGTATGTGTCGTTGGGCTCATCGCGATCACCACCTCATCAGGTGTCGTTTCCAAGATGTAGCATAGCAAGCGAGGGAGGTGGAAAGGGATATAAGCACGGTTGAGAGGCAGCGATGGTCGAGTTCGTTTGCTCCCAACCCAACACCTCTCACACACACACACGAACACACTCTACAAAACACGCTCTACAAAAGCTTACTCTGCAAACACACTCTCTGTAGCAAAAGAAAACCGCAGCAATGTTGACCATGATCACAGCTCCACGCTACCCAACCTCCGCCGGCACCGAGCCGCAAGAGCCGATGCTCGTCGTTGCACGAACCATCATCACTGTCATCCCTCATCGTCGCACCCCCTCGACCTTCTCTTCCACCTCCACCGCTTCTTCCGCTTCCACATCTTCTTCTTCCGCAACATCCTTCTCCTTTGCAAGCGCAGAGAAGGCGTCTCTTCTGACGACGTCGGTGGTCAAGAAAGCCTCCAGCGCAATCTTGAACTACGGTTCGATGCTCAAGCGTTCCAGAGCGGAGGGTCGAAGGGTACAGCTCAAGCAGTCGATTTCTCGACCTGTGTCTCACGACTCTCAGTGGTTCGAATGTGGTGAGGAGAAGGAGGGAGAGGGGGGAGGGCAGGCGGAAGAGATGGAGCGTAGTGTGGGGAGCGTCTACTCGACTCGAACTTGGGGAGGGGAGATGAAGCGAGAGCTGAGCAGGGTCGGGGACGCGTTCGAGTACGACGATGTTAGGAGCTCGGTTCGGACGTTTGCTTCTAGCGAGAGGAGCTACACTTTCTTCTAGTCCTGCTCGTACTAGCCTTCCGCTTTTTTTTTTCTAATGATGTATTATACTGCTCGTTTGGTAAACAGTTTTCCTTGTTCGAGGTGGTATCATGGTATCGAAATCTACAGCACTCGTCAACTCCACGCCTTGAGCTTCTCCTTGAGCCGTGCCAACCCACTCGGCTTCTCTTCGATATCGGCTTCCTCACCCGCATCGGTCTCATCCTCAACGTCCTTCTTCGAGCCCAGACTCAACTTCTGCTTAAGCCGGCTAGCCAACGACTCCTTCCCCACACCCTCTTCTCCATCCTCATCACCTTTCGCCCCGGTACGATTTTTCTCCTTCTTCCGGTCCTGCTTCTTGGACGACTTGGTTTTGCTCATCATCTTGCCGTACTTTTCCATGCCGGCCAGCAGCAAGAGACTCTTGGAGAGCGTGACGCGTTCGAGGTCGACTCCCGAGTCTTGAAGCTTCTTGACGAAGTATCGGAAGTGGGCGGTGCCAGCGCGGTAGTGGCCGGAGAGCGGACTGAGACTGGTCAGGGTGCCGTTGTCGACTCTGAGCAGACCGGCTGAGAGAACGCGACCGCCGTAGAGGAAGGAGGAATGCTGGAAGTAGCCGGTCTGCTTCAAGCCGACGTAGAGCTCGTGGCGAGAGTTGAAGACGTAAATCCACGTGTTGTTTCCGATGGTCTGCAGAGAGGGAGGAGTGGAGGGTAAGGTGATCAGTATGCAAAGTGAGTAAGGGTTGAGAGAGGATGCGAAGGGGAAGGGGGAGCTTACTTTTCCAAGGAGCATATCGGACCAGTTGGAAGAGTTGAGCGCATCGAGGTGGCGCGACTTGCCGCTGCGCTTGGACTGATAGTGTTGGGCTTCTTCTGCTTTTTCATCCTTGGACATTTCCTCGGCTTCGCTGGAGGAGGAAGAGGAGGACGTTCCGTCGAGGGAGGAATCGAGAGAACTCTCCGAGACGCCACGCTGGAGAGCCCGATGCTTGCGTTCCTTGCGAAGCTCTTGCTGCTCCTCTTCCCCGATGTCGACGATGCCTCTTCCTTTACCGAGGTCCTTGTGCTTGTTGCGCTTGGTATCAATAGGCTTACCGTTCCTACGCCAGATGAGCTTGCCGTCTTGAATGTCGACAATGTAATTTCGTCGCTGTTCGGAGCTGAGGTAGATGACACATTCGGAGTCGAGACACTCGCGTGGGCAGTCGTAGAGGCTCACATTTTTGCCATCGCCTTCGTCGAGCCATCTGAAAAAGTTATCGTGGGTATCGGCCTCTTGCCACGCTTGGTGGTAGTATTTGAGGTTGGAGCCGTAACGATGCTTACGATCGACCATCTCGAGCCAGTATTGTTCTTCCATCATCTTGCTGAGCTCTTGGGCCTTGCCACCGCGCGTCCACCACTCGATGAGCTTGAGACCCTTCTGCTTGCCTTGAGCGATGCTTCGGATGTTGTCGACCTTGTCGCCGTCCTGTCCGCCGGGGACATCGCCGACCTTTGTGTCGGCTTCGACGATTGAGTGCTCTTCTTGCTGCTTCTTGGCAGGTTCCAGAGATGGACCGCCTTCGACAGGCGCATCCGTGCGACCGTTGCCGTGCTCGCTCTCTGGTGTCGCATCCATCTTTTCACCACCGGAGAGTTGGCCGGCTAGGAGCTTGCCTCGCTTCCATCGTGAGGAAGCATCGTTGCGGCCGGTATTGGAGTGCTTGTTTGCCTGTTCGAGACGCATGCGGTGTACTGCATCTGACCAGCGGGTGTCTGCCGAGATGTTGCATCCGTCGAGCTGCCTTCTTGTGCGGTAGCCGCGGTAGTTGCGCTGGATGAGGAGGGCGGCAGCTTTGTCCTCGTCGTTGTTGTGATTGTGCTCGTGTTGCTGAGGCATGGTTTTGCTTTCATCCTGCCCGGACTCCTGCTTGTTATTGTTGTCAGTGGACGTGGTGGATGGTGTTAACTTGTGAGCAGGGGTATCGTTGGCTTTGAGCGACTGCTGAGCCTGGATGACGGGAGGTATGGTGCGGACTTGTGTTACGGTCATGTCGAATACTTGAGTGATGCCAAAATGAAGGGTATCGATGATGGTGAAGGTGAAGCAGGAAAGGGAGATAAGAAGGGATGGCTGCTAGCTAGCTAGTGAGCTTGGCAAGTTGAATGTGCCCCGTTCCAATCGCAACGAGGATAGGGGCGACAACGACGACGATTAGATTTGTGATTGAGGTCGCACAAGATCATATCGGCGCAATCATGTCAACGGGTAAAAAAAAAAAATCAAGCTCGCGTGGACGATTTTTAAAATCCGGTGAGTGTTAAGTTAGTTATTCTTTCCCGACATCCGACATCCGACATCCGACATCCGAAATTTCAACTGGTCTTCTTGAATTCGGTGCAACCTCGGACCTTGCGACTTTCCGCACTTTCACAGCAACGAAGCAACGAGCGCAGCGACGGCAGGAAGCTGGAAAGCAGAATGTCGACAGAGACAGTCAAAGTCAACGTCGAGTTCGGCGGAGGTAACGAACTGCTGCTGACCCCACCGCACGAGAAGAAGCACAAGCTGACACTGCCGCGGAACGATGCAGCTGGCAACGTAACCAACGTCACCTTTCTCATCGAATACATTCGCAAGAACCTCATCACCGAGCGCGAAGAGCTGTTTGTCGATGGCGATTCAGTGTAAGTCGGAAGCACCTTTCGTCGAAGCTACTCAGGTGTCTAGCATGCTGACCTCTGCTGTTTGTTTTGTTTCAGTCGACCGGGCATCCTCGTGCTCATCAACAACCGAGACTGGGAGTTGGAAGGAGAGGGCGACTACGTCCTGCAAGATGGCGATGAGATCGTCTTTATCAGCACATTGCATGGAGGTTGAGCTCCAGTCAACAACCTTCTCCCTCTCTCTGCTTGCCATACTTGAACAGCTCGATTCTCGCACTTTTCAACCTCTGCATCACCACTTTGTAGCATAGATACGGTCTCATATGGTCACCTGAACACCTTGAGCCTTTCCCACACAACAAGAACATGCCCTTCCTATATTTGACAAATCTCTTGTCCTTACTAGTCTCTTGGGAGCTTATTTGCTTTCATGGCGAGGGTTCTACGCCTTGCTTGCCACTCTTCCTCCCTTCATCTGCTCGCTTTGGGCAGAGCCATCATGGACAAAATTGTGGACAATGGTCGACGCGATAAACATCGATCGCTCTCTGCATCTGGGCTTGGATGCTGTTGATCAACAAGACGGGCTCAAGTTGTGTGCGCGGTCTCGACTCGCTGCTTGTCGCTCGAAATTGAATGCCTCAAGTCTCCAGCACCGGCAATTCGGGCAGCAAAGCACTCTACATTCATGTGTTTCTGCAGTCTTCTCAGAGCGAGTGGTTGTTGTCGACATGGGGCTAAAGCAGATGGGATCATCAGGTGAATTAATTGCACGTCCAAATCGTGTGTAGACATGGGATAGCAATGAGACAATTTTCCGAGTCTTCAACGAATCGATGCGAGTGTGACTGAACAGGTCGCAAAGAGTCGTTCGGATCATGCGGAACACGATACCGCTGCAAAGAGCGGAATGCAAGCGCAGCAGTGAGATTCACCGCCGCGTACAGTGCCAAGCAAGAAGGCGCGTGTTCGACCTTCGCCTTTACTTTCCAAGCACGCACTTGGAGTAGATGTCCTTGAGCACCCTAGAGTCCAAGTAAGCCGTCACCTTTTTGAGCGGCGTCCAAGCGATGTTACCCTGCGCATCCGAAGCCAAATCCTTATTGACCGTCTGCATGGTCTTACCGTCCTTGAGAATGCGAACGAAATGCTGACCTTTCTGCTCGTACACCTCGATGACCACCTCGGAACTCATCGCGGGCCACTTGAACTGACCCGCAAGACCCAACGACTTGTACAGTCGCACCATGGTTCCATCGTGACCGACGTAGTACTTGAGCTTGTACCTGTCCTCTCAGCTCACAAACCTGTTGAGATTGCGGCTGAGTTCCTGGACGAACACGCCGGAGCCGTACTTGACGTAGTCGTCGGCGCTGGCGCCCGAGTTCCAGATGTAGTCGTACTCCCAGTAGCCCTCGTTGTACGCTTGGTTGGCGAGGTCTTGCGAGATGCTTTGACCCGTGGCCCGGGTTCTTGGGCAGGTCGTGACCGTGGCACTGACGCGAAGCCATGGCGTCAAAGTGGTGGTCGATCCAGCTGTTCCATCCGCTCTAGCTCGCTGTACCCACGACGTTATTCAACGCAGCAAACAGCGCCAACTTGCTGTTCAGATGATCGTTCCAAGCAGGCAGGGACTGTTCGTAGCTGCGGAAGCCGTTGGCGTAACCGCACGAGTAGTTGGGTACGATGTCGTCCATGTTGCTCGGCTGCGTGTGGACGGGGAAGTTGCCCGGCGAGGTCCAGCCGTCCATGCCCGTCAGCAGCCCACCGGACACCTGGTAGGTGCGGGCGCTGTTGGAGGTGCGGAAGTAGACATCGCGCTGGTTGATCCCCTGGTGAAGCAGCGGGTTGCGGCCCCAAGGTCCGTACACGCTCCAAAAATCGCGGCCGTGCTGAATGCTATCGCGCAGACCATCGGCGGTCAACGTGCCCTGATCGCACGTTCCGTTCCAGATGATGCTGTTCAAAGGATGCCAGCTAGGGTTCTCGATTTTGCGGTAGATGCCGTGGCCTTGAAGGTTGGCATCTTGGTCAGCGCCGACGCCGTACGAGATTTGCTGGTAGTTGGAGCAGTCCCACCCCGAAGCGGGGTTGAAGACGTTTTCGTCCGGGTAGAGATTGTCCGGGGTACGCTTGTGATGACGTTGGACGACGTTGACAAAGACGAGCTTGGCGTCTTTGGCTTGCGGGGGGCGCTCGTAGTGATTGGCGTTGACGTGGGAGGCGTTGCAGTAGTTGTACGTGTCCCAAGGAAGGCTGGCAGGGGTGACACTGGAAGTGAACACGCCAGGGAAGGGCGTGACCGAAGCGTTGGTGCTCATGTTGCTCTTGAAGATCGACTTGGCGAGGAAGCTTGCGAAGATGTTGGCGAGTGAAGGAAGCATGGTTCCGCCACCACCGATCCCGGCTATTTATCTCTGTTCCGACCCCGCCTGTCCCCCTGGACCAGCGTATGTTTGCTGTGAGGTTTGCTGTCATGCACGCCGGAGGACAACAAGACAGCCGTTTGCCGTCTTCGCTGTATGCTGTATCGAATAGCATGGACGAGCAAAGACAACGTGGACGCACCTTTTTTCCTAGCCGAGATCCTCACAATACTGTACCCTTCGGCGCATCCCAGCCCGGTGCAGCTGCACAACGTCGATCTTTCCATCGTTACCTTGACTCGGAGGGGCGATCCCATCTGCATCGGTCAACGAACGACGACGCCGAGCAAAAACAAGTCAGACACGTGCGCCACGCCATTCGCCAAAAGTTGCCAAAGGTGGTGTTGAAGTGGAAAGCAGCATGAATGAGAATGTTGGCGGCGAGCGTTGGTCTATGCTCAAAATGCAGGGTCCTTACGAAGGCTCATGCGCGCTCGCGAACGTGCTCGCAGTTGGCCGGCGTCTTGAGCGACCTCACCGCCGGCGAAAATTTCTTCGAAGGCACCGACCAGCCTGAGAAAAAGAAGAACGTGTACCTCACTGAGACCAGCACCTTTCAAACGGTCCTTTGAGCTCGCTCACCACAAATCAGGCATACCAGGTTGGAGCCGACAGGTCGTACCTCGGACAGCCGTCGGACCGCGTCTCGCCGCGTGCGTACCTCTTGACCGGCGCACGCGCTCTCCCAACCCCGAGCCTTTACATATAGCACACCGTAGGTGGAACGAGGGTATACAGTTAACGACAGTGGTGACTAAAGGTACAGAGGCATGGAACTAAGACGACGCCTTGGCAGTCGCATTTGGAGCAGTCGGACCCGACTGATAGTGTACGTCGTCAAACTCTTCATCGGTGAGCTGTTCCTGTAGCTCAATGCCCGCATGCTTGCCTCCCAATCCACGACGCTTCGCAAAGTGCCAGCCATCCGAGTAGGGTGGCACTCGCATAGGCAGCAGGATGGTATGCCATCCAAACGGCGAGCCCGGACCGACATTGAAGAACAACTCGATGTTACGTCTTCTTCCAACGTCGTACACGTTGACAAAATCCTGGCCGCGCTTCTTTGCCAGCTCACGGTAGTGTGCGTTGTCCTGCGACTCGACGCTCGTCTCTCCCCTCGCGACCAAGATCATCTGCCATCCAGCCATGACTGCCAACGCCAGCCCCATCACGAGCGCCAAGATGAACAAGAGCATGACCAGCACCCTCGGCGTGTACGTATACGGCCAGCTGGCACTCCAGCTCAACGACCTCTTCATCACCCCTACGCCCGAATAGAGTACAACGCCACAGCCAAAGCTGAGCCACGCCATGAACAGCACAAAGTAGCGCTCGTTGCCAAGGCCGACACACTGGTTGAGCCAAGGACAGTGGTGGTCGAACTTGAGCGTACACGTCTTGCATGCCCGGCAGTGGTGGGATCGTTCGGGCTTGGGAGGTGCAACGAGGGTTTCGGATGCGGTCTCGCCAAGCCAGCGACGCACCTCTGCTTCGCCTTCGTCAATGTCATCAGGGGAAAGCTTCGAGTCGAAGGTCTGGGAGGGCTTGTTGGTTCGGATCTGCTTCTCGATCTTGCGCAGCTCGGGTGGGAGCACGGTGAGCGCTTTGACGAGGGGGATTTTGGGGCACTTGCGACACATGCCAGCGAGGGGGAAGAGGTCCTCGTCGTCGTGGTCGATTTCTTCTTCATCTTCAGCCTCCAGCTCAGGCGCTGCGGTGTCCTGACTTGGACCAGTGGCACGGGCAAAGAGAGGGTTGCTCGAGGGTTCGTTGTCGAGCGGGGCAGGTGTGGAGACGAGGGCGGGGTCGAGATCGTGGATGGAGAGCGGGAGGTCGCTCTTGGAATGATTGCGTGGCGTGCCAGTTTCGCTGCTTGTTGAGGATCGGTGTGAGGAGGAGAACGAGGCGTTTGCAGCAGGCGAGGATCTAAGCCCGGCTGTGACGGAGGCTGATCTGGCCCTGTTGCTGTCGAGCCCGTCCAAGGCCTTGTTGAGTTTCCTGAGATCGGCCACGGACGAGACTCTGACTGGTGCGGCTGGTTCGGGCTGCTCGTGCGCCAAAGTATGCCCCGTTGTGCTTCTAAGATCCAACACCTTGGGTCCTGATGCCGTGGCTGCTCTGGCTCGATACCTCGCCCACCAAATATGACTGCCTGGACCACTCCGTCTTTCGGGAAAAGCGTCGCCGAGCCCGTCGCATACGGATCCAGGCGGGACGGTGCAAGCCATGTAATAGTGCCATCCGATGCTGTAGACGATCAAGAGACAGGCGGCCAACCAAGTGAAGAAGCGGAGAGTGGCTATTGGATCCTTGACGGTCGAGTCGAATAGTGTGGGGACCAAACCCAGGGTAATATGTGCTGGAGAGTAGGTGTGAAAGAGGTTGGCCAGCTCTGTTGGAACGGGGGCGAGCTCGAGGAACATGGTGGTGAAAAAGGTCCATATGCCGCCTGCTACGAGGGTGATGCAGATGGCGACAAAGACGGGCCCTACACATCCTGTGAGCCAGTCGGCGGCTCGTTCGACGCGACGGAAGGACGAGTGGACGATTTGAGCGATTGCGCGCATGTTGACGACAAGACGCTGGAGGGTGAGGGTGATGGTGATTCGTGCCTGGATCGAGGTGAGAGTGGTGGTGGATGTCGATATACAGATGCAGATACAGTGTCGTTGGGAACGGGTCTTGAAAGCAAATCAGAGTCGGTCCAGGATGAGGCGCTGAAGAGAGGTTGAAGCCAGCTGAAGGATGCGGTTGACCGTGAGGAAAAGGGAGGATGCAAGCAAATAAGAAACTGTGTGGGGCAGCAACGAAAAGTGGGCCTTTGGGACAAGAAGGCGTTTTTGCTGGGTATGCGTTGCGTGGGTATAGCGAGTTGAAGGCGCAACAAAAGGAAATGAAGTTCGTGACGAGTCGAAGCGTGGAGAGACACAGGGAGGGAGGGAGAGAGTGGTTGGAGATGAAGATGAAGGAAGAGAAAGATGGACTCGGTGGTGTCAGCGTGTCTCGATTCGCTCGCCCTTTGCAATGCTGAACAGCATGACAGCTCTCTCTATTTTCGCCTGTCAAATCTGTCAGCCGATCCCCCTTTTCCTTTTCTTCCCCGGAAGAGAGAGAGAGAGAGAGATTTTCGGATTTTCGGATTTTCCGTTTTTTTTTTTTTTTTTTTTTTTTTTTTTTTTTCAGAGCAGAAAAATCTCAGCCCACTTTTGGTCGCGTGCCACTGAAGGCCAAGTCAGCAGGTACAGCTGAGTAAGCAGCATGATTCGAGGGATGGACCCTTTTCGACAACATGACCGACACCCGATACCGCATTGCGGGCAAGAGTCACGGGTCACCCGATTAGACTCGAGTTGGAGAAACCCAAAAACGAGGGTTGCAAGAGAACAGAGTGGCGGTGCATCGCCGATGGCTATACGGCGACAATCCGCGCTCAGTCCGCCGCAAAATGTGCTTATTCGCATGACAGCCAAAAGGGCCTAAAATCCGAGACACGCGAGCATTTTGACTATCTGCTGACTCAGAAGTCGCCGCGAGCCATGATCTGTCTCACTCTTTCTATCTCTCTGTCGCTGTGGAGCACCACTTGCGGTCATGCGAGACTGCTGCATTCGTCGACCATGGCCACTCTCTGTACAAAGAAAAGTCTTTCGTCACAGCTTGGTATCGCCCCTCGAAGGCAGCACCCAACCGGCTTTCCGGATGGCGGTCGAGTTGATCTCGGCGATGTTTCTCAACCCAGCGACGTTCATAAGGATGTCAAACTCGGCCAGCAAACTCCTGAGGACATGTCGCACCCCCTCTTCACCCTGGATCGACAATCCATAGATCCAGAGTCGTCCGACCATGACAGCTTTAGCACCCAATGCCAGCGCTTTCAAGCCGTCGTTGGCCCCTCGCACGCCAGAGTCGAACAGGATCTCCATATCCTTCCCCACCGCGTCCACGATCTCGGGTAGCGCTTCAAGAGACGAGATACTTCCATCGACTTGTCTGCCTGCGTGGTTTGAGACTACAATGCCATCGCATCCAGCTTCCCTGGCTTTGAGTGCGTCAGCCGCCGAAAGAATGCCTTTGAGCAGGAACGGTTTGTTGTTCGAAATGCGTTTCCACGTGGCAATCACCCACGGCAGCTTGTCCCATGAAACGGCCTTGCCGTGCCAGATCTGGTCGATCCACGTCCGACCTGCCGCTTTGACGTCTTTGTCTTTATCGATGCCTCTCTCCTTGAGAATCTTGTTGAACACCGGATCGGTGAATCCCATATCGTTGCCAATTCCCTTGTAAAAGCCGTAGTTGGCAAGCGCAACGTCGAGGTGTCTCCAGGCAAGCTGCCACGTGTCCAGCGTCAAGATGCATGCTTCGAAGCCTGAATCGTGCGCGCGTTGCAGCAGCGATACCGCCAGCTCATCCTGGTGCGGCAAGTACAGTTGGAACCACCTCAGTCCCTCTGCGTACTGTGCACCTTTGCCGCCTTCCACTCCCTCCCTCGCACCCGTTCGGTTAGATTCAGCCGCAGCTTCGATCGCCACACTCCCCGCTGTAGAGAGCGTGTAGGGGATACCCAGTTCACCAGCTACCTTGGCAACGGGCAACTCTCCCTCCGGGTGGTAGATCTTGCTGATCCCGATGGGCGAGATGCAGAACGGCGTGCTGAGCGTCTTGCCGAACAGAGTGGTTGTGGTGTCGCGCTGGTTCGTGTCGACGAGCATACGAGGGACGATGTTGTACGTGTCGAATGCGGTACGGTTGCGGGCGTGGGTGGTGCCCAGTCCCGCATTGCACGATGCGTAGCTCCACCCGCCCGCAGCGAGGCGCTCGCGTGCCAGACGTTCCAGCTCGTCGGGATGTGTGTTGAACGGTGGCAGTTCGTGTGATGCGGTGCCGCGTTCGAACCATTCTCGTTGGTAGAGCGACCAGTGCGGCGTTGTTCGCTTCGGAAGGTTGGTGGGGTCCATGATGGCAGCGTCGTTCTCCGATGCTGGTGGTGAGAACAGGCAAAGCAACGCAGACGGATGTTATATATCCTTCAATAGGGACGAGCCTGAATGCACACTGACCCGCCTCATCGCTTCGAGAGGCAACACTGCTAGAGCGGCGCAACGTCGGCCAGTCCGTCAAAAGCTGAGTAATAGCATGACCAAGCAGCGCATCGGCATCGATGCCTCTCGTCCATGCGTGCATCTGTGTTTCGGCGACTACAGTACTTTTTTTTTCCACATTTTTTCGTCCGCAATTTCCGGTCTTCCTTTTTGCTGCCGAATCGTTAATCTTCACAACAGTGACGTGCAGCTCCTCTCGGCTCCAGGAACGTCAATCGCCGTCTTGCTTCACCGCCGACCGGCGGCTTTAAATAGTCGAAATCGAGAACTAAGCGGCCCCGATGCTCGATCCAGCAGTGACACACGGTAACAAGATGAAGCGCGATGCACAGCCGATCGATTTGCGGTAACGTCTATTGTACAGCTGCGGTTGGTTGCAACGTCAGCTGGCGCCCGTTGAGCATCCATTCGCGCGGAGGAACCGCCTTGGCCATCGTCGACTTGACCCTCGCGATCGCTTTCCCCGTCACCCCTCTACGCAAACCATCGTCCGTGTCGTTCTTGACAAGCATCGAGCCATCTACTCCCACAAACGGATCATTCTCCTCTTCCCTTGCCAACTCAGTCTCCGCTGCAGCTGTCTCCTGCTTTGCCACCGCTAGCTTCGGCCGGCTGACCTTGGTATGCGTCTTAGCCTTGTGCGTCTTCATGTCCAGACTCAACACTTTGGCCGTCCTCTGTGCATCGCTTGCAATCGTCTTGGCTTTCTGTAATGCGCCGTGCTTGCCTATCACCGGTCCTGCGTGCATAACGTTCGTCGTTGCGGAACCAGCCTCCATGCCCAGTTTGGGAAAGAGCGCAGCTTCCTCTTCTCTTGCGCTTCTGGCGGAAGCTTTGTTGAGCTTCTTCTGTTCGCGCTGCAGCTGGATCTGCAACAATTGCTGTTCAAAGAGGATTTCTCGCTCGGCGCTGAGTTTGGCGACGAGGTCGGACCGTGCTGCCGCGTCGATCAGGGGCGATGCAGAGCAGGATGGGCACGACGAGAGTGGACTGAGCGGTGAAGGGTGGATAGCAGAGCAGAGGATGAGTCCGCAAGAATAGCACAGCGGGGCGTGAGGTGCCAGCGCGTGTCGACGTCCTTGACAGAAGCACATCTTGCGATTAATGTCGGCCGAAGAAGAGGAAGTTGAGCTCGATGTTGAGGTGAGTTCCTTGATGACAGCATCGATGGCGAGCATTTCGGCCGTCGGTGGTGGAGATGGGTGTGATTTGGCTTGTGATGTTGCTGATGCGGACGTTGGCGGCTCATCGCTGGTGATCAAGGCTACTTGGGTGGTCTCGACGGGAGCCGCTTCTACGACTGCGTGGGTGTCTGTGTCAGCTTGAGCCAGTGGTGTGCTAGTCCCCGATGCTCCCTGCTTGGCCCCCGGCTGCTTTGCCTTCTTGCCCTTGGCCGTTCCAGCAAAAAACTCGTCTTCATCCTTCTTCTTCCTGTACACGGTCCCCATACCACCAAACGCCTCTGCCAGCTTTGCCATTTGCTCCTCTGCATCCAGATCCGCATCCTGAATCTTTCTAGGGGCAAGCGCCTGCCCGATACCCGCTCGCTCCGACAGCGTCTTCTTTCCTCGCTTCTTCTGACCCGCAGGCTGTGCTGCACCCGCACCTGTCGCCGCGGTGGGTAGAGTCGGCGTCGTTGATCCAGACGCGCTAGCTTGTTGCGGGAATCGAGAGCGGGCAAAGTCACGCACGAACGATTTGGCTAGCCCAGTATCGGTACCGACCAGACCTTGCAGATGCGTGCGCAGTGACGCTTCATCGTCGAATGAGTCGAGAAATGGTAGGATCTGTGTCTTGACTGTCTCCTTGTCTAGGCCGAGCAGCGATACGAGCTGGTCGATCCATATTGAGCTGCCTTTCGCCATGTTGCTGTGTGTTTGAAAGGGGTTGGTGGTGGTCAAGTTGTAGGAAGCGAGAATGCGCGAAGGAAAAGCTGAGTTGTGCGCAGCTCGAGCGTGCCCCGTGTTGGTGTGGAGGAATCTTCTAAATCGGGATCCGGCATTCATTCTCTCATCGGGCGATTTTGCTGAAAAGTGGAGGGAAACATCGGCGTTTCTTCTCATCCTCATCCTTGCTTCCTCACCTTCATATCTTACTCTCCATCAGGACCACATTGGTAGCATAGCAACATGGAATCGTCAATAGACCAAGTCGCCGCCAAGTGCGGAAAGCAGCTTGGTAAGTCACGCTGTCTTTCTCTCCACCGACCGTTGGTAGACTTGTAGCTCACATCAATTCTTCATTCCCTGCGTCGCCAACAGTCACCTTCCAGCGCTGCATTCTCGCCAACCAGCAGAACCCCGGAGCATGCGAACAATACAAAACAGAACTCTCCCGTTGCGCAGCTGCCGCTGTCCCACTGCTCAACGAGATCAAGAATCGATGCGTCGCTCAAGTCATTGCTTACGACAAGTGTCTCGAGCAGTACACTTCGAAGGGAGATGCCGAGCTGGAAAAGAACTGCACGCCCAAGCTGCGCGATCTCTGGTTCTGCACCGAAAAAGTCAAGCGCGAGATCGAGAGCAAGGACAATACCGAACTGCAGAAGCTCAAGCAGGCGGGTAAGGAGGCGCTGTCAAAGTAACACAGTCGACCAGAAGATCAAGGGGCTACTGAATGTGGTATTGCATGAGGGGTATTCGGCATATCAGGTATCGAAGCTTGTGTCGGGCTAGAGACGATCAGGGTTTTGTTCGTGATGATTACTGGATGTGATACGAGGATGAAAGCATTCGAGTGAAATCAGGCAGCGATGGGCGGGGCAGCAACGACGAGCCCGGTCGGCTGAGGCTTGGCAGCGTCAGCAGCATTTTCGTTTGTCTCTGCAACGGCGAAGTTCGAATCAACGGCACGAGGCGAGGCATCTTGATCGGCAGCTCCAGCAGCATCGCTAGCGGCTTGACCGACCGGCTGGTGTTTGGGAACCGACATCCTCTTCAACTTCTGCCAGACTTGCGGAGCAGATCGTTCACCTTGTCGTTCCTCGCTGTGTCGACGAGGAGCAGCACGGGACAAGCTGAAGCGTTTCACCAGCGATGTACGACGCGGACGACGTGGCGTTTCCTCCTCCTTGGTAGCTCCTTCGTCCACGACTGGGTCTTCAGGCGCAGCTGCGACCATACCAGTAGCCACATGACTCTCCTCCGTCTCCGGCGCCACCTGCTTGAACCCAAACCAGTTCGTTTCCGGCAGCACCGTCACGGTCAACACCGCCGTCAAACCGTCCACCGCAATATCATGATTCACCCCCTGCACACCTTGTGGCATCAGCCCAGCGACAAACTGCACCTCCGTCTGATACTTGGTAAACATAAAGCTCGTCTTCCCATCCTTTGCCTTGCCGAGCGCCTGTTTGACGAGCAGATTCCTGCCGACATTGTACCCGTTGGGAACGATCATGTGGTTCTTGCTGGCGGTCTCTTCCTTACTGGTGGCAAGGAACCACGCACCCGAACCTTGCTGCTGCCAGGCGCGGATATGGTTGCCGCCCACGAGCGATTCGATGCAAGTGCCGAAAACGTGGTCCAGCGGGGTGTATACTTGGCGGTAGATGAACTCCTGATCGCGCCAGCCGCGCGGGTCGACGTAGGCCTTTTGGTAGCCGCCAGCGTGCAGGCCCAGACACTCGCGGTCAAAGTCCAGTGCTCGACAGTACGTTTGGAAACCTTTCCATGTGAGGATGGCGGGGGAGGAGTAGGAGGAGATGATGACGTTGAGCGGTTCGTGTAGTCCATCACCGACCAGATCGAACGAGGTTCCTCCGTACACTCGCGGATCGACAAACCCGTACTGGTTAGCATCCACTAGCTGCGTCGAGGTGCTCGAAGGAGGCGAGAACTCAGGGATCGAAGTCTGCGCGCCGTACGTTACCTCGCTCACCTCTGCGAGAAGAGCAGGGTCGGTGACCGAAGTGACGGGGACAATGTCGGGTCGGGCCGTAGCGCGAACAGCTGTCGAAGGATCTTCCTGAAGTGCTGGCTCGTGAGGGTCTTCCAGTCCCAACGTTCGGCCTTGGTCGTCTACCTGTGCTGCCGAAGGAACATCATTGCTGGTGCTGAGCTGAGCGAGCACTTGAGCGCCTTGCTTCTTGGAGAGGGTGCTGGCGACCTGCGCGTCAACTTCGGCACCCGTGGGGCCAGAGGTGGTGCCCTTGGCCTGTTTCTGTGCTTGCACGCGTGCTTTCTGCGAGGTGATATACTTGGATACAGCCAATGTAAGCGGCGCGAAGGGCGACTTGATTGCTGTCGGCATCGTTGCTGCTGCTGCTGCTGCTGCTGGGTATCAAGCAAACCGAGGGAGAGAGTCTGATAGTTCAGGACGAGGACGAGAGGAAGGGGGGCCATCGACACAAGCAGCCTTTTTGTATTGCTCATCCTCAGTCTGTCATCGAAAGCTCATTGCGCAGACTTGGCTGTATGCACTCCGCAGGTCACTGCTGCCGATCAGGGAGGCATTCCTTTGACGCCTTCCGCTTCTCCAGACTCTCTCGCGTAACACTGTCGTCCCACGGCACCGTGCTGCTACGCGATCTACCTTCAAGATCTGTGCTCAACACTCAGGCTCAGACCCACTTCAATCTGACCCCTATGAACTCTATCCTTCCCTTCCACTTGTCAATGGCACACCATCGGCGTCCTCACATGACAACGAGCCGATGCTGAAAAGCAAGGTTAAGCGCCAACAATGCAAGAGAACGTGTCAGAAAGAACAAGAGCAGACACTCTTGCCGTTCGCTTCTTGACAGTTCGGAGCCCACTTTTCTACTTTGTTGCATTGATTTTATTTTGCCGAGAGGGGAAAAAAAAAAGGCGTTTAGCTTGTTCGAGACGGAACACGTTCTCAGGGGGCCCGTGAACGCATCTACAACAGCTCGCTTAGAAGCCGGTCAAGGTGAGACAGGGAATGCGGCACACGACCACTTCTACCGCTGCTTCCAGAACGGCAATCGAATTGCATTGGGTGATCTGCCGATCTCATATCCTGCAAGAGTTGTCGCTGGTTGGCAGGGCTGGCTCAAGGTTCGCAGAAGAAGGTTTCCGATCTCATCGCGCTGCAACCATGCAGTTCAAAGAGGATCGCCAAGACACGGACAAGCTTTGATACCCGTTGTGATGTTTCAACTGCATCTCCTCTCGACCAACAGCCACATCTACTTGACGCCAGTAGGAAACGTAGGCTCAAACACAGGAAGTGGATGCGCTTCCGTATTGAGCACCCACTTGTTGAGCGGAAGCAAGTCTCGATCCGAAAACAGCAAGTAGAGATACTTGAGCGTCTCGGACAACCAAAATGTCTCCATCTTGTCCATCTGGCGCGGCTCGTCCGAGTCGACATCATCAATGCTCGAGTATCCACCCGACTCGACCTTGCAATGCTTTTCAAAAGCTTGGAAGATCTGCCAGCCCCAATCGCGGTAGATCTCATCTCCGGTGAGCGCAAAGCCGATGAAGAGCGATTCGACCGTCTCTGGTCGCAGAATGTTGCGCGCGTCGATCAGCGGGTTGGGTTGGCCCGAGTAGGAGGGAGGTGGCTTTTTGATGTACCAGTCGACGTTGGGTGGAAGGGGCGCGCGGTTGGAAGCGATCATCTGCGCATCCGTCAAGTTGGCGTCGGAGGGGGTTTTGAAGAAGGCGATCTCGGGTGAGAGACCCGTCTTGGTCTTGGTGTATGTGTCCATGCAGGTGCGCACGAGTTCGTGACCCAGTCGCCAGTCCTCCTTGTCCGTCTCTTGGCCTACACCTACATCCGAGATGGGTGGAAGAGGCAGCTTGGTGACATCGCCAAAAATGTCCTTGGTCGAAGTAGAGCCTAGCATCATCGAGCCGCCCAAGAAGCATACGAGGTGATCTTGCTTGGGCACAAGCTGCATGTACGGCCGTCCATCTCTTGTCCTCCTGGGCGCGAGTTCGACGGTAAACATGAGTGGCGGTTTCGAATGAACGGAAGGCTTTGTCAGAAGACGCTTGATGCCGCTGAGTGCATAGTCGTACATGTCTCGGTAGACCTGTTCTGTCCTCCCAGTCTGGAGCCACTGCTTGATCAAATATTCGTAGTACGAGTCTCCACGCGAGCCAAGTCGCACGTCTCCGTTGTAAAAGTGACCGTTCATCGGGTTGAGAAAGATGGGAAGCAGACCCTGGTAATGCTGCAGAAGCTGAGCAGCGGTGCGCACGACTTGCATAGGACGCTCTGCGATACGCCAGTATTCGATCTCGCCCGTGAGATGGGCGAGGTACTTGAACTCGAGCTGTACCGTGGTCGCTTCGGCTAGACTGGATGAATTGTTGTTGCTGAGGTCTGGGAACGCCTCGCCCGTTTCCAAGTCGACTTCACGTAGGGGCACACCGGAGGGAGTATCGAAGGCGGGCTTCAAGCGATCAGCCAGTTCGACTGCTTTGGCGATGAACATGTCGGCATCTTGCTGGCTGGGCGTAAATGCAGGATGAGGTGGATCTCTTATCAATGCTGCAGCAGAGAGAAGACCGCCCAAGGTGCGGATCGTGGTTTCGAATACATTCATACGCCCGGGAACGTTCCAGTACAGCTCGTCTCTGACCCAATCGCGTGCTTGTTCGTAGTCGTCCTTGAGACCCATGAGGATGAGCGTATCGAGCGTGTCGACGATGGTATAGCCGATGCCTTGACCGTGCTTGCCGTTGAGGTTGGAGCCGTGTTTGCTGATCGGGTGGTACTCGTCGTAGCCCCAGGCATCTCGTTTGTATGCAGACCACGAGTGGTTGAAGGCATCCAAGATGGCGGCTCGTCGAGCTGGATCGGCTTTGCGCAGCGGCTCTTGAGGCAGCGGCCGTGTTGGTGGTAGGGTATGTGGCAACGACGGTTCTCTTTTAAAGGACGAGGGGAATAGCTTTCCCTGACTGCCCCAGGCATCCTTTGGAAGCATTCGACCAGTGGTGGCAGGCTGCGAAAAAGGATGCGGGTGCTTCTGCGAATGCGATTGCGATGATGATCGATAAAGCAGGTATGCTGGTAGTTCGCCGTTGTTTCTGTAGGTGAGGAAGGCCAGTAGAAACAGGGCTGCCGAACAGGCCCATGGCAGCAGCCGCCACGTACGTGAATTCGGATGTGATTTTGAAGGCTTGGTCGACTTGGTGATCGGCGCTTGAGACTTTGGTGTTGTCCTTGTTGCTGCGTTCTGGTTGGTCCGCTTCTTGAGCTGATCACTTTTGGGAGGCATGCTGATAAAGTGTTGGAAAACGGACCAGCCGTGTGGAGCGATTGTGCCGTTCGGATGGGCCGTTCGGATGGGCCGTTCGGATTGGCCGTGAGTGCTTTGGTGGGTTGAAGGCTTCAATGGAAGTGCGTTGTGTGTGCAAGAACGGAGCAAATGAGCAAGAAAAAGCCAGCAATGAGAAGATCACCGCCACGTCGACAGTCAGGGTCGTGTGTCCGAATCTGCTACGTCTGTGCGTTTCGTCGGGAGAGACGCCGAAGCAGAATTCCCGCAGCGGAGCGTCACAAATCGGCACTCCCGCGTGGACTGATTTCAGATTCGGATCCACGCTACTTTTTCTTAAGGCTCACAAGAAGAGGGTAGCTTTGAGAATACTTCTACATTTCCTCTCTATCTTACAAGGTCAATCACAACCTATGCGTGTGAATCATATCCCAAGCAGTGGATCTCTGATCCAAAAACTCGCCTCGATTGCTCCTGTACCACCCATCTGATCTTGTCCCTCGCCGCCTTCCACTCGTCCTTCTTCACACCACCAGTCTGTGCCTCGACCTCGTCTAGCCGCGTCTCGATCAACCGCATGAGCTGCACCGCTTTCTGCGCGTCTTCCACTCTTGTTTCTGCCGCTGAGCGAACGACGTCAGCAAGATACGCGCCGATGCGATCCACGTCTCCTGCTCTCGGGCCTTTTCGCGCGAATGCAGATACCCACTGTCCTATGAGTGTCTCGACGTCTGTGTACCTACTCAAGCCGCGGATCGAGGGTCGGTCTGATGCAGAGATAGCCTTGTCTGCAGCGCCAAAGATCTGCGACCCGCTTCGAGGAGAACGTCGTTTCGGACGTGCGACGAGATACACCGGCGGATCTCGACGCGCGTCTTCCTCTTCCGCCGCACCCCCCTCTAGACTGGTCTTCAACTTGCCACCGTGATGCGCACGAAGCCGCTCCTCCATCGCCCTCTGCGCCGCTCGAACCGTAGCGCTCCTCCTCTGCTCGGCCAACGTGACCTCTTCAAACGTGTTGGTCTTGCCCGTTTTGAACCGTGCCTTTTCGGACTTTTTCCGTTCAGAATGGTGTCGAAACATCTCTCGCTGCAGTTCGACGGGGAGCGCACGAAAGACTTCTGCATCGATGCCAAGTGCCTCCAGTGCCTCGGTGGAGATCTTGTTTGGGTTCATTGCGAGCACGGCATCGCGGTCGACCAAAGGCTGGTTGGGAGCGACATAGTTTCCTGCTGCATGCAGCAGTCGATGAACCACGCGTTTCTTTGTGGGCGACTCCGAGACGGATCGAAACAGGGCGTTTCGCCGATCGGCCGCTTTGCCATCCTGTCGAAGAAAGCCGGCAAGCGTGGAGGTATTGTATGTCTTCTTGCGTGCTGCCGAGGTTGGCGTGCTTTCGACCGACGATGGGCCGGACGAAGCTTCGTGCGATATGAAGCCGACTTGCCGCTCGATTTCTTTACGGACAGAATCAGGAAGTTCGGCAAGAACAGCAGGGTCGATCTGAGACGCAGATGGTAACATGAGTGCTTCCGCCATCGCAGCAGAGGGAGCACCTTTGGCTTTCTGCGGTGTGGTTGGCGTCGAGCGTGGAAGCACTCTCGGTCGACTTTGCGATCCAGATTGACTTTGCGATGCGCGAGGGGTGGCTTTCGGAGTATGATCCGAATCGTCGAGATGAGCTTCGTTGTCACGCTCATCATCGAGCGCCGCCCCAAACTTGGCTACGATCTGCCGACGATATGGCGTGGGTAGAGCTTCAAACACGTCAGGATCGATTTGTGATTTAGACGGGAGCATAAGCTGAGTTGCAGGAGGCAGCTTGATCGGAGAACCCTCGATTGCGGGCGACATATTCGAGTGCACCTTCAACTTGTGCGCATCACTGGGCCGTCTGGGTGTAGCTGCTTCGGGACCCTTCTCCAACAACACAGGCAGCACTACACCAGGCTCATCGGTCTGCTCAACATCGCTGGCGTCGTCCGCCTCATCCTCATCATGCACCATTGAAGCCGTCGAGGCAGACTCCGACCTGGAGGGCCGTGCAGCAGAAGCGAAATTGAGCACCGACTGCCCGCTCTTTGGCTTGACCGGCGACAATCCATTGCCCTCGGCAGGTTCGAGCTTGTTGAGACTGATAGCGATGCCACGCAGCTCCTTGGGATCGGCTTTGAGATCTCGAATGAGCGGCCAAGCAGCTGCTCTGATCCGCGACTCGTCGTCGATCGCCACGCCACCGGGCCCACTGACCTGCACGCTTCTATGATGCGTGTCGCAAACACCATGTCCCAGAAACTTGGGCGCTTCGACAGGTGCATCCTTGGCACGCACCATGACCTGGACCGACACCTGCCTTCCGCGTAGCTTGACGGCCCTGGCTCGCTGAGCCACCTCCTGGCACATGCCTGTAACAAAGTTCTCGGCCTCTTGTTCGGTCAAGAATCGAATGCCATAGTTGACATGCGAGCCAACCGATTGCCGAAGTTTGTTGCCCTCAAGCCGGTCGGCGTCGATGCCGTGCATCTTGTCCCAGATCATTTTGCCTTTTTTCGGACCAAATTCGGCGACGAGTCTGCGCTCGTTGGTCTTGGAAAGAATTCCGCCAATGTTGATCGTCTCGAACAGCTCGCGCATGCGATCGCGAAGGCTCCAACCGATGCCGTGCAGATCGTCGACATCGAGAGCATCCAGAAAGGGCTGTTTGGCGTCATCGGTGAGGTGAAAAGAGCCACCGGGCTTGGCTTTGCGAGTGGCCAGTCGAGCCAGAAGGATGTTGGAACCAATGCCGATACTCGCTTCGCAGCCACATCTATCTCGAATCTCGTCTCGGAAGGCTTCCGCCAGCTGCTTTTCCGCTGTCCACACTTGACCCTGTGAGCCGAGGTGGTCGCGATAGCGATCGTAAAGCGAGCCGGCCGTGGTGTTGCCTTCCCGCATGGTCTGCAGAAGCAAGCTGACATCGACGAGCGCCTCGTCAACAGATACGGCCTGGAGAGCATCGGAATGCTCGAGCAAGAACGTGTAAAAGGTCAGGCTGATGGAATTGTACGCTTCAAAGTCGTACGGAATGGTCTCGATGTGCGGACAGAGGCGTTTGGCCTGGCCGAGACTCATGCCGTTGCGGATGCCAAACTGGCGCGCCTTGTAGCTGCAGGAAGCAATCTCGGACGTGCTCGAAGACTGATTGTCTGCCGGTCGAATTTCATCTCCTGCTTTTGCAGCAGGAAGGCCCAAACCTGTGCCGTGGCATACGACAACCGGCTTGTCTTGGAGGTCCGGTCTCTTCTTGAGGCCTACGGCGACGAAGAAGCTGTCAAAGTCGATATGCATAATCACGCGTTGCACGCCTTTGGGCAAGTCCGAGCTGCCTAGAGGTCGACCTGCTTCACGAAGTGCCGAGCTGACCATGTCTTGCAAGCTCGTCTTCCACGTGCTGAGGTGATGAAGACGTGATTTGGCAAAGTAGCCGGCGAGAAAGCCTTCGCTGGTGGCGGTGTTGCGCTCCCTCCAGCTGGGACTGGCAAGCAATCGAGCCGCATGCGTGTTAGAGGGACGCGATGCATAGTGACCTCGGCTGGCGGCGATGGCAGCCTTTTTGGAGGCAGGGTCGGTGCCGATGCTGTAATCGACTTTGTCTTTGGGTTTCGTGGGTGTGATGGTGCCGGAATTTGTTGCGACTTCTTCTTTTGTTGGCCTGGCGACAGTCTTGTCCGCGGAGTCCGTGCTCGTGAAAGTGTGCTGCACCTCGGAGAGAGACGGTTCCGTGGCATTAGACGAGTTAGCAGATTCAGTCGTCGTTGTCGAAGCAGCTGGCGGTATGACGTGGTCCTCGCCAAAGCGGACGCCTTTGGTGCTTGTTTGCTTTTGAAGAGGCTGCACCGCCTTTTCCTCCTGCTCGGGTAGAGTAATGGTTTCGCTCGGTTCTACGGGACGTGTCGTCTCGGCGTTCCGAGTTGGCGGCCTCTCTCTCCTTGTGAAGCGATCCAGTAGATTTGTCTGGTTCGTCGGCTTTCCCCACGGGCTCTCGTCCTCATCGCCAATCCGTGGCAGCTGTCTGGGTAATTTGGCAGTTCGAACCAAGTTACGCCAGTCTCCCAGACCCAAAGTGCTGTCCGACGACAGGCGGGCGGGCTTGCCAACCATGCTGTTGGAAGTGTGACCATTGGAACCAGTGATAGCATCGCAGCGCCACTTTCGCCAATCTGCTTTCCTTCCGAGCTCGATGCTCTCCAAGATCCAGCCAGGAAGCACCACCTTGTAATCCTTGAACTCGATGCGCTTTTTGGAAGTCAAGTTGGAAGCGACAATGTGTGTGACAGGCGTCTTTTGGTCGAGGTAGGCCATGAGATCCCCGCCATGCAGCACAAGTAGGCGCCTGAGCTCGCTATAGGGGGGATGAGTCTGGCCGTTGATGTAAATGCAGCAGCCTTTGAGAGCATCTGAGCGCTTGCCACCGTTGGCTTCGATCTCGGCTTCTAAGCTGCTGTCGTGCTTGCTGGCGTCATTGACTCGCAAGAGTGCCTCTTCTTCTTGGAGAAGGGAAGCCTCTTGCACTTTGAGCTTGGCACGCTTGTGCTTCATGTACGAGCGAAAGTCGCCGTATTCGATGGGGTTGTAGATGTCCGAGGAGAGATACTGTTTCTGCGAAGGCTTGCTGCTCGAGCTAGCGGCTGACCCATCAGCAAGCGTGGGAACGAGCATGCCGTGCTCGTCGGCGTGAGAGCTGGTCAAGGCGAACTCATCGGCATCAGCCCTTCGATGAGGGTGTGCTATTGTGGCAAGCTTCTTGTCGTCATCCTCATCCTCGTCTGCCCACTGCCCTTGCGCTTGCGGGGACTACGCGCTTCGTCGCTGGTATCCTTTTGCATCTTGAGCAGCACCGAGCTGTGAAGTGCTATGTGATGCTCGTCAACAACGCATTTGTCTGCCTCTTTTTATGCAGCGCCGGATCCATGACTGCGGATGACCTTCGAGTAGTCCGGGCTCGTAGCTTCAAGTGGTAGGATGATGATGTTGAGAGAGGAAAGAGAAGGCTGAGTCGAGCGTGTTTTAGCTGCACTTTCTCCACATCCGCGCACGGCCGAAAATGCACTAATGTTAGACCGCTTAAACTGGAGGGTCTGGAAAAAGTCACGAGCTGTCCAAGTGGGCGAATGAATGTTTTGGTAGGAGAAGCGTGTATCTGCTCCAATCTAGATGACCACCACCATCTCGACACTCGTGGCGCCGTCCAAAGCTTGAACTTCTCCCCGGTGGAGGCGCCACCTTGCACTACTCTCCCTCAGCCGCTGCTGGAGCTTATCTGCTCGGTCCTGCTGCGATAAGGGCTTAAGCTTGCTTGCCGCCGGCTTTTCGTCGCTTCTCCCCTCCTTATAGCGATTGGGCTCTTTGGGCTCGACATGGTCACCCTCACATACGCACAAGATGAGGCTCGTCATCCACCACTACCTTCATGCCTGCGAAATGCCTCCTCCAGCCAACGACGGAGGAGCGCGCGCATCGTCTCGACCGCTTCGATAGCACGCGAAGGCAATGCAAGCCTCGTATCCAGCATCAGCAATCTCACCAACACCATTATCGGCACGGGCATGCTTGCCACGCCCGGCGCCTTCAAATACACAGGCCTGCTACTCGGCCCCTGCCTCATTCTCTTTTGCGGCTTTACTGCTGCTCTCGGACTTTACCTCTTGACCAGGTGTGCGGCCAGTGTCGGAGGCAGAAAGAACAGCTTCTTCACCATCGCCAGTCAAGCCTTGCCTGCAGGTGCATGGTACTTTGATCTCGCCATCGCTCTCAAATGCTATGGTGTCAGCATCTCGTACCTCATCATTTGCGGTCAGCTCATGCCACAGGTCATTATCAGCTTCTTCAGGGCGTTTCACAGAGACATTCACCAGATCCCCAGCATCTTTCTCGACAGAAGCTTTTGGATCTTGGCCCTCATCATTCTCCTCATTCCGCTCTGCTTTCTGAGAAGGTTAGACTCGCTCCGCCATACGTCGTATCTCAGCTTGCTTGCCGTCTTTTATCTCGTCATCATCGTGCTGCATTACAGTTTCAGCTCGGACGCCAAAGCTTCACTGCCACCCAAAGGACATGTCGAGCTCGTCAACGTCTCGTGGCACACCATCAGCATCTTTCCCGTCTTTGTGTTTGCTTTCACCTGCGCGCAAAACATGCTGCCCGTCTACAACGAGCTTTTCCAGAACTACGAAGGAAGAGTCAACACCGCAATCCTTTCCTCGATCGGCACCGGCGGTACGGTCTATCTTATCGTCGGCGTGTTGGGCTATCTCAGTTTCGGCGGCAATGTTGGCGACAACATCATTGCCATGTATCCTAGTACTAGCTTGTTCGTCTGCTTTGGCAGGGTCAGCATCATCATCCTGACCATCTTTAGCTATCCTTTGCAGGTGCATCCCTGTCGAGCTAGCCTAGATAAGGTCTTTTCCAAAGCGAGTAGGAGGCAGCAGATTCTAGACGACGCTGCTGCTTCGGCCATTGCCATTCCTGAAGAGGATCAAGATGAAGATGGCGATGCGATACAACCGTACCGCGACAATGAAGATGAAGACGACGATGAGGATGCACCTCTTGCTCCCAGCCTCGCCCAGCACACACGGCAGCAACCCGTACAAGAATCGGACGAGGAAATTCCACTCGGAAAATGGTGCCTCATGACTGTCGGCATCCTCAGCACCACCTTCATCATAAGCTTGCTGGTCGACGATCTCTCCATCATCCTCGGCTTTGTCGGCTCCGTGGGCAGCACCACCATCAGCTTCATCCTTCCCGGCGTGCTCTACGCGACGCTGTTCAGAGACGAACCGCAATCGAGGCTGCGCAAAGCTGCGGTGGCGCTGGCCGCTTGGGGCTGCCTCGTGCTTGTCGTGGCTCTGTCGGCCAACATTTTGAAGTTGGTTCATGCTCAGGTGCCCAACTCGCTCCTCGTCACAAGTGTCACTAGAAAGGCTTAGCACACACGCTCGTTTTCTCCATCATAGGATCCATTCACATGAAGCCGGGTTAGACAAAGAAGCAATAGACTTTTTACGCACTAAGCACAGGATGATCATGCCGTAGAAAGAACAGAGTGTAGACCAATAGCCGTACCAGCACGGTCTTTGGTGCGGAGAAGAAATTAGGCCGGAGACGAGCACATGGAGATCCAAATCATGAGTGAGCGATCCGAACTATGAGTGAGACACTAACAGGTGAAAGGGGCGAGGCTACATCTGCAAAGACTTGTTTCGCCTGAGGAAGTTGTAAGGCTTCGCAGCCGGAGGAGATACGGCAAACCACCGGGATGCATGTCGTCGCTCGAGCGAACTGCACCCGCGGTTGCCTCAACGTCTTGCTGGTCAACGTGCACCGTAGTCTCCGTCACCACGAGTACCTGATTAATGTGTCCACCGCCCATTTCGTCGGATGTAAATGTCTTTTCGCCGTGCGAGCCGATCGAAGAGGGCGTGAAGCTGCGCATCGGTCGCAAGTGGTTTGGCGAAGCGAGCAACGTAGGACTGCGCGGTGAGAAGGCAAACGTCGACGATTGCGGCGAAGGAATGCCCGTCGACGCAGTCGACCACGGCTCAGCATACACGCTGAGACCGTTGTTGTTCCTATCAAAAGAGGTGGTGCTTTTCGAGTTGCCCAGACCAGAGACCGTATTGAAAATGTCGTCAAACGTCAGGGTCGCTGAAATAGCCATGGCAAGTGCAGCCGTGATGAAGGCGATTATGATCACGTAGGCGATGATAAACGTCACCTGATGATCAGTGCTTCTCCCATGGAGTATGTTGTCCCACGGCACAAAGATGAGGTAGACGGGGGCTACCGCAAAGAGCAGCACCCCAGCCAGGATGGCGAGTGTGCACGAATGGCCCACCATCGTCATCATCCATGTCTTCTTGAACGCCGAATACGATGGGCCTTGGAGGTGGCGCGGTGAGCCGATCTTCCAGAGCGTTTTGATGTTGCTGAGCAGTGTTCGGTTTTGAGGTTGCTCCAAGTCCTTGTCCGGGAAAATGCGACAGAGGTGGTCCAGCAGGAAAATGTGGTTCGGGATCGAGTAAAGAACGAGCATGGCCACAGTGATTACGATCAGAACGACGTACGATGCGAGCGCAGCACAGCACCATCGATACACGTTCATTAGACCGTACGCTCCCATTCGCACCAATAGCAGTGTCTCCTCCGAGGGTGCAGCATCCAGCCACTCCTGCGGATGATCCTTAATGAGCAATTGCGTGTACACGTCGTATTGAGCCTGGTGCGTCAAATTCCTCGCTCTGCCGCTGAACGACGTAATGACCACATTGTAAACCACCATGATGATCCCCACACCGAGCATGAACGTGTTCATCACCCACGCAGAATGCGGCAGCGGCAGATGCATAAAGCTGAGCCTCGTCGTCAAGAGCCCGTTGCGTCGCTTACCCGCCAGATTCGAGATAGGCGATCGTGGAGAACAAGTGATCACAAACCCGTACGTCGTATAGAAAGCCCCAATGCCAGGGCAGCCACGGTAACGGGATGTAGAACAGCCACTCTGCCAGCGGTCGATGGGTGAACTGGTTCAACAGTATAAAAGCGCAAAAGCCACCGAACGATATTAAGTAAATTGAAAACATTCCGGCCAGTACGAAAATGACGTTTGGGACGAGGAAGCGGCCATAGGGGCTCTGGCATAACGTCACAAGTCGTGCATCCTTCATGCGGCCCTTCCTCAGCATGACGTACGAGCAGCAGCAAAACGTGATGATGCTTTGGGCAATGTCGCAGATCATGTAGATCTCGAGAGGCCTGCTGGGCCGAGGGCGGAAGTATGCGTTGGCGAAGGCAAGAAGCTCGGCGTTGGTCCGCATCTCGTAAGGAAGGTGTACCTGCTCGAGCGGGATCGTCTTGAAAAAATTTGGTATGTGCCACATGACGCTGAGAGCGGAAAGAAAGCGAAATGGTGAGAGTGGCCGGATAAAGAACGTTGAAGGGGATAGAGAGAGTTGTGTTATCAAGCAATGCATTTCTTACTTTACTCTCCCGTCGACGACTCCGCACCATCTTATATAAAAGCTCCTCCGCACCTCCTTTGCCACATCATTCTTGCTGTGTATCGTCGGATCCTTGCATCAGACATCCGTTGTCATCCAAGGCGATGCCGCTTGACCGTGCCGACATTCGGTAGTGTACGTTCAGGCCACTTTGCAGCCCCGCCACGCCGGCCAATCCAAGCGAGCGCCTAACGCGAATTGCCAATGGTTCTATCCAAGGCGTTCTAGGTGGTTGCACATCCGAAAGATCACCAAGACGCCCGCGCATGCTCGACGCTGTTAATGCGCCGCACGCACTATCTTGTTTCCCCGTCTGTCGTCCGGAGGTCCACGTATTGCAGCAGTGAATGGCTTGGTAGATACAGCCTGCACATTGGGGGAAGCGAGCGATCCGAGCGTTCGGTCCGGGACGTTCGACAAAAAAAAAGGGGCTTGCTGTGATCGACGTGTTAATACCGCTGACATTGAGTGCTTGGAATAGTTCGTTGGTGTCAAAAACAGTGTCCCTCATAAAGAGAGTGATGGAAGTCTAAATGAGTGGCAGTAACAACCACAGGACAAGCTGAAGAGGTGAAAGTGACTCCAGAGGCCACCCCCGCACAAATATACGAGGGAAAAGAGGCACCAGCGAGGCGATTGGGTTGTTGGCGAAGAGGCCAGAGCGTCGCATCCCCCCCATGCAGCCGCGCAACACTACACAAGCGGCAAATGGTTCTGGCTTGCAGATCATGCCAGAGGGACCGTGCTAGGCTGTGAACGCCTTGTTGCATTCGCTTCAACTCGCTCGCAGAGGGGTGGGAATGCCACCATCTCCACGTCTTTGGCAGATTTCGTACAACATGCCCAAAGGGGTCTGGTGAAAGATGCAAGCTTTGTGACCTTGTGCCACAGCCCGTAGGGAAAGTCCATTGTCCCGACCGCCATTCGTGTGCTGGCGGGATGTTTTTTGGTCTACTGAATCACATTCGCAAGATCTTGCGCGTACATACCATTCAATGTAGACAAGGTCGCTTTCTTGCCGATGAAGCTCACGAGGAAACTGTCTGTGGAAGTCCTTCTGGATAACAAACTTAGTCTCGCGTCATCCTATGCAACACTGCTCGAGTTCTACAGCAGCAGAACCTCTGTGGAGATCGATGGCAAGGCTGGCGTTCTCTTGCACTTTCTGCGTCCAACAAGCAGCAGCATTGTCGATAACCTCAATCGCAACATCTTGGACCACAAGACTTGTCGTGTGCCTTGAGTATGGAGATCAAGTTGACTGAACCCCTCAACCACTCAGCAATCTGCCTGACCCGGAGAAAAAGTCACGGGAAGATGAGGGCATCATCTATCGCGTCGTGGAGCAGCCATTTGACGCTCAGCAAAGCACAGAAGGAGATCAAGGCTTTCGTTTGCAAAATGAAAAGCGCGGTGAGATTGCTACATCACTCAATGGCAGACTTGCGGACTACTCGAGGACCGCATCTAAGAAACGCCAAAAAGATGGGCAACAACGTGAATGCAGTCGTCTCAAAGGCCAACGGCATTATTCTTGCCGCGACTTCTTCGCCTTGCGCCTTCACCACCTCCAGTCCGAGCTGCGGCAGTCTCGCCAAAACTCCCAGCGGGTAGAGTATCAGCCAGCACCACACACCCCTCGGCACCTTTGGGCGTTCCAGTTCGGCCTGCGTCAAAACTTGACGAATTTGACTCTGCTCAAGCTTCTCTGGCGGGCCGATACCGTAAAGCGAGAGCACCCTGATGTGTTGTGGGAAGGGCTGGATGAAATCGAGGCAGGTGGAGAGGATGGTGAGGGTGTAGAAGAGGGAGGCGGTGTATGTGAGTGGGTAGGGGATAAAGATGAGCAGGGCAAAGATGGCAAGCATTGAGATGGCCATGAATTTCCACTGAATCGACAACGGGGTGGTGGTGGACGAGGCTTTCATGTTGGGTTTGTTTTCCAACAGCGGTTCAATATCTTGATCCTCCTGGATAGCACAGATCTGCTTCTGCAATCGGACTATCCACCACGCCGTCACGACGGGCAACAGCACTTGTGCGACTTGCAATAGCGTCACTGGCGAGAAGCTGGTCCAGACGTCGCTATACCGTGACAGCGCAGCAAGAGATTGAAACATGAGCGACTCGGGGACAATGCACACGCTGTTTCGCTTGCCACATGCGAGGCTGATTAGCAAGGGTATGGTGGAGAAAGCAAGTACTAAATGTGGCAGTGGTGTGGTGAGCGGCTCGAGTGCCGAAAGGAAGGCTGTCCAGGTCGGCATGCTTGCGAGAAATATTGAAAGATGCCGGCTAGCGTGGTGAGGAGCGGTGGGCGATGGTGAGAGCAAGAGTGAGCTCAAGCATGAGTATATATTGCCGCCGGTTGACTTGCTCAAGCCGCAGGCTATGTCGTCAATACGCGAGTCGAGCAGCGGGGCGAGCATATCAATTACCGCGGGTTTTTCTCATTGCGAGTGTCCGGTCTACATATATCGTCTCTATCTCTCGCCTGTAACTTTTTTTTTTTTAATCTTTTTTTTCGACGCTAGCCGAAAGGGCTAGACTTGTTCATGCGATCTCGGAATGACGCTGTCCGACTGCAAAATACACAGCTTTGCGGTTGTAACATGAGCGCTGTTCCTCAGCACAGATAAACTCAGACAAATGGTCAAGAAAAATGCGTTTGATATCGACAAAAAGGAGACAGGAGTATTGTGGAAGAGAAAAGGGATATCAAGCATTGTCGCCCGCCTTATCCTGGTCCTCGTCTTCCTTCGGCAGTTGAATCCCGTTCGATCGCATGGACTTGTAAAACAGCAACATCATGCCAAACATGATGACGAGCATAGCGTTGCCGACGGTGCGCCACATGAGCAGATCCATGTCGGCAGCCTTTGCCTTTCCGACCTCCTTGACCAGCCCGGGCAGCGTAAGAGCAGCGCTTGCGACGGTAAACCACATGAACACCCAGATAGACTTGGGTGTGTGTAGCCTCTCCTTCCACTCATCCTCGTCAATCTTGGCCGTCTTGAGCTGCGCCTCGGTAGGCGGGGGCAAGTTGATCTGCGCACGACGCTGAAACAGGACGCGACCGCAGAGTAGCACGAGTGCGTTGGTTTCGAGCAGCGTCACTACGATGCAGAGCTGAACGTATGCGTGCTGCCAGAAGGGATCGGTGGGCTTGTGATAGTAGGTGTCCATGGCGCGGGCAAGGAGCGAGTGAGGGCCGCTGTAGAGCGCAGGTAGGCAAGACCAGAAAAGGAGACGGACAAAGAGGCGTGGGTCAAACTTGGCTAGTCGGTTGAACTCAGAGGTGCGTTTGGGTTCGAGAGTGGCAGGGAGCGGGTCGAGCGGCTTCTCCTCCTCATCACTGTTGTCAGAGTCGGTAGAAGGCTTGGGAATGCACGCTTTGGTCTGGAACCAGTGCAAGCTGAATGCTGCCAACCCGAGCATGAGGAGGTGGGTCCACTGAGCAATATTGTCAAGCGAAAGCGAGAGGTGGCTGTAGCGAAAAGCGTAGACGAGGGTGAGAATGACCAGCGCCTCGCTCTTGATGTAGAGCGCAATGCGAGGTGTACGCAGTACGCTGCTGAGCAGCAGCGCTGGTGCGAGCACAAGCAAAGCTTGCGAGGCATCTGAGGCGAGCGCAATGGCGCTTGAGGTGGAGGTGTCGGCCATGGTTGGACAGGGACAAAAGTATAGTATGATGTGTGTATAGAGATGATGGTGGTAGTGATGGTTGTCAGTTGATTGGGACAGCGCTGGCTCCAACAAAGGCGCAGCAACTAAGCGCACAGAGCGGCTGAGGATTGTTAAAAGGGCACATTGTCAGTGTCGGCACGCCCGACGGCAGCCGCTGTCCAAATCCGCAGGCTGCTGCTCTACAGCAACGATGATGAGATCGCATGAAATATTCACACGGTTCGCGATTCCCAATCGCCAATCGGGCTAGCCTAGTTCATGCGATGTTCTCACACACAGCCTCGAAGCAAGTTCAGGCAGAACTTTTGGATTTTTTTTTTTTAGCGCTTAGTGTATGCTTCTACGATATAACAATCTCCAAATTTCGCTCGATGCTCATGTGGAGTTTTGAGGCTTCATGCTGAGTCGTTGTTCCCCCACGTCGACTCTAACTAGCTTTGCCACCACCATCTTCACCGACAACCTAGAGCACAAGATCATGTCGACCTCAACATCACACACACTCCCAACCGAGCTGCACGCTCTCCTTCGACGAGATCAGCAACCCGACTCTCTACCCCCACTACAACCTCAAAAGCCCTTGTCACCGCAGCTCGAATCCACCATCTCGTCACTGCGCTTCCCAGTGCCCGTGCTAGGCATCCTTCACCTGCTCAACGACGACATCGAGTCCGCCCACACACTCGTTCAGGACGACGATAGAAACCGCGACTCCAACTTGATTCACTCGATACTGCACCGTCGAGAGGGCGATTTCTGGAACTCGAAATGGTGGCTCAACCGGTTTTCCCACCCTTTCCTCGGTCAACTCTACGCCGAAAAGAGCCTGGACGGTAAAACAGGCGCAAAACAGTTTGTCGACTTGATCGACAATATCACTTCAAAAGGCGCTACCACGGCGTGTGCTGCACAGCGTGATGTCAAACAAGCTAAAGAGTGGCAGTGGAAGGAACACTCTACACTCGCGCAGTACCTGTTCAAGCAGTATAATGTTGAGCTTACCTGAAATCAATCCTATTCAAGTTTAGTCGATGGAGCCGAGGATGTCGGAAATGTCGCTGTTACCAGCATCCGAAACACCGAGACGGACAAGAGCGTCGTTGTTGTGGAACTTGGACAAGTGGCGAGAACCCGAATCGCACAGCACCGTCACGACAACAGGTGGAGGAACGCCGCCTCGGTCACGTTTGAGCTTGAGTGCGGTTCGCACGGCAGCAACACAGTTCACTGCCGACGACGAGCCCAGAAACAACCCGTCGTTGAGGATCAAATACCTGCCCATCCTTGCCGCTTCGTCGTCCGTCACCCGCTCGGCGTCGTCGATGCACTGCAGTCCCATCTGCAGATTCCTCGTGATCCGATTGATGCCAATCCCTTCAACCACCGAGTCCACCTGGTGCCTTCTTCTTTTGCCTTCAGCTTCGGTAGCGCTGTACATTACACCGTACTTGACCTTGTTGTACAGCCCGCTACCCGGTGGATCCGCGAGCACCACTTTGACCTCCTGTGCTGATCCGGGTCTGCGAATGAACCCGCCGCCCTGCTTAGATTCGTCTGGATCGCACGAGACGCGTTTGAGGTAAGCTGCACATCCGGAAAGAGTCCCGCCCGTGCCTGCGCCTGCGACGAATGCATCAATCAATCCGCCGGTCTGTCGCCAAATTTCGGGTCCGGTACCGTTGTAGTGAGCCCAAAAGTTGGATGGGTTCTCGAATTGGTCTGCAAAGAAGCCACGTGCTTGGTTCTCGTTGATCACCTCACCTTCTGCGCCGCGCCAAGAAGAGCGCTTGCAAGACACAACGAGGTCTTCTCGATGTACGTATTCTTCTCCTTGGCCTCGGTCTGCACCTGCATAGCCTGACCCGCCAAATCCTGTAGGATGCGGACCGACGAGCTCGACATCGCCAAACGCTTCTGCGCGCGCACGCGCTTCGTTGACAAAGTGTCGCGGATCCACAATTGCGCGTGGACGAACGGACTGGATCTCTGCACCGAGCTTCTGGAGCAGCTCGACTTTTTCGCGGGCTACGTCGTCCGGGATGACGATCGAGCAGCGATAGCCTTTTGCTCGTGCTAAGGTTGCAAGCGAAATGCCGGTGCTTCCGACAGTGCCTTCAAAGATGCAGCTGCCCGTGTGCGGGTAGAGCAGTCCTTCTTCCTCGGCGTCCTTGAGGATCTGCAGTGCGACTCGGTCCTTGGGTGATCCAGCGGGGTTGAGAAATTCGGCTTTGCCTAGAATTTCGCAACCAGTTGCATCCGAGAGACTGTTGATGCGCATGAGCGGCGTGTTGCCAATCAAACCTTCCACACCGCTGACGACCTGACCGGATCGGATCTGTATGGGGTCGCGCCCTCGAAGCTCTCGGCGTCTTCGTTCCTCTTTATCCTCGTCGTCGAGTCCGTACGACCGCAACTTTCTGCGTCTTCGTTTTCGCTCGCGACGTTCAGCTAGGAAGAAGACGGAAGTGATGGATCCAAGACCGAGTACGAGACCGGTAAAGACGCCAATCAGGAAGGTCGATTTGCGATGCGAGCGGGAGTAGCGTGCGATGACGGTCCAGCCTGGGATGTGTGCAAGTTTAGAGGTGGATGCGACTGCAGAGAAGGTGGCCCTCGCACCGACGTTCGACATGTTCGACCACAGCGGTGCAGGTTGTCGTCGCTGCTGTCGATGATGGTGAATCGAAGAGGTGGACGACAAGACGGAGCGAAAAAGACCCTTCCGCCAGAAACGCAAGTCAGTCACAATCTAACACACCGTAGCAGGTTATCCAACGGTCTAACACTTTGAAAGAAAAAAGCCAAGATAGCGGGATGCGTTTCTGGGCTCTGCACCGCTCAACTGCGCCTCTTTCGGAGCTCAATGTTACGTCGTCTGCTCTATCGCAGAGCTAAGCTAACATGGCCGTTGCGATCGGCGTCATATCTCGAACAAGCACGCCAGCCGCTTGTTTAATGTTGTTGTGTCGTTCGTGGCAGAGATACAGCGCGAGCAGCGCCTCCGCTTATCCCTCACACAGCATCCTATCCGGCGATTTGCACGGCGTGTTTGCTTGTGTGTCGTTGATAAGCCCCCGACGTCGGTTCTGCCCGCACAACTCAATTTTAGAGACGTACAGTATCCGTTCCGTTTGCACACTCATCTCCTCCATCATCCCTATTGCCCCGAACTGCCATTCTGGTGTTCAGCCTTCAAGATGGCGGAGAAGCAGCCCGTCGATCAAGAGCTTCTGGCGTCGACGCCATTCAAGCTCGACCATGGTTTCTTGGATGACCCTGACCGCCCAAGAGGCAGTCACATATCCGCCCTCACCCCCTGGGCAAACAGATACACCCTTCGGGGCTGGAAGTTCTACGTCGTCGCCTTTAGCATGACCTTTTGGCTTATGAGTGGCTGCAAGCTGCCCGACATCACCAAGCTCGGCAACTACTACTTGACACCAAGCCATCCTTGCCCTCATGCCACCAAGCAAGTTCAAGGCTACTCTCAGCACTTGTACAGCTCTGGTTTCTTGGGCGATTCCATCTCTCTCGCTTCCGCCAAGAACGACACGCCAGAGGCACGTTGGAAGCAGTACTTTGCCAAACTCGAGTCCGACTTCCTCTCGATCCCCACCGCCGATGGTGCACGCGACGCTCTCCAGCGCTACACCAACGTCAGCCACGTTGCGGGCTCCGAGGGCGACTACAATTCCGCGCTTCAGATCCTCGAGGAATGGGGCAACCTCGTCGGTGCCCCACTTCCCGACGACTTGAAGCACCTCGTCTTTGACGCTGGTTCTGCCCAGAGTCAGGCTTACCTCAAGGGCACTCAGGGCAAAGACGGTGTTCGAGCATGGACCGATACCTACGCCGTCTGGCTCAACTACCCCATCAACTCGTCGCTCACCCTTTCCAAGCCTGATCAGCTCGACCAGCCCTACTGGACTGCTAAACTGAAAGAAGATGTGCTGGATGCCGATCCTACCAGCTCGCGCCGTGTTCCTCTGTTCCACGGCTACTCGGCTTCCGGCAGCGTTTCCGGTCAGGTCGTTTTTGCTGGTATGGGCAGGAAGCAGGACTTTGCCAACCTCGCTGCAAAGGGCATTGATGTCAAGGGAAAAGTCGTGCTCGTCGACTACGGTTCCAACTTCCGCGGGCTCAAAGTGCGTGCTGCGCAGGAAGCCGGTGCTGTCGGTGTCATCATCTACACCGACACCATCGAGGATGGCGAGATCACAGAGGCCAATGGATACAAGGCGTATCCGGATGGACCCGCGCGCAACCCCTCAGCTGTGCAGCGTGGATCCGTGCAAGGACTGTCCTTCTACCCTGGTGACCCTTCCACCCCGGGCAAGCCATCCTACCGCAACGCCAGCCGTTTGGAACCCGACGACGCAGACTCGCTGCCCAAGATCCCCTCGCTGCCGCTGTCCTACTCGGAAGCCAAAGTGCTGCTCGAGGCGATCAAGGGCAAAGGTGTCAAGGCTAGCGACGTCAACAACCGCCTTGCCGGTGCCATTGACGGTGTCGAGTACTGGACCGGTCCTTCCGATGACATTGTCCACCTCGAAAACTTTGTCGACTTGAAAGTGCGCGATATCTGGAACACGTACGCTGTGCTCCTCGGCCACATCAAGGATGAGGTGGTTGTGTTGGGGAACCATCGCGATGCCTGGACGTTTGGCGCTGCCGACCCGAATTCCGGCACAGCCGCTTTCCACGAAGCCATCAAAGGCCTTGCTCAGCTCTACCGCAAAGGATGGAAGCCCATGCGCACTATCGTTTTCGCTTCGTGGGATGCGGAAGAGTACGGCCTGGTAGGATCTACCGAGTTTGGCGAAGACTATGCCCAGTGGATCCGCGACCACGTCGTAGCCTACCACAACGTCGACGTCTCCGTCTCCGGCTCGATTCTCCAATCTTCTTCCTCACCCTCGCTCTCGCGCTTCGTCCAATCCGCAGCGGCCAAAGTCAACGACCCCAACACTCGCTCCACCAAACTCGACCTCGACGCCTTCCACCCTCTTGGTTCCGGTTCAGACTACACCGTGTTCCTCCAACACCTCGGTATCGCCTCTACCGACCTCGGGTTTAAACGCGCAGCCAAAGACCCGATCTACATGTACCACTCGAACTACGACAGCTTTTACTGGATGGATACCTTTGGCGATCCCGGTTTCCACCGCCACGAAGCCGCGGCTAAAATTGTCGGTCTGATGGCGATCAGGTCGTCGACCGAGCTGTTTGCGCCCATCAATGTGCAGGACTACGCTGCGGAGCTGAACAAGTATTTGGGCAAGATCGAGAAGCTCGCGGCGAAGGAGTTGGGTATCTCGAAGGGTGGGGCTGCCAAGCACCCGCACTGGTTGAACCACCTGCGCCACTCGATCCATAAACTCGACGTTGCTGCGCGACACTTTGAGCATCAAAAGGTGCACTTGAAGCAGAAGCTCGTGCGACTGGCGGAGAAATACCGCAGGCACCACCAGCACCGCCTCCAGCAGGGCAAGCTCGGTGACGATAAAGTCGGTAAAGAGATCTGGAAAGTGCTGGTCGAGATTCGACAGCTCAACAAGAAGCTGCAGACTTTCGAGCAGGGTTTCATCGACGAGAAAGGCTTGAAGGGTAGGGAGTGGTACAAGCACCTGGGCACTGCTCCCGGCCGATGGCTGGGATACGGCGCGACGACCTTCCCCGGCGTCACGGAGGCGATCACGCTTGACAAGGGCGAAGGGCTCGAGAGCGAGGCGAACAGGCTGGGTCGACACATTGACGCGTTGGCTAGACACCTGCACAAGCACTGAAGAGTTTCACTCTTCCTTTCGAATGCCACGCTCGTAGAATGATGTCTGCTCTGAAGAAAATCCAGTTGATCCAATAACTACAAGCACATTTGCGTCTGGGGAGTGGTCTAATAGCCTCTAGAGACGAGCAAGTCCTTTGTCGCTTCATACGTTACAAACAGCACCGCGTTCACCGGTAGCGCTCTCAACACTGTCGGTCCCACACCCACAAAGAACGCCCTCCATCCGCCGCTCGCGTACGTCTCCCTCGCCGTCGACCAAAACAGACTCCTTTTCCCTTGCCCATCATCGAACCTTGTTGTCGCTTGGATCTTGGTCTTGATCACGTCTGCCCAAAACGTGCTCAGCCAAGCAACGACACCAGCGAATGCACCGCTCACAGCCATATCGACGTTACTCAGCGGTCCGCCTGTGTAGTTCCTTATCCAAGAGTTGAGCAGTTCGTAAGATGCAAAGTACGGACCGTAGCCTAGGTCTCTCACGGCTGTAGTGCACCATCCGCGAAACACGCCCTTGCGTACACCCTCTGTGCGGACGACGTGCCTCAACACCCTCCACGTGCCCGATCGCGAGGAAGCGTCCATCTGCTCGCAAATCTTGATCAGATCGATCGGCGACGTGATCAGCGACGATCCTAATCCGCTTAGCATTCCTGCGATGAAGACTTGCGTGATGGGAGAGCTTTCGAACAGATGATGCGTTTGTTGGTAGCGGAGGGAGATGTTGTACAGGCCGAAGATGGACGCATTCATGATGGCTACGCCGAGCATCGGAGAGGTGACGCCCTTGTAGAGGCCCCAGATGCGTTCTTCTTTGATGATTATGCGAAAGGCGTCTGTGGCTGAGCGGTAGATGGGCAGCGAGACGCGGATCCCACCGCCCCCACCGGTAGGGCAGGAGTGTGGTAATGTAAGCGTCGCAGCATGTCCTGATGATGAGGTGGATGGAACATGGCGAGAAATATTCGTCGAAGAGTACTGCAGCCGTGCAGACGAAGAGAGCAGTTTGGACGATGAAGATGCAGTTGAGGGGGTGTCTATTGAAGGAGCAGATGAGGAAGGTTGGGCTTGAAGTCGAGTCTTGACAGTGTCGAAAGGATGTCCTGCGAGAAGGGAAGCAATACCGCCTGCGGTACCTGCGATAAAATCGACCAACGCTAAAGGCGCAGCACCCGTCGCTGCAACTACCTCCTCCGAAACCATGCCCTCCCTTTCTCCGGCGAGTCTATGTTTTGAACGAGTGTGTGTGTTTGTGTGTGTGTGTGATCAGATGGGAAGATCTTGAACGATGCAATCGTGCGACCCTTCTCCCCCACACCCGCATCGACGGCTTTCAAACGTGAAATGTAGAGAGCCTCTCTGATCGGGGCTCCTCTCCCCACATTGGGACACAATCTCGATTAGCGTTGAAGATTGTGTGCGAATCAAGCAGAGATGGCGTGCGTGCGGTATCGAGAGCTGTCCAACACTGCTCGATGCGCTTTTTGTTGCAAGAGCACGCCATCCTCTCTCTCTCTCTCTCTTAGCGTCGCTCGGCTGCTCACTCCAATTCGCTTTCCCCGCAACAGCTCTTTTACTTCCTTACTCGACAGCTCTGTAAGATAGTGCAACCCGGACTGCTGCACATCCGTGGTACATTGGCTGGTGGGAAGAGCGGTACATGGGTATGGCGCCATCGAACAGAGCAAACAGGCTGAGGTTGATGGTTGATCTTTTGTTTTTGGCATCATGTGAGAGCGATTTTTTCGTTATCGAAGGCGGACACCAGATCTTGCACGAGCTGCATCGCTTCAGCTTGAAAGCTTCCGGTGGGGCCGTGAATCGCCGAGCTTGTTTCAAGTGAGCTTCGTATCGGTCGTCGGTAGTCACAGTGTCTGTGCACGAAAATCTTCCTTTCCTGCTCGCTCAAGGCCGTCTCCCTGCAGTGGTATAAGATCCGATCCTCTTCTAATACTTCCTTCCCTTCATCCATCACCTGCCGGTTTTTCAAGTATGACGCCTCTGACCGCCACGCACGACACGGCCGCGGCCGTTGGCCAGCTCAACCTCTCGGACAACGCTTCGCAAAAGCGCATGATCCTGTACGCCTTCATGATGGGCTGTTCTGGTCACCAGTCTCCCGGACTCTGGACGCACCCAGCCGACCGCTCGCGCTACCACAACAAGCTCTCTTACTGGATCGACCACGCCAAGCTGCTCGAATCTGGCCATTTCGACGGACTATTCCTCGCCGACGTTCTCGGCGGTTACGACGTCTACGCAGGAAATCTCGACGCCGCTCTCTCCTCCGGAGCGCAGTTCCCCGTCATCGACCCACTTCTTCTCATCTCTGCCATGGCCGCAGCTACCACCAATCTCTCCTTTGGCATCACGGCAACAACCTCCTACGTCCACCCGTACGAGCTCGCACGCCGCTTCTCCACCCTAGACCACCTGACCAACGGTCGCGTTGGGTGGAACGTCGTCACCGGCTACCTCGACTCTGCCGCACGTCAATTCGGTGCCAAAAACCAAGACCTGCACTCGAAACGTTACGAAGTGGCCGATGAGTACATGGACGTCGTCTACAAGCTCTGGGAAAGCTCCTGGGCCGACGACTCTGTCGTCCACGATCCCACCAAACCGCTCTACACCCGACCGGACCGTGTGCGTCAGATCAACCACAAGGGTAAATACTTCGAGTCCGTTCCTGGACCGCACATCTGCGAGCCGTCGCCGCAGCGCTCGCCCGTGATCTACCAGGCGGGATCGTCCGGTCCCGGTATGGCATTTGCGGCTAAACACGCTGAAGTGATCTTCATCGCTGCACACAAGCCGGATGTGGCCAAGAAGCGCGTTGATGCTGCGAGGGCGGGCGCCAAGGAAGCCGGGCGTGATCCGGCGAGTCTGAAAGTGCTGGCTCTGCTGTGTCCCATCATCGGTAAGACGGATGAAGAGGCGCAGGAGAAGTACAGGGTGCACCTGGAGCACGGTTCCGACGACGGAGCGCTGGCACTGTTCGGCGGCTGGACCGGCATCGATCTCTCCACTTACACCGAGGACGAAGAGCTGCGTGCGACAGAGTCGAACGCGATCAAGTCTGCCGTGGAGAACTTTGCGACGCAAGACCCACACGTGCCCAAATGGAACAAGAAGGCTGTTGCGAACAAGATCAAACTAGGCGGTTTGGGTCCTACCATCGTCGGCAGCCCCGAGAGCATCGCCGACCAGCTGCAGGACTGGGTCGACCAGTCTGGTGTAGACGGCTTCAACTTGGCCTACACTTTGGCACCTGGAACGTTTGAGGACTTTGTCCAGCTCGTCGTCCCGATTTTGAAGGAGCGCGGTGTAGTTTGGGCAGATTACCCACAGGTCGAACAGCCGCAGCCGGAGAAGGTCAGTGATGGATCCAAGGAAGGGTTTGGTATCAATGAAAAGGTGGGGATCACTTCGAGGGAGAAGCTGTACGGTGTGGGTCAGAAGACGTTTAGGAAAGATCATTATGCTTCCAAGTTTACTTGGAAGGCTGGTGAGGATGCGCCCGCTCTCGATTAGATCTCAACTTCGCTGTCTATACATTCGTCCCACACACTGTGCAGAAAGCAATCACAACAAGTCAGTTCAGAAAGGTTTGAAAAGAATACAGTTGAGATTGCATCAATATCGACACCCACATGTTTAAGACCGACGCTCGGCGGGAGTAGCAAGCATCTCTGGCTGCCAGAACCTGATGCACTCAAGCACGATATCCGACGCCGAACTCTGCTTCTTCTTGCTGCTCTCCTCTGCCGCCGCTCCTGCACCTGCTGCACCTGCTGCAGCATTCGTCTTCTTGACCTCTTCAGTCACTGCTGATGCTCCATTTGCCACATCTGCATTCATCTGAGGCGATCCAGACCTGGGCGTCCTTGGAAACGTCCCAAACGACGAAGAGGACGAACCCGCATCGTCGCTCGGTGGAAGCTGAGAGATCTGATCATCGCCTTCCCGCATGCTAGGCGGTACAGGGATCGGTTCCCAGCTTTGTCGGTAGAGCGGCTTGACAGGAGTGTCCGGCACAGAGGAAGACAGTTCGAGCCCGGATGCGATCGGCCCAAAGATGGCTTCTAGTTCGGATTTGGCGCTCGAGGCGCGTCTGGCTTCTGAAGAATGACCTTGCTGGCCGCTGCGGGGAGCTGCTGAGGTGCTTGAGGGATTAAGTTGAGGATCGGTGCTGGGGGTGTCACGGTTGGTGTGGATCTGAGCGTTCTTGTCGGCACCGATGTTTCTGCGAGATGTACTGTTGATGTTGCTGGTGTTGCTAATGCTGTTGTTGTTGCTGATGTTGCTGTTGCTGATGAAGTTGCTGTTGCTGTTACGATGACTAGGAATGTTGTCGATGCTGTTGTTACAAGGGAAGGATTCTAAAGCGTTTTCGGGACTTGTTTGCCCCGCAGTATCTGATACTGATGTTGACGTTGATGACGACGACAACGCCGATTGAGACTGCAACTGCGTACCACAGGCCTCCTCAGAAGCGACACTACTCTGTAGCGCATCCTGACCTGACAAGACACTGCCCTCGACTTGCAGATACCCAAGTCGATCGCCGAGCTAACGCGCTGCAAAAATGGCAACGCCTTCGCCGCGAGCTTGCATCGCTTTGCGACATTCTGGAACGAGCAAATGTTCTTGTCGAGGTCACTGCGCACCTGAGTGTGGAAATGCGATGAAGGATGTGATGCTTGCGTAGCCGGCGTTTCTTTCCCCAATGTCGAGGTGTTGGCTTTCAATGGACACGACAGCCTCAACAACGCTGTAGCCTGGACGATGGCGGCTGCAAGCGCATTGTTGGTAAACTGCCACCAGGCGAGTGCTTGCGGTGGAGCACAGGCGGTCGCACTGGCATAGGTTTCTGTCTGCCAGGTTGCCGAGCGAAGGACGGCGGAGAGAGAAAACATGGCTGATGGTGATGGTTGTTCTGCCGATGCGTGAGATGCTTCTGGCCCGGAACTGCTTTGGTCAGACTCTGACTGTGAAGACTGATCACCCGTCTCTGTCGATGCCAAATTGCGGAATGGCTCGGGCAGATCTGTCTTTAGCAAACGAGATTGCCCAGCAAGCGCAGACAAGAACCACGGTCGATGCAAAGCCATAAGCATGCGATGCACCATGCTACACGCAACGTGTCGCTGACAGATGATCTGCGCCAGCTCGTCCTCATCCACCTTGCCCGCCATCTCGATGGGCAGCGGCTTGTGCAGCAGCAGAAACTCGGGCAAGCTGGCATGATAGCGTCGGATCCTTTCATCCAGCTTGACGACATGTCTATGATCCGGGAGCGTAATCCTGTTGAACTCCCTGCGCTGTTCTGACAGTTTTTCGGCTAGCATACCGGCATCCAGACCGCAGGGTCCCGGGAAGGGCGACGCAAGATTGTCGAGCGTGACAGCCTGATTGGTGAGGGAGGAGACCTGGTGCATGAGATCGGCGAGACCCAGCTTCCAATTGTGAAAGATGTTGGGGCTGTAGCGGCTGCCGAATGCGTCGAGGCTTGCATAGAGTGGTGTGCCGAATGCGGTCCAAATGGCCTGTATGGTGGGGACATCTGGGAAGCTCGCCAAAGGAGCGCTGCTGTCGGGCGAAGCGCTTTGTCGGAAAGTGCAAGGGAGCGTGAATGTGAGGACTTGACAACGGAGGTGAAAGATGAGATCGCTGAGGAGCCTGGTGCAGTGTAGGCGGTCTTGGTTGGTGGCGGTGGTTGCAATGGCTGAAGCGGGCGATCTTGGGGCTGCTGCTGCAGATAGTGTATCGGCCGCTGCCTGATGCTGGCTTGCAACCGAAGGCGCTGCCATGTGCGACGTCGGACGTGTCTGGTCGGATGCAACACAAGAGGGCATGAGTGCCGCCTTGGCCAGGACGAGTGCAAGCCAAGTAAGTCCCTGAGAGCGGTGGAAGAGCTCCTCGTCGTTGGAGCAAAGTAGATACGTGGACATGAGGTAGAGAGCCGAACATGCATCGGGCGTTGGATTGTGCATGAGCTCGGCTCGTTTGCGTGAACCAGCCAGACAGGCGGAAGCGACACCGAACCAAATCCTGCCGCGCTTTGCAGGTGAATCGGCGAGACTATCAGAGCTGGAGGCCGAGGGTGTTGCTGGTGTTGAAAAGCAGGGAGAAAAGAGGTCGCCGAGAGCAAGCGCAGCCAAGAGGCAAGCTAGACGGTGGGGATGGATCGAGTCGGCGCCGTGACGTTCTGCTTCTTCGAGCGTTTCGAGAAGGGTGGTGCGGTCAACAGGGGTGTAGATCCAGCCAATGCCTTGGTGATAGGCATGCAGCAAATCGAGGCCATCGCGGAAAGGGAGCAGCACGTCTAGGTGAGGGATGCCTAGAGAGTAGCGAGGGAATGGATCTGACGAGTTGCGGCAAGTGCTGCCAGGTGAGGATGCTGATGGGTCACTTGAAGAGAAAGCTGGCGAGCTGGTTTGCTCGAGATGGCGCTTGCTGGATGGTGGACTGGATGCGGACGAGCATGTTGAAGATGTTCTGGCGTACTTGGAGCATGTCGGTGAGGATGAGCATGGGTCTGCGAGGGTGCGCTTGCGACCCATGCTTTGATCGCAGCTGGCCATGTTGATTAGGTGTCGGAACGCCTACAAGGCAAGCATTGGATGAAGATGATGGTGGTGGCTGTGCACGATGGAGGTTGTTGTTGTTGAGCAAGCTAGGCGATGATCTGTGCTGTCGTGCGAGATGCAGAATCGGTTGGGACCGGAAAGAGTGTTGCGAGGATGAACGAGACAAAAGGCAGCGTGGGACCCTACACGGCAAGTCCGAAAGTGGACAAGCAGTCAGGAAAGGGCACAAGATCGGTTCGGGATTGCGTCGTCGTTACAATGATCGGGTATAGACCGAGAAAGAGAAAAGTGACAAGGGAAAGAAATGAATGGTGGGAGGATCGATGGTGAAGCGGAGATGCTCCGATAAACTGAATGGAGCGGCTGCTATCCCCGTTTTGCGTGAGAGCCATGTCAAGTGAGGCAAGCAATCAAGACCTCAAGGATGTGTGCGCTTTTGCAATTCACTCGAAAGGCGTGCCCACCCTCAGTGTGATGCTTCTTCAGGCAAAGTTGAGGGGGGGGGGGGGGCGCAAGGCTGTCTGTCGAGTTTAGCCGGACCGGTTCTGGAAGCTCACTTATGTGCCGTGCTGTTCCGCTGCTGGGAGGCAAACGGAAATCTGGCAAGCTAACTTTGAGTGACAGCAGCATCGGCATCCACATTCGCCGACGCAGTATTCAGATTGCCATCGTCGTCGCAATCCCACACGGTCATGACAGTCTCGCGATCGGTGCACCCGACATCAACTTTTTGAAACAACGATCTTTGCAGCAAAAGAGGTCGCGGATAAGATTGACCGAAAAGCATTCCCACCCTCCTACAATCAGCATCGGATCTAAGCCGAAAACAGCGAGCGGGTTGAATTTTATTTGGAATTGAGAAAAATCTCGGCCCGTCGCTTCTGTCCATGCCCCCCCCCTCCCTTTTTTTTTGTTCGTCGGTCAAGTTCCGATGATCAATCATCATGGACAAGGCAATTGGAATGCGCACTTCTGCGCTCCGCCTAGCTAATCATAACAACATTCTCTTTCTCAACATGTATATGTTGAATGTGGCCGCGAATGATGAAAGGAGCCTGCCTTTGTCACAGCTGGATTTGAGTTGTGCTATTTTTGTGTTTTGGGCATGTGACGGTCGACGCGGCAATGCACAGAGCGAGCAAAGTTGAATTCAGGTTACCGTTCAGCTCGCTCTTTTGAAACGGACAAGTCCGAAAAGTGACCGCCTTTGCATGCCCACATTGCCGGTCTATCGATGACAAGCCTCGGCATCTCGCCACTGTCACACGCCAAGAAACCTGACGAAAGTTAGCCACCAAGCCTCCTACTCCGAAAGACGTCGCGATTTGAACCGCCCGTGCAATTTCGGCGCAAGTGGGGGCAGGTCTGCGATCGACCTCGGCCACCGGCAAAAGCGAAATGAAATGAAATGGATACCGCCTGCGACAGTGCGTAAAAGCGGCCTTGCCGCCGCCGCGCAGAGAGGCACTCGTTGATCCCGCTCGCGATTCAAAAGCACTTGAATTCTGGGGTGCTTGCCTCTGCCTGTTCGGACCACAAGTGTAGGTACACATCAGCGAAGGGGCCTGGCTCGCTGTCGAGACTGCCCCGAATGGTAACGACCGATTGGATAGCTGCTTCCGCGGGGACTCTTTGACCCTACGAAAAGCGTCGGAACGCCTGTCCGAAGCTCGTACTCGGAAGCCGACCGTGTCGTACGCCATGGAGATGGTGTCAGTGAAGCCTCAAACATGACGAATGGGAACGGGCATGCTCGCACGACAAGCTCCTCGTCCGCGGATCACGAGCGGCCATCTGCTTCCGACGACGAGTTGGCACGGAGCGCTGTCGCTTTAACAGCAATGAGAAAATTGATCGGTCCGATCAGTCAGTTGACCAAATTCGATCGGCGATGATTTTGCAGAGAAAAGCACAACGACATCAGCGCTGCCGCCTCTTTTGACGACAAGCAAGCTTCGAGCAGAGCGGACCTGCAAACACCACTCGCTCGTTACTGCAAAGCGGTGTTTGCATGAATCGTGTTGATCACTTTTGCGCCGCTGGACATGGACGAGGCGGGCATAGCGGCCTTAGCTGCCTCGATGACCGACCACAACTTTCTTTTATGATGGGGACGAGGCTGTGTCATACCTCTGGATGCCGACTCGAAGCACCAGTTCGCTATGATACACGAACTCGTACAAACTTTTCCCCGATATGGCTTGGCGAGCAGGATCGGCATCTCGATATCGCCGTATTCACTACGGGCAAAGCTAGGAATGTTGCAAGGTGCTCACGCGGTTGAAGCCGATCTTACCTCGCTTGCCCACGCAGCAGCACTGGTGGGGCGAGGGCATCTCATCTTCGCTTGCACCATTCCACCGAGGATCCACCATGCTTTACAACGGCAACAACAGACTAGCATCATCGGCACCATTGCCCCGCCCGCCTTTGACGCTGCTTGCAAGCGAGCTTTGAGCAAAGGGTATCGAACCGTTCAAAAGGCCGAAGCCCTCTTGCGATTCGGCAGCATTATTGTGAAACATCGGTTAGCGCAGCAGTCGAATTGTGCCAAACTGTGCCGTCTCCACAAAAGGTGACACTTTGCATGGCTTTGTCACCGTCAGGCCACTACTGTACTGAAGTTCTTCTTGGCAAACAGTGCAGAGGCCAAAACTCTGTTCATGCCAAGGGCGACCCCGCTTCAAGCGACTTGACTCCACACCCTCGTGGCCCTTGCTTGGGATCAAGGCGGAGGCTGAGCAGGGTTCTCCTTATATACAGTAGCTCAAAGTCAGTTTCTCCTTACCACCATCGTTACCCCTACGAAACAACGAACATCAACATCACCCCGTAAAGATGCGTCTGCCAGCAATCAAGTCGCTGGTTGCGCTGCTGCCAGCTTTGGCGGCAGTTGTTGCTCAAGATAGCTCCTCGGCCAACGCAACGCCCGCCAGCGCCGCCAGTTCAACGACGGCCATGGTCAGCAGCCTAGCTTCGAGTGCCAGCCGTGCAGCTTCTTCCGCATCCAGCTCTGCTTCTCCGACCGTCAGCAGTAGCTCTGCTTCCAGCTCGACCAGCTCGGCAGGCTCGGCCAGCTCTAGCTCTTCAGTCAATCCTTTGACCGAAAAGCCTCCCGCTGCTGTGCCGTCGGCGACCACCACGCCTACTGCCTTTATCCCAACCGGTCCACTGCCACCCGAGCAGGAGCTCTGCACATCCCCATCTACTGTCCGGGACCCCTCCTCCAGGCAGTCCAGCTCGCTGGTATCTTCAAGGACAGCAAGACGTTTGTCGACAAGGCTACCTCCAAGCCCGAATCTGTCGTCCTCGACAACTTTAATCAGCTCGGTGGCGGCAACGCCAGCAACATCACCTACGACGAAATCGTCCAGTTTGTCGACGACAATTTCGTCGCCGAGGGTGTCGAGCTCGTTCCCGCCGATCTTGGAAGCGAGTTCGTCCAGGATCCCAAGTTCTTGCAAGGCGTCGAGGATGAGGTGGTGCGCGACTGGCTCAAGCAGGTCCACAGCTACTGGGAGCTGCTTGCGCGAACCACCAACTCGTCCAGCCCCTCCGGCGTTCAGTGCGACGGCTGCGTATCTTCCTTCATCCCTTTCAACCAGAGCCGTGTCTTTGTGGTTCCCGGCGGCCGATTCCGCGAGCTTTACTATTGGGACACCTTTTTTGTCATTGAAGGTTTGATCACTTCGCAGCTCCAGTCGGTCGTCAAGGCCATCCTTGAAAACTTTGGCGACCTCATCGACAGGCTTGGTTTCATCCCCAACGGCAACCGTGTCTATTACGAGAACCGCTCGCAGCCTCCCTTTTTTACATTGATGATCGACAAGTACATCCAGGCGTACAACGATACTTCGGTGCTGCAGCGCTTCCTACCCCTGCTCGAGCGTGAAATGTCGTTCTGGAAGACCAACCGCACCATCGAGTTTACCTCTCCCTTCACCAACACTACGCACAATATCACCCACTACAAGGTCGACACTTGGGCTCCTCGTCCAGAGAGCTACCTCGAGGACTACAAGACGGTGCAAGACGCCGCAGAGTCCGGTCTGGAGTTGAATGATACGCAAAGGGCTACGCTCTACTCGGACATTGCTTCAGGTGCTGAGAGCGGCAGTGACTATTCGGCTGCTCGCTGGTCCAGAAGGCCCACGATCAACTTGACCGACACCATCCCTGCACAGCGTTTCCTCAACACTGCCGCACAACTGCCCGTCGACCTCAACTCGATCCTCTTTGCCTGCGAACAAAAGCTCTCGGCGTTCTACAAGATCTCTGGCAACGGGACTCAGGCGAACGCCACTCGCGCCAACTACTGGGCACAGCAGGCTCAGGCACGCAAGGAGGCTATTCTCGATGTGTTCTGGGACCCTACCAAGAAGTTCTTTTACGACTTTAACACGACTCTGGGTGATCGGGCGCCTTTCTTTACTCCGGCTGGATTCTTCCCTCTGTGGGCCCAGATCTTGCCGCAGGAATTCGTCAACGAGTTGATCAGCCTCGACCAGCGCAGACAGAACCTTCAGGGCGTGTTTTCGGGACTGCGATACATCATCGACCGCTTCAACGGCACGCTCCCCGCCTCGCTCGTCACCACCGGTCAGCAGTGGGACTTTGCCAACGCATGGCCACCTCACACGTACATTGCCCTCGAAGCGCTCCGCAACCTTCCCGACATGCTGGCTGCTGGACCCCAGCTCCCTGCAGAGAACGGCACCTTCGCCCTCATCCCCATGATTAACGGTACCAACCAGCTCGGTCAGACGCAGGACAGCCTCCCCGTTCAGGGACTCGAGAACGAGCCAGGCAGTGCGATCAACGAAACCCTTGCCGGAGCCACCGATCCCAACAACCCCACCGTCGAACTGCACCCCAGCTTAAACACGGGCAACAACACGAGCGGCGAGAGCTGGCGCGACGAGCTCGTGCGCGAGCTGGCCAACCGCTACGTCGCCTCTGCGCTCTGCTCGTGGAGAGCCACGGGCGGTAAGCTGAACACTACCGATCCTGCCTTCCAGCCTGTTCCGGACAGCATCTTGACCGCCAACGGCCTCAACGCTTCTACTGCCATCGGCAACATGTTTGAGAAGTTCAACGCCTCAGACGTGAATGCTGCTGGGTCCGGCGGCGAGTATCAGGTTCAGACTGGCTTCGGGTGGACCAATGGAGTGGCCCTTTGGCTTGGAGGACAGCTGGGAGCCAACTTGACAAGGCCAGAATGTCCTATAGTGATTGCCCAGAACTCTACGTCTGCTAAGGAGTAGAGTTGCGTTTTCTCGGCCAAAGACTGTTTGTAAAGCTTCGAACACACAGATAATAGACTCGTGAACTGCTCTTCTCCATTTGGAGTATGCGATTGTGTGTTTTGTATTGATGATGTGTGTATGTGTGATATGAGAACGACGATGACGATGAGGAGGAGGACCACATTTAAAGGTCTTGATTTTTTGGTCATCTTTTTCGACGTGATTTTTCCAAGAAACTTTTTTTTAAAAAATCGAGGGTTCAGTTCACGGGCCACCAGTTTCTACGCCTTAACCTTCTCACCACCATCTTCCTCAGCACTCGTCGCTTCTTCGCCGTGCCCCAATCACCACGAAAATCTCGCAGTAACGTACAGGCAGCTCACCACACTGTGGTCGACACGAGTACCGACATTCATCAGCGCTGCAAGCGCTTTCAGGAGCAGTCGGTTGAGGTTTGGCGTCGACTCTGCTTTCAGGACCGTAACGATGAAGCGTACGCTTGCGCAGCAGGATAGCCCGGAAAACGCAAAGAGGTCCAAGGACGAGTCGGATAACGATGAAGAGCTTGTCCTTCCCACACGGGCGTCCACATCGTCTGCACCGTCTGCTGAGCTCAAGAAGGCTTCTACCAGCGCAGACAGCAGCGTAGTTAAAAAGCCGACGCCGAAACTCGCGTCAATATTTCAACCCCGTTCGGCCACTGCTTCTGTCAACGGCGCCTCTTCGTCGTCAGCAAAGGGTCTCAAGTGGCTCGACCCTGCCGGACCCAACAAGACCTGCCTGCACGGCGTGTACGGTGATCCTCAACCCAGCTCCCAAGTGGCGTTCTACGATTTGGACGGCACCGTTGTCCGTCCTAAGAATGGCAAGACGTTCCCGAGTAAGACGGATGAATACGATTTCGAGTTTCTTTTCCCCCGTGCCGCTGGCACCTTGTCGGCCATCCAGCGTATTCAAGAGCAGCACAAACAAGGCTTCTCCGTCGTCATTATCACCAATCAAAAGCAAACGGCCTACTCTGCCAAATCGGGCCTGACCACGTGGAAGAAAAAGATGGCGCACATCGCAGCGGCCATCGACGTGCCCCTGCGCGTACTTGCAGCTCTGGGCGACGACGAATTCAGAAAGCCCAGGTTGGGCATGTGGGCAGAGTTTCAAAAGTACAATGGTGGTCTCGAGATGGATTTGAAACAAAGCTTTTTCGTAGGCGATGCGGCGGGGAGGAAGAAGACCAGAGACCATCAGGATACTGATCTGAAATGGGCCCTGAATGCTGGGTTGGCATTCTACACTCCGGAAGAGTACTTTTTGGGCAAGGGGAGGGAATATGAGATTCCATATCGACCTTGGAGTCCCTCCCACTCTGCACCGGAGAATACGTTGACAGGGTTGGTTGCAGAGCCGGAGGACGAGATGCTGACGGTGGAGCTGTCCGCTCTGAACACCGACAGCGCGCGGGTAATGCTGGGTGATGTAGCGGAAACGCAAATCGTGCTGTTTGTCGGTCCACCTGCGTCCGGTAAAACCTACCTCTTCCATCGAACTTTCGCACCCGCAACCTACGTCCACGTCAACCAAGACACCCTGAACACTCGCGACAAGTGCCTCCGTGTTGTCGCCGACACCATCGCAGCCGACCAATCGTGCGTGGTCGACAACACGAATCGCGACGCCAAGACGCGCAAGCTCTACATTGATCTAGCGAGGACACTGGGGGTGAAGATCAGATGCATCTATTTCGACGTGCCCAAACACGTGTGCGTGCACAACAATCATTTTCGGGCGTACCATGGGCCGACAAACGAGCGGGAGGTGAAGAGGCCGATTTTGCCGTATACTGCGATCGAGAGGTATTTTCAGCAGCTGGAGGTGCCGAGAAGGGAGGAAGGGTTTGATTCGCAGGTGGTGAGAGTGAGGTGGGGGTGGAGTGGCGATGAGGAGGTGGGGAGGAGGTGGAGGATGTACTATCATTGACCTGTCGTCACGAAACAGCGAGTGTGAATGTGATTCATTTCGGAGCAAAGATGTACAGATGTGGAAAGGAGGGTTTACACCTGAGCAATTGCCTGACCGTCAGCACGAGGATCGCTACCCGCAGCCCAGACCAACTTGCCCTTTTCATTCATCACCTTCTGAATCACCTGTCCCCTCCCAAACTGAAACCTTGCCCAACCCTCCACCACCTTGACCTTATGACCCATCCTCTTCAACCCATCCACCACATCCTGCCCCACACCTTGCTCAAAGTACACCTCCGACGTTGCGCCCTCCGGGCCCGCCATACCCGCACCAATACAAAACCTGGGCGCGTCCAGCGCATCCTGCACACTAAACCCATGATGCAAAATATTCATCAACACCTGAACCTGACCCTGCGGCTGCATGAATCCACCCATGACGCCGAACGAGAGGAACAGCTCGTCGCCCCTCGTAGCCATTGCGGGGATAATCGTGTGGTAAGGTCTCTTTCTGGGAGCGACACAGTTCGGGTGTCCCGCGGAAAGTGTGAATCCAGCACCGCGGTTTTGCAGCGTGAACCCGCATGCTTGCGGTACGGCTCCCGTGCCGAAGCCGGCGTAGTTGGAGTTGATGAAACTGCACGCATTGCCGTACTGGTCGGTGACGGAGAAGTAGACGGTATCGCAGGTGTTGACGGGGGAGCCTTTTTCGAGGTCGACGGATGCTTTTGTCGGATCGAATTGTTGAGCACGTGAGGCGAGGTAGGTGGGGTTGAGGAGGAGGGAGGCCGCGTCGTGTTCGGAATGGTGCGGGTCAGAGACGTGGTATCGAGTATCGGCGAAGGCAAGACGTAGGGCTTCGATGAGGGCGTGGAGGTACTCGACCGAGTTGTGTTCGATTTTGGCTAGGTCGCCGACTTTGCCCTGGTTTTGCAGCTCGTCGAGGATTCCGAGCGCAACAAGCGTTGTGAGACCTTGACCGTTGGGTGGACATTCGTACATTGTGACGCCTTGTTTGCCGTCCAGATCGCCAGCGGAAGCAGGGTGGTTGTACGTGTACTGGATCGGCGTCACTTGTTCGGTGCCGCGTTCGAGGTGGTCTTTGAGGTCGTCGAGGGAGAGTACGCCGCCTTGGGAACGGACGAGGTCGACGATGGCTTCGGCTACGCGACCTGTGTAGAAGCCTTCTTTGCCCTTGGTCGCGAGCTCGCGGAAGGTTCGTGCGAGAGTCGGCATGCGCATCAGCTCGCCTGTTCGCGGGGCACGACCTTCGTACAGCATCTCATCGGCGTTGGGAGAAGCAGCTTTGATGAGCTTTTCGCTGCGACCCCAGAGGTAGGCGGTGCTCTCGTGCACGGGGTATCCCTGTTCAGCGAGCCGAATCGCAGGAGCGAGGATGTCCTGCATCGTCAGCTTACCGCTACCCAGCTTCTCCACAGTATCGATCCACGCCGCTGCCGCACCAGGCACCGTAACGCTATGAATACTGTTGCCCGGAATCTCTACCCCGTCAATGCCCTTTTCGCGAAGCACATCGAGCGTCATGGCCTGCGGAGCCCTACCAGATCCATTGAAAGCGCGAACGGAACGCTTCTCCGCATCGTAGAAAAGACAAAACGCATCTCCACCGATGCCCGTATTGCACGGCTCGGTGACGTTGAGCGCCGCAGCCACAGCCACAGCCGCATCGGCAGCGTTACCACCAGCATTGAGGATCTCGATACCGGCAGAAGAGGCGAGCGGCTGCGAGGATGCGACGACGCCCTTGGTGGAGAGCACGGTAGAGCGACGCGAGGGGAAACGCATGTACTCGGTCTTGTGGTGTGGGTCGGTGACCGACCAGTCGAATGGCGTGCGCGACATCTTTTCAACGTTGCAGGAAGTAGCAGATGGGGGATGATGTGGTGGAGGAAGAGAACGAGTAGACAGTGAAAGATAAGGCGGATTGAAGTAGCTTTTAGAGGGGAAGGAGTTGATACGCGGTCCAAGTCGGATCTATGCGCACCGAGAGGAATGCGGCTCACTACACGAGGGGGGAGACGCAGTCGTCGCTTCACGGTGAGTGTGGGGGGACAGGAAGAAGAAGAGGAGAAGGAAAGAGCGGGGGAAAAGCTCGGGGGGCTATCGCTGCGCTGCTGGATCGCTTTCAAACCGCATGGCCCCGAGCTCACCACGAGCTTTTTACGACATTCGGCGGCGTTCAAGCCGGGCCAAATTGGCTGAGACGGCAATACAAACCATTCCCCCATTTCACGCTCACCGACCAACAGCCTCCTGTTCCGCGTGGCATCTTTCCCACATGGAAACATCCCCCACGGCGCGGCCATCAGCGGACTTGCACATCGTCTCCGCCGTTGGTCACCACTCGCTCAACATCGCAGCCATTCACGTTCGTTCACATGGTAGCAGAGGTGGTATCGACTGAGATCCATAACGCATCCGGAGGAAAAGGACATATAAAATACAAAGAAAACAAATCTCAAAACAAACCGATTCTCTGCAAGTTAGCTCGCATTCGCGCCACTGTTGGCAGCAGTCGCAGCAGCCTGAACAGGCACGGCCATGCTGACACCCGTCACGGGGATCGGCTGCACGGGGGCAGCGCTGTTGGACGGCAACGGCTCTTCCAAGCTGGCCACGTACTGGTCGAGACTGTTGATAAACGACGCGGTGAACGGGCTCAGTGGAGCCACGGGGTAACCAAAACTGGCGTCCTGTCTGCCAATCGCTGCTTCGGCTCGTGCGAGATCATTGAAACTCGCATCGGGGCCAAAGAAGCTAGCGCAGATATACGGATAGTCCGGGTTGGAGCTGGTTCCGTCTCCGTTTGTCGGCGCGTCTGTCAGACCCGGGATCACCGCCAAAGGTGCACGATTGGGCGTAGGCTTGCCAGCGCCAGGGAAATAGCCACCGTTGACACTGTGAGGACCCAAAGAGCTGCCGGATCCAGACGCAGCTCGACCTTTGCCTGCTGCGCCACCAAAGCTGTTGTTCGGCGATACAGCAGGTGAAGTGCCCATGCGAAGCGAAGCAGTCTGCCACGGTTGCTTTTGCCAAAGCGCTTCGATGTCGTCAAACGAGTTGGCAGTTGCAGGTGCCACTGACCCATCAAACGGCAGCTTGGGACACACAATCTCCGATACAGAAGCCGAATGCGCCAAGCTGTGCGAGCTGTTGCTGCTCGAGCCGGGCGAGTTGTAGGCAGGCGATGTACGTTGCGCGTTGGTCAGTGCAGGCGTCGATCCATTTGAATACCCCGACGAGGTAGAGTACCAGCTCGGGTTGCGAATGGGCAAACTGTCGGCAGAGCGACTGCTCAACGGTCCACCGCCGCGCACAGCTCCCAGTCCCAGACTGGACCCCGTCAGCGCTTCGTCCGCCTTGCGCTTGTTACGGTTCGACTCTGGTGGCTGGATGGCCCTAGCACCATCCATGGCCAACTTCGACTTGCTGGATAGCGCCTGCAACAACAGACGCACAAACTTGAGGTCGTCGGTGATCTGTGCCCGCAACTCGGAGCTGTCCCAATCGCACGACTCTTGCGGATGCGTGTCGAGCATCGAAACAAAGTGGATGAGCACAAGCGAAGCAATGATGGACATTTGCGCAAAGAACCACAAGCGCGAGACCGAGTTGTGCTGCGTGCGCATGCCTTCGCCGATCATGGCTCGTTGTTCGTCCAAGGTAGCATTCTCGCGCGGCGTGAACCATTTAAAGGCGTTGCGGAACACTTTGATGATGAGCATCGAGGCAGCAAAGCTAATGTCGCGCGACTCTTTGTATTTCGGGTTGGTCCACGACTGGACGTAGAAACGCTTGTGGAGCGTCAGCAGCTGCATCTGAACAGCCAACGCCATCGCAGATCGGTGCCATCGTTCCGGGTTGTCCGGGTCGTCCGAGTCGATGAGCGAGTCTTCAAAACGCAAATGCTCCGGAATGCTCGCTTGGATAGCCACGACCTCCTGGTGAAGCTGCTTGGTAAACTCGTAAGCTTCATCTTCGGTCATGCGGATGCGGTGACTTGCGCGACGGGCGACATCGCTGAGCTTGAGCTTGTATCGCATGGGCACCGAGACAATGTCATTCTTGTGTGCATCAGGACCAAAGAGCGAGGGCAGGCTGGTGTGGGCCGGGTCGATAATGTAGCTGCGCTTGACGTTGCCCGCCGAGAACCAGTCGTGAATGCAGAGGGTAGCAAAGAGGCCGATGCGGTCCTTGCGCTCGTCTGCCGGGAGCGTCTCGGGAGGTTCGACGTCGAGTTGAAGAGCATAGGCCATGAAACAGATGTTGGCGGTCATTGCTGAACCGACAGCGGGGCCCTTGAGCGCACTGAGACAGGAGCTGAGCAGGACCATGGTGCGCACATTGTCAATGTGAAGCTCTTCATAGATGTCGAGCACGGTGAGGGCGTGCTGAGATGCATCGAGGAAGACGGTGAAGGCCTGCTGGCCGAACTTTTCGAGCAGGAGTTCGCCTTCGAGCGGCTCGCCAAAGACGAGAGCTGCACCGCAGAGAGCGTGGATGGTGGCTACAAGACGCAGCGCGTCGCGCATTTCGGCATAAGGAAGAGCATCGGGGCGGCCGTTCCAAAAGAGGCGAATCTCTTCCAAGGTGCGTTGCCTCTTGCGGAAAGTGTCTTCGGGGATGAGGTGGGCCATCCAAGAGAGCTCTCTAAAGTAAAAGTCGGTGAGACTGCGGACGATGGTGTTATCGGGCAAGAGGTTGAGCAGTTCAAAGAGGGTCTTGCGGGTGAGTTGCTCGGAGGAGCATTGGTACATGTGGGAGAAGCCAAAGCCGAAGCCCCAAGAGATGGAGCCGGCAGCGTAAGAGGGACGGGGTTTTGATGTGGAAGTGGCAGCGAGAGCGGCTTTGTTTGCCTCGACGGCGCCGAGTTCGGCGAGGGTGGAGAGTTTCGAGGTAGAGGCGGTGTTGGTGGAAGTGGCACTGGTGGAAGAAAGCTTTCTCCGAGTGGTGGAAGAAGAGGACCTGCTGCCGGGCAGCTCGACACCGAGCGAGCCGGCGATGGCGCCCATCATGGCTTCGAGACGGTCGAGGCGCTGATTGACCTGAGAAGAATCGCCGCTGTCTCTTCCGGTAGTTTGTGGACGTACGCCTTCTGCCCACTCGCACTTGCTCGACTCGCCGCGGTCACGGCATGCGCCGCAAGGCCAACCACGGTCACATTTGAGCTTGCGCCTTCGACATGGCTCGCAAGAGACGGCTTTTTTTGTAGACTTTTTCTTTGCGGCCTCGGCATTTGTAGCTTCGGTGGCGTTGGATGGGGCGTTGGCGTCTTCTGGGCTGGAGGTCATGCTGGCTGATCGTCGAGCGTTGGTAGGAGCAGCGGGGGCAGCGGGGGCAGCGGGGCAGCGGGGCAGCGGGGCAGCGGGGGCAGCAGGCGGTGGTGGCGGACGCGACGAGGTGGAGGGAACAGTGACACGGCCAGAGTTGATGTACTGGTTGGGGTGATGAAAGGCTTGTACGAGTTGGACGAAGATGTGGGGCGTGCGTACTGATAAGAAGACGAATCTGAGCGATGCGCCGACGACGAGGTTGGCGGAAGCAGAGGTGGTGGCAGCGCCGAGCCGTGTTGGAGGGGCAAGTTGGAGGACAAGGCGGTGTGCAGAGGTGGAAGGGTGACGTCGGAGGATGTAGACGAGGTTCGGCGAGGACGTCCGTCGTAGTAGGGAGAAGTAGACGTGGAAGATGGTAGAGCAGGGTGGGTAGAAGGAGAGGTGGCGGATGGCCGTGCAGCAGAGCGCTTTGCCATGGCAGTCAAGAAGCAAGGGAGGGAGAGAGGGGAGGGTCAAGCCGAGGAATGAGAAGGAGTCAGCTGTGACGGCGGCGAGGGCTGGCTGAGCTCGGTTGTTGACTCGACGTCGACTCGACGTCGACTCGACGTCGACTCGACGTAGGCGAGCGTGGGGGAGGCAACGGGTAGATTGGCAGGTGCCAAAAGCGTTGATGGAGGGCGCACTGTGTTGTGAGAAAGGGCACGAGAGGAGAAGCCAAAAGAAGCATCAACCAGGACGGACGAAAGGAATCACGACCAATAGGCTATGTGGGTGTTGAGCAATCAGTGACACCGGGCGGCGCAAAACGATCGGAGCCGATTGGTTTCCGGTGCCAAGGTGCAAAGACGAGGCGTGGCGTGGCGTCGCTTGGTTTGGCAGCAGAGAAGCACGAGGATCTCTGTTGGGCGCGTGCGGGAAAAGGGCCAAAGCAGGTGCCTGAGCAGTAAGAGATTAAAAGAGTTGGCTCGATCGTCAGCTCCGAGGAGTTGGCGGAGATGCGCAAATGCGCAAATGCGAAAATGCAGAGCAGAATTTGCTATTTGCAAGCGAGACTTGGAACGCAAAGAAACTGAGCTTTTCCTGCTTTCTCTTTGCGTATCGCCCTGACCGAAAACCGGATCCAATGTCGTGCGAGAACCCTTCCTTCTTTCGAAATGAGCATGCATGTTAGCGCTATTCAGATAACATTGCTCGCCTTTTTATTGGAAAGCCTAACACGCGCCGGGTTGGACTTAGATCCGACGAATCCGGCAACTGGCCATGACGCTGACCGATTTGGCTTGTCTTTGCGTCTTGGAAATTCCACGGAAAGACGATCCCGGTCCAGCTGCACAATTCAGTACCCGGTACGAGCCTGCTGGATCTGCTGGATGATCCTTTTTGCTTTACCTCATCGTGCGGGGAACCAACTGTTGTTGCGCGCACACAAACAGCTGACACGAGCAGATATCTACATCCTGCCACTCGCTTCCCCGCTTTTCTCTTGCTCACCGCATCGACCGTGTCATTCTTCCTCTCTCTCTCTCTCTCTCTCTCCCTTCCTCCACGACATCCGATCGCCGTTTGCTACACCATCATGGCGCCACCCCGTTACATTCAACTCCCAGAGGGTCTCAGACCTGCCGGCGTGCCCGGTAGCGAGCTCCTCGCCTATGAACGTTCCAAGGCCTCGTTCGACTCCAAGGCCATGGCTGAGTACATCCACGGCAAGGACTTGCTCGAGCTCCAAGAGCGTCTCGTCGGCATCCTCAGCTCCGACCCAATCTTTGACAAGTCTTCCGACCACTACTATGGCCGTGCTGACAAGTTCCGCCGTGCCATGCTCAAGGACAAGCGTCTCGCCCAGCTCGCCGCAGAGCACGGCTGGTCTCAAACCGAAAACGCCGTGGCCGAAAAGCTTGCCGATCTGCCAGGTCCCATGGGTCTCCACAAGAGCATGTTCTTGACCACCCTCTACAACCAGGGCTCCGACGAGCAGCGCAAGGTCTTCTACGAGCCTGCCTCAAAGTACAAGATCATCGGATGCTACGCCCAGACCGAGCTCGGTCACGGCTCCAACGTTCAAGGAATCGAGACCACTGCCACCTGGGTTCCCGAGTCGCAAGAGTGGGAGATCCACAGTCCCACTTTGACTGCAAGCAAGTGGTGGATCGGTGGTCTTGGTAGATCTGCCGACCACGCTGTCGTCATGGCTCAGCTCATCATCAAGAACACGAGCTACGGCCCTCATCCCTTTGTCGTACCCATCCGTGACGTCAAGACGCGCGAGATGCTTCCTGGCCGCACCATCGGCGACATTGGTCCCAAGGCCGGCTACAACACCACCGACAATGGTTTCATGCTGTTCGAACACGTCCGCATCCCGCACTTTAACCTGCTCGCTCGTTTCTCCAAGGTCGAGCCCGAGACGGGCAAGTACCTGCCTCCACCCAACGCCAAGCTCGCCTACGGCACCCTCACATGGGTGCGTGCCAACATTGTGCGCGATGCCTCGACCGTGCTCATGCGTGCCGTCACCATTGCCATCCGCTACTGTGCTGTGCGAAGGCAGTTTGCAGACCGCGATGCGCCCAAGTTTGGCCAGGACGGCAAGCCTCTCGAGACGCAGGTGCTGGACTACACCATGGTGCAGATCCGTCTGTTCCCCATCCTGGCCCAGGCGTTTGCCTTCCACTACACGTCGCGCTTCATGTTTGAACTGTACGAGCAGAACCAGGCCAGCATTGAGTCGGGCGATCTCTCGTTGCTCGCCGACACGCACGCTTCCAGTTCGGGTCTCAAGTCGTTGACCACGCTCTACGCCAGCGACGCCATCGAGGTGTGCCGCAAAGCTTGTGGTGGACACGGTTACAGCATGGCTTCCGGTCTGCCCGATTTCTATGCCAACTATCTGCCCAATGCTACGTGGGAGGGTGACTCGTACATGCTTTCGCAGCAGTGCACGCGCTACCTGTTCAAGACGATGCGCGCCATCAAGAGCGGACGCGGCAAGGTGGACAAGAACATCACCACCGACTACATGACGCGCTACCTCGACAACAAGGACGAAAAAGCCAACCTCCAGTTCTCGGGCGATCTTTATGATCCTCTGTTCTTTATGCGTGCGTTTGGTCACCGTGCTGCTTACCTGGCCGAGCAGACGCTGGCGCTGCGCGACGATGCCAAGCGATCGTGGAACTCGTTGCTGGTGGAGCTGTTCCGATGCTCCAAGGCGCACTCGCAGTACCTGCTGGTTCGCAACTTTGGCATGGCGATCCTCAAAGACGACAAGCTCAACTCGCAGCCGGCGCTGCGCCAAATTGTGCAAAAGATCTTTTTGCTGTGGGCCTGCCACACGATGGAGTCCGAATCGGCCGACTTCCTGGCGTCGGGCTACATTACGGGTCAGCAGTTCCATTTGCTGGGTAGCAAGGTGCAGGAGATCATGGCCGAGCTGCGTCCTAATGCAGTGGCGCTCGTCGACGCGTTTGCAGTGCCCGACTACTTGCTCAACTCGGCACTTGGTCGATCGGATGGTAATGTCTACGAGGCGCTGTTTGACTTTGCGCTTCGTGAGCCTCTCAACTCGGCCAAGTGGAATGTCGACGTTGATGACTTGGAGACGACCGACTTTGACTCGGATCTGCCGCGTGCCAAGCTCTAGATATAGATAAGGTTTCAAAAACATGTCGTGGTAGAGCAGTGTTATGCAATGTACGTTTTGTCATGGATAGTCACCACTTGGAGAGTGATCATCGAGTGAGAAGGCCAAGCAGAGAGGTGCTTGCCCGATCCGATCGGATAATCCCGTAGTCGATCTCTCGATCGCTATGACAAGAATCGAGGACCCTTGAGGCTGCTCGCTGCGATGCCAAGCTTTGCCAGCTTGAGCGCGTGTCGCGCCAGTGCTGGCAGTGCCCCTGGCAACCTATGCTTGGCGCCTGGGAGTTGCGCATCGGCTCCTTGTGCAGTCAACGCCGAGAGCGGGTCGAAACAGAGTTGGCCGATCAATATCACCTTGAGTCAGAGTCTCTTGGCAGAGCCAAACTTGGCAAGGGTTGCGCGCCTTTGTTCGGTCTTGGCGCATTCGCGTTTCGCTGCGGCTGCCAGGTTCCTAAGCCTAAATTGTCGCGCTGTCTGCCTTCGACATCGGAGTTTGCGATGCACCCTCCACTTTTCTGGCACCCCCTGTCCCTTGCGTAGAGCGGCAAGTTCTGTCGGTTAGGGTCAGTCAGTCGATAACGTGCCTTTCGCATGGATCGTCAAGCGAGGTGGCCATACTGAAATGGGCAGACCGCAAGGACTCTTTTTTTTTTTTTTTTTTTTTTTTTAAATGGTGGGAACAGCCTTGGCGAAGCTTTCCGCATGGGCCCTTCACGTGCTTGATGTCTTCTTGGCTCCATGCACCATGCGGTGAGTCGGTCAGATGCAATCACCTGCACAGACAAGCGCTTCAGATCGGCGACGAGCGTGTGGGTCAGAGCGCGGTGAACTTTGCATTGACCTTCAACCTTGTGAACGTCGATGCTGAGCAAGCCGGCGAAAAAAAAAAAAAGGCCTCAAATTGGAAAGTCATCCGAGCTGCGGGCCAAGTTGCTTGGAACCCAGCTTGATCAGGCAGGTCCGAGACAAGAGACAGAGCAATACAGTAGCCTTTCATTTTTTCATGCATGACGCAGGCAAAAAAATAAATAAATAAAAATAAATAAGAATGTCGCCTGCTGCTGCTGCTCCCAGCTTAGCGCTGTTCGGATCCTGCGCAAAAAATCAACGGCAACTCCGAAAGTCCATGTGCGCTGTAGCAGCAGAATCTCTACTCTCTCGTAGCTTGCCTCGGTGGGATTCCGAAAGTGACATCGAAGCTGCTTTCTGTTCAAAGGAGCGACCGGAGAATGTCGCCGCTTGCTTGCTGATAAGAGGGAAAACGCGCAAAGCCTTGATTGAATTCTCACTCAGCTTGCTTGGTTCGGCTCATTTGCTGATTGTTGCGATTCTCTCTTGACATCGGTGAACCCGTCGCTGACCCTTTCGTTGTACTGTAGTCGCTTCAGCTGCTTCTGAGCACCGCTTCCCCCTATCGTCCTTCTTTGACCTTCTTCAGCATCTTCTCTCTCAACTATCACTCTCTTGTCTCCGATCGTACCTTGGTAACCACCTGGATTGGAACTGACTAGCCTCCAACACTTCGAATGTCGTCTCCTTAAATACATCGTCTTCCAACACAGTCAATCCTGGCTCTTTGCACGCTCGACTTCTGGTCAGCAGCGCCATATTGCAGCAAAAAAAAAAAAAAAAAAAAAAAAAAAAAAATGGTGCTCTCACTAGTCATCGACGACACCTCGCTCATCCTGGTGCTCGTCCTTGTAGCCGCACTCGCCGTCTCGATCTACGTCTCCCACTCCTACCAGCCCCTCATCCACCCGCTCATCCTCACGCGCCAGGCCGATGTCTCGCAAACCCGCCAACCCGGCCAGTCGGCCATCTACCGCAACGCCAACTCCCCCGCCGGCTTCGACCTCGCTCTGAGACCACGCAAGGAGATCAATCATGTCGCCGACCTCATCAAGCACGGTGCAAACGGCTCTGAGCGAACCACCAAGAGGTCCGTCTACGGACAAACAAAGTCGAACCAAGACGTAGCGGGGACGCCACAGCCTTTGCTACCGGCTTTATCAAGCTTTCGTCTGCTCCCGTGCCGCAGACCGTCTTTGCTGTGGTATCCGAGTCCGACTCTTATGAGAGCCTGGTCGCTTTGCTGGCTAACTCACACACCTCGGTCAGCTCGCGTTTCCACTCGCTGGTGCTTTCGCCCGAACAGCTGGACAGACAGGCCGCTAGCTCCTTGCCGAGCTCTGTAGCCAACACTGGAGCTCGCTCGGTCATTGGCGTCTACACCACAGCTAAAAGCATCACCGTCGTCCTTTCCCTGACCTTCCTCGACCCTTCTTCCCTCATCATTGTCCCCTCCTCCGATCTTGACCAAGTCAAGACGAGCGCAGAGATCCACTTTGGCGGCTCGCACCGTCTTCGCATCTACGGCTACGACGCTGTCGTCGAGGCAGGCAGCCGCGGCTCGCTTCTCGGCGGTGAGGAATCCAACCGCGACACCATCAACCACATCCAGTCCCACTACTGGCAGGCTAGCTCGTCGCAGTGGATCGCAGTGCAGCATGCCAACCTCGTTGCGGGTGTCACCACGCAGCTCGCCAGCTTCCCCGCGGACAAGATTCCTTCCACTACAGACCACCTCTTTGTGGAGAGCTTTCCCTCAACCACACCTGCCTCGTCGCTCATGGCCACGCGCACACCGTTTGGACTCGCACTCGCCTTGACAGCGCTGTATACTGGAGCCTCCATCACCGCGGACCTCCTGACATCGAGCTACGATGACCCCAACCCAGCCGTCTCGACGGCTTTCGCACAAGCCATGCCCACCCTCATTTATGCATCTGCAGAAGGCGCATCCTCGCTTGCTTGCGCCCTTGCCACTTGCAGCCGTCGATCTCCGCTCGTCTCGTGGGCTGCCAAGAACAAGCTCTTTACCCTTCGCAACGGCACCTTTTCGCGCAACGGTCTCGCCGACCGACTCGTGTTTAGACAAGCTCGCGAGCTTACCGGCACTGCAAACGTCAGAAACCTTATCATTCTTGGCCGAGGCGACACGACCCCTCAAGCGCTGCTCGATTCGCTCCGCTCGCATCTTGGCTGTGCTGTGCTCAACGCATACCTTCCCAAGTTGACTGGCGCAGCTGTCACTGCAGCCGTGAGTGCAACCCACGCCTTTGATCTGCAGGCGTTTGCCAACCACGAGACCGATGGCATGCAGGTGCCTGCCCACGTTGGTCCGCCCTCGGTGTCTGTCGAGATCAAGCTTGTTCAGTCCAAGACTGCTACACAGGCGGGTTTCACCATTGCTGGCGATAGACCGCCTGGTCATGCAGGCGACCCGATGGGCGAGATTCAGGTCCGCGGTAACATTGTCGCTGGCAAGCTGCACTCTGAAGATGAATGGTCGGCGACAGGCGATCTGGGTGCATTCCGCTCCAACGGCACCCTTGTCGTCTTGCGTGATGCGGACGAGGCCGAGGTCGCTGCCGTGCCCACACTAAGCGCTCGCAAGCCTGTTCTACGACAGCGACGCAACCGCAGCCTTGCCACTGGTGCAGCCAAGACCATCCTGACCGCAGCGCTACTCATGGCTGCCATTGTGGCACCCACGGCATCCGCCAGCACTCTGTCCAAACGTGGCAACTCGATCAACAGCACCATGAGCAACATGGCCAAGATGGGCATGCTCGGTTGTCAACGTGCTTCGTGGGAGCAGGGTGTCTCGCAGGCAGCACTGCTCGAACTCGATTTCCCAGGCTGGTCCGTGTTTTCGTCTTCGAGTGGAGGCCCGCCGTACAAGCCTGGCGAGAAGCGCGCCGTCTCGAGCCCACCCAACGAGGTGATCGGCATGGCGTATGCTTCTGCTTCACGGGCGGACAGCTTGGGCCGACTCGCGTTCCGCATCACGGGCGACGAGCAGATTGGTGCGGGCAGCTCGCTTGACGGTGCCTCGCCGGGAGCCGAGGTGCTGCTGGCTGCTTGGCTGGCTGGCGAGATCAACCGCACGACCGGCGTCATGGGTCAAGGTTTTTACAGCAACGCAGCACGTAACACGCTCGATATGGTGATGCGTCGCACACCCAAAGCGAGATCGGGCGCTATTAGCCATCGCTACACCAGCGTGGCGCTGTGGAGCGATGCTGTGTACATGATGCCTCCGTTCCTCTCTTTTTACGGTCTGGTCACGCGCAACAATACGCTGCTGCAGACGGCGTACGACCAGATCCGTCTGTACCGCAATGCGATGCGACTCACCTCGGGCACATCGAGAAACCTGTGGGGCCACATTTTGTTGCCTGACAACTCGACGTGGACCGATGGAGGTGCGTGGGCTACTGGTAACGGGTGGGTGCTCGCCGGAATGGCTAGGACGCTGGCGACGCTCGAGCAGAGCCAAGCGTCGCAGCAGATGACGCAGCAAAAGACAGACCTCGTCAACTGGATGCAGGAGATCCTCGATGCTGCCTGGCCCCTGCTCGACGAGCGCGCATTACTGTTCCATAACTACATGAACGACACTTCGACATTCTACGATTCCGCGGGAACAGCATTGATCACCTACGCGACTTATAGGTTAGCAAGCATGTCTCCAGCGAACAACAAATGGATCTCGCAGGCGGATACCGTTGACACCTCGCTCGCAACGTCGCTCAACCAGATCGGACAGTTCAGAGACGGATACCCAGTGGTGAACGTTTTGTCGTTTGTCAGTCAGGGCGAAACGTCGGCCGAGAGCTTGGCATTTTTGATGCTCATGAACGCAGCCAAGCGCGACTATCAGAATCGCGACGTTGTGCGGATCACTGCGCCGGGTATTGCTACGAGCGCGGCTGCTGCTCCGTCGCTGGCGAGCGTGCCTGCGTTGGTGGTGGTGGCTGTGGCTACGGCGGCGGGTTCGTTGATGCTTTAATGATTCGCTTAAGGATAGACCCTCTTATGTAGAGCGCGCCGCAAAGTAGGGCGAAAGGAGAGGCACGGAGAGGGCGGAAGTTTGTTCAGTCTCGTTTGATTATGGACTGATCTTTTGTTTCGTCCGCCTTGTCTTTCTCCTTTGCGCTGGCTTTGCATGCGTAATGTATCTGTTTACGATAGTGATGCAAATAGATTTTATTCTCGAGTAATGACGGTGAAAGTGACCCTGAGTGGATGGAAAAGACTGTGAAGTATACTGGTGAGGGTGGATCAAGCAGCGGGAGGATCCTTGCACAGATGCTGAGTCTTGAACGAATGAATATGCTTTGCGACCCAGCCACTAGTTCTCATCCCCGTCCCCTCGTACGCCTTTCCGATCCTCAAAACATCATTCATCAAATAACAGTTCCCCACAGCGTCCTGGATGCCGACTTTGCTCCAGACCCACGCTGTGCAGCTTTGACTGTCCATGCACTGGTGTTTGCACTGTGCAGCGTCGTTGGTCTTGCGGCCGAGTTGGACGCCTCGATCGGAGCTGGAGAAGGCTTCCCAGTTTTCGCTTGTCGGGTTGAGCTCTACAGGTTGCGTACTACGGTTGAAATCGGGCTCGAGGGATCGTAGGGCGGTTTGGAGGTGGGGTGGGGCGATGTGGTCGAAAAAGTCAGAGTAGAGGATGGTTTGGTTGGCTGGTTTGGAGAGGAGGATGTCGCGGTGGATGCGGGAGAGTTGGGTGACTTGATCCGGACCGAGGTGGTGAAAGCTGAAAATAGGCTGACACCAGTTACCCTCATCGAACAACACCTCTCTTGGAGGTTCGCGTTGAAACCTAGCCCCCGCATCCGCCAACCCATTCAACGGCACCGTCGCAGATTTGCGCAAAGCAATACTCAACTCGGCATCACCACAACAACTCTTCTCCACCACCTTGTCGAACTTTTCCGCAAAGTGTTGATCCTTCCCAAACGTACTCCTCATCAACGCACCAGAAATCACATACGGACAACCCCCATTCGCAAACGTCTCCTGATTCGTCATCAGCACATACCCACATCCAAACAGCTGCTCCTTGCCCGAATCCTGCTCGACGAGGAAGCGGAACAGCGAATCCCACACCACGTAGGTATCCGCTTCGTACCCTATATACCACTCTGCGTTGGGCGAAAGTCGATACGCGTCCTGCCACATGTAGAGGAACTTCCACTTGTCGAGATTCCAACCTTCTGTGAAGCTGGATGCACGAGAATTTTCCATGCTGGAAAGCAGGTTGTGGAGCGACGTATAGCGCGGTCCGAACTCGGGACTGTTGAGTGCGTAGGTGGAAACGTTGACGAACGCATCGCGCACGGTGAATGCGCCGAGTTGAGCGGGGGCGTCCGAGTAGATGAAGAACGAGGGGCCAGAGTAGGCTGGTGTGCCGGTGAGGTGGATCGAGGGGTGAATGTCGGACTGCGCGAGTAGGAGTTGCACGGGTAGCCGGTCGAATAAGACTGATGCGCCTGTTTTGAGTACAATGACGGATTTGTTCTTGACTGCTTCGATTGCATCCCTTTCACCCTTCGCTTCTTCGCTCCCAACAGTAGCATTGCTTTTGACTTGATCTGCCGAAGGAGGAGGAGAGATGCTAGCCATGACCCTATCGTACCCACCCCTAAACTTGTTGCTAAGCTGCTGCTCCAACTGGGCGATCTTGGCTTTTGCCGCTTGCAGCGATTCCGCCTCTCTACCGTGAAACGCCGTCTCGAAGATCCCCACGCACACGGCAAGCAGCGAAACACACAGGATCAATCGCTTCCAGCACGTCAACCTCCTCGACTGCGCCGGCGGCTGTGGAGCGGCAGAACTGCTGGAGGAAGGTAAGAGTGACGAGTGCTGATCATCTTGTTCGTCGTCGTCTTTGTATGCGACGACTACGTGTGGCGATGTCGTTTTTTGAGTATAGGCCGTCATTGTGTGGATGCTGCCTGAAGGACGGTGTGGCGGCAGAATGTCGGAAAGGTGCGATGGTGCTGATGGGGGAAGAGAAGATGTTTTTCTGAGCGTGGTTGAGGCTTTTGCCCCCTATGTTGCCATCGTTTCGCACGCCATGGCGAAATGAAGTCGGGTGCTGTGACGTGGACCATGTGCGGCGTTGAGGACAAAAAGGCGAGGGACCCACTGATTTCATAGGATGGTGGGTGGAGCCGGAAAGCTCGAGCCCGCTCAGCGGGATAGCGACCAAGCAAATGGCTGTTCAACTCCCCCTGATTGTGCCGTTCAGCAGGGTCAGTGCGGCATCAGACTGTTCGATGATGACCATCTTCGGATCCAAAGTGGGCTATGCGTAGACATACGTCCAAGTCATGGAGCGTGCTCGAGCCTCTCAGTCCACCATTGCAGCACGGTATCCACGCCAGGGTCCTCTTGTTCAGAAGATTTTAACGCCAAGCTAGACGTGGGCTCGAGATGAAACTGCGGTCGAACCCTCGAAGGGCGTGTGAAAGGGTTTTGACGCACTGACAAGCTTGTGTAGGCATCTTGAATAGCTTTCTGTTATTTCGATTGGACGACTGGCTTGGTCGAAGAAGCTTTTGCTGGTTACGTCGACAACGTTGCTATTGAACAATGGAACGAAAAGAAGGAATGCCTGCGGCTGTTTGTCCATGATTTCTGGATCTTGTACGTAGTGGTCGAATGCGATCGGTCAAGTAAGCCAACACAATCTGGACATCCGTGAGCTGGACATTGAGGTCCAAGCTGGAACTCGGATGCCCACCGACTTTTTCTCACATACCGTCGTTGATGGAATCGCACAGAGCACAAACAGAAGGCCAAACGAAGGTGGGAACGACGACCATACAAGATGAGGCCATGGAAGCAACTCCATTCTCCTGGAAAAGGATCGTCTTGCGTCTACTATGGGGCCCCAAAAACAAGTCCAGCCGTCGGTGATGTCTTGCAAGCGTTCCTGACCCCAGACTTGCCAAATGACGGCCAGCCACAGACACCATTCGCAGCACTACAAAGCTGAGTGAGCTTGCAGACGAAAGATTTGCGAAAGCGTAGAGGAGAAAGCCGTGATGGCTGACAGCAGCACACCGCAGATGCCGAAGAAAGCAAAGAAAGCCGAAGGAAGTACGGGGAGCGACGAGAGCATGAAGCGAAGGGTTGGGTCGGAGTGTCGACGAAGACCGAACAGGTTCTCCTACGGCGGCAAGAGCGAAAGAGATTGCCGGTCAAAACCAAAGAGGTGCGGAGCTGCAGCTGAGGTTGCCGAGTCTGCCAACGTGGAAAGCGATTGCCGGTGAGGAGCCAGCCGTGCCTGCTTGTGGCTCTGGTCCGCGATGACCGAAATTGGTTGTTCTCGCCATATGGATCGTTCTTTGGGTTGAACAAGCTCAAGCTTTCTGTAAGAGATAAGACAGGTTATACACAACAAGTCGAGTGGGTGGTGTTGACAAGCTTGTCAGACAGCGCAGAGTTGACGGCAAAGCGGAGAACTTGACGACGGCCAATTTTGTGTAGCAAAAGGCAGAGAGAAATGGCCGAAATGGAAGTGTCTAAGACTGCGCAGCCGCTTTGCTCTACTGTCCCACCTGTTGCGCAGAAGCATAACGAAACGATGATCCAGTGTCTAACACGCTGCGTGGCAACAACCTTCGCTAGCGCAGGCACCAAAAAGGGTTTCTCAAAGTCCCACATGGTGGTGTCAGGCGCTAACTCCTCACACGGGGGAAAGAGGTGCAAGAGCAATCTGATTCACAGAAAGCCGAACACAAAAACTCAGGGCAAGCGAGTCTCGGCGGGTGGAACATACTGTAGCACAAGAGAAGCGGTGCTGAGCCCTCTTCACCACCCCGGCCTTGATCGGGTTTGGTTCTCCAATGAGTCTCGGCCTAGACATGCTGTAAGCTTTTGACACCACACTGTTGCGCAATGAGCAGCAATGATTTGCAACAAGGGTGCGCAGCTCGTCAAGGTCCACACCTTCATGTGGGTCTTTTCGATGCGGTTGTCGCCGCGCCGATTTGCGTCCCTTTTGGCCAGAAACAGTTGGCCCGAACATCGCTTAAGAACGCAACCCCGCGCTGCTGTCTTTGTCTCGCTCTCTCTCGACGACAGCTCTTCGCAGCCAGAGAGACCTTGTTTGCCAACAGAGATTCCCGAGAGCGAGCCTCCAAATAGCCCAGCGGGCTGTCATGCGGGCAACTCTGTATCCATTGTTGCTCCTGTGCACACGTCCCACACTCGGTCACGTCTAGCAGAGTAGGCTTTGGTGCTGCGCGCACCTTGCCCTTGTCATTCTGCGCCATCCAACCCCGTGTGAATCCATCCAACCACCAGCTGATCTCTCTTGTCTCGTCATTACCCGAGCTTCGCACCCTGTGTGGGCCCCCCCCCCCTTTCGGAAATCTCTTGTCCAAAGGCGCCAGTGCCGCTCCACCCGCACTTTCGCATCTGCCTACATCGAAATGATAGACGCTCATGCACCCCAGCCTGCAGTTCAACAGTTGCATTGCGTTTCATCTCCACGTCGCCAACTCAAACCCCACATTCGACCTTCGATTCTTGCACTGACGACATCTTCTCTCTTTCATCGCACATGCACCTTGTCGAACGACACTCACAAGGCATATATATACCCTCGCATCCTCGCTTGTCGATCCGCGTTTTCCCCCTTCCCTCGTTCTGTCCAAGGTCTTCTCACCAAGCCCCACCGCCTACGCTTCTCGACCACGGTCTTGATTTCATTTCGACCCAAAGCGGCAAAGCTCGATACGTTTTCATCGACATCATCGTCGTCCACCACCACCATCCCCCTCCATCGCGCGCACTATTCGGGCGCTACGTGCCAAGATGCAGACTACCACATCCAACTCGTCCAACGAGGACATTTACAAGAATGAAAAGAGCGATCTCAAGGTCGTTCATGCCGGCGAGGTCGACATCAGCCAGGTACAAGGCTACGATGCTCCCAAACCGTCCAAGATGACTCGTCGTGCTCAGATCCTCGCCCTCGCCATCTGCACAGGCGGATTTCTGTTCGGTTATGATATAGGTGTGATCTCCGGATGCTTCATCATGAAACCCTTCGTTCTGGCCATGGGAGACCCTTCCATGTGCGGTCCCAACGGCTGTTCGCTTCCTGATGGTCGTACCTCGCTCATCAACTCATCCCTTTCCATCGGTACCTTTGTCGGCGCACTTCTCCAAGCTCCCGTCTCTGATTTCTTCGGTCGCAAACCATCTATGATCACCTGGGCCACCGCCTTTACCGTCGGCGCCATCATCCAGACCTCGACCATCAACTCGTGGCACCAGTTCTGCGTCGGTCGTGCCTTTGCCGGTCTCGGCGTCGGCGCCCTCTCCGGTCTCTGCCCGCTCTACCTCGGCGAAACGGCGCCCAAACACATCCGTGGTGCCATGGTCACTTGTTACCAGCTCCTCATCATCTTTGGCATTTTCATCTCCTACGGCATCTCTTGGGCTACGCAGAACTTCAAGACTTCCGATGCAGCTTGGAAGATCCCCGTGGGTTTGCAGCTCTTGTGGGGTGTGGTGATGCTGTCGCTCATGCTGTTGCTGCCCGAATCGCCACGTTACTGCCTCAAGATCGGTGAGGTCGAGCGCGCTCGTCAGATCATGGCCGACACACGCGATGTGGAGCTCAGGGAGATCAACGGCCAATTGCGCGGAGACAAGTGGATGGAGGCTGAACTGCTCGAGATCAAGCAGGGTATTGACGAAGAAAACGCCATCTTTGCTGGTCGAAGCTACCTCGGCTCCTACCTCGTCTGCTTCTCGACCAAGAACCAGATGTGGAAGAGGACGATCAACGGCATGATGCTCCAGACCCTGCAGCAGCTCAACGGTCAGAACTTTTACTATTACTACCTGCCCCTGCTCAGTTCGACCCTCGCCTTGCCGCTCGACCCCTTCCAGATTCAGTTCATCCTCGGTTCCGCTTCGCTTCTCGCTACCGTCCCCACCCTCATTGCCATTGAAAAGTTCGGACGTCGACCTCTACTTCTCTTTGGTGCGCTTGCCGAAGCCACCTGCGCTTTCATTGTGGCCTTTGTCGGTCACTACCGCACTGCGCCCAAGGGCACCCCGCCGATCTCATCACCGAATCTCAGCATCAAGCAGGCGCCGTCTTCATCACGTTTGCCATCATCCACCTCATCTTTTACAGTATGTGTTGGGGCTCAGGACCTTGGACCTTCCTCGCCGAGAACTTCAACTCACCGACGAGAGCTAAAGCAATCTCCCTGGGTAGTGCCTCGAACTGGCTGTTCAACTTCCTGCTCAGCTTCTTCAGTAACAAGGTCGCTGCGCAATATGGTCCTTTGATCATGGCGATTTTCGGCAGCATCCTCTTGTTTGCTTTCGCTTATGTATGGTTGATGATCCCTGAAGTTAAAGGGCTGGCGCTGGAGGACGTAGAGCTGATGTACTCCGAGCACGTCAAACCTTGTAAGTCGAAAGCTTGGGCCAAGCAGCGCGGACTTGACAGATCGATCGAGCAGCGAGCTGTCAAAGCCTAGTCATACCCTTTCGCAATGACGAAAACACAGTAGTAGTTTGAAGAAGGCATGTCGTTTGATTGTCTGTGGTGTCTGCTGACTCAAAGCTATACTTTAACCTTTCAATGCGTCTTCACTATGGCGCTCATTGTTACGTGGCTCGCAAGTTCGTATGCTCTTTTGCGAGTCGTCAACGCACGGCTCGCCAAAGTTGTATGCCCTTTTGCGAGTCAGAACCTCACAGCTCGCGAATCTCTGAAGTCTTTTGTCAGTCGAGTCTTCAAGGGCCCGAAAACGGGACGCTCTTTTGCGAGTCCTCCATGACAAGGCTCCAAAAACGCTTGGGCAATTCTGTGAGTCAACTCTTCCCGGCTCTCAAAACTTCGAGCCATTTGACGCTCACAAAGTTGTCTACATCTTTGCGAGTCAACCCCACCACCCCTATGATAACGGCTTAACCACCCTGCGATGAAAGCCTTACCTTTTTCAATTGATGAATGAGCCAGCCGGCATGTTTCTGACAATTCTTCTGCGAACTGCCTGTTTCCGCCATCCTTCTAGCACACTGAAGTTTGAAAGCGTGGGAACAGGAAGGCTCTCCCTGACTTGGGCCTCAACACTGGCACCGTGACGTGCGCCACCAGGAACAAGATTGAGATATTAGCAGCGTTGCTTCGCTTTCGGAACATTTCGATGGTCTGGCTTAAGCGCCCTCTCGCACCTCGACTTTAGTCACTTTCACTTTGGATGATTTCACTGCGGATCATCCAGTTTGTCACGGTGTGACTTTGCACTGAAGCCAGCGATTCAGCCAAAGGCGTAGGATGCAGTCAACTCTGCGTGTGGCTTGGGGAATGGATGGCCATATAAAGGCTGCGACCTTCAGCTGCTTGCGAATGAGTTGCCCCGGTAAGCCTTGTTCCACAATGTCGACCAGTCTCCGTCCCTCGCAGTCGACAAGATCGTCGCTCTGTACCATCCCGGGAGTTGGCACACCTCAAGACCGACAAGCAAGCGACAACCTTGCAACCATCATACCAGGCAGTAGGACGACAGACACAATGGACGATCTCGACATCTTACAGCTCGAGGGATTGGTCGCCAGTCATGGTCAGCCTAACGTCTGCAACCAGAACATCCGTCATTCGTGCGTACGAGGACTTTCTTACTCATATGGAGCGCCGTGAAGCTCTCGTGGCACAGCAGGTCGCACAACAGACCATTCAGCAGACCGGTCAGTTTCGGAACAACATCAACTCAAAAACCTTGCCAGCAGATCTTGCCAACCCGCATGTCTTAATCGCGTACTTGCATATGTACGCGCTGAAGGGCAAAGGACGGATGAACGCAGACAAAGTAGCTCATACAAATCTCCGAGGGAGCGAGCGGACTGACAGGGTAAGAGCATAAGACTCGATCTGTTCGCGCGCTACGAGGTTAATTGACCAACTTAGGGTTGCCTTTGATCATTCATACAATTCTCAGACGCACAGGCGGAAGCCCTGCAAGCAAACTTCGCATTTGACGACAGCGATGAGGAGCAGGACGACTTTGACGAAGAGGATGGCCAAGATGACGAGTATGCTGACGGTCAGGCTGAGTCGCAGATCAGCACGCAGGCCGATCAACACGCCACATCGACCCTCAGTACAGACAATCTTGCTGTCGTCTCCAGACTTCCTCATGCAAAGGCTGGCCAAACACCTCTGTCAATGGACTCATCCACTACCTGGGATTTCAGAACATTACCGTCCCGGCAGAGACAGTCGCAAACATGACTAGAATCATCGACAATTTGGGTTGACAGGGGTATCACCCCACAGGACACCTGAAGAAGTTCTGGATCAATGACAAAACCATTGCAAGCATTTGCACCACCATCTGGACCGTGGTTGTCAACAACTCAAACACGGCAGGAACACGCTCAATCATGAACCTCATGTCACTACAGACCAACATCCTGCTCATGGATCAATGTGGAGGGAGGGTGACCAGCTGGCTTGATCTAATTGATTGGGAGCAAAACCAGGCTGGAAGATACCTCCGTTGGTCCATGGTCTCATTCACGCCCTGTGGCTACAACAATGCAAGTCAAGAGCCGGTCTTTCTCCTCAATGTCAACTTGAACTCGTCAAAGAAGGCTGGGTGAAAGGGAGACCGGTATTTTCACACGAACACCATGGTCATCAAGCTGGAAGACAAAAAGAGCAGCCAGATTGTCCTGAGCTTTGCTGCCCTGGCATTTTCGCAGAACCTCTTTGAGGACATGCAACGGGTCTTTGATGACAGGGAGGTATGGTGTCACAGCTGGATGATTATCTCGCACAAGACAATATCGCACGAGAAGGCTATGGCCATCTAGGGTTGGCCAGGATATGGAGAGGTCAGACAGGATTACGGTGCTGCATGATAATGATTGTGAAGGCCATGGCATGTAACTAGGTTGCTATTCAGCTAAGTATCACATGCAATGGAGGTCCAGAGGCAACCTCTGTCCAGGGTGCAACAGGGAACTAAGTGCAAGCAGCAGGCCCAACACACCTTTGGCACAGGTAATACCTGACCTCAGAGTAAGCTCGAGACTTAGCTTGGTGCTAGCCTTGAGTATTGGCTGAGTTTGAAATCTTGACATGGGCAATACCCAAGGTGACACCCAGTTTGCAACTTACACCCAAGCTCAGAGAATTTGATGCTTTGATTTGCAAATTCACACAAGTTAGAGAAATACAGTATGTGAGGCTGCAAGGTCAGCTATCCCCTCTGAACACCCCATCCAGAGGCAGTGTGGCACATTTGGTTGGCAACCTCCAATGTTGGCAACCCTGTATATGCCCATGGGTGTTCTTAGTGAGCTACTGGAGTTGGCTAGTTAGTCAAAGCTGGGAGGTCAAAGCTAGTTAGGACCTGGTGGAGGTTCCAGACCACTAGTTGAGGTTCTGTGTGTCAGTGTAGGTCCTGACATAGATGCTTTTGCTGATGAGATACACACCAACAAGGTTGTTGCAACTCTGCTGTCAATTGCAATGATTGTGACTAAGTAATGAGAGTATGAGTATGTCAAGTATAGAGTAGTAGTGGATGAGCTTCCACTCTTCCATGATAGCAGGGCTTCAGTATATGTATATGCTAATGATGCCCCACCTAGCCCTTTGCTTCATACCTGGTTCTCCCTCCTTCAACTGCCAGCCTGGTCAGTCATGAAGTGTGCATGTGGGTTTTGTGCCTGCACCCCCACTTGCTACTACTGGAGGACCCCATTGCTAACCAGTGCCTCCTAGCACCTCATATGACCCTTTGCTGGCTCCCTGACCTCCTGCCCTCATAGCCTGCAATGAGAGCAGCTGAGTCATGCTTCTCTGGTCACCATTGGAGGACTCATGTGAGCCTGGAACTTTGACCATGTAAACTCTCAAGGTCAGCTGACCTTGCAAAACTACAACCTTCACATCCTCAAACTGGGACTTGTTTCATCCACCAAAACCCTGACCTCCACCAACTTTGAGCTGAGCCAAGCTTGGGTGAAGCATCAATCCTACCCTCAACCTTGCCTTGACTCGAGGTGAGCATCAAGCCCATTCTCAAGCTGGACTAGTATCCTCCTGTGACAGCTGGTACCCTGACTGAGTTGTCAGTTGTAACAGGAAGTCCATTTTAACTCCGCAAACTGAGCAGAGGGGCGGAAATATCGAGTAAGCTGACTTGGTCGGGTCGTGGTGATGGAGCGTCGGTCGCGGGATGAGCTTGTGTACAAGAACAAACCATGCCTCGAGTGGTGCCCCCGGAAGATCCACTCCGTGAAGTCGTTTCCATAAGTAACTCCAGTCCAGTGTTGACAGATCACGAATGCATTTGGGTAGTTCCGAATCGGCTTCCTGGGCTTCCATGGCGGTGATGAGCCATTTTGGACATAGAGGAGTCTTGGTTGTTTCCGAAAGTCTTAAGGCATGCACCGTGAGTTTCGAGACGGGAATGTCGTTCCAACTCATGGCGCGCCATGGGATGGGTGGCCCTGGCGATGATGATGACGATGGGGGAAACAGTCTTTTCGCGTGTCCCGGGCGTGGTGTCCTCGTGGGCACTGGAGGTAGAATCGCTCTAATGCTGGTAAGCACCTGAGGTTTCAGTGCTGCCAAGAGGGTTGGGAAGAGCGTGCGCAGGCCCTCATACGCCTGGTGAAAGTGAAGGCACTAGATCAGTATTGTTGCTATTGCTTCCCGATAGTTTGATGGTGAGACTGCTGAGAACAGGTTGTGGTGTTCCGGTGAAGCCTGCAGCAGTGTAGCCGGGGCCAGAGCATACCATAATGGTGCAGGGTGATGGTTTGGGGGCTGTATGGTATGAGCTTGGTGCGGTGTGTGAGGATGCCATGCGGTGTGTCTTGTAGTGCAGTTGGTTTTTAGCCTGGCCTATTACAGGTTGCATCCAGCATCTCAAGCCGGATGTCAAAGTCAGTCACAGCTTCCACGAATTGCACAACGGTGACACCTTGGCGGCAGGAATGCACCATTGGTCAATGGATGCAAGGCACCTCAATTGCGCTCTGCGGTATATCTCGGATCGTCTGGGCCTCCAGTGTCCATTCACTTGGAAAGTCTTTCGTCGGTCTTACAGGCTCAAGATGACAATCCTGAAATCAATTGAGGCAGTGCCGCCGGTCTCTTGCACTGGATCAAATCAGGCGCTCATCTGTTGTGTCTATCTTGCCCCTCGTCGATGCATCCAGAGGACACGTCTGCTGTGACTCATACTAAAGCCGAGAAGCTCTTCGAGATCTTCAACAGGCGTCTTGTCACGACTCGCAAACAATACTGCTGCTTTGTCTGCACCGAGCAATTTGACGTCTGGACCACAACACACGTTGCGCAGTGCCTTGGCTTGTACCTGTCAGCGTGCAGCGACTTGTCCTTCAATCGGATTAGGACCATCAAGACTTCCAGCCGGACTGCTTGGCCCTTCGTACCAGCAATACTCTTTCGCAAAGAATCAAGAGACCTTGACCTTGTGGCTTCTCGAGCAAGACACCGTTGACTGTCTCGGTTGACATCGTCTGGTAGGGGGCAAGAACGAGTCGGCGACTGTCTCGACATGAGGAACCACTGTACCATCATTACAGGAGCAAGCAAGTGACGCCCTCGACAAACTTTAATCTTCATTCAACAGCAAGGTTGACCGCTTGGCCGAAACATCGCCCCCCTCAGCAAGAATACACAAAGTTCATGAGTAGTGGTCGTTCCCAACCTCGGCCTTCGTTCCGCAAAATGGAAAGCATAGCAGCAGACCTTAGCCCACTTTCGTTCTAGAGCTTTATGTGCGGAAATCAAGTGGCTCGATACATGACCCGCACAGCGTCACAAGCAATCGCAAACAACTGGGAAGCAGACGCACTGTCTGTTGCGCAAACGTGATCAACGTTCGGAAACGAGGATGGGCAAGAGGACATTTTGATTTCATCAACAGCCGGGCAATTTTGAGGGTATCAAGAGGAGTGGAAGCAACAGTTCAACGTGAGGCCGCCGAGAAACGGATCTTTGATGCGCGCCATATAGAGGAGCGACTCGTCGATCAGAACGTTTTTGTTCATTGAAAGCTTGATGTGAAGAAGCAATCCGGACGAAATTCCGATTCGATGAAGTTGTTTTGTTTAAGCATCGACGCTGACCTTGCCGTTGGGACCAAAAGCTAGCGACCATCGCTTCATACCGAAGCGTCGCACGTACAGCACCTTGGAGATGATGGTGTATTGGTGCATGCGGTGAGTGACGTGTACAGACGGCATGTTGAGTTGCAAACGTGACTTTGCAGTTGGACGTGTGCTCGTCGGTGCTTGTTGGGAAGACGAAGGTTGCGAGAGTTCACAATGATGGAAGACGCTAGTGATGTAAGGTGGAAAGAGCGAAACGCTCCAAGTCGAGGCGGCCCCGTGTGAAACTAGTCACGAGCACAGACGACCACGAGGACGAGTGGACGAGACAAACGTCACTGTCGCAAGATTCCATGTACAGTCGGCGGCATCAAAACGGACACAGCCATGTGTGACAGCTTGGCATCTCTGTCAAGGCTCTGTGTGATGGAAATAGCACTCAATGACGCAGCTGTGTCCAGATTCTCCCCTACGTCATAGTGGGCAGCTGCTTCATACTGCTGCTGTGGACCCTGCATCGCCCTACTTTCTTATGATTGCGAGTCGCTTTGGCGTAACATCTAAGGAAAACTGCATTGAAAGCCGACTGGCCCGTCGTGCGCTTTTGACGGATCTTCTGGCAGGCTTTACCCCACACTGAAACCAGATCAGCGTGGGCCATGTACGATCCTTCGCACTCGAAGCGGCTTTTTTGGCCCCAAGAAGAGTGACAGTTGACCGGCGGTTTGTGTTGGAGAGACGCTGATCCTGCTCACCTTCTTTCCGTCGGCATGAACCACCATCCGTATTCCCACCTAACGCCTTCACCTTCACCCGCAACATACCACTTCCGCCGGTACTGCTACGCTCAACGACCGCCTTCTCCGCTACTACCACCTTTCTTTTTGCATATATACACGCTTCCATTCTCGGCCGCACAACCCAACTTGGCAGGACAGCACAAAAAGCACATGACGACAGCATCAGCAACTCTACAAACTTTCAAGTACATCTCATCCTTGTCTCGTCCTCTCATCAAAACTTTCAAACGCGCTACCATGACGACGGTCGCTCCACAGCAGGCTCCCGCGGCGGGCGTTGGTTCGGTCATGAACAAGGTCGCACGCAATGGTTTCGACGCCGCCGGTGGATCAGGTTTGTACGACCGCGCACGTCCCTCGTACCCACCTGCAGCTATTTCAACCATCATCGCTCAAGCGACCAACGCCGAGTCTCCTGCGCCGCTGCGCATCGTCGAGCTCGGTGCGGGAACGGGCATTGCTACGCGAATGCTGCTTGCTACCGCTACATCTGCTGGTGAGGACGGCACGCCCCTCCAGGTATTGCATCGTTGACCGCCATCGAGCCGTCTGCGGGCATGAGGTCGCACTTCGAGACCGCCATCGCTTCGGGCCCTGCATCGGTGAAGCAGCAGATGCAGGACCAGGGTCTGCTCTCACCCTCGGCCAGCATCACCGTCGAGGATGGCGCGTTCGAGTCGTTCGACGCTGGATCGAACAACGACGCCGTAGTGGTCGCACAGGCCTGGCACTGGTGTCAAGACTGGGACGCTGCTCTGCAACAAGTTGCACAATCCCTTCGACCCAACGGCATCCTCGCTCTCATTTGGAACCTCGAAGATCGCGAGGCCGCACCCTGGGTCGCACAGATTCGCGACCTCTACGAAGAGTACGAAGACAACACCCCGCAGTACAGGCACATGTACTGGCACGTCATGTACAAGTCCCCCACCTTTGCTTCTCTCTTCAAAGCCGACGAGCCCCGACATTACCACCGCACCATCCCCACAACTCTTCAGGGTGTGATTGACAGGGCGCTGTCGAAATCCTACATCTCGGTTCTGCCGCAGGAAAAGAGGGACAAGCTTGTTCGAGAAATGACGGATCTGCTCAACACTACGGATGACAAAAAGTTGGGCAGGAAGTGGATCGACAAGGAGAAGGGAGTTTGGGAGTACCCTTACCGCACAGATTTGTTTATCTTCCGTCGTGTCTGAAGGCTGTGTAGCTTGATGAATCGCTTAAAAAGAGTCGTGTTGGCTCATTTCCTCGATGTAAGCCAGTGGATCGTTTCAATCGCATAGTGATTCAATTGCATTGGCGTGCGTCGTGATCGTGTGCCCATGTGACTCTTTCAAATGTGCGGGCTGAATGCAACACGAGCAGCAGGAAGTTCCAGCTCATCAGGACCGTAGTTGAAAGCCCAGAGCGCATTACCGTTCCTCCTAAATCGCAAATCACTACCCAAGTCCGTCTTCTCCCCCTGCGGAGTCTGACCAAAGATGTTCTTGACTCCAGCCTTGCCCGCCAAGTCGCCGAGGTAGGAGACGAGAAACTCGACTGGTGTATAAGCCGAAACGTAATGTGTCTCTTTATCGCCGTCCTTGTTGCCACACGTAGCGGGGGCACCATCGCGATAGCCATAATACGTAGCAGACTGATCCAGCGGGATGGAAGCATTCTTATCGTCCCTCTGGCATTCGATCCATTCGACCCAACCAGAAACGTTCTACTGCTTTCCTCCATATGAAATCATATCACCAAATCCTTCCTTGATCGTCTCAACGCGAACGACCTTCATAGGCAGCACATCTCGCACGGGTCCATTGCTCGGCGGTAGACCATCCGGGATCGACAGCGTTGCCACCTTGGACGCTGAGCGAGGACCGAGAACGGTAAGACCGCTGTAGTCGGACCAGGTGTCGACGAATTCTTTGCTGATCAGAGGCATGCTGGGGACGACGACCATTTTGTACCCGTCGAGAGGCGTGCTAGTGCCGGTTGTAAGGCGTCAACGCTTGCGTCAGTGTATACAGAAACGCTCGGGATCGAAAAGCGCTGTTGAAAACTCACCAGGTTGCTGCTCCATAATCCCGAACGGCCCAGAAGTCTTGTTGTACCCAGCACCCGCCACATCCTGGAACAGCTGCACCTCACTGTGTCGCTGGGTGCCTGGGACCACCAGATCCTCACCACTGCCTTCATGGTCTCCTTTGCATGCTTCTTATGCTGCAGAGAGGTCACTTGGGACCAGTTGACACCAACTCAGCTCCTTGTCAGGTCCATCATGTGGCACAAGGACTATGCAATCCTCCTTCTCCCAGTGCAGACAATAGATAACCTTAATGAGGAGTGAATGATCTTGGGCACATATCACTGTTCTGATACCAGTGGCGTAGTAATGCAGGGAGAGTGTACTTCTGGATGTAACAATTGTCAGAGGCTCAGTAGCTTGGACTTGTGCAGGTTACTGGTATGTAAGGAACTAACTGGTATGCACAGAGTGGATGTTCTCTGTGCCTATGATAAGTTCTTGGTAGAGGAAATGGGAACTGAATTCAATAATGGACAAGTCTGTGGTTATAATACATGATTGTCTTATATATGAGTGACTCTGTCTGGTATCCCCTCCAGTCTCTCTGTATTGACCCATCATTGTTGGTACAGACAATCTGTGGTGAGTGCAGACCTGGATCTCTTGTTGCAGATCTCTCCAAGTAGTTGTGCACTACCCAACATTCTGACTCAATTCCTTGCACCTGGTTGGTTGAGGCATCCATTGTACCCATCTTAGTGCTGTGCCAATCATCTTGCCCCATTTACTGGCTTTGTCATGCATCCCTGCAAGGATGATGTGTTGTCAGTACCTGCAATAGCCAATCAGCTGCTCCACTTAGTTGTTCATTCTCAGGGCAACTCAGTGCTGGTTGTCACCTTGGCACCCCATTGGCTGTGAGTGCCCATTGTCCTGACTCTGTCTAATGGAATGGGTTGACATTGCCATGTCCATTGCCTTGGTGAGGTAAATGGGTGAAAGGCACATGCAATCCATTGTCTGCACTGACAATGTGAAGTACACAGGGAGGATAGTTTACTGCTGAAAATGGTGAAGGTAAATCACTGTGATTTCCAACACTCCCTTCCTCCATAAACCGATCCCTTCCACCTGGTCACAAGCTGCTTATGTGGTTGTTCCTCCTTCACCACCTGTGTCTTGTGCTCACTCAACTTGGCTTAGGACACAAAACAGTTTGCTGATCATTCCTTCCACTGAGGTGCAGCTACCTGGGCAGCATCACAGGGTATTGACACCAAGACCATTAAGCTGCTTGGTCAGTCAAACTCTGACTGCTACTGGTGATATATCAACTGTTCCACAGCCAAACAATGCACACTGGTTGCTTTGGCCTTGTACAGCTCCCATGAAGGCCTGCTTGTCCTGGCCAGCAAGTTGTGGTGTGATCCAGTCCTCTGAGCTTGGTGGAGGCCCTCCTGGCCCCTCTGTTGCAACTGCCACCTGCTGCACAGATGGCACAACAGGCTTACTGGCAGGCTGGGAGCCTCCATTGAGCTCAAGGACCTCACAGGTCTTTGCCTGCAATCCAACATGCTCATCTCATCTCGTGCGAGTGTGTCTCGGCTGATAGGTCAGACGGGGGATGCTTGGCAACATTCCTCTCGACCAATGGTCACAGTCTCATCTCGCAAGCTCCCACTAACCACCATAGCAGCGCTTTACGAAAGTCACGAATGACCTCCCCACACGATAGAAACGATCCTATCCAACTATCTCCGCCCGTCTAGCATTTGGTCGGACCAAAGCCAAACTACATTGGCTCAACAATGGACATCCAACTCGAAGTGACGACCCTCAACCTGCTCTGCACTGCCTTTGGCCTGTTCTTCATACCCTATGGCACAATTTCGTACCTCATCAAAGAGCGCCTCTTCCTCGGCGAGGCGCCCTAGCTGTCCTGATTGGCATCGGTCTCGGTCCCTATGGGCACGGAGGCATTTTCAACTGGGCTTCCAAAGAAGTCGATGTCGACGAAATCTCGCTGGGACTATGTCGAGTCGTAATCGGGATCCAGCTGACGCTCGTCGGAGTGCAGCTGCCCTATAAATATCCCTGGATTGAGATTCGCAGCTTGGTGGTGCTGCTGATACCCATCATGACCATCATGTGGCTCGCGACGACGTTATGCATCTGGTTAGTAATTCCCTCGCTGCCGCTGCTGGCTGGGCTCGTCATTGCTACTTCGGCCACTCCGACCGATCCAGTGCTGTCCAACGCAATTGTCAAGGGTGCTTTCGCCGATCAGTACGTCTCACCTCGGCTGAGAAACCTCATCTCGGCAGAAAGTGGAGCCAACGACGGATTCGGTTATCCGTTTCTCTTCCTCGCCGTCCACCTGCTCAAACTCGATACTACCACACAAGCTCTCAGCGCTTGGATCTTCAAAACATGTGTGTACACCGTCGGAGGCTCCATTCTGTACGGTATCGTCGTTGGATACATCTGTCGCCGTCTCATCGAATTCTCGACTGACCGCAACCTGATCGACAAGGAGAGTTTCCTTCTGTTCGGTGCAGCTATGGGCGTCTTCATCATTGGATCCGGTGGCGTGTTGCAGTTTGACGATCTGCTCGCCGCGTTCGTTGCGGGCAATGCACTCTCGTGGACCGACTTTTACCGCGAGCAGTGCGAAGAGTCCGAGGTGGACAACTGTCTCGATCTTCTGCTCAACCTTGTCTTCTTCAGCTTCCTCGGCGCCACCATCCCGTGGGACGCTTTCAACGATCTTGGAAACGGTATCACGCCGGGCCGGCTCGTCGTGCTGTCTGTGCTGGTGCTGTTGTTCAGGAGGCTACCTGCCATGGTCGCACTGTACCGCTACGTGCCCACCCTGCACGATATCTCGGAAGCATGCTTCATCGGCTACTTTGCACCCATCGGTGCTGGCGCGCTGTTCTACCTCGGCGTGATTCTGGACGAGTTCAAGCCGGAAGACCCTTCACCTGTCGCGGAGCGCATTCGCGTGCTGGCCAAACCCATCACGTACGCGCTCATCCTAGCGTCAATCATCGGACACTCGCTCGCCATCCCGCTCGTTAAGATCGCATTCCGCTACTTTGACGTCAAATCGATCAGGCTCGATGGCGAGTCCGATTCGGAAAACGATACAAAGGAGGAAGACGAGAGCGAGTCAGAGGGTGAAGATGAAGTTCACGATCGGGAGGATAGCGTACGGTCACACGACTACGCACGACCGATTCGCAACCGACGAGAAGAGTCCGAGGTGGAAGACGACTATGAGCAAGGCGAGCATCACGATCCGCGCCGTTCGTACAGCAGCACTACCACCGATTCGCGACGCAGCTCGCGTGCTGACGACAGCGAGCAGAGCGGGTCGTATCGTCAGTCGAGCGTGCATCGTCCCGAAAGGCGAAGATCGAGTCATCACGAACCCGAGTCGAATGGCGCGTATCACGCAGATGGATCGTGGGACGAACACGCTTCGTGGCGCGTTTCCAGCGGTCACAAGCTGGGACCACATCATCAGTTGAGAAACCAACAGACAGGGTTGCTGGAGTTGGATCCGAGAATGTATACGTTGGAGCATGGGGCGCCGTTTCATACGCGTAGACGTGCGGGTGCGAGGAGTGCTAGTCAGGCGGGAAGGAGTAGGAGTGGGAGGGGCGGGGAGAGGGCGGAGGGATCAGAACGCGATGCTGAGTCGCAGGGGTTGTTGGAGGAGGGCAGGCGACCTTTAACGTCGTTTGATAGTTCGTATGGCAGTACGAGTCATCGTTGAGTGGTTGTCGCCGGTAGGATTCATGATTGCAATGCATTCGTTCGAAATGTGATCGATGTTAGAGAGGATGAGATTTCTGAGTTACAAGGGCAAAAGATGACAACCGAGCAGTCCTCTTCCACCCCAGCCTGCTCTTGGTGTCAGCGTCAGATTCACTGCTGCACCTTGTCTGGTCACCACAAGCTGAATACTTTCACCGTCGACCACTATTCCTGGTGCTGCCAGCGCCGCCAACCCTTTTGGACTATCCGACGTCACCGAGCCAAATTTGACAACTTGATCGCCTTGCACCAAACCCGCCGCCTGTGCTGGACTGCCCTCTGCGACCGAGTTGACTCTCGCAAACGATCTGAGCTTGACACTAGTTCCTGCTTCCGCATTTGTCGAGGATAATTGTGCGCTTGCATCGCCGTTGATCGCCAACTCGAGCAGCTGCGCTACGCGATCTCTCAACGCCTTGGAGTCGTTGCGCAGCACATTGATTCTCTGCTTGGCCGTGCGGATGGCCATGAGATCCTTGTCGGCGAGCGGGAAGCCTTGTGCGTCTACCAATGGCGTTTGCATGTTGACACCGTTCGATGTGAGGACAGCCATGTGACGGGAAAGGTCGGCGTCGAGTTGCTTTTGAAGTTCGAGTAAGGACATGGCTTGTGTTCGTGCTGCTGAAGGTGAGGTGGCGAGTGGTTGGGCGAGCGCCGAGCTGATGTCGGTGTCTGCGACAGAGGAGGTGGTGTGAATGTCGGCGTTGAGATCTGTGGACATGGTGGAGGTGCTTCGTTGGCGAGCAAGGTTCGAGGAAGGAGATGGCCAAAAGGGGTCGGGATGATGGGAGTGAAGGGAATGCTCAGCAACGAAGAACGAAGCGCTCTTGTGGACCCTGAAGGAAGAATGGCGGTGATATGATCTAACAATTTGCAAAAATTGGTATCGAGATCGTTTTCTAAGTCACTTAAAATCGGGCCGAACCCAGATCTGTCGAGAAGAAAGGCTGTGCTTTTGTGCTGCAGTTCAGCTGCAAAGGCTTATCGGACATCGGACATCGGACATCGGACACCGGACACCGGACCTCCACTCGCAACCTTTTGACGATTTTCTTTTGTACGACCCTGTTCTTCTTCGTCTTGACCTCCATCGACGATTCTGTCTTTTATAGACTCCTCCCTCGGAAAGACAATGTCCGGCCTCCTCTCCTCTACAGCGACCCTGCTGGGAAGGACCGTCCTCTCTCCGCTCGCACCACACTCCTTGTTCGCGGTCAACGTAGAATACTACAAGCCAACCACCTCTTCATCCAGCAAGACTAGCCCTTCCACAACGTCACCTAGCATAGAATCACTCCTCGCAGCCACGCAAACACTCGACCCAGCCAAAAATCCAACCTTCAAACCCACACCCTGGCTCTCGACGGGGCACCTTCAAACCATCTACTCTGCCGTCGGCAACTTCAGTCACATTGATGCAGTTGAGTTCAAGCGTCGCGTTTTCCTCACTCCCGATGGCGGCACCATCGGTCTCGACATTTCCCCACCCAGCTTGGCAGCCAGTGAAGCCGAGCTATCCGCACAGAATCATCCCGCAGCGGACGGTCTACCCACTGTCGTCTGCCTGCACGGCTTGACAGGCGGCAGCCACGAGAGCTATGTCCGCAACTGCTTCTCCCAACTCACCAAACCCACGTCTGAAGGCGGGTTGGGCTATCGCGGCATCGTCGTCAACTTCCGCGGCTGTGCCAACGTGCCCGTCACCTCTCCACAGCTCTACTCTGCTCTCAAAATCGCCGACATCCGCTCGGCGCTTCTCCTCATCACAAAACTGTACCCGAACTCGCCACTCGTCGGCATCGGCTTCTCCCTGGGAGCCAATGTACTCGGCCGCTATTTGGGCGAAGAAGGAGACGCAACTCCTCTTTTGGGTGCAATCATCGTCGGCACTCCCTTCGACCTCAAAGCCGGAGCGGACGAGCTCGACTACGGCGGCTTTCTATCGCAGAAATACTCGATGGCCATGGGTCAAAATCTGCAGAGAATGGCACGCAAGCACAAGGACACGCTCGCACTCCACCCGCCGTTCCGCGCGCTGCTCGATGATCTCTACGACGCACCCCCACAGCCCAAAGCCGAACTCGACCTCTACAAGCAGCAAGCCAAGCACGGCGGGCCACGTCCCGGTGAACGCGCGATCATCAAGCGCGGTTCCTTGAAAGCTGCAGATCAGACCATGACGCGATTCCTCGGTGGACTGCCCAAACCGTATGGCGAATTCCCGTTCGATAGTGCGGATGACTATTACAGTTACGGCGGGTGCGCCAATAATGTGGGCAAGGTCAGGAGGCCGATGCTGTGTCTGTCGGCTGATGACGATCCGATTGTGCCGAGCAAGATTTGGAGCAAGATTAGGGCTGCTATTGGGCGCCATCCTGACGGCACGCCTGTTGACACGGACTCGCCAGGGGAAGAGTACAACGGAAACGTCGTGTTGGCATGGACGAAAGTCGGCGGGCATCTGGGCTGGTTTGAAGGTCTGAGGCCAAGACGATGGCTGTACAGGCCGACATCCGAGTTCATCCGTGCGTTGTTCGAGCAGACTTCTGCCGAGGAAAAGGCGCGCATTGCAGCAAGAAGCAAGTGGACGCAAGATGACGTAGTCGAGAGGGAGGTTGAAATTGAGGTGATCCCCAAAGAAGCGCTTCCCGTCTACACCCTCCCAGGCGAAGGTGGCCGATCCAGTCGCTGGACCGAGACTGAAGAACCACCTCGCAAACAAACCCCAAATGGCACAGACGACCGCGCCCGAGTCGCCGACCTCGATCGCGACCTTCACTCCAACTCACCGGGCGCAGAAGACACCCTCCTCAACCCATCCGACACTGGCTTCTCCGCCAACGCTCCTCCCCCACCACCACCAGCCACCAAATCAACGACAGCAAACACACAACACTCCGCATGGCCTGGCTGCTCACCCACGTTCTCAAAGATGCCCCACTCATCCACCCGCGTCACGCCATCTATGCACCGTATCGTGAACCCGACTCTGCAGACATCGACGAGAGGAAGAGGTTGGGTTGGGAGAAGATCACCGCGACCATGTATACGGATAAGCAGCATCCGGAGGTTGGGTTTTGCGAATTGGATGCGGAAACGCGGGTGGCGGTGCTGGGGAGACGTTTAGGGGCGGATTGATACGCCTGGTGATAAAATGGAGGTCAAGGAGCGAGGGGGGAGGGAAGAACGTTATTGCTGGATTATAGACTAGAGATAGATCATAGAGTGTTTTTTTTTCTTGGTACTGCGATCAAAGCGCTGGTATATTGAGATAGGGTATCGTGTTGTGTGTGTTGAGTAGCCAAGCTTGTGGTCGGGAAAAAGGTGAGGATCAGCGGCGAGGCCGTTCGCACCGATTCTCGTCATGAACATCCCTGCACTTTCTCGAGCAGTATCTATTCCCGCATCGAATGCAGGCCAGATCACCGTGGTAACCGCAAATACCGCAGTACTTCCTGCCAGGTTTCGAAGACGGTGTTGACCGTGCACTTCTCCAATTCCCTCCCGCTTTACCTCCTCGTAAAGGCAACCTCCCCTGATCGACCAGCTCCTCAACAATCGAATGCAAGTTCCTCCGTCCGCTGACAAGGATTCGTTTGACTTCAGCTTGATTTCTCCTCCTCTGTGCCAGGCTGACACCTGCTGCTGTGTTACTGATAGAAGCAGACTCGACATCTGCCGTTCCCGCCGCCGGTGATTCGACAGCGGGAGAAGAGGCGTCGAGCGTCAAAGACCCGCCTGCTGCAGAGGAGGAAGCAGTGGGTGCATCACGGTAGTTGATCCGCTCTAGCTCATCGAGGCGACGACGAGCACGACGTCGACGCGCATCGAGTTCTTTCGCTTGTCGTTCGCGTTCCTGTTCTTCGGTGAGCGCCTTGTTCTGTTGGCCAGTGATGGTTTGTGGGCGGTTGGTGATGGGTCGTGATGCGATGGATCGGCGTTTGCGGAGCGAGACTGTGGCCAACATTGCGCGGTTGGGATTCGGGTGAGGCGAAGATGCCTACGATCGGATTGCGAGCTTATGATGTCGGGCCGTGGTGGAAGAAGCGAAGAGAGGTTTGACATGTCAAACAGCGGACGAGAAGAATCTCGCGCATTTCCGCTTTCCGAGCTTGAGAAACGGTCTAACAAATTTAAAAATTCACGGATCGCACACGACATGGCTCTACCTTCCAAATAGCACCTTTGCACACACTCAACGGTGTTGATCAAGCCGATTGCAACAGAATACAGCGTGGAATAGAGATGATATCGGGGAGCTAGCTGGGTCTGTAGGTAGTCGGACGAGGAGGAATAGGAGGTTGAGCTACACCAGTCAGCGTAGGTGCACCTGTACCGCTTTGCCTTCGGATCGCGAGCACTTCCGGGTGACTCGGCGGTGGTGGAGGTACTGTAGAGGCTCCATGCAGATCGGGTTGTTGGGATATTGCGCTGAAGGAGCTCTTCTCTCTCGCCAGCTCCAGTCTCTGTTCCAGATCTTGACCACCTTTGACGACGACGAGCGAGCATGAAATGGCCAGCCCTGGTTCGACGACAAAGGTTGTATTGGTGCCTCCTACGCTGCTGTTCGCACTTGCATCGGTGATGGGATCGGAGAGAACGGTGAGTGTTGCTGTGTCCGCTATCGAACTGACGCCCGTCTGCCAGTTGTTGGCGTTGATGGGTCCATGGTTGGTGATTGTTGTTCCCCGTTCGTCATCGTCTTCGCTGCTACTTGAAGTGTCTCCTTCACTCTGCATCTGCAATGACGCCAGACTTTGTTCCACCGAGTTCGAGCCAAGCTGACCAGAACTAGCAACGACTCGCGAATCTCCTGCAGCGTCGCTCTGCAACATCTGCTGCTGTCTCAACCGAATCATCTCGTGCCGCTCCCTCTTCAGCTCCTCTTTGATCTGCCTCTTGTCTTCCTTCTCCCTCTTCTTACTCTCCTTCTTCTCCCGCTCTCTGCTTTCTTCCTCTCCCTTGACCCCTTCAACCCCCTACTCCACCCCGTCACCGCCCTACTTGTCGAGCTCTGCGCGGTCTTTGCACCCGTCAACGTCCTTTTCTGCAGCCCCGGATCGGTCAACTTGTTCGCCACGCCCTTTTGCGAGTACTCGACGAGCTGTACGATAGCCTGTTTCTGACCATCCGATAAAAGTGGTCCAGTGGTGAGTGACAGCGCCGTCTCAACGGTGGTGGGTAGGATCGAAGTCTCGGTGAGAGTTTTGCGCAGCCAGGCGTTGCGCTTTCCGAGCTCTTCCTGTGTCTCGGTGGCTCAAAGCGGAGCAGAGGTGGAAGTGTTGGAGGCAGGTGGGTTAGTGTCGATGGTTCCTTTTGCCAGAAGGTCGTGGATCTGGCGGTAGACGATGGGGTCAAAGCCGCCGATCTCGGATAGATAGCGCAGGGTGGACCGCACTTGTGAGAGAAGGAATTCGACTAGGGTCGGTGGGGTTGTGCGGACCGCGCGATGGGGAGTGGTGGTGGAATAGGTGCTGTGCCGACTGATGCGCTCATGATTGGTGTTTCTAGTCATCAACTTGAGGTTTGATAGTGTCAAAGTGAGAAAGATGAACAGGGATAGAACGTTGGTTTGGAAGGTGTCTTGGGCGTAAAAAGTGAAAGTAAGCGTTACAGCATCACCCCTCGGCGTCTTTCACAGAAAAAAAAAAAAAAAAAAAAAAAAAAAGCATAGCCGCGCTCGCAAAGTGGAGGTCCAGCTCATCAAAAAGCCGGGAGCTCATCCTCAAACAGCTCTCTCTCCCTTCCTAGCCGACCAACACAGTTCACATAAAGCGCACGTCCAAGTCCAGAGTGGATATGGCACTCCCTTGTATCGTCTATCAGAAGAAAGACTGTTGTCGCTCCGTACCTGCTGCCCCAACCACACCAAACCACGCCAACCCCGCTACGGCGCCGGCAACAATCGTAACAGCAGGTGGACTCTTGAACCACTGCGTGGCCACGAATGCCGAGCTGGCAACAACGCCCCAGAACGGATCCGATGTCAAGGGACCGCTCTGACTCGATGCTTCGACCACTTTCCCTTGCGCAGGAGTGTAAATGTATCCCACTATGAGCAAAATCAAAGTGTGTACATGTCAGCATTGGATTGTACACCGAGATAGCACAACTCGGATGTCTATCCTTACCGAGGAAGAGCTGCCAAACAGCAGTAAATACCAGCCCCGTAGCAGAGGCATTCAGTCCACGAAGCACCGACTTGGCCATTTCATGCTTGCGCCACGTATTGTAGATCGGCAGAAGCGAAAGCTTGAGCAAGATACCCGGTGAAAAGATACCCAGCCAGCCGACCACCGCACCCAGCGCGGGATGGTTGGGCACAGCAAGAACACCCAAATAAGCGGCAAAATTAAAGTTGGGACCGGGGAAGGCCTGAAGAATAGCAAAGCCGAGCAAGAAGTCTCGCGACTCGACCCATCCGTTCTCGACGGTGTATCCTCGAAGCAGGGGGATGACGACGGGACCGCCGCCAAAGATGATGACACCTGCGATCATCATGTTGGTGAAAAAGTCGAATGCGCGCGGCGGTGACGAGAGTTGAGAGCGTGTGACGACCACGGCAGCGACGAGGGCGATAAAGCCAGCGCCGAGGGCCACGGCGATGTTGCGGCTGAGCACCATGATGGGCGTACGGCGATCGACTACCGAGGCATCGGGTGCGGTACCATTCTGAAGGTCATTGCGGTTCACAGTCGCGGCAGTTCTTTGTCGGAGAGATGGTGCTGTGGAGCTGGTTCCTGCCTGGAAGGGCAACTCTTGCACGGCGGGGCCAGGCTGCTTCTTGTCTGTAGCGTCGAGGGATGCGCGACGAGTCGATGCAACAGGTTCGAGTTCAATGTCCTGAGTCTGGTCGGGTTGGGTAGCATCGTTGTCCTGGCTTGTCTTTTTCGATCTGGATCTGTGCCCGTTGACTCTCGAGGAGATGGCTTTGACGATGCGATGGCGAAAGTCGTAGAGCAGCGTGATGAGACCACCGCCAAAGACAAGCACTGGGTACATCCAGGGTGCATGATAACAAATTCCGAACGACGCCGACGCGAGCACCAACAACCTCGTCACTGCATCCGTGATGGAAGACTGGCTGAGCTGATACGCAGCCAGAGCGATCAATCCCACCGCCGATGCATTCAAGCCTGTCAACAGCGCAAGCACGATCGGCGGCAACCGTTCGGGAAACTTCCTTACACCAGCTCCCAGCGCAGCCATCCCCGCAGCTCCCGGGATCGACCAAAACAGAAAAGCAACGAGACCTGCTAGCGTACCATTGCGTGCGACAGCAATGGAAAAGGCGAGCTGAGTCGAGCCTGGGCCGGGTAGAGCGTTTCCAAGCGAAAAGAGGTCGGCAAAGGTGGTGTCGTCCAACCATGCGAATTTGTCGACGAATCGCTTGCGGAGAATGACGACGTGGACGCCTGGACCGCCAAATGCGGTGAAGCCGAGATCCCAGTAGTGGCGGATGGTGTCGACGAGACGAACGCTGAGCCTGAGATTGCGACGGTCTTGATGATCCGTTTCAAGCAGAGGTCCTCCTGCCGAGGTGGTGGTGACCGAGGCAGCATCGGGTGTCGCTGCGGATGATTGGCGTGCAGCGCCGCTGCGTGAGCGTGTGACGACCTGTGTGGCCGACATGGCCAGCTTTGAGATGGCACTGCCACTGATGGTGATGCATCAAGAGGGTTGGACGGAGCCCAATTCAGGGTCCCTGCATCTGTAGTGCCAAGAAGAAGAGGGAGAGGGTTACGTGGCGTGCAGAACTGCGAAGCAACACTGAAGGAAAATTCGAATTTTGTTAGATCTCACTACTAGAAAAGTTCATGATGTTAGACCGATTTGGGGCGCCAAACGAATGACGCAGATGGCTTGACCGAGACGGGTCCTCTTGTCCGCGTTTGCCGTGTTTGGCTGTCGCGCATCAGCTGCGTGCCGATTAGATATGCTGATCGCAAGCCGATCCACGATCTTTACAAAAAGCCTTTAGATTCAAATCGTCACGCGGAACAAGGGTTGAAAAGATTGCAGCTCTGCAGCTGCATCGGAAGTCTGCCGCTTGTTCGGAGGCAAGGTGACGTATGCATCTCGCCGTCTCCAACAAGCTGAGTCCGGTCGGCACAGAAATTGTATTTTCTCCAGATTTTCCGTCGACATCGCAGCTGCCTGTGTGTGCACTTTCCCCGCTTTGGGGCAGCAGAGTCGGCGACTAATCCGGGGCCAACGCGAAAATAGACGAGCTTGCCTTGGTCGTAGCAGCCGCGCTGCGCGCTCAGGTGCCGAGTATCGTATCCGAGAGATTTCTCGAAAGCCTTTTTCGACTGTCGGTCGACTTCCGATTGGGTTCGTCATCGATATCGACTTGGACATCGATCTTCGATCACACCACCACAGCTTCAGCCCAGCACAGCCTCGCACCTCAACCATGCTGACATCTTAAAGAAACTCAGACGTCTACTATTCTAGACCAGCGCGCTGTACACCCAACTATCGCCATGTCTGTCGCAACTCAACCTCAGCAACAGCAGCAGCAGCAGCAGCAGCAGCAGCAGCAGGGCACGATCGGTGCTCTGCTCACCTTTCAGACTCACCAACAAAGCAAGACGACGTCTTTGTATCCACCTCTTCAACAGCTTCTTCGCCAGACGAGATTCCCTCCGACTCTTCCAACGGACCTGCCATCCGCTCCTCCAACCCACCCAAACTCAAAAGCATCCTCGACAACCCAAACGACGTCCTCCCACGCAAGCAATCGCGCTCCGGAAGCGAGTCTGGCTTCAAAGCTGCTCTCAAGGCTACTTTTCTTCCACCGCCCACTCCTGGTCGTCGGATCAAAGTCGAGGACGGTAAACGGCTAGGCAAGACGTTCCAGCGCACAGAACCTCGTTCCAGCAATTTTGAAGGTGGAGAGGTGCTCGACTATGATCCTAGAGGCAAAAATGCATCAGCTGGTGATGGTGTCTTGCCACCAGGCTGCCTCAAGACTCCTCCCCCGGAAAGGCAAGACAGCGCCAGCGAGTCCGGCTATGGCTCTGACAAGGAAAGCAGTCTAGGCGCTCCCAGCGAGACGGGCGGATTCAGCGATCTCTCTCGCTCCTATACTTCAGAATCCAGCTCAGCGTGGGGCTCATCCGAGCGTGGACGATCTACAATATCCGTGCCAAGCAGAGCAAGAGAAGGTTCCATGGCCTCTACTACCTCGAGCAGCAGCGGTGCAGCCATCAAGTTCTGCCCACTTCCCGCCTCGGGACGCTTGAAACGTGCCAACTCGATCACCATCGGTGTAGCTGCTCGATCGCATCTGCTCCAATCACAAGGTACAGCTGCACCGCCAAGACAGCACCACACACCCCAGCATGTACACGGCTCGCAAAGCTGGTACACAAATGCAAGCGCCCACCCACAGCGTGATGATGTCGTCGATGTCGGAGAAGAAATCAAAAAGGGTGCCACCAAAGCCTGGAAGCTTCTTCGTGGCGGTGGAGGCAATTCCAGCGATAGCTCCACTAGCAAATCCAAAGATGCTGCTGGCGGCAATGGCCAGAAGGATGCCGCCGCCATGTTGGACAAACCCAAGAAAGCGTTCCCCAAAGAAGGCGCGCCCATCGCCGACCCCGAGACTGGGGAGCTCAAAACGGCTGATGGATCTGCTGTCGCCCCCACACCAGACGTCTCTCAGGGCGAGGTTTCGGCACAAGCCAAGAAACTCCCCACCTCAGCTACTGCCAACCAAGCGACTTCAGGTGGTGATCAGACGCCACGTCACGCAGCCAGTCCCACCGCCCAACTACGCAGCATGTCGATCTCTGAAGATCCGGAAGCAGAAGACGCAGCTACGGCCCTCGAAGCGGCTCACGCTAAAAACGCTGCCAAAACCCCGCACTTGCCCAACGGTCACCATCCCCACGATCTGCAAGATGGCCCTCAGCACCACAACTTCCACCTGGCCGACGACCAGGACGCGACGCATCTGGATTCGGGTGCAGCCACGCCGAGAAGCGGCATGCAGCGCAGATTGTCGACGGGTGCCTTTTTGCGTGGGTTATCTATTCGTGGTATTCAAGAGGACCGAAGGAGGGATTTGCTTGGTTTGGACCAAGATGGCGAACCAGAGAGGCGGGACAGCGGCGAGGTAGCGGGAGAGGCAAAGACGTCCGGGGAGCACCACAGGCACGGGATTGCAGTCAGGACACCGGCGGGCAAAGAAGAGGAGTTGGGGTTGGAGGGGTACGGCCATTCCAGGCAGATCCTTTCGTGATAGTTAGACATTTGTGCAATTATAGAGTTACATGTAAAGCAGTGCAAGCCTGATTCATTCCAGTCTGGGTCGCTTGAGGAGTGCGTTTGGGTCAACGGTCGTATCGATCGCAGTCGGCGGTTCTGCTGAGTTTGATTGCTGCTGCTGCTGTTGTTGTTGTTGTCGCTGCATTGCCAACTCGTGCATTGGCGTCAATTCGTATTCGACGGTGATGAGATGCCTCCATTCGCCCTTTCTAGGCCCATCGAGCATTCTGACCGCGCATGTCCTCTTAGCGACCTTTTCGAATCGACACTTTTCGAACAGCCTGCAAGCCACTTTGTCGTCCTCAAACAGATTCGCCTGTACAACCGAGTATCTGCTATCCGCTTCGAGCGAAGTAACGATAGACGTGAGAAGAAATGTTCCAACGCCTCTTCTCCGTTCTGCTTCAGCGACCATGATCTGGATCTCTGCAATCTTGCCTTGACGTCCGTTGAGCGGATCTTTCCAGCTGCAAAGTTCATCGTCTCGGTACAGGTGAGACCACTGCGGGTAAGGGTGGAAGCATGCCACCCAGCCCAAGGTTCGATTGTCGCGTGGATCGACGGCAATGTAGCGGTGACGGCGGATCATGAGTGCGTCGAATTCCTTCCAAGTGGGTACACGTCTGGTCGAGATGGCCGCATCACCTGCCTGGATGCCGCGGTAGTAGATGTGTGCCCACGCTGCTTTGCGCAGCTCGGTCAGTGTGAGCAGGTTGAACACGTTGGAGTGGGTGGTTCGTCTGCCGCGCGTGCTGCTGCTCTGATCGCCATTAGCTGGAGATCGAGTCGTTGGCGCCTGTTGCGCTTCGGCAAGTTGGGTGCTGGACGCCGGCGGCGGGTTGTTGGCTGGTCGAGATGCAGATAAGGGTTCCGAGGGAAGTATGAGAACTGAGCGGTCCTGCTCGTGCAAGGGCACCTCTGACTGCGAGTTGGAGCCCATGATTCTGGGCAGCTCTTGATCAGCCCGTCGATGATGAATGGACGAAGTCGTCTAACAACGATCTCTGAGTTGCGTCGAGTCATTAGAGAGGTTTTCTGGTCAACAACGAGACGAACCGTGCGAGCCGTGACGGTTCGTAGGCGAGTCCGGTCGATGATGTTTTGCTCGTAACTTCCGGGGCTCAACGACCCGACTCGGCTTTCGGGATTGCAAGCATTACGAATCTGGTGGGATCGGGCAAGATCGAGCAAATCAAAGATGATGATTCGCCGTCGGTTCACCGTAGACGGACCCCTATTTTCCCTACATTTTGCGCTTGGAAACTCAGCCTAAAAGGGCTGTTGAGTCGACGAGATTATTGTTAGTTTTGGAGAAACTTGTCTCGGTCGAGAAAAATACAAAATACACAAAAAATAGTCTTCCCGTTTTTAGTCTAGTTTCACACTTAGCACTCCCGATCCACTCTACCGAACTCGCTTCAACAGCGAAATCCTTATCTTTCATGTAGCTGGACCACATGCATATAAGAGGATCTTTCACTGTGTCCCCCGATTTAGAGATTCTAGTTGCGTTCCAATTTTTACAACTATTGCGTAGCTTTGCGTCTTGTGATGCCTTGCGAGGTGCCAATCAAGGCTTCCAACAGCGCATCCCTGCCGCTTTGCTCATTCGGCCATACTCCGCTTACCGCCGAAGCCAACAACAGTCTGCTCAACTCGATTCCCCATCCTCGTCTCTCTCTCTCTCTCTCGCAGTACGTCTTGATTCAACGTGGCTTCTTTCATTCTATCCTTCCCACATCTGTCCATAATTTTGTTGTACGGAAAGCGCAGCTCACAAAGGGTGCTGGCACCATAGACAAAGACTCGACCTAGACGAACAATCACCCGACAAGACAGTAGGATCAGAGATTCTCTGCCAACATGCGACGAGATGCTACCGCTACCAACGATCCTTCTCCGGACAGAATGGCACGCTCTCGCTCAAGAGGCCGTGCCAACGTCGTCGGCTCCAGCGCGACCCAGATGGCTAGGCACAACAACAGATCCTCGTCCAGAGCCAGCTTTCTCGGTCGATCGCGTCAACGCACCTACCAGATCTATGATGGCTCGCATGCGCAAGAGAGGTGGAGAAGCGAGTCGAGGACTGTCAGGGGAAGCTTGGACGAACAGGATGGGTATGTCTTTACCAGCGATGACGAGCAAGCAGATGGCGACCGACATTTGACCAAGGCCAAGGCGGAAGCAAAATCTCACAGGTTGGCTTCGACGGAGGAGGAGGGATTGGCAACGCGTTCGCAAGGCACCACTGTCACAAACAACACGGCATTGGCAGCTGCAGCCATTCCCGACGCTCAAAAGCTCCCTCCTTCTGGCCAGAAGGACAAAGAAAAAGACGTCGAGGCGCAGGCAAACCACCCACCCAAACGCGCCTCTCGTCTTTCGCGCATTCCCTATCCCATCGCGCACTTCCTAGGCTACCGCACCAAAGACACCGAGAATCGTGCCCTCCTCCGACCGCTCGAGAAGCTTCCTCGCAAAGCCGAGACCCTCCTCTGGGCCTGGATCGGCGCCGCACTCGGCTCGGCTTCGTCATGATCACCTTTTCCCGCTGGGACCAGTTCTCTATGTCGTCCAACGACCCCGTCACCGTCTGGACAGCCCCCATCGTCATCGGATCCTTCGGCGCCTCCAGCGTCATCCTCTACGGCACGCCCGCCTCACCCCTCGGTCAACCCAAAGCCTTCATGGTCGGTCAATTCCTCTGCGCCCTCGTCTCTGTCTGCATCGCCAAACTCTTCGAGCTTAATCGTCACTACAATCCTCAGCTCATCGACTCGCCGCACAGCCTAGTGTGGGTTGCCGGTGCCATCGCCACGGGCACAGCGCTGTGCGTCATGATCTTGACCGACACCGTGCATCCGCCAGGTGGTGCGACTGTGCTGTTGGCCGCAACCAGTCCGCCGGTCATCAAGCTCGGTTGGCATTATCTACCTGTGGTGCTGCTGTCGAGCGTCATCATGGTCGCATGGGCCATGGTGTGGATGAACTTGGGTAGAGCTAGGTATCCAACTTATTGGTTCTGGCCCGCCGGACATCCGTATGATCAGAGAGATTTTAGACTCAAGTTTCCGGGTTTCGATCGAGCAAAGAGGGCGAACAGGGGCGATGCGGACGAGTCGAGATGAAGTCAGCGCATTGCAATTCAAAGCATTCACATACAGTACTTCGATCTTCTGTTGACATTCAACGTGTTTGCTTTTGTTTCAGGGGGCTTTCGGTGTGTGAACGTTGTACCGTGGGTTGTGGTGATTGACTGTGAGCCGAGGTGAGGGGGTTTCAGCGTCGCTGATCAGTGCGCCCTGGAAATCCTCACTGTGCGGGATGAGCAGCGTAAAAAGTAGGAGTAAACGGCCGGATGGGTCGATTGCTTTTGCCTCCAGGCTCAAGGCCCCACAGTCCACCGGAAAGGGCCGGATGAGCGCAACTGAGTACTGTGAGTGAAAACATGTTTCCAGGGAAAACTTTGGACAAATCGACGATGGTGGTCAGAAGGTGAACAAAGTGGGAGAGTGTGAACTCTTCGTTCACGAGTCTAGACTTGTGACCGCTAACCGGCGTCACACAAGAATGAAAGAGCCCACCGCCTGGCTGAAAAGTCTCAGAGTCAATGATGAGACCCGCATCACAAAAGGTAAGGAGCCCCACCGGTGCGGTTTTGCTATTCAAAGGGCCCAGATGAAGCTGCAGTTTGTAAGTCCTTCTCATTCGGAACTCTTTTGCGAATTCTGCAAGGAGAGGGCGCAAGGCTGTCGACAATGTTGATGAAATCCCGGTCTCGTCAGCGGGCTCGATGAAGCTACAATCAGTGGGACCATGTTTGCACAAATCGCTCAACGTGCTTTCCCCTAAGTCATCTTGTGGGATACCAAAAGTGGATGTGCAAGCCTGTGGGCAATGTACAATGGACCTAATCAAGGACTTTGCGGGTCGGTAAAAGATGGGTTGAAGACAGGGAGAATATATAAAGAGCCAAACTTGGCCTTCGGCCAGTTTTTCCCCTCATTCACCTAGCATAGAGCCCAAATCTTGATTGCTACACATTCCTTCTACACTTTCTCTACTTTTGTCGACCATGTTTCGAGCGTTTGCAGGTCGGTCCCTGCTGCTCCTGGGGCCGGTGTATCTGCTTCTTTACGCCACCTTTTGTGTTGCTGTCAAGAATGACCCGTTCCTCGAAGCTTACCTTCAAAACCAGCCTCATTACAAATGTTATCCGGTGCTCAACATACGGACCGAACCTCTAAACACAATCAACTATGCCCGCGAAAGTTTCGGCGCCGTCTATCTCGCCCGACCCGAAGTGCATGCCGGGGATTCCTTCGAGGTCCTGTATTATCCGAAATACCAGGACAAGGCCGATATCATGATGATCGATGCTCAGCAAGACGTGAAGAGAAAGCTGGATGCGGCGAAAGAGGCTGGCAGACGATACGGCGACTCTGCTAGGGTGTTGCAATACGGACATCCTTTCAAAGATAGCATTCAAGCACCTCCTGATTGGCCTGTGATTTGGAGCAACCCAGCTTCGTTCAAAGTTCCATCCAGCCAAGACAGCCCGGATTGGCTGACTATTCGAAAATCTTTGCAAGACAACAAGTTCATCGTTCTATATGACGAAGCCAAGGAGGCGTACCTTGCTTTCCAAGTCCTTCTAAATGGTCAAGTCCAAATGAAGTTCCAGAAGAACACGCATGCCATCCACAAGCGTGGCCTTCCTGCGCATGACGAAGCTCGAGTCAGTACTGCAGCCCAGGGCAGCGGTGCTAACCATTTCGTCAATTCAGTCTATACCTGGATCAGCATCTATCTCCAACGAATCCCGAACGAGAACACTTTCGAAGCTACCAATCGCCGCATCTATGACTGGAAGGCAGTGTGGGACAAGGTGTATCCGATCGATTGGCCATCGAGATCTGACAGCCCAAAATGGATCGGCATTCGAAAGACCCTCTACGATAACGGAAAAGTCGTCCTTCACGATCCGGGCAGAAGCAATCTGATAGCTTACAAGCTCAATGAGGCTGGTGTCGTGGATTTAGAAGTCAGGCATTTCAATGGAGATTTGAAGGCTCTTGTGCATGGCATCCGCAAGCGTGCCATCACTGGGCCTCCCAAAGATCTCGACGAGGCTGCCGCTCAAGACGGCAGTGTCAATCAAGAGGATCATCCGTTGGACGAAGTCAAGCTCAGGGCTTATCTCGAAAACCAACCTCATTATTCCGAGTATCCGGTGCTGGATATGGCAGAGCCCCAAAGCATGATCGAGTATGCCCGTTCCAAGTATGGCGCCGTCTGGCTCAGCAAGTACAACGGTCGGTCCTTAAAACCTTTCGAGCTCCGATTTTTCCAACACGGAAAGCCTCAATCTTTCGAAATAAAGCACGGGGCAACGTCGGTGCAGAATCTGCTGCGTTATGCGCAAAGCGATGGGGAGGAAAACGGTGACGCTGCTAGGGTGCTACCGTACGGAAAGCATTTCAAAAGTTCGCGCTCTGTTCCCGGCTGGCATCAAGTATGGAACAGCAACAAGTTGCAGGTCCCATCGAGCCTGAACAGCCCAGAATGGAGCGAGATTCGAGGGGTTCTCAACCAAGATAGGCAGGTCTTGCTCGAAGATCAGATCAAGGAAAAGTTGCTGGCTTTTAGACTCGATCGTGATGGAAAGGTCGAAATGCAAGTCAAGAATCTCGAGCATGTCGCGCACAGCATCCGCAAGCGTAGCTTATCTTGGCCCGCCCGCGGTCCCACTCCAGTCGCATCTCCGAACCGCATGTCCAGTCGCCCTGCCATTCCTTTCGACGAGGAGATCGAGGCATATATCCGAGGTCGACCTCATTTTAAGGGTTTTCCTGTGCTGAACAAGGCCACGGACACGGCAAAGACCATCAACTACGCTCGCGAAAGGTTCGGCGAGGTCCGGCTCACCTACTTTGGTGAGGGTTTTCCTTCTCTGCACGGCGTGCTTGAACAACCGGGAAAGCCTGCTCAGCCGTTGGGATCCGACACAGCGGTGCTGGAGCAATTGGTGAAGTCGACGGATCTAGCTGAAAACCAGTACAGTAATGCCGCCCGTTTCTTACAGTTTGGACGGCCTTTCAGAGCGACGAATGTCAAGCCTGGCAAGTGGGAAAAAGTCTGGCGGAGCCAACCTCAAGATGTTCCGATGGAGCGGAACTTCGAGAAGTGGCTCCAAATTCCAGCCGCCTTACAGCAAAATGAACACGTCCTTCAAGATAAGCTTGACAGGCTCGACAGGCTCGACAACCTCGGTAGGGTGGAAATGAAGGTCAAGGGTCTCTGGGATCATTTGCATCGCTTCCGCAAGCGTGACGTTTCTAACGCCGCCGGCGATCTCAAGACAATAGCTCCCGACGGTAAGGTTAATCATCCCAAGCTTGCTTTCGATCCGGAAATCGAGGCTCACATCCAAGGCCTTCCTCACTACCTGGGGTATCCAGTGCTGAACAGTGCCATGGAAACGGAAGCCTCCATCAACTATGCTGTCGAAAAGTACAAAGCCGCCTGGCTCACTGGGAAAAGCTTTCGTAAGGACAGAACGTTGGACGTTACGCTCGCCTTCCAGGGACACGACGCCGTCCTCTTGGACCTCTATGAAGAGTCGGTGAGAAGCTTGCTAGCGGGGGCAAAGGAGGCTGAAATTCACTACGGTGACGCCAGTCAGCTACAGTGGGGAAAGCCTTTCGAAGAGACCAATCTCGAGCCTGACGACTGGGAAAAAGTGTGGTCAAGCGAACCCAGAAAGGTTCCATCAAGGTTAAAGCCCACGGACTGGCTTGATATTCGAGACGCACTTCAGCAAAATAGGCACATTGTCCTTCACGATTTGCACCAAAATCTGCGACTTGCTTTCAGGCTCAACAAAGTTGGTCTAGTCGAGATGCAATTCAGGGATCTAGCGCATGGCATCTTCAAGCGTAGCGAGATTCCGTCCGCCAAAGGCACTTCCGCCGCGCCTCTCAATTCAATGGTCAGCAACGGTGCGAAGGTCAAGCAGGCAGGCGATAAAGTGACTTTTTTCCATGTTTTGCTGCCGGCAAAGGATGAAGCTTGGAAAGAAAACAGTCCGGAGCTCTACGCAGACCTGTTTCACTACGACGGCATTCCCATCTTCGACGCTGAACTCGAACAACACGATCTGGCTCGCCAAGCTTTGCGCGATCATGGCTCCTTCTGGGCCTACGAGAATGTCAATTGGCAGAGATACATCGAGCCAAACCCCTTCCAATATCGCTTCGCTGGCCGCGACGCCCTCGTCGATTCAAACAATAACGAAGCAGTCTTTGCTCACGTGCAAAAGGCCAAACGATTCAAAGATGTGCATGGTGACGTGGCTGCGAAGCTTGCTTACGGTGCACCTTTCCCAAGCTCGAAACCCCCAATGCCAGCATCTTCGAGTCAAGGATGGGAGAAGGCTGCCAAGCTGGATTCGTCAACGACAAGTATCTACGACGCGCGTACAAAGCTCAAGGAATTCAAGAGGCTTGTGCTTGAAAACCCGGTCACTGGATCACGTGTTGGTTTCCAGCTCGAACCGGATGGAAAAGTCCTCTTCCAAGATCTCTCTTCTGTTGCCCATCGTCTCGCGAAGCGTATGATTCGTCCACCCGCTGTGACACCAAACAGTTACGAGTGGTATGGCCGATATTATCAATACACTGCTCCAGTGACTGCCTTCAGGGAGGATTCTAGCGAAGAGGAGGGAATGTTCTCTCGCACGATCTACCATGACCATGTTCCGGTCTTGGTCGCTAACGGGCTTCAAGAGGACAAGGTGCATCATGCGATTAAACAACACAAATACGCTTGGATCACTGGGATTACGGAAGATGGAAACTACCAAAAACCCTTTCGAGTTGGGCAAGACGAGAGGCTCGATAGCAATGGTTATGAACAAGTTGAAGCGCAGTTGAGGAATGCCGAGACCGCTCGCTCTACTTATGGTGACACTCTCATGTACCTCAAGTACGGACAGCCGTTCACACCTCGAGAGCCTGCTGCTGCGTCTACCAGCCGAATCGGCCGCTTAATTTCTGGGAATATGAAGAAGTCCTACGTGCCTCCAAGCTGGGAAGAAGTGGCTAAGCATGGAAATATCTTGGACCTGGATCGTGTCCACCTGCCCTATTTCCGCCAACATTTGGACAAATATGGCTTTTTGAAAGCTTTCCAGAGCGATCCGGCGAAGACGTACGGAGTTCGACTACTTGCAGACGGTCAGGTAGAAATCGAGGACTTGGCAAATTTCCTTCGTCCCTACCACAAGCGCAGCGAGGTTCCGTCTGGCAAGGGCAAGTCTGGCGCGTCAGTCTCTTCTGGTTCCCGTCCTCTCTCGAAGCGTATGATTCCGTCAGGTTCGCAACCGAGACCTTACGAATATTATGCCTCCCGGTACCAGTACATAAGTCCCCAGGAGCCCTTGAGCTCTGAGGCTAGTAGGCAGATGTTCGCCAACACGATTCATTATAATGGCGTCCCTGTCCTGTTCCTGGGAGAATTCACACCAGACAAGCTGCAGCACGCGTTGCATGACTATCATCAAGCCTGGATTACATTCAAAGATGCTCAGCAAAACCCGACGAGTGGCACGAGAACCTTCCAAGAACCTCTTCATCTCACTCGGAGCGCGGGACGTGACTCTGGTGGATGGCTTGAGCTGCTAAACCATCTGCGAGCGGTCGAACAGGTTCGCGTACAATATGGCGAAGTACCCGCTTTGCTAATGCACGGAAAACCGTTCGCGCCTCGAAGGCCGAATAAAATCTTTCTTTTTGGCCACTACTACTCCAAACCAAGCTTCAAGAACCAGGTTAAAACGTCTACCGATCTGTGGGACCTTACCAACAGTGGTGAGATGTACGACATGCACAAGTACCTGGATGACCACAACCATTTGAAAGGCTGGTATCCGGACACGCAGCACGTGTACGGATTCCGACTTGATAAAAATGGCAAGGTCGAGATTAGGTACCTGGAAACGTTGGCTGCTCGATTCCACAAGCGCGCAGTCGAAGGGGACGTCGCCTCCCTCGAACGTTCTTCTGGCTCTCGTCATCTCGCCAAGCGCATGCCTCGCTCCAATTCCGAGTCGGGGACTTACGACTGGTATGCCACCGACTATCAGTTCAAGACTCAAGAGACCTTGACTGCGGATGCGAGGGAGCGGATGTTCTCCGACAAGATCTTTTATGTAAGGTTGCCGGTACTGGTCGCGGAAGACGTTGGTGTATCCGGTGTACACCACGCGCTGCAGAGCTATGGTGGAGCTTGGATAACATCGAGGAATGTCCATGGTGTCCTTCGAGAGCCTTTTTGTCTCACTCCACGAGGTTTACTTCAGGCTCAAAATGTGAAAGCCGTCTTGAGGTATCTGCAGGAAATCGATCAATATCGTCAAGAAAATGGCAGGATGCCCATGTTACTCAAGTATGGAAAGCCGTTCCCAGCTCAACAGTCGACCCGCTACTCTAGTTGCTTTAGTTGCGGTAAGCAAGGTCGAAAGAAAGGAGGCGCATGGAATTTGATCAACAGTGATCCGTACCTTGTGCGCCAGCATCTGTTCAGCACTAAATCCATGGATGGCTATGATACCAACACAAACAAGAGCTACAGATTCCGACTACTTGACAACGGTCAGGGCAAGATCAGTGACCCGGCAAGTTTGGGTGGTCGTCTCCACAAACGTATGGATGCCGTGTCGAGCTCGAGCACAAATCCCGTGCCGCACACGGGTGACCGTTTGGGGGATCCGAGTGCGATCGAGCACTACATCTTTATCGATCATCCTCGGGATAACAGTATACGTAAACTGTCGGATATTGAGAGAAGAAAGTTCTTTGCCGGAGACCTACATTTTAATGGGTTGCCCATGTTCTTCCCGAAGGACGATCGCAACGTGTTGCAAAAGATTCAGCAAGCTCGGCAAGATTATACTGGCTACTGGATCGTTGGAGCCTTCGCACACGAGCCTCAAGTCAGAACAGCAAGTTACAAGACGGACGACTGGAGATTCACAAGGAACGTTGGCGAAGAAGAACTTCTCGAAGAACTTGCAAAGATGGAAGAGTACCTCGCTCAACACGGTCGCGACGCTCAGCTGCTCAAGTACGGTCCTGGCTTTCCTAAACGTCGAAATCATTTCTTCTCGAATTACAATACACCCACATTGGCCACAGTGGTGAAGCACGCCCCCGTTGTTGAGACCGAAAGCGCAACAATTGCTCAGAAGTGGTCGCTGCTTCATGATTCCAATATGCTCATCATCAAGGATGGGGAGTCCAAGATCGCGTTGGCTCTCAACAAGGTTGGCGAGGTGATCCACCTCCCTGACCCCCCGGTTGGGCTCCACAAGCGTATGGCTCCCAGGGACCCGTCGCAAGTTTGTTGACAAGCTGGTCTGCTGAACGGGTCTGTTCGACGCAGTCCAAGCTCCTTTCTCCTCTTTTTCACATTTCCTTTATGTCGTTTCCGCACTGCCCTTTTCATATCTCCTCACTTTTCACATCTTCTCGCTTCTCTCATCGCCTCACTCCTTAGAGGTACTAGTTCGTTGTCACAGCAATGAATTGCTATTTTTCACATCACACAGTCTCATGAGTCGTTCGGCTGCAAGTTTGGCCTGACAGTATTGAACGTTCGAAACGAGAATTTTGATCGTGTAAATCAGATGGCGTTGAGAGGTACGAGCTCGACGTAGAGATTCTGTAATGGTTTTGAAAGATAACAAGCTGTGTCAGCACTTGCGAATTGGAGTCGAAACTTTCCTCAAAGTCGGTGAGCAACTTACATGAGCTTCAAGGAACCATGCGCTCCTTCCTTGGAAGAACGGCTGTTTCGCACCTCTATGCTTGGTCGACGCTGTACCAGCTTGAGCGTGCGGGCTGACATCCGGCTTCTTCACGTCGTACCTAAGCAGGATCTCGGGAATAATCTTGGACAGCTCCATCAGACTAATATTCTTACCGATGCAGGCGCGCGATCCGCCGCCAAAAGTCATGTTGAAACGCTCCATCGCCTTTCTGCCCTCTTCGCCGCCTTCGAGCCATCGTTCAGGTCGAAAGATCTCAGCGTCGGCGCCGAACGCTTGCGTGTTGCGGTGCAAAACGTATGGGCTGATACCGACGGTGGTTCCGGTTGGGATGGGATGCGGGTTGTTGCCGATGATGGCGCCACCTTGGGGAACGTAGCGCGGGAGATCCATCGAGATGGGCGGCGAGAGACGCAGTGCTTCCTTGATGCAAGCTTGAAGGTACTCAAGTTGGGAGCCTTTGGCGTACTTGACAGGCGTGGCGAGGTTGCCAGACTCGACAGCTTCGTTGATCTCTTCACGCAGCTTGGCGTAGCAGGTGGGGTTGTCGAGAAGGTAGCCGAAAAAGATGGTGAGAGATGTGGCCGTCGTGTCTGAGCCGGCAGACATGACGGAAGATGCGGAGAAGAGCACCTGCTTCATCGAGTACTTTTCCTTTGTGTCGGGATCTCTGGCCTCCATGAACTTGGTCAGCATGTCAGGTCGCGAAGGCATACCGCCGCTGTCTTTCACCTCGGCATAACGGGTCTGAATTCTGGACGTGGTCTTGTCTCCAATCACACTGCCACCTGGCTGGCCGGTGAGTCGAGGGAACAGACACAGAATCCAAGACGACATCAAAGGCAGACATCCAGCCACAGCACCCCACTGCGAGAGATTCAACACACCGGTCAAGAATCTTTCGTCATCCTTGCCCCTGTGCAACAGGTTAAACGACTGACCAAACGCCAGCTCTCCTACCACATCCATTGCAAAGAAGTGGAACCACGGATCGAGCTGGATCGCCTTGGTCTTTGTCTTTTCGTCCTGACCCTGAACCGAGTGCGTCTCGACCAGCTCATCCAGCCGCTTGAGCAACAGCTCCGAAACGTCCTCTACGTACTCTTCGAGCTTGACCAGGCTGCTCATGCTGTACGCGCTGGCCACTGCTCTGCGGCGCTTGCTGTGCTGATGAGGGTCGCGCTCGCTAAAAATGGAAGGATGCGCTTTAAAGACCTGGAAGGACTTGTAAAAGTTGGATTTGCGAAATTTGCTGGAGGTGCCGTCCGAGAGGCTGTAGATCGAGTTCAATGCAGAAGGGTCTGCAAAGGAGAGGTGAGACGGACCGATACGGACGACGTCGCCATGCTGCTGATGAAGTGTGTACAGTGCAGGCGCATAGTCGCCTTGCAGAGCGTGCCAGAAGCGCCAGAAAGGGATACCGAGGCGTGCAGAGAGGGGACCCGGATAGCGAGATAGCGGAGAAAGTGCAATGTTGTAGACCATCCATGCCAAGAGGAGTGTAGTTGTGGCGATAAAGAGCTGAAAGAGGAGAGGCAAGCCCGAGAGCGGTGTCCAGATGATCTTGGCGATGGTGCCGACGATGGAGCTTTCGGTGTTGCTGGTGTCAAGTGCTGCTGTCATGATAGAGGAACGATGGCAGAGACTGTGGTGAACAGGCTGCTTGAAAGGACAGAGATGGGAGCAAGGTTGAGCCTGAGGGATGCTGCTCGAGGTAAATGAGATCAGGTCGAGGCCTTTATACTGTCGAGGATTGCAGAATCACCCATCAGCGAAGAGGCTCAAGCACAAAGTTGATTCAGGAGATAACGCGGCGGGCACGTTGAATCTAACCGTTTTCAGTCAGCCAATTCTGGTGCATTGCTGCAACCGTCGGGGAACAATGGTGAGAGAGCTCTTGCGCGCAACACATTGTCATCATGCGACCATGGCCGGGTACGGCGTTCAGACTCCGAGCGCCTTGGGTCCTCAGGAGAGCAATGTGCCACAGCAGCAAAGTGTCGTGTGTGGGCAAGGATGACGAGTGCGGGGTGCACTAAGCTACATCTGTCATTCAACGCCATGCTTCCTTGCCGACATTTCCAGCTTACGGCTTCATGAGCGGTGATTCTTCTCGCCCGACACACGCTCAAAACGGCTCAACTGAACCTCCGTGCTTGCCGGCCATCAGGTGCCAATTTTTCCCGCGCGTTAGATTCTTTTTCAAGACGTAACTTAACACTTTGGTCCATTTTCGGCGTGGCCATATGTCGACATGCGGCAGTCCGGATATGTGACCTTCGACAACAATGCCCACCAATGCAGCGTCCCGCTGCGTATTTGCAACGCCAGCCAACGTTGAACATGTGCTATGTATGATACTCCCACGCTCCCACGTAAAAAAAAAAAAAAAAAAAAAATAATAATAATAATAATAATAATAATAAGAGCCCACCCGTTGTCGGTGGCCGGATCAGGATGGGGGTGGGCGAATGCTGTGTGTTGCATCCCTCAAACCTTCCGTTCAGTCACAAGGACCATTGTTTCGGAGCCTTTGTGCGCCCATCTTGTGACTTCTTGAAAGCATGCCGGCGACTTCGTGGGCAGCGGCAAGATCTCGAAAATTTTTCACTTTTGCATGTCACCTCAACGATGGCGTTGTCGGATCAGCAATGCTATATGAAGTCGGCTCCTTTCCGTCGCTTTCTATCTTGCATTTCACTCTCTACCAGCAGTATACCATCTTTTACTCAAACACGCAAGCTTCATTCAAGAGTCGAACAACTCTACCGAACCTCAAGCCTCAGCATGAAGATTCTCTTCGTTTTCGTCTGCCTGGCCTTCGTCGCCGTGACGACTGTACGCGCAGCCCCGAGAGGAGCGCTTTTCGAAGAGGCTTCTAACAATCTTTCCGAGTCCCTTCACCGACAGAGCACTGAAGTCAAGGATCTTACCTCAAGATTTTCCGATCTTCGCGTCAAGACTAAAGGGCAGAGCGATCGCGCTCGCGCTCACGCCGCCGAGAGTGAAAAAGAAACTCCGCCAACTCCTCCAACAGGTGCAAAGAATCCTTTTTCAAATTTGGTTCCAGGAAACGCTCGAGGAAAGCATTGATTCAGCCTATACAGAAAGAGGGTTCAAAACCTGCCCGAAACTCCTACTCTTCCTTTTCACCTTAGCTATGCTCAAGCAGTCAAAATTTCGAATAAACGACAACGTCCAAGCTTCGTACTTTTCCTCGTACAACTTGTACAGCCTTTGAGAATCGTCTCAATCACACTCCTTTCGTAGGTCCCCGTGGGAATTGTGGTGTTGACAGTGGAACCGCAAGAAGAACTTTAAAAATAATAATAATAATAATAATAATAATAAGTGAATAAAATAAAATAAAAAACAAAAAAACTTAACAACAAAGAAAATCGCAGACCAAAAGAAATTGTATCGAAAAATGAGGTTGGAAAAGAAGGGTCAGAAAAGAGAAATGACCAGCCTGGGGCTCGAACCCAGAATCTCCTGATTAGCCACTTTCCAAATAGGAGGATTTCGTAGTCAGACGCCTTACCATTGGGCCAACCGGCCAATCCACGTTTACCGGTCATTCAATTGCATATATAGACTTTTGGTTCAAGTTATTTCAAGACCAGGCAGACATGGTGGGGCCCCTTCATCACGAGTTGCCCACTCACCCACTGTGCACTGACGTATGTGTTGGAGGGTCGCTGGCGGAACCGGACGTTGAAGGAGCTGGACCTCATAACAAGTTGCTTCTGTGCTAATCTTGCTCAACAGAGCAAATGCAAGACAAGCACCAGCTGGCATGTGGCTATTTGTTCACTCGATGCCAGCTTCTTGAAGCTCGAGACGGTATGGAAGTGAGGTTAAGTCCACTCAACGGCATGGGTCAGCAAGAAAACCCACCGGTTTGACACAACAGGAAGGGCGGGAACCGGCTCGCTCGCTACTGAGCAACATTGTTATCACCCTGATATGAAGTTGTCCCACGCACTGCCTTGCTGTCCATCTCCACTCGCTCCACTCGTCCCGTCAGCACCGCCAGACCCACCGACCGCACCACGAATAAACGTCCACCACTCTCTCTTCGATCATCTCCATGTTCCAAACCATCTCTTCGTCCCGGTGACGCAGAAGCACACCTCACACCATGCGCCTTCTAATCCTCACTCTCCTCCTCCTCTCCCTCGCGCTCTCCATCAATGGCGCGCCAACTTTGCTATCTCATATGGAACAAATGGCGGCTGAAGCCTCGCGACCTGTCTCGATTCGTCAACAGGGGTTCGGCTTTGGACTGAAGAACGCATTGCGCAACTGGCGGGCCAAATTCCTGCGCACCAATGTTTCCGTTCGATGGGTTCGCGCGTTCGCCTCTACCGACTCGTCCCGTGCGTCTAGGAATAATGGTGCCTTTTCTATTCCGGAAGAAGACGCGATTGTGCCAGTAGAACGTTGGGGTAAGGGGGATTTGAAACTTGAACGTCCGCTGCAGGTCAGCGAGGCGTCGAGGCTTCAACGACTGAAAGGCTTGGTTGGGAGTTCACAGGAGGGCAGTTCGAGTGGCGGAGGGGCGTGGATGGTGAAGCCGCAGGCAGGCGGTCCTAGAAGCAAAGCAGAGTACATCAGCAGCAGGCAGATGCCGAGCAAACCTCAAGCAAGCAGCTCGCGTAACAGCGGTGAGTGGAATGTAATGCCGTGGCCAGGCAGACCCAGTAGCAGCGGGGTTTTGCCAGCCAAGCCAAAGTACGATGGCCCGAGTACCCTTGGCGAGCTGCTAACGGAACCACAGGACGGCACCCCCTTGCTGAGGAAGCCATCGGTCGGCAGCCCTGGTAGTAGTCCTTTCAGAAGCGAAGAGTACTCGGATTCATCGACGGGGGAGACCGTCAACAGCCCTCGTGGTCGTTGGCGCTTGCCAAGCTTCAAATTCTGGAAGCGACCCTCTCGAAACTATTCTGTTCTCCCGAAAGATCCATCTCAACACCGATAGCGATCTGTTGTGTCCTATCAACCACTCATTTTGTTCCCATGTAGTGTTGCCTTTCTTTTGGTCAGATCATCCATTGCCAATGTGCGTAAGAGTGACGTGATATACATGAGAGATCAACTCGAGACCGCAGCTCAAGGCGAGCGTTTATCACCCGGTCTCCAGGGACACGGACACGGACACGGCAGATCCTCCTTCACACCTCCACTTGCCCTCGGCTGAGCTGCCGTACCCGCATCCAACAGCGCCAACGCTTCCTGCACCGCCTCTCTATCAATCAAGATCCTCCTCCTCTTCTGCTCTCTTTCTCGATCCTCCACATCCTCCTCGATCTTAACATGCACCGTCGTATCGGATGCAGTATGAAGCAAGACGGGTTTGGCGGTGGCACGGTCGTTGCTGGTAGCTAGAGAGGTTGAGGTGATGCTGGAGCGAGCAGGTTCAATTTCGACAGAGGCTTCTCGCGGACGTTTGTTGGAGAGCAGGGGAGAGTGAACGTTGCCGCTGCGTTTGCTGACGACTTCAGCGAGCAGGTCGAGCCCGCCTTGCCACTGAGAGAAGCATGGGTGGGAGCGGATCTGACGCCATGCCGAGGGGATGGTTTCGCCGCGCGAGTCGAATGAGGATGCAGAGGGAAGCTGACCGGTCGTGCTGGAGCGCAGCATGCTTGGACGTGGGGAAGACAAGTGGGACGAGGCAGCAGCGGTGGATGAAGAGGGCGCGGAGGTAGACGAGGGGGTAGAAGCGGCAGTGGTGACGGCTTCACAGAATGCTGCGAGACCAGGGTCGGTGGAGCAAGCGCCGCACGTGCTGGGGTCGCCTGTGCACACCGGTTCAGCCGGCGACTCAGTGAAAGACCAGAGCTTCTTGCCCGTCTTGCTCCTGGAGGAAAGTTTGAGCGAGAGAGGAATGGCAGCTGTCGCGGAACCTTGGGCGAGAGAAGACTCGGGCGTTGGGACAGTATACCAGAGCTTCTTTGTGTTTGTTCTCCTGCGCTGATCGAGAGCAACGTCGTTGGCATGAGTAAGTGAGCCAATGCTCATTCTCCTCGACGTCTCTGATGCGTTGGAGGGCTTGTTGCGTTTGGGCAGCGGAAGCGCAGAAGGTACGTCGCTGGGAACGGCGATGTGGGAAGGCTGTGTGTCTTTATCGAGGTCAAGAAAGTCGTCGGCGCAGACACAGGGGGAGGCTTCAGTGCAGAAACCACAGCCGCCGTCGACGGAGAGATGGCCGCCGTATGGCAGCAGAGACGGAGACAGGAGCGACGCGCTGGAAGCGGAAGTAGATGCGGTGGCGTTGGTGGAGGGCGCGTATGGTGACGGCGGCTCCTGTGGTTCAGAGGCCCATAGAAGCGGCTTGGTGCCTTTGCGTGAAGTCGTGTGCTGTGGACCAGGAAGCGGCTGAGCTTGTGCGTCGGTCGCAGTTCCAGTGATAGGCGCAGCGGATCTTGGAGGGGAAGCATCGCTCTGAAGAGGAGGAGGACGACGACGACGACGACGTGGAAGAGGCACCGACACGGCATGCTGCTGACCGGTAGGCGGGCTCGGTTGTGCTGATGCCTCGGCCGGGGCCGACTCAGCAAATCTGACATTGCCGGCACTCCTGTCCCTATCGCGTTCGCTCTTTGCACCGGGCGCAACGAGCACACCTCTTTTAGGCGTAGTCTGCGACCTTTCGTGGGCTGGCGCCTTGCATCCGGGACCGGACTTGGTGCTGGGAGTGATGCCGGGCAATCTGCCACCGTTGGCCTTTGCCTGAAGAAGGTATCGCTCAATGTGGGCAAACTTTTCCCTCCACAGCGCAACCTCTTTGCGCAGAGACTCGTTCTCGGAGCGAAGCTTTTGTGCGGCCTTTTGGATCTCGACGCTGCGATCGATCTCTGCAGCTTCGTAGGCGGCGACTTTGGCCTCGAGATCGGCGAGGTAAGATTGCTTGCGTTCGCGGAAAGCACGCTGAGAAGCACGATTTTGGGCTTTGCGCTTTGTAAGGGGTTCTGTCTCGGATGGCTTGCGACCGGGCTTAGCGCGTGCAGGTAGGACCCATTCCTTGGAGGGCTGGACTAGAGGACTGCCGCTGGCATCTTTCTTGGCAACGGTGGGCGCAGCAGAGGAGGAGGAGGAAGACGAGGAGGATGCAGGGCTGGCCGAGGGCGTTGGAGCAAGCGGGGTGGTTTTGGGTTTCAGAGGTGATTGTGGTGCGAGACGAGTGGGCGTTGGAGCAAGAGCTGAAGAAGGTGCTGGTGCAAGTCGTGAAGGGGAAGCTTTGGACGGTGCAGGTTTGAGGGAACAAGGGGCGATGGATGATGATGCCAAGGGTTGCTGAGCCAGGTTTCGTTGTCCTGCGATCGAGGATGCGGATGGGCCGGCAGATGGAAGCATGGACGCCATGGCTGGCGACAACATGATTGTGGTCAGGATGGCAATTGCTCGCTACGCTTGTCAAGGCGTATAAGAGGGTAGCCAGGTTGGTTTTGAACAAGCTGAATGCGATGGACGACACGTCGGGCCCACTGTGACGTCGATAAAATGCCGATGAGAGCGCCTCGAATGGATCGTGTGTGTCGTGACTTGAGAATGATGATTGGTGATGATAGCAGCGGTGTTGTCAATGGTAAGAAGGGTGAGATGGATGGTGGTGAGAGCAAAGAAAATCGGAGGTTGGTGCTGTTGAGAATCGAGTGAGCCTGGTCATAGACTGGCCTAGAGCCTGAGACGGAAGGTGTGCTGCGTGCCTTTGCTTGCGACTGGTCTGGTTCATCCTTGGCTTGCCGACAGAGCAGTTTGGCCCTGGTTCGCCGTAAAGGCTCCGAGGATGAGTCAGAGCAGTGTTGCTGCAGGCTTAGACACTACGAGTGCACTTCGAATCTCGCAAACTTAATCAGATAAGTTTTTCTCCTCGCTTCGCACACTCGAGCCCAAGTGGCTGCTTTGTCCTCGTGCTTGTAGCTCGCTCCTGATTGGTTCGCTGACTGACCCGAGCTGCTCTGCCTCTGTGCTGCTTGAGCAGGTGATCAGCTGATCCTGTCTCTGCTCAGCCGACGTCAGACTTGTGACTAGAGCCCGGTGGGTGGTCGGCGTGGGCGCAGTGGACCACCCAGCAGCGAGAGGAAAGAAGGAAGACCCTTGCTCACAAACCGACATGTTGAAGAGTCGGACGGGTGAAGGGACAGCCCCTTTCCAGTCAATGTTGGACACGACGCTCTCACATCTTGACACAAAAAAATGACTCGCCTGGCCCAGCCGCTTGCGTCGCTCGATTCCACCGAAGCCCCATAGTCAGATGCGCGCTGAGCTGAGCCGGCTTTTGAACACTTGAAGCTCTCTTGCTCTTACGCCAGAACTCGAGTGTCGTCACCGTCGACCGGTCCACGGCATTCAAAGTTGCGCCGGTGCCGATCTTTTCAGCTTTCGGCTCTCAAGACGCGTGAAAGTCCGAAAGTGAAAAGTCCAGGGTAAATAAATTTGCCGCAATGTTAAGTCGTTCTTCAACACGATTCCACCCGCAATGTCGGAACAGATCGGTGTGTGCTTTTTCACCGACCGAAAAGTTTGACAAATGAGCGACGTGCATATCGAACGAGTTCCGCTCAAGCTGTGTTCTTGGCCGCCCAAGACTTTTCGTACATCCACATCAAGCAATGATGGTCGTCTGTGGATGTCGTTGCGACGTTTGAGTCATCGACCAGATGCGTCGCTGGCATGGAGCGAGAACAGATAAGAACGCAAAGGCCGGATGCTGACACAAGCGAGGCCATTGGAGCGGCGGCTATCAAAGTGGCTTTTTTATCCGGAAATTTGGCCGGTGCTTTGCCGGGTCGTTAGAAGTGGCATTCATCTTCATCCGTCGTTGCGCCATCGCATACACGACTAGCTTGCCTCTTCGGTTGGCTCTCTCGAGCTTGTTTGACAACGAGTCGTGACCAAGAGCGACCTCATAAGAAGGTATCGGGACACGTCAGGCGATGTGGTTGGTGAGAAAGCCATTAATTCCGAAGTCCCATTTTTTTTTTTTTTTTTTTTTTTTTGTTGCGATCAGCGGCGTGCAGTTTGACAGGTCCACGGAAACTGCCGGGCAAAAAATTCAAAGCAAAGATGAGTCAAAAAAAAAAAAGAAAGAAAAAAGAAAAGGAAAAGAAAAAAAAATGGCGTGCGTCTCAGTTGACTTGAACGCGAATTTCGCCGAATATTTTCTTTTTCTTTTTCTTTTTCTTTTTCTTTTTCTTTTTCTTTTTCTATGGAATGGTAGAGCGGTAAAAGGGTCTGCAAAAGCGGCAATCGTCTCGCGTCGACGCTATCATCCTCTACTGTATTCACACGTCAACGCCGCTTTCACCTTGAGGATCTACTTCTTGTCATGACTCACGACAGAAAGTGTTCCCTCCTAGTTACCACCATTCCCCACTAGCAACTTGCTTTCTCCCCGCATCACGAGACACTTGCCGGATCTAACCTGCCAACTTGCTAGCCGAAGCCTCGCTCTCTCCACATCACACCATCATCAGCTTCGAACGGAATCCCTGGATCGACTCAGCGCTTCACACAACCATATATAGGATACCTCACACAACTCTTTCAATCTTGCTCCCATCATCTCCTTCAATACACACGCATGTCAACAATGCCCTATCAATACCTCACATTCAGCGATCTCTACGAGGAAGAGGTGCGATCCTCTGCACCTTCATCACCCGTTATGAGCCCATCCTCATTATCACCCGTCTTCCTCCTACCCTCCCCATCGCCACTTGACACCTCGTCGCATCCACACCATCGTCACCACCGCCACCTGCACCTGCACCTCCATCCAACACATTCCCACTCGCATCGCCGTCAATCCCACCGCGACGTACACGGTCATGCCATGCTCAAGACGCTCACGCAGGACTCGGACGACGTTGCTCCCGCCCTGTCTCCCTCTTCTTCCGCCTCACCGCATCTTGACCTACTTCGAGTGTTCAAGCGCAGACTTTATCTCCGAAAGCACTCTACGGCTTCCGACTCGTCCGCCTTCTCCACACCTACCTCTTCCCGACGCTCTTCTTTCACCTCGCATGGGTTTGCTTTGCATCCCGTGTCGGCAGCGTCGAGCGCAAACACCTCGCCTGCTATTTCAACACAGGTCACCAAGAACGTTTCCGACTACGAGGCCATGGTCAACCACACGGCCAGGATGGAACAGGAGGAAGAGGCGACTAGGCAGAGGCAGCTGCACGAGTATTTTAATCAGGCTGCTCAGACTGGGTTGAGTCTGAGGAGGTTTTGATACAGCAAGGATGCTTGTAGGAATGATACCCCCATTAGCAACTTGTATTTTTACGATTCTCGTACAGACACCACTTTTCAACGCTAATACCAACGACTGGCCGCCTAGATAGGCCCGTCGTACATCCACACACTTGCATCGTTCCGTGAGAGTTGTAGCTTTGTGATCGCAGTTGAGTTATAAGATCTTTACACCTTCTCACGCTGCCCCTTGAACTCCTCCCTCCCCAGCGCAGCGCTCAACGCCTTGAACGCCACACCGAAATCCTTGTCCTTATACTCCTCGTTACCCCCAACGCCTGATAAATACTAGCCGTCAACTGACCCAACGGCGTCGGCACCCCCTGCAATTTAGCCGTATTCATCGCCAGCTTCAAATCCTTCGCCATCAACCTAGCCGCGAACCCGCCCTGATAATCCCTATCCGCAGGAGGGCTGTATTTCGTACCTTCCAGCGCGCCAGGGCAAGGGTTGTTGACCTCGCTGCTCCAGCATTTGCCCGTCGACGTGTTGATGATCCCTGCGAGCACGTTCGGCGGCAGCCCGTGTGCGGTGCCCAAAAGCATCGCCTCTGTTACGCCCAGCATCGAGATTCCCAGCAGGAGGTTGTTGGCGATTTTGGCGATCAGGCCGTTGCCGTTTTTGCCGCAGTGGATCACGCGCGATCCCATCTTTTCTAGATGCGGCTCTGCAGCCGAAAATGCGGTGGACGAGTCTGAACCGACCATGAACGATAGTGTGCCTGCATTGGCGCCGACCACACCGCCTGAGACGGGCGCGTCGATCATGTCGAATGCGCCGTTTGCATTGGCGTTTTTGACCTTGGTTGCGGTCTCGACAGCTACGGCCGGGTCGAGCGTTGTACAGTCGATACACAGAGTTTTGGCCTGTGCATCGTCGGCTGAAGCACGCTTGTATGACTCTAATCCGTCGAGGATGCCATTTTCGTGCGTATAGACGCTCTCCACTTCCGGCGAAGAGGGGAGCATGGTCACAATGGTTCCGGACAGCTTTGCAATTCCAGCGGGCGACGAAGCCGCGAGTATGTTGCGATTGGAATGGAGCGAAGTGTTGGCTGTGAGAAAACGCGTGATCGACTGCTCGAATGTGTCGTGCACAACAAAGGTGACTGCAGGGCCAGGGTTGGCAGCGAGCGTCTTTGAAAGCAAGTTGTTGGCCATCTCTTTGCCCATGGCGCCGAGACCGATGAAGCCGATCGTCTTGCTACGGTCGTGCGGCGCACAACGGCGGATGGTGTGATGCAGCAAGAGCCTGGTTGATGGCAGCATTGCGAAGGATTCTCAGCTTGAAGGGGTTGAAGGGTGAGACGGACGATGAAAGATGCGGTGAAAGGGAAGGTGGAGAAGAACGAGAGGCAAGATCGACGAGACGCTCAGGCCTCCCCGCTTGCAAAAATGCGGGCGGAAACAACTTGAAGGATGGAAAGCGCCGTGTGCTGCCTTTTACGAGTCAATAGCCAGTGAGAAGTTCCCCTCTCGCTGCTGTCTCCGCTTTGTTCGGGTTTGGCGGTGTCGCTTTCTCCTCATCAAATCTCGCCTTGAAAATTGAGCTCACACTCACAGCTCTCAATCACAGCAAGATACTCTTCACAGATCATGTCCTTTGCGTGACATCTATATCCTGTATTTGCATTGCATCTCTATCTATGCCCTCACTCTCGCTCCGCATCCACCTCGGACACCTTCATCTTCTTACTCCCCGTGCTCTTGATCGACACGCCCGCCGCACTCCTCTCCTTGGCCCTCAACCTCTGTCAGTCCTTCTCGCTCATCCCCCTCTGCTCGTTCACCTTCTGTCGAATCCTCGCCTCTTGCTCCCTCTCCACATCTTTGCCCAGCACGTACTGTCTGAAACCCGTACGCAGGTTGAGAAAACCCTTACGGAACCAGCCCATGTTCATCAACTCCTGCTCGTCTTGCAGACGCAGCTCTTCGCGCAGGCGCTTCTCGCGTTGTCGGCGGGCACGCGCGGCGACGGTGAGGAATTCATCGGTGATGAATGCTTCGCTGGCATTGGTCAGGGCGTAGGCCGGGATGGGGGTAGAGGATTTATCTAGGATACGGGAGAAATCCGGGAAGAGAGACGAGAAAGGGACCAAGGAGGGGTCGACCGAGGCTGATTTGATGCCTAGTCCTTCTGCTGTAAGGTTGGTGGGTGAGGAGGTGCTGTCCGGCTTGTGGAGTGAAGGTGTCGATGACGAAGCGGTAGGAGTGGCCGGGGCAGCGGCGGCAGCAGCAGCACGATTGGCTTGCAACCTCGCCAAAGCCTCACTGCGCTGCACCATAAACCGATACGCCTGGTCCTGGAACGGCCTGAACAAATGACAGAGCCAGTTGTGCACCACATTGAAATCGTTGTCGTTGCTGAGGAACACGGCGGCAGCGTACGCTTCAAACATGTCTGCATCGCGCTTGATCAGCAACGGCAACTTGGCCTTCTCTTCCTCAGTCTGCGGCGCGTCGCCGTCCTTCTTTGCCTGTCGCTTTGTGGGCACCGCCTCTTCGGCTTCTGCCTCGTCGTCTGGCGTACGCGCTTTTCGTAGCTCGCGTCGAAGTTCGTCCCGCCTAGCAGCTAGCCCGCATTCCTGGAATAACAACGCGAGAAAGTTGTTCTGCGTCGGATAGTTGGACAACCGAGTAAGAGATCCTTCGTTGACATCCGGGTACGAGTGGTAAGCCAACAGGCGCGAAGACATGTTGACGATCGAATCGCCCAGCTGTTCCAGCCGCTCGTGGTCTTCCAGGTCGAAGTCCTCGACAAGATCGTCAAATGCAAACTCGTCTTGCCTCGCGTGCTCTACTCCCTCGTGCTCTTCGTCGAAATCTTCTGTCGATGCTGAGCCGCCTGTTGGTGTTCGACCAGATATTTCTTTTGCCAGACCGAGCGAAAGCACTTCGAGCCACTTGTCCTTGACGTGCGGGATCTCGCGCCCCCACGCTTCTGGGTCAGGTCCCAGGTTGAGCCATACGGTATCTTTACCATCGAGGTCTTTGGGTGGCACTCCCTCGGGATATGGGTAGAAGAAGGATTCGTCCTCATCGACAATGCCACGTTCGCGTGCTTCGCGAATGGCGTGAAAGATGACGCGTGTTTGCGACTCCATGCGCTCCGATTTGGTCATGTACGTTGATGAGGAAGAGCCTTTTTTTGAGGCTGACAGTAAAGATGAACTGTCTGGGTTGTTGCTGAAAGACGTTGTAGTTGTCGGTTCTGCTTTTGAGGATGTTCCAGCGCCGGTCGAGGAAGAAGAAGCTCCTGGCAAGTCGCTCTCTTGCAGCTGTCGCGTGTTTGGCGCGGTCCCAGTTCCAGAGAGAAGCGATGAGATGTGGTTTCGAAACAGCGTGCCGCTCCATCCAGCTGTAAGATTAGACTCATCTTGGTCCTTGAGCTTCGACCTCCATTGATCCACTTCTTGGCGCTGCGGTGTTGCAATAGGTGCGCCATTTGACGCATTTAAAATATGCTTGACTCTAAGAATTGGCTGTGATCCAGGTATTGCAGAGCTTGTGCCATTGTCGCTTTTGTTCGCGTCCTCTGCTTCACGATCTTGTGTTTGGGCGCGGGCATTTGCTTTCGCCTCTTTGGCTATCCGGTCTTGCTCTTGCTTCTGACGTGCCTTGATGGCTTTGCGTGCTCGTTTGCCTAGCTTCTGTGGCTCGTCCGTCGATGTCTCTGGGAGTGTTGATGGCTGTGCATCGCGTACGGCGTCTTCTTGGACTTGTGCTGCGATGCGGCTGGACGATGCTGTGTTTCTAGTTGAGGTTGCGATTCGATATGCCGGAGAAAGAGATAGTGCTGTGCGACGAGGCAGGCGCACGGACAGTGCGGTGGGGGGTCGGAGCATCGTAGGCAAGATATTGAAGGGGCCAGCGATGCAGCGCTGTTGAACGGTGTTAGCAGTCCATTGTTGTGAGATAGCTGATTGAGGCGCGGCGAACTGGATTCTAGTCGATCATAAGAAGGAAGGAAGGAACAAAGGAAAGGTTGACTAAACGGAAAAGCTCGGCGTCTAAGCGGTGGAGGTGTTGAACGTGTCAACCTTTCTTCCGAAGATGCATCATCACCGTCAATGCCATCTGTTGGATCGGGAGATAAATCTGCACATCGGGGTTGTCATTGTCCCCACTTCATCACGACGGACAGCGACACTCCTCTTCACCCACCAATCAGTTGACGAACTCGACAACCCAGATGAAGGTCATCAGGTGGGGACAGCTCGAAATAAAAGCAACCGAGTCAAGCGTGAGTCGAGCCAGCGACCTCCTCCAAAACGCCCACTATCCAACGACCACCATTCACCTCACACTCTTTACCTGCACTTTCCTTTTCTCACTGAACCCCCCTCACGATGCTGGTCATCAGAGCCAGACTGATCCTGTCATTGCTAGCGATCGTGCTTTTGATCGTCAACTGCCATGCATTGCAGAACAAAAAGGCCGTCCCGTTCGGCAATAACAAGGTAGAAAAGCGCAACTGGGGAGGACAAATCAAAGACTGGTGGCTGGCACAGAACACCCATAACTACTTTTGCACCGATACGGGTCGTCTCGTCCCCGTAGATCCAGCGACGGGTCACATGCTGCTCAGGGGTCTTCGTAAACGAAGCTGGTTCGACGACTTGGTAGGTCATTCACACGCAACCGAAAAGGGTCTTTGCAAAAATCGTAAGTGCCCAAGCCCTTCCGTTCCATCATTGCTCGCTTTCGAAATTCGGTAGCTGCATGCTCACCGAGCGTTCTCGTTTGATACCGTATCGACCTTCGTTCGGCGGACTAGCTACGTGGGTGCTACCCCAGGGTTGGACCCAGCCGATTCCCGTTACCCAGTTCCTGGCTCAGTATCCCTGGATGACGGTCGACGACCGCGGACAGATTCGACTGCGCGACGATTTCCGTGCTTGGGTGGATCAGCAAGCAGCCGCAAGAGCTGCCAATCCAGCTCAAGCCGGACAAGCGATGGCTGCATCAAGCGGAGCACCCGGTGCGGTTCCAGATGGAGGAGCTGGCTATGTCCCTCCGTCGGCGATGCAGGTCGCTCCAGGAACGGGCACCACCTCTGGTTTCGGCTCGAACGCTTTCGGCAATGGTGTGACAGCGGGGAATGCTGCGCATGTCTGAGGTTTACCGGCCAACCCACTTTCGGGGAGATGCTGAAGCGTTTCCTTTCTGTCTTCTTCGCTAGTTTGGCTTCGCAATGGTAAATTTTTGTGTTTCTCTCCTGTCACCGGGCGCATCACTTGCCTATCGCCTTCATCGCAATAGGATTTGCGTGAACTGTGACGCCCGTCATTCTGATCTCGCTCGTCGGTCTATTTTTAGCATCCACCGGTACGGCCTCCATCGCATCCAGTGTTCCTCCATCCTCTGCACCATCAATGACCTTGCCAATGATCGTATACTTTCCATCCAGATGCGGTTGTTTCGCATAAGTGATGAAGAATTGCGACTTGTTGGTGTCCGGTCCAGCATTGGCACATGCGACGATACCGCGGCGGTCAAACTTGAGTGTCGATCGAATCTCGTCGGCGAAAGGTTTGCCCCATATCGACTGGCCTCCTTTGCCTGTGCCTGTCGGGTCGCCTGTTTGGATCATGAATGCCTTGATGTTGCGGTGCCATTTGACGTCGTTGTACGTGCCAGCCGCGCAGTGGCCGAGGAAGTTTTCGGCGGCGCGGGTGTTGTGTCGCAGAAAACTTCCACCTGCAAGAGAGCACAAGGGCAACTCGTCAGTATCAGACTGTAAGGAGGTTTCAGGGCAAATAGGAGTCAATGCGAAGGACTTACCTTGATGTCACCGAGAGTGGTGTGCAGAGTGACCGACATGACTAAAGACGACGGCGATTGGTCCGTCTACGACCTTTCTGCCTAACAGATGCAGATATGCTGACGTTGAGGAAGAAGAGGGAGCGAGAAGAACAAAGGCGAGAAGAAAGCTTTCCCGCATAGCGAAAACTTGGTCTCCGACTTCCGCATTTCTTCTACTCCACTTTGAGCCAAAAATCGATGTCGCCAGAGCGCAGCAAAAACAAAAGCGGGCGGGCCGAAAGACAAGTCGGAAAGCTTGCCGATAACGTGCAGCTGCCGAAAGTCTTGGCTCGCACGGACACAGCCTTTAACCTTTCTCTTGTACCACCATCATCCCCTACCCTCGTCTTTTGCCCTGTAGCGAAAAGTGACAGCTGTGCAGCATCTACGGCGACGCTCGCCATGTCGCGCAACAACGATGCAGACGTCGATCCGTTGCCGGACGAGCCTCCGCCTCCGTACGAGCCGCTAGGCGCTGCGTCCGACCAGACCGAATCGAGCGCAGTTCCCGCTTCAAGTGCCCCAGCAACGAGCAATGTGGGTACTTCGACGGCGAATACGAGCACGAATGGAAGCACGAGCACACATTCGGCCGTTTCGCACAACCCTTTCTTGAGCCCCGAGGAGCACCCTACAGGAGCAGGCACGACCGGCGCCACAGCTGCTTCGCCAAACCCGGCTTCCAGTACAAATCCTTTCTTGACTGCAGTCACTCTCCAACAGACAGGTGCATCAACGACTTCGTCGGTGACGACCCCCGCTGGCTCCGCCACGACAGGCCAAGCACCTTCACTTCCACCACGAACCTACACCGCACCTCAAAGCCCCCACCGTCGCAGCCAGAAGCCACCAGACCAAGCCTAGACTCGCGCCACTCGAGACCGTCCTCAATCACCTCCCCACCTCACCAACTCCTGCCTCTCCCTCCATATACGCGCCCCCGTCCGGACCGCCTCCTCCTCCTGCGTCGTCCTTAACACATAGACCAGGTCACACTCGAAACGACTTGTACCGTCCGACTACAGTGCCCACGCCCGGCCAGCCGCTGCTGCGCAAAGGCAAGCTACTCGTCTACCCGCGGGACTGGCGTGGGTGTCCCAAGTGCAATGATACTGGCTACAAGCACGGTGATCCGAACAACCCGCACAAGAGCTGCTGGGACAAGTACGGTAAAACGTACACTTCGGCCATGAGCTACTCGGTTGGGCTCAACGGCGCGACGAGTCATTTCCAGAAGCCGCTGCCGGTGGTCGGTGGGCCGCCGATGGGTGCCATGACTGGAGGGAGGCCAAGTCTTGGTCATGTGGCAGGAGGTATCCCGGTTCGGCTGCGGGTGGGTATGCTGGCCCAGCACCTGTTCAGCAAGGATATGGAGGGTATGGAGGATACATGCCGCCAGTTCACGCACCGCCGCCTCACGCACCGCCCCAGTATCGACAACGTCGCGACCGCCCGCTTCGCCTAGCGTCGACGCAGAGACCGAAGGAGCACGCATGTCAGACGTGCCTCCCAACTACCAAGATGCCAGCAACGTCAATTCGGACGAGCGTCTCCCGTCGCAGTACGTTCCTCCGCCAGTACCGCCTCCCGGTCATGGTCCACCACCACCACAACCTAGACCACCGTCGCACAACGCACCCTACGGTCAGTACGAACCTGGTCCCAGTCCTTACGGTCCTCCTCCACCAGGCGGGTTCGTCGGCGACTTCGGACCCAACCCGGGCGGCCCCAATCCGTACGTGTCCGTGCAACCCATGCATCAACCCTGGTACGGCTCGCATCCTCCTCCGCCTAACGCGCTCGTTGTCATGCCGGGAGATCCACGCATCGGCGGAAGGTTGTGCTATGAATGTGGGGGCAGGGGCATCATCGAAAGCTTCTGGCTGGGTGACGAGATGTGTTTTCGCTGCAGAGGTTCTGGGCGTGTGTTCTAAGACCTTGCTAGACAAATCAATATACCCAATTGCACAATCTCACAAGAACGGTTTCGAATGCAGAACAGATAATGACATTGAGCAAAGACGGTTGAAGAGAGCGAGACTATAGAGAGTTTGATATTGAGACGACGGGAAATGCAAATGCGAATGTAACGACAGGCGAATGAGTCTAAACGGCAGCTTGGGAGAGAAACGGGGTCGAGCGTGGAATGCATGCAAAGACGGACGAGTTGTAAGGATCGGACTACGAAGGACATGTCTAACCGGAAACAGGAGCAAAGCTTTATGATGAAGCGCCTACCGCTGCGAGCCATCTCCCTCAACGAGAGGGAACCCATAATCCACCCCACCATTCCCCGACACCTCGTACGCTGGCGAAGGAGCAACCTCTGGCGAATGCGGCACACCAAACCGACCCAACGACTCGACCAAGCTCAAAAACGTCAACTGTTCAGCAGTGAGGCCACGTTTTGGGTAAGAGTACTGCGATCGAACCAGAGTCCAGCTCAGCGGTTCTGAGATGTTTCTTCCCGCCAGTGTTGGTCGAGCAGCGCTGAAGCTCGTTTGGGCTCTGCTTCTGCGCTGCCACACAGAGGTGGGTGGGGAGCTGGATAGGACAGTGGCGGAGAGAGGGGTAGAGCGTTGGCGAGACATGGCGATGCCGTTGATGAGCGAAGGTTGGTCGGTGGAGGAGGGTGCGAGGTTGCTTGTGGTGCGGTTGCGGATGCCGAAGCGTGGACGTTGTGGAGTAGGAATGGGTTGAGGAGGCGACAAAGACGCGAGAGGGAAGGTCGAAAGCGGGTCGATGCTTTCGTAGCGAGGAGAAGGCTCGGCAGGTGCGATGACTGACATGGTGAAAGCCTCGGGTGGCGTTTGTGGCCATGAGCGGAACTGCTCAACGGCTTGATCAGCGTTATTCTCCTGATCCTGATCCTCATCATCGTCCGTAAGAGCGTCATTCAGCTCAGGCGAAGACATCTGTTCTGGCTCTTGCTCCTGTGCAGCAATAGCTGCAGCCTGTTGATTACGCTGCATAGCTGCATATGCTTCTGCCTCTTCTTGTGCTTTGAAGAGCACCATTTCGTCATCTCCGACCTGATCGGTGTAAGCAGGACAAGGGCAATACGTGGTGTGATCGTCATGGCCGTCCCAAGCGTGGGCTCGTCTAGCGCGCTGCTGGTTGCGGTAGGCAAGACCAGGCGGCTCAAGGTAGTAAGAGCGAATGGGAAGAGCGAAAAAGTTGACGATGGAGCGCCATTTGCGTTTGAGCGGATGGCGACGTTGGTGAGTTTCGGGCTGCTGGGGAAGACGAAGCAGAAGACGAGGAGGTGACGGTTGTGTGCTATCTTGTGTGCCTGAGGGTGCGGCGTCCAGCGACAGTCGAGAAGAGGAGGCTACTGCGGCCATCGTGTGTTAGGTAGACCAAGACTTGCGATTTCCTTTCGGGGATGGATAGCTACAGCATCAGGGTAGCGCTGAAGGCGAGATCCGTGGCCGAGCCTTGATGTGAGATGTGCAGTGCGAACGAGTTGGCTGAGGATGTCGAGGAGAGTCAAGTGGTCTTGCGGCGGTGAGAGATGCCCTAAGTGGCGAGAAGATACAGCACTTGAGACGATGGTGTGTATCGTTAAGGTCGGCGAGGTCAGGGATTGGAAGAGGGGAGAGGTTGGTGAAAACAAGGGGTGTCGAGGAAAGGAGGAGTCTTGAGCAAGGGTGGTGGCGATAGCGAACCAAGCGTCGAGGATGGCGTCAAGCAGGCAAAGCGCTCGTCCGGGATCAAGATAAAAGGGCACAAGAACCCGCGCCTACAGCGCAGAGAGAGAGAGCCTTGATGTTACATGCGCCGAGTGTATGCGCTTTATAACTCGAAAGGAAAGGATCTAACACAGCAGCGGACGTTAGCGGACGTGAATAAAAGGCGAGTATCTAGTCGTGCGATAGACTAGTCACGTGCGAAGGGATGGTCTCGCACGAGAAATCGCGCAGACGTGACACTTGACCTCGTCCAAAAACAGGGTCCAGACGGGGGAGCCGAAACACTGCTGCACCGCCTTAGCTGCATAGTCTCTTTTCTCGCCTTACCGGGCTTCCCTTGCCGTTGTCCCGGCTGCCTATCTTGTCTGTTTCTATTTTCTGTCCCGAAGCGTTTTGGCATCGTGTTGTGAATGTGACACGAGAAAAGTTTAGTGCAGGAGCGTTGATAAGCTCAAAGCCGCCCCTCCCTCTCTTTATCCGACTCACACGCATCTGCACAACCGGGTTCTAGCACAAGCTCTTTCTCGCTGTGCAAAGCCTTTGATACAGAGCAATGCGTTTCAACCTATCTTTACTCCAAAGTCACCAAGGGAAGATGATAGCGACGGGCAAGATTCTTCTTGGCTTTCGCTTGGCTGTCTCTGATTGGTTGGGACTGCGATGCAGCAGTGCAACAGTGCGGGGAACCTTGAAAGAGACACCGGTTCGCGGCTGTGGTTTGGAACCAGTGAAATTCGACTCTTCTCGCGCGCTTTCCCTCGACCAGCCCGCCAAATTTAAGCTACAAGGGGTATCAGATTTTCGGGTTTTTGAAAAGCCCGAGTGAAATTTTGGTCGGGCTTCTGACAAGATTTTGAATGCCCCTGCATAAATCCAAGTAAATGCAATTGATTCCGTGTCTATGTGACAATTGCGAAGATCTAATACATCAATTATGTCTCTTTGTTGTCAACATCAAGCATCCTCATTGCTTCGGAAGTTTGTTTTGCACACCTCAACACACACTTGCAATGATATCACGAAAGAATTTCATTAGAGAAGCACAATACAAGTGCCACTAGCTTGTGGAGGGCAGCAGGATTTGCGATTCCAAAGCAGCATGCCTTCTTGTGGCTGTGTTGCGAAGCATCCCTTGATAGTTTGCAATGGTCTTCTCATATCATCTTGATTGAGTATTTATGTCTTCCTGAACTCAATCGGTGGATCAAAAAAGAGCCTGAAACATCTCCTTGCGGAGTGCATGTGCTCTGTCTATTCACATTCTTGAGATTGTTGTTTGCTACAAGGTGCTTGTGGCTTCTGCAAAGTCCTGTTCATACTGGCATTGAGTCGCCCTGTGAGTCCTGTGGGGTTCCCTGTTGCTTTCTCTGCTCTCATGCATTAAGGCAATGATGTTGTGGATTTCATCCTCTGAGTATGAGGGTCGCAATAGTTCAAAAAGATCATCTTTGCTGTCATATTGGCTGGCAAAGGTGTGTGCAACGATGCATGCTTGAACAACCTTTGCAGCCATGTCTTGATCCTTTGTGTGATATAGGTTTCCCTGATACCCCTTCAGGCACATGAAGCAGTTCTTGAGGTATGTGATCGTGTGTTTGACATGCATTCACACATGCAAGAGGTGGTAGTTGAAATGCTTGAGGTCCTTACTCTTCTTGGCATGGACATGTGAGAAGGGTCCAATGGTAAAGGTAGAATGGCCATACCCACTGTCAACCCAGATAAACTCACCTTCGTCGAGATATAAGCGTGGCTTTTTGAGGATGTTGCTGTCCAAAGTCCAGACCTTTGAATCTTGGACACTCCTGGGTTGTCCAACAACGGACTCGACGATGCGCAGTGAGTGTGGAAGAATGACAAGGGCAACATTGATGCTGTGGAAGGCCTTGTAGTTCCAATGTTCTTTCTCCAGCACAGTGGGCTTGAACTCAAGCCTGATGTGTGTTCCATTGGTAACTAGCCATCCTCTGCCCACTCTGCAACACCAGTCCTTTGTCAAACCCATGCAGAGATAGCCTGTCTCTCACCCTCGCTTACAAAAGCCATGACCTCCTTGTTCAGCTCCAAGAGGCCTTCGATGGTCCTATCCATCCAGCTGGTCATGCTCCCAATGCTGCAGCCACATTGCAACAATACATCTCGCTCCCCAGCCCCATTACCAGATTGACCTAGCCTGTAGAGTGCAATGGCCACAATCTCCCTGACTCTGTCAATGTCCATGTATCCCCATCCAAAAGCCTCTGTATCTTGGAGCTTGAGAGCGAGTTTGTTGAATGCCTCTGGTGTCATGCATACTTGTTAAGGCCATAGGATCTGGATACCACAAGCGGCTACAGCTGTCTAAGGTAGGCTGGGATATGGAGAGGTCAGATGGGGTCAGGTGCTGCACAATACTGTTCACGAAAGGTCACGGTGTCACCAGCTAGGTTTCGTAGCTCTGCTTTTCTGTTGGTAGTTACCTGTAAGACACGTTTCTCAGCCAAATAAGCACAGACAAAAGCATGTTGACTCAGCCATTTTGGCTGAGTCTCATCTCGTTGTACCTTAGCATCCACCAACACCAAGCCGCAGCAATGACGAAGAAGCATCGCATTCATCCAGCAGCAGCAGCAGCAGCATCTGTTTGACCTAAATATAGTCTTCGTCAATGGCATGTAACTAGGTTGCTATTCAGCTAACTAAGTAATACATGTGATGGAGGTCCAGAGGCAACCTCCATCCAGAGCAATGAGGAAGAAGCTAGTTGGATGGTAGCCAATTTGCAGACACTATTTTCGGCCAAGTGAGGGCCTCTGACTGGGTCAGTCAGTGGTCATAACAGTACCAGACCTCGAAAGTTGCGCAGGTTGGTTGTGGCAAAGTGTTGAAGAAGCGTGTTCATCGTTTTGGGGCGCTTCCATAGTTTAGAACGCTCGATTGTGTATCATGTCTTGCTTATCTGAACGTAAAGTTTCACCAGCGCATACAAAGCTGAGAATTCCATGTCGAAGTTGTCATCACTGTCATCGCCAACCTGAGCCATGTCTTCTGGTGCATTTTGTTGAGCTTCAAGCACGTGTTGTGCAGATGCTGAAGACTGAGCTGCTTTGATGGACAAATTGTCTCCAAGGAGCTAACAATGCTGTTGAGAATGAGCTGTTTGTTGCTCAAGTGGACCATGATACTGTGTTTGTTTTAGCGATGGAGAAAGTGTATCATGAAGAAGGAGGTTTGCGAATAAGATGATGGAAGGAGGAAAGATGAGATGACGAGGGATTTGAAGCATTTGGATGAAATTGCACAAGTGGGCACTTTGTCCAATTCACACCTTTGTTCCTTTCATGTCTCTTTGTTTGGAATGCTTGAATAGTAGTTTACATGGTATGAGGGTATTGTGTTGATCCCGGTATGATGAGGAAGGGAAACGAGAAGATTGGTGAAGCGTGAGGAAAAGCATCTACTGGTTGCCAGTGTTGGTGTTGGAGCCTGAGCCAGAGGAAGAGACATCGCAACTAGCAAGAAAATGAAGCATTTCCTTCAGCATCTGGCGCTGCTCATCTTGCATACACATCATTGCAGCAGTCAGCTTCTCCATTGCCTGGACTCGCATCTCCTCGTGTTTGGTCCTTTCCTGCTCAAGCTGTAGTTGCATGTTGTTGGCCTGAGAGCAGTAGAAGGCATCAGCAATAGCATCCTTCTTCTGATCAACAGCACCTCGCTTGTGTTTGCCAGTAGAGCTCGAGGTGCTTGGGGTGCTTAGAGTGGAGAAGGCTGCACCAGAAGGCATGGGCATGCGGGGTGTCGATTGCATATCAGTGCCAGACGAGGGACCAGCGATTGTACCTTGATCCACCAAGTCAAACAGGGCAGGCAGATTATGACCATGAGTGGGCTGCACAATGGATTTGGCCATACTGTCAGCATCTTCATCCATGGGGTCAACATCGCTGGCAGAATCCAAGGAAGGCATGGTGAGGAGCAGAGACAGCTCTGCAACATAGCGGCTGCCCATCATCTCATGCATCTTGGTGAACCAGGGGTATTTGGCAGCAAGAGAAGTTTGAGAGACGTAGGTCTACATAAGATAGCAGAACAAAAGTGATTGCATCAGTACAGATGAGCATTGGAACACATGAGAATCGAACAAGGGTCACAGTCAATACTTACTGGATCAGAAGGGTCCATTCCTTCGAGAAAACCAGCTCCAGTCAGTGAGAGCTTCTTTTTCACCTTGGCGTATGTTGTAAGAAGCCACTTGAGCTTCGTCTTGATGTGATCTGGATCCACAAAGTCGGTATGAGGAAAGACCTGCGTGAATAGCTTGTGCCAGATGGCAACCTTTCAAAGCTTTTTGGGAGGCTCTTCAGGCCCAGACTTGAATGATGACAGAAGGCACACCTGGAAGGTGTGAATAGGACTAAAGCGAAGCGATCGGGTCAAGCATTGATCGGGAGATTGGCATGTCTATTATTCAATGTACAATTTGGTGGTTATTGGCACCAATAATGGATAACCCAAAATGAGAGTGGACAATCTTGGGTGCATCTCACTGTTCTGATACCAGCAGCCTAGTAATGCAGGGAGAATGGACTCTCATTCACTATTGTCAAAGGCAGATTGGTAGCTTGGACTCATGCAGATGAACAATATGTAGAAATGAAAGGTCCACACAAAGTGGGTGTTCTCCATGCCTACAATCTTTGATAAGGGGCAGAGTTTGTTGCTACAATACATAGTCATCTTATATATGACAAAAGTCTGCCTGTTGGGTGTCCTTCCCAGTTTCCCTTTGTGCATTAATCCTCTTGTCCTTTCTAAGTCCTTCCATGCTGACATGCCACTGTCAGTGCAGACAATCTGTGTTGGGCATGGATCTGAACTCTTCCCCAGGGATCTCCCAAGTGTTCATGTGTGTTACAGGATCAGTTCGAGGATAGCCTCGACCGCAACAGCGAGCTGGAGTGGGGAATGAGGGTAGTAGTGTAGCTACACTCAGAGTGGACAGGAAGGCATGGAGGAAGGCATGGAGGGGGTCAGGGTGCTACAAAGTTGCACCTTGAGAATTGGAAGTCTCCAATTTGCAAGGATGCATGACCTCAAGAATACAAGCATGCCAAGTCTCAAGGTGCATGACATTGCATAACCACAGCCAGAGAAGTTGGCATGAGGAGCTTGCACCACAGGCAGTGGAGAGCAAGGGGTCCTAAAGGCAGGAGGAGCAGTTGAGAGGCACTGGAAGCCACCATGGATGATGTCAATGCTCAGTAAGGTGGGGTGAGATGAGGTGGAGACCCTTGACAACCGCCCACACTCTCTCATGAAGGACACACTGGTGGTCTTGAAGGAAAAGTGGTCTAGGTACTATGCAGCTGGGTCAGAGGGGGAGTATATAGACAACAGCTGCATGACAGTGGTATGGGTGGAAGCCCATCCACTCTACTACTTTTACAGATATATACAAGCTCAGCCTTCTCACAGTCCTTATAGTTCATCACTGCAATCGACTTGCATTGCAGTATACACTCGTGTGATCGCCAGTATTGATGCTAGAACCTCCACTAGCATACAGCACCTCAACCATAGTGGCACCTCAACCGTGGCCTGGCACCTCCACCAGTCCAGATATATCAATAGCAAGTGTCATCCCGCTTCCAGACAGAGACAATGCCGACCTCCACCCTTAGCAAGGCCTCAAGAACACTTGGGCTTGGTGCTAGGAGGGTCCCAACAGCTTAGCATACAAGTGAACATGCCACACTGCTTCTGAACAGAGTGTTCACAGGGGTCAGTCAGCTTCGAGGATCAAAATAAGCTAATTCTCGAGAATCAATGACCTCGAGAATTAGATGGGTGCAAACCTCAAGCTCCGTTTTCCTCGATTTCCAAAGTCAGGTGCATGATCCCTGACAATGACTAAATAGGCTTGTGGTACCACAGGCTGCCCCTGGGATACACAAGGGTGCTTGCATGACAGGGGGCCCTACATGTCACACTGCACCTGACACTGGCTTGGACCCAGTTGCAGGGATCACTTGTCTGTAAGCTGTTTTTGCATCATCCTTCTGAGACTGTAACAATTTCAGGTGGCAGACACTTCATGGAAATCGCTCTTGCAGCTATACTTGAACCTCTCATAATGACACAATTCCAAAAATAAAATTGTATCAAAAGTGAGTCAACATAAGAAGCTTTTTATTCAGGATGCAGTAAAGTAATGATTGCATAATGAAGCAAAAATATGCTTTGTATACACTGTTATGAAGCTGTTGATGAGCTGATATCAATGCCAACATTTTTTTCTGCTAGACCACATCTCTCAACCATTCAGCATATCAGCCAAGGCCAAGGCTCCTAGGACACCCGCTGGGCTGAGCCAGAACCTCTCTTAAGGGCACAAACAGCAAATTAGGGGCCTACAGAAGTAACTGTGCAGGGTGTTACAAAGCCAGCAGGGGAGGAGGCTGAAGACTCTGGTACTCAAACACCTCCTGGATCACCTTTGGGATGTTGGAACAGGCTCAACACAGCCCTAATGCATGAGAGAATATCTTAACAAGGCAGAGCCTCATGACTAACATCATGGTGGCTTTTTCTGCTGAAATCTCATGTCTTAGCAATTGAATTCCCTTTTGATCATTATTGAAGTTCAATGAAAGTTGCTGCCTGTGAATAGCATGCCCAGAGGCCAAGATGTAAAGTATACACATATATTTGGTGTCAGAAGTAACTGCAAAAATTTTAAGAAAATAATTGTGTCATTATGAGAGGTTCGACTGTTTACGAGCACAACTACAAAAGGCCGAAGGCGCCAACGCGCCAACGATACGGCTGGCACCAGCTCGGCCCCGGTCACGCGCGACGCAATGCAGAAAGCGCGGGAGGTGTTGAAATCGCGCAGGCCAGAGGTGCCATGCTCTGCAGGGTTTGGCGTAGGCACCAAGAGCGCTAATCTATACGAACGACAGGAGGCGTGGGCCATTTGGCAGGCGTCTGCGGCTTCTTCGGGAAGCAGCAGCTTGCCTACTTGCCCAAGACCCGACGGTGGCTCCGACCGCGATGCCTAGCTGGTGGATGGCATGGAGCAACTGCGTTAAGAGCTGAGCGTTTGGCGGGAACTAGCAAGTGACCACGGCGACACTTTTGACCAACTACAGGTCGGGGAAGGAGGAGCGTTGGACGAGAACGAGGATGACGAGACTGAAGAAGAGGCGATTTGCTTCAGGCTCGAATGGATGCGGCTTGTGATTGAGTCGATTGCTGGTTGGATGATGTTGAGTCGGTACAAGTACAGATACGAATTTGAGTTAGACGTCATCAATGATGGAGCCGCCGCGATGCAGGTTGTCGAGCTGTGTTATTGATGTTGAGGTCTGCGGAGTCGATGACAAAGGAACGGGGTGTCAGCTCTAGGGGGCTTTGCCGTGGATAGACAGTTTTGACACTTACAAGATGAACGTGAGCCTCGATCTGTGCTAGCTTGTCTATCGCTCGATCCCTTTTCCTGAATGACGAGGCAAGTGTGTCGAGATCAGCTTTGTTCGTCTACCAGCGCGGTAGGATCGGCAGGGGCTTACGTTTCTAGCAAAGTGAGCTTCTTGGTGATGAAGGCTCTTGCTTCTCTGTTTGTTAATTGCGCATAGAAGTTGGCAAGTCCTAGCGAGATGATGGGCTTTTCTTCTTCCAAGCTGTTACGATCCAGATGCATTCAACCATACGAGTCAGTCTGTTATGATCCTTGCGCGTACAAATGTGCGGTAGGGTCCAAGCTTACAGTTGAGTCTGCACGGCTACACCTCCACCAATATCAGCTAGCAACGTCTGATCCTTTGGAGCGACACTTGAGTCCTTGATGCGGCCCTCATCAGTGTCTAGCGATCTGAGAGTCTCGCGAAGCTTTTTGTACTCGTCGATCTGAGCGACGAGGCTCTGATGATTGCGATTAGCTTGATCGAGGTCGGGCAGCAGACGAGAGGTGAGGAATTGGCGTGACTTGGCAAGTGCGTCTGCGGTTTCGGCTTTGGTAGCCTCGTCGATCTTGGACTCTTGCTTGAATCGATCCATCATGTTGCAGCGAGGGAGTGAGGAGGAATTGGCGACGAGAAGAAAGATGATGGTCGAGACCCCTTTTTTGGCTTTGCACTTCATTTTTTTCTCCTTTCGGCTAAGCAAAACCGAGCCGAGTGTGGAGGAAGCATGTTGGTTGGCGCAGCGGGTCTTCGTGCTACATCGACGTTCGAGCTCTTTCACTTCTTACCACCTTCGCTCTTCACAGCTTTGTCACCCTCTCCGACCACCATCGCCCAGCGGAATTCGTCGGGCGGCTCTGACAGACAGAAAGTCGAGCAAGTTCGCGCAGACAACGACCCGAAGCTCCACACCATGCCGCCACTCGGTCACCCATTGCGGGCCAGAGCGATCGGATTGTACAAGGAGGTGCGTATTCACCACAGCTCGTCAACGGCATCACGAAGTCGAAGCAACTGTCTCCTCAGCGCGTTCGGATTCTCGTCTGTGCATAGAAAGTGCCGTTCCGCTGACAACTCAATCATCACACAAACCCGTTTCTACCTCTTTGACCCCCTGGAACAGCTGCATCGACTAGGACGAGACTATCCAGATCCAAAGTACAACTTCCTGGGCAAGCTTCGCAGCATGTTTGCCAAGAACGCACATCTCACCGACGAAAAGGAGATTAAGGCGAAACTCGACCTGGCCGAGTTTGTCAAGAAAGGTGAGTGGCGTTCGCACGCTTGCAGATGGATCGTTCAATGACCGACTGCGTCTATCACGGAACTGACAGCTTTGCGTGCATTCGACTGTGAACGGCGTTGGCACAACAGAAACAGAGACGCTGTATTCGCTCAAAAAGTATAGGACCATGCGTCGACGTTATGTTCAAGACTAGCCGAGGTTGTGCTCGCTCAGCATTTGTATTTATATCCATTGCCCTCAATCGAGTCGTCAGATATCAGGCGCAAACTGTTTGTGAATGGAGCAACACGGACACCTGCCTTTCTTTGCTCCACTCGCAGAGCAGCCTCTCGCATTAAATATCTTACAACAACAAGCTTGACATTCTGCAATCAAAAGGCCCTGAAACGAAACAACAACATCTTACAGACGTGGCTGGAACTGGATGCTCTGACCGCCGTCGACAACAATGCCGGTACCGGTGCAGTGAGCGCCGGCACGCGAGGCAAAGAACATGGCAACACCGCCAATGTCCTCTGGTGTGCCTACACGACCTGTGGGCTGGATACCCTCGAGGATTTCACGATTCTCTTCGAGACCGTAGGCGGTCATGCGCGAAGGAAAGATGCCGGGGCAGATGGCGTTGACCATGATGAATTTCTCGGCGAGCGAGTTGGCGAGCACCTTGGTGAGGTGCAACGAGGCAGCCTTGGACGGCTGGTCTGTGTTTTGAACAAATGATTCAATGGAGGTCAGCGTGGATACTCTGACGATAAAGTTGCCCACGGGTCAGTGACTTACAAGAGTAGGTTCCGTTGCCAGGAGCAGAAAGACCACCTTCAGCAAGAGGCACGATAGCAGCGGTAGAGGCAATGTTGAGCACGGTAGCATGCTCAGTGTTGCTCTTACCCTTCTCGAGCAAGGGCAAGAGGGCAACAGTGAGGTAGAACTGGCTCTTTACGTTGAGGTCAAAGACCTTGTCCCAACCCTTTTGCTCCGGAAAGTCGACCATGGGTGCACCCCAAGTGAGACCCGAGTTGTTGACAAGGATATCGAGCCTGGACTCGGCCTTCTTGATCTGGTCAGCGAGCGCATCGCAGCCGGCCTTGCTACCGACGTCGGCCTGCAACGCCACACAGAGACCCTTTTTGCCCTCAGGATCGCTAGGGGCGAGCTTGCTGAGCTGCGCCGCGACTTTTTGGAGGTCGGCAAGCTTGCGACTTGCAATGTAGACCTTGGCGCCGTTGCGGATGTAGGTGGCGGCGATCATCTTGCCGATACCGGTGCCGCCTCCAGTGACGAGTGCAATCTTGCCGTCGAGCGAGAAGAGGCGCTGAGCACCGAGCTCGGGCATGACTTCGGGGGCTGCGTCCTTGGGCATTTTTGCGGTGTGTATGGGTTAGAGAAGGATACGGTTGGGTGTGCAACAGGGAAATGCGAGATGAAGGTGGTTAAGAAGAAGCGGGGAGGCCACGTCGTTCGTGCACTTTGCTTGCAAGAGCCGGGGTTGCTTCATCCCCGCACTGACAAAAAGGGAGCCACAGGCCGGTCTATGTTTCGAGTGAGTAGCCGGTCCCGCCTTTGCCTTGCCGTCCCGGCCGGATAATAAAAAAATGTAGCGATGTGAGATCATCACAACTAGCATCGTTTGGATCGGGACTCGATTTGCCGCTTTGGATCTCGCTGCACGGGACTTTTGTGAGGGCGTAAGCGGTGCCTGGACCGCGAAGGCAACGGCACAGCACAGCTTTGCTAACTAAGTTAGCCACGATGCAGTCTGGAAGAAGCGAACACAAGGTCAAAAGAGAGCACGACAGTGTTGAATGACATACAGTACTGTACGCCCTGCGTGGGCAACCTGCAACCTTTGACACTCCGATCCATATTGACTTTCCATCCGGTCATACGCATACACCGCATTGTCGCCTCTGCCGTCATAGCCACCACCACCATCATCCTCACCTTGACTCGTCATCCTTCCTCCCGCGACCCTGATACTGCTCGTTAGCCCACCACCATGTCCAACATTCCGATTGCCGACGATCTGGCTCAGGCGTTCAAGCAGGTAGATGAGTCGGTGCGTGCCATCCTCGTGCAGAACGATGGCGGCTTCCTCAAGCTCGTCCAATCCGCCCCTCCTTCCAGCAGCGACGTAAGCGACAAGGACGATTTCCTGCCGGTGCTGTCCAAGCTGTTTGCCAACGATCCTCAGCGCAGCGGCTATGCCTTGTACCGCCTGGACAGCCAATCGGCTTCGGGCGAGTGGGAATGGCTGTGCTGCTCGTACCAGCCAGACGGAGCCAAGATCAAGGAAAAGATGCAGTACGCCATCACTCGATCCTCTCTCATGGCCGGTCTCACCGAACATAACTTTTTGGAGACCATCTTTGGTGCGACACCCAAAGACTTTTTGTGGCCCACCAAGCTGCGCAACAGTCGAAAGCACGACTATCAGAATCCGCAGCTCAAGACGGCAGGGCTCGCTGCGTCCGAGGCTGCAGGTACGGGCTCGGGAGGGGCGCGAAGAAACTTTGGCTCGGCCAGCAAGGCGAACCAGCTCAGGTCCACGGACGACACAGCATCGACGCCGAGTTCCAACACCGCGGCCAACCTAGGAGCCACCTCAAGCGTGTCTGGTGTCAGCAGCGTTGGCGGTTCTGGAGGCACGACTCCAGCTGCGGAACGTCCACAGCCCGTGTCAGAAGCGGAACAACCATCAGTGGCAGCAGCTCCAACTCCTAAGAGGTACAATTCGCACGAGTTTACCGACGCCTTCAAGAGCCCCTCGCCGCCCGCTTCAGAAGCTGCACAGACAAGCGAGCCAGCATCGTCAGAGGTCAAGGACGCCAACGCCAAGCAGTTTGAATCAGAAGCGAAAGCACCTGCAGGGCCCACCACGCCACGTGTTGCCGCAGGGCAGACGGACAGCCTCTCGCAGCCGACGGTGCCGTCCGACTCGACGCTAACGGCAGCTGCCAACGTAGCCTCTGCCGCTGACGACAAAGCATCCGAGGCGAAAGTGACGGTCGCAGAGCAAGAGTTTGCGCAGACTAAAGCACCGCAGGAGCCCCCAACACCTTCAGCTTCGACGTCAGCGCCGCTATCGCAGCCAACGTTGCCCACTTCGCTCGATCAGACCAAATTGACGCAAAGCTCGGAAAGAGAAACGCTAAAGAGCTCCATCTCGATCGGATCCGATGCAGGGGCCTCCAAGACGGGGCTGACTCAACGCGAAGAAGAGCTGGCCGACTTGCGAAGGTTGCAGGCGACCGAGCGCGCTTCTGCTGGAAGCAATGGGGTTGGCAGCGGTGCAGGCGGACCTGCAGTTGGATTCAAGTGGGGAGACGGAGTGCAGGAGGCCATCCAGGGTCTTGCCTCGACTGCCTCTGGCACTTCCGAGTGGAATTTGGTCGTGTTGGCCATCGACCTGCGCAGCGAAACGGTGGAACTAGAGTCGCCGCCTCGATTTGTACCACCTGCCGACCTTGCTTCGGCGCTGAGCGCCAACGACCCTCGTATTGCGTTCTACAGGCTGGACAATGTGACGATGCAGGCGTCGGGCCAGAGTGTGGTTGCGATGCTCTACTGCTGTCCCGCATCGAGCGGTGTCAAGGCGCGCATGATCTATTCCAGCAACGTGCTCATCCTTCTCAACCACGTCAAGGGCTTTTCGGGTATGCGGGTTGTCAAGAAGGTAAGTTGCAACTGGTTCCGCTTTGAAGGGGTTCGATCGTAAGAGATTGTTTTGATGCTGACTATCACAACACCTTTTCATTCAACAGATCGAGGCATCGAACAGAGACGACTTGACGCATGCCTACGTCTCGAGCGAGATCAAAGAGGTGCTTGCTCAGGAAAGACACAAGTTCGCGGGAACGGGTATTGACGGTGAAGCGCTACAGACGGTGACCAAAGCGGAACCGGCGGGATTCTCGAGGCCTCGAAAGGCAGGCGCTTCGAGTCGACACTAGGCGGTGTCGCTGTATGGTGCGAGTCACAGATAGATGCGTTTGAATCAATGCTGCAAGCCTTGTCTGTCTTGTTGAATGTGTGCGAGACAAGATGCGCGGATGCTGTTGGTCCTGTGTGACGTTGAATGTCGATAGAAGTGCATTCTCCCTGCAGACGGACCCTTAAACCCATTGGGAAAGAAAGAGAGAGCGGAGGCGGCTCGCTCAGTTATCTTTGCGCACTGCAGCAGTCAAACTGCGGACTGAATGCATGTTTTATTAATATTTTGATTTTCGGCACTTTTTTCCCGGAAGCAATTCGAGCCAAACACCGAGCTGCACCCCGCACAAGCGAGCTTCTCTCGCACGGCTTGTTCAGCTTTATCGGATGGGCACGTCTTGTCTCTTGCCCTCGATATCGTCCAGCGCCTCTCCCAACAAAGATACCCGCTGCGCTCGCCCATCTCAGCGCATACACACAGCATCAGCACCATGCCGCATCGACATCATCGTCATCGGACGATGCGCTTGCGCAAGCATCGTCGCACAACAACCGCACCAGCAGCACCCACATCGGCGACAAACCGTCCTCGACAACCATCAGCTTCAGGATCGGATTCGTCATCAAAGGATCAGAATGACATTGAACTCGCTGCTGTTCCCGAAACCGTTCTGGAAGAGCGTCACCGTCGGGCGGACGAAGCCAAAAAGCTGGCAAAAGCGCAAATGGTTCTCAACTCGGAAGTGAAGCATGCTTCCTACGACACTGCTTCGCTGCGCGCTGCCGAGCCGGTGACGGCTGTGCCGTCCAATTTGGGAAGTGTGACATCAGAGACGGGGTCGTATCTCGCCAGACTTTCCGCTCAGGCAGAGGCAGAGGCGAGTAGCGCTGGTAAACGCGCCAGGCCAACAAGAGGTGGTGGCGAGGATACCGACGACGACGACGACGACGACTCGCTCTACGACCATCACCACCATCGTGGTCGACCTTCAGCACATGGAATCGTGAGGAGGGTGGCCGAGAGACACCATCGCAAAACGATGAAAAGGGAAAGGCAGAGACGGATGGAGCGTCTGCGACGTATTGCTGCGCTCGATCCTTTGAAAGAAGGAGAGAGGGAACACGGTCAAGCCAAGGAGACGACGTTTATGGCGCTCATCCGAAAGTACGGTAGCATGGCACAGGAGGAAGAACGTCGTGCAGGCGGTCAGCCTGATCCCGAAACCGCAGCGCAGACACAGGAGCCAAATTCTTACGACACGCCTGCCACGCAAACCTCTTTGCTCAGCGACGAGCACAGCGCCTACCTCGTCGACGCGCTCGAGATCGTCGATCCAGGTGTTTCCGCCGCTGGGCACTTGTCCAACATTGGCAACTCGCTCATCTTCCCCAACATCCCGGCGCTCTACGACCGACGTGCCGTGGTCGACTTACCTGCGCAAGAGGTCGACGCCAACGCCGCATCCACCGAGGCGACGCTGCAGCTCGAAGAGGGGCGCCACCCAACGCCGGCTGCGTCCAAGGACGATCATGACGATCTGCATCTCGACGCGTACGTGCACGAATTGTTGACGAAAAAGCAAAAGTTCAAACGCGCAATGCAGGGTGTTTGGGCTTTCCTCAAGACGCCTGTGGGCGTAATTGCTGGCATCTATGGGTTTTTGGTCGTGTTTGGCGGTGCTGCGCTGGTGTTGTTCCTCATTGGAGCTATCGACGGCGGCAAGAACAAGGACTTCTGGGTCGAGGTTTTCAGTCAGTTTGAGAACGGTCTGTTCACCATCCCTGGTGTCGGCTTGATTCCGTGGAGATTGAGGGATACCTGGAGAGCGGCATGGATCGCCTACTATCAACACCTGATGTGGAGGTTGCGAAAGAAACAAGGCTTACCCAAACTTGCCGACAAGAACGACGTTCCATCCATGGTCGCTGCCAAACAGAAAGCCAAGAAGAAGCGCACCGAGCCAACCGATTCATCCGACGAAGAAGACCAGCCAACGCCCAAACCGGAACTTTCAGCGGACGCAGTGCTCTCCCCACACCAAGCCGTACACCTCTACGCGCTTCAAACGGCGTTTGCCGAGTCGCAATCGTGGTACCGTCCCCACGAGACGTTCACGCACCACGCCTTTTCCATCAGCTACGCACTCTCGATCACTATCCTCAACGACCTCAACTCGCTCTTCCAGTGCCTGCTGTGTGGTTACATGTGGGGGTACGCTACACACTACCACGACCGCCCCGCTTGGTCAACGGGAACCTTCATGCCGTGTTCGTTCTTGGCAGGGATCGGTGCGGCCGTGTGCATCTGGAAGGGAGGCGAGAAGAGTAAGAAGAAGCGGGAGGTGGAGGAGAAGCTGTTGGCTGCGTTTGCGAGGGATATCGATGCGCAGGTGGAGAGGATGCGTAGGGAGCAAGTGGGCAGTGCGACGCAGGAGACGGTCGTGCCGGGTGGGTTGGGCACGGTGGACGAAGTGGAAGATCACAAGGCAGGGGAAGGTGTAGGGGAAGGAGGGATTGCGCTTGAGCAGTTGGCGGGCGAAATCGCCGAGAAGAAAGAGTGACGGTCGCTTGATTCGATTGCTTTTGTCTAGAACACGCTGCTTTACTGTCATTATCCTTGTCACCATCCTTATTTCATGCTGGACTCTGAATGGGAATCATGCAAAGGGGATCGTCGTGGGAGTGTGAGAGAGGGGAAGAATCGATGCATGCGGTCGATCTGCGTGCCTGCGGGAGCTCAAACGAAAGCCGCTCGTGCTTCCAATAGAGATGTTGAAACTCATCAATTTCGACGCCATGAATTTGTGTCTCCGCTTTAAAAGATCCACTCGCCGTCAAAACTTCACCTTTCGCTTTCTTGACGTTACCAGAGTCGGCTGACTGTTACGATGATGTAGGTGGACAATTCTAGCTGTAAGTTGGCATCAGGGATGGTGGGTCAACGAGCTTGATGCTGTCTCGGATAGATAGGGGATAGGAGAGCAAGATGGGTGAGTTATCTCATGGAGGGAGCTGTCTTGACTGTAAATTTTATTAATATTTAGTGACGCGGTGATGCAGGCAAATGGAAATTTTTAGAAATTCAAACACGGACAAAAGGCTCGGTTGCAGTATTTTGACAGGCAAGACAAAAAAGCCCCTGAATCGTGTGTTCCAGACACGCGAGCACGACCCACCCAATCTACTGTAGCTTTAACGTTAAGCACAACTTGGCCCCCCCCCCCTGAACGTGGATGCCTTCTTATGCAGGACACACGCACGCACACACCACTCAACCGTAACTCAGCTTTCGCACATTGACTGTGGCTCTTCCATTGTAGCTCTCGAGGCTGAGCGAGGTCCCTTCTTCTCGACCTCTCGTATCTAACATCTTCTTGACGACCGGTGCCCACGTTACGACCATCATACCTTTCCGACATTGACAGCATGACTTACGACTAGATTCGCTTTGGTCTCTCCAACGGACGACGTACAACCTTGTTCAACTTATACCCCTTATCTTTTTATCCAGTCTAACTTGCTTTCGCGGCCCCGGACAACCAACGATGGGCAACATCACCTCGCGTCAAGCAACCAACCTGATTGACGGTTTCGTCCTCCGCCTAGCACGAACCGTCGACGCCGTGCTCCGAACCATCAACCGTAAACTCTCCACCGTCTCATCCTACATTTTCTCACGCGTGTTTGGCTATGACGTGGTCTTCGCAGACGATACTTCACCCACCGCCACCGATCTGTGTCGCAAAGAGTCGCTCGTATGTGGGCCTGGCAACGTGTGCATCGTGCCCGCTTCTCGGATCCAACAACGACAGCTCGAAAAGAAACGACGGAGCGAGCGGCGCAAGCGGGCGGAAGCCGCAGCGTTGGGAGAGGAGCTGCTGCGGAAACATGGGTATAGTAAAGTGGAGAGTGCGCCGAGTAGTCCTGTAAGGGAGACGGAGAGGGAGAAGGTGATGCAGAGTTTGGGACCGGTTGCGAGGGCGCCGCCGGCGAGGCCTGTGGAGGAGAGGGAGACGGTGGGTGAGAGGGAGAGGGGAAGCTGTGGGTGATGGGCAATATTCAGCCGAGGGAGGTCAAGGGGAAGGGGAGTACGCCAGAGCCGACTTCTCCGGTGGGGGACAAGACGATCGATCAACAAGTAGTGAAACGCATGCAGGATCAGAGGAGCAACTTGACTGCGGAGTCGGCGGTGATCAAGAGACGCATTCAGCCGAGGAAGAGTTCGAAGCATGCACACAAGGTCAACACCTCGCTTGCCACTGCGAGCAACACTGGTGGTGCGGGTGGCAGGATCCAGCCGGTAGTGGAAGCCGACGAGACAATTGCCGAAGTAGCGATCGACCCGGGACATGTGATGCCTCGCAAAGAAGTGCCGAAGCCATTGCACGCACCCCAACCACGAGTCCTGCCTCCAGGAGCGCTCTCTCTCGGCCCCTCACCCTGGGCACCTGCCTTCCGCCACCCGTTCAGCGCCGACCACGAGCCCCTCCCCACCGTCAAACCAAAACCGCACGCTCAACAGTCTCGACCCAAACTATCCCTCGACACCCACCTCGAAAAATTCCCCTTACCCAACTCTTCCCCCGCCACATTCCTCGCTTCACCCACCGAACACTCTGACCCAGACGACACACCAACAACCGCACCCTTCACCATCTCACGCCCTCCCTCAGCCGCATCTTTTACCCGATCACGAACGCCCGGCTTAGCACGAAAATCCATCGACGCCATCTCGCTCCGCTCCTCGTTCGACGCCTCCTCCTCCGCTGCAGCGATCGACGTGAAGACGCTCGCTACCAAAGCGGTTAAAGAAGAAAAAGGTCGCAAAGTGTGGAAGGATCAAGTCAACAAAGCAGCAATGCAACGCTGTTTGTTGCAGCAACATCAGCTTCCATTGACAGCTGCAGGAGCGGGAGGCGCAGCAGGAAGAAGGTTCAGCACGGCAACCCTGGCAACGGACAAGGCGCTGACCAGGGTCAAGACGCACGAAGAGAGGGTGAACCAGGGTAGAAGGGGTTCAAGTCCCGCTTTGAATGCCGGTTTCACGGTGGGCGCGATGACGAGCGGTAAATCGACGCCTGTTTTGTGGGCTGAGTCTCCGCTTTCACGTTAGCAGCACCACGCGTGTTATGATTCCAGTCAATTTTTCATCGATACCCTCTCGCACGCATATCCTTAACAGCGTCCAATGTTGTGTGTTGAATGTGTGAATTCCATGAAAGTACAGTTGCGAATGCGAGAACAAAAGAGAGTGAATCTAAACAGAGGGTCATCAAGCAAAGACAGCAGCCAACACGGGCACAGCAACAGCCGCAACCAACGCAGACATGCTCCAACCGGCAACCGTCCTGGGCGCAGGGCTGCTGCTGGTGCTGCTAGTAGTCGACGAACCGACGCTCTTCGAGTTGGTGCCCGAGTTCAGACCCGAGGCCAAGCTGGCAAAACCCACTCCAGCATTGCCATTGTTACCGTTCGTCGTGAAGATTGAGTAGACGTTCTTGAGGAAAGCGTCGCCGACAATCCACTGCAGGTCAGTCTGACTCGACGAGCCCAATCCGAAAAAGGCGCCGAGACACTGCGAGCCGGAGCTGTCGAGGGTGCCTGCGATAAAGTCCGAGTCGGGGATGGTGTACTGCACGCCGTTGAAGGTCAGGGTAGCGTCGATGGAGGAGCTGCAGGGGAAAGAGTAGTAGCCGTTGCCTTGCGAACGCGAGTTGGGGATCTGGATGTACAGCGACTGCACCACCGAGTCAGGTCCACCGATCAGAGTGGTACCCGTGTCAATGGCTGCACGGGTCAAGCTGTTCAAGTTGACGTTGGATCCCTTGGTGCCCGCGGCTCCGAGGCGTACCATCCAGTAAAGTTCTTCGAGGAGCGAATTGTAGCTAATGTCGCCCTGGTAGAGGCTCGAGTTGGTGCCGCCTAGTGTTAAGATGCCGCCGGCCTGCGTCTGATCGGGAGAAGTGAGACTGGCTCGTTCGAGGTAGAAGGAGAAAGTGTTGACGCCGGAAACCACCCAGAATGGAGGCTCGCCCGAAGAAGCGAGTCGCTGGAAGCCCATACCCATGATACCCTCCATGGCAGCGTTCGTCAAACCGGACGAGACGGAATTGGCTACGGCAAAGTGCAGGTTGTTCACGGTGGTACCGGCGAGGGTGAAAGTATCGGTCGCTTCGTAGCCCGCCACCTCGCCCGATCCGTACTGGATGTCAAACGGCGTGGTGTAGTTCTGAAAGCTGCTGCTGGACGAGGGTGAGTAGTACTGGGACGAGATCCACAGATCGGCTGAACCCGTGTCGAGGACCACTTGGTACTGCTTTGAGGGAGTGCCACCGTAGAGGGGTGCGACCCAGGACGAATCGTACTGCACATTGGTGAGCGATGTGCTACCTGCACGGCGTTGGTTTTGGGATGACGAGGCGGGGGCGAGTTTGTACTTGGATTGAAGGATGGCCTTTTGGTCGTATGCCCAGTTGAGCAGGTCGTCGCCTGAACGCTTGACCACTGATCGCTTCTGGATGGGAATGTGGACCGGTGAGGAGGTGCTGCTTGATGAAGTTGATGGAGCAGGAGCTGCCATCGCAGTCGAAGCGGCGAGTAGGCCCGACGAGACCAGGGTGGTGCCGGTGAGCTTCATCTTGAGGAACTGTGGCAGCGGTGGTGATCTAGTGGTTCGAGTTTGTTGATAAGCGTCTGTTGGGATCTATGTATGCTTGAGTAGCGGTGTAGCTGGCTGCCTTGCGGTTGTGGTCAGAACGGTGCGGGCGAGGGTGAAGTCGTGGGTGGTATCTCAAGTACTTATGCGAACATTCATCTCAATCGGTCATACCACAACGGAAGATCCGAGCCGCACTCGACAGCTTTTTTGCATGTTCTGATGTCAGCGTCTGACGCCGTGCTGTGCCTGCAACGAGGTCATAGCCAGGCCGCGCTTTACCGAAACGAGAGACCCTGAACTAGGCTGCACGGCGGTACAAGCAGCTGCGAGCGATGCGAACGGGCGACACGGCACATCCGCAAGGTCAAAGCAGGGCCGGCATCTGTCTGCAGCCCCGGCGCAGCACAGCATCTGTCATGCGACGCAAGAGGAAAGTTGATTCCTTCTTGCCTTTTCCGTGTGACGAGAGGCTGTGTGCCGTATCTTGGAATTTTTCGGTTGCAAGACTCAGTATGACGTACACCGTTCGTCCGCAGAGAAATTGAATCATCGGCGGCAGGGCCCAAATGGCCGATCCCCCTTTTCGTGTCACAGTGTCACAGTGCCGGGTAAGCACTTTCTCTCAAGCAAGCAACAGCGTAACGGGCTTCTGTCCCACACAAATGATCTTTCGTGCAATGACTGTCACAGCTTCCATCGGCAAATCCGATCGGCAAATCCGATCCGCCTTCAATCACGGCGAAATGAGGCTGTGGTGGGTGCCAAATTTTTATTTTTCGCACGACCGTGTGCTGCACCGCCTCCTTTCATTTTGCCTTTTTCTTCCAAATAATCTTGCGAGGCCAAGGACGGCCAAGATTGGGACTGAGCGTCGAATTGCTACGCCACCCTCTCTGGATGCTTTGCACATGGTGGACCACGCTGTTCTGCGCAGAGCGGTGATGCATGGCATGCGTGTGGGCGGATTGGCTGCATGTCAAAGGATGCAGCTCATACTCCGCTCGACCACGCGGATTGTCTTCCCGAGGCGCTCAATTCACCAAGTGACGGCAACACAAACATGTGGGGCATAGTGGGTTGTCCATCTGTGGCTTCGTCACGAAACAGTGGCAAAGCACTGACGATGCTGTACACAGCTGATGGACATTGCAAACCTCGTCAGATAGCAATCTTGCGAATGAGGAATGCATACACATGATACCCGATCTCGATCTTCCTCATCTGCCCCTTCCTCTGAGCCTCAAGCACACCCTGCGCTTTCACCTTTTCCTCCTCAAACCTCGCCACCCGCCCTTCCTGGTCGCGATCGAGCATCCTTACATCTTCCATCTTGAGACAAGCGCCCATTCTTTTCTTCCTGCACGTCGTCTCAAAGACAGCCAGCGCTCTCGACAGCGTCCGATGTTCTGCGGTCACCGTAACAATGTAACCACCCGTGCGCAGAACGGGGTACCACGATTCGAGAAAGTAGTGGTACAGTTTTGAGAGCGATTGCGAGGCTTTTTCGCGTTTGCCCCACGGCAGGTCGGTGATGATGGCGTCGATGCTGCTGCTGCCGCCTACGAAGGCTTCCAGCGAGGCACGGTCGGTGCCGTCGAGTCCCCGAAGATGGACTTGAACCGCACCGATGTCCGGGGAGAAGCCGGCCAGCGTCGAGATCTGACGTGCTCTCTCGACCGTCTCTTCGTCTACGTCACATCCGTACACTTGACCTTGAATCCCGCGCGCTTCCATCATCGCCGCCGTTTCAAATACGAGCGATCCGTGACCACAGCACGGCTCCAGCACTCGCAGTGGTCCAACCTCTTGGCCTGCCTCGACGCCATTCGGGCTCTTTCGCTCGGTCGGCAGTGGCAGAGCAAGCGCAAGCGACGCAGCGCGGTACTCGGCCATAGCTGTGCCTCCAACCAACAACGCATTTCGCCCCGCCGGTCGTCGAGGGTTCTGTGTCGCCGGAGCGGGCAGTTTGATCATGAACGCGATCTGCCCTTCCGACTTGAGCGCGGGGTCGTCTTTCTCACTAAGCTCCTTTTCGAACTCGTCCCCGATGCCAAAGCCAGGGAAAAACTTGAGCGTGATATCAAGCATCGGCTTTTCCAAGTCCACCTTCCAGTTGGTTGGGGCGCGGAGATCCGTGTTGGGCGTGTCGGGCCCGTTGAGCCAGTCCCAGACCAGTTCGCCCACGTATCGCTCCATGGTCTGCGAGTTGAGACTCGGCAGGTTGTACGTCGCTCGATCGACGCTTGCTCGATACGTGCGTTGTTCGGCCGTGATAGGCTGACCGGATGTAGCTTCGATGATGCCTTTCCAGCTTTCCAGCGCTTGATCCAGCTGCGAACGCGACGACTCCCACACGTCGTCGAGCAGCTTGAGAAGTTTGACTTCCGACGGGAAGGGAGCGCCTTCGTCTGTCTCGGTCTCGCTTGCAGCTGAGCTCGTCGTGTGCTCCTGCGTGACTGCTTCCGAACCACTTGCGCGCGATTCTGATCCCTTCTCTTCGGACGCGGCAGGTGCGGTTGAAACGGCGCTGCTGTCTGCCTCGCCGTCTTCAAGCAGTATCGACGGCTTGGAAATGATGCCCGGCGTCGTCGGTTGCGTGCCCAGCTTCTTGCCCTCCTTCTTGGCTAACGCCTTTCGCAGCTCCTTGGCCTTCCATTTGGCCCGCTTGCTCGCACCGCCAATGTACTTTTCATGCTTGAGTTCCTTGGCCAACTCTCTCGGAAACTCGTGCACCGCAGTCAAGAGATATGCCGTCTTGGCAATGCCGAGCTTGGCATCCAAGTACGCTTCCAGCGCAAACCTCGCCAGCTGGTCGTCGTGCACCCGAACGTGTCCCGAGTGGATGCTCGAAGAGTTACCACGTCGAGGATCCAAGGTGATTTTGCTATTGGACGCACGCGCGACCATCTGTTGAATGATTTCGCGCTGGGCAAAGTCTTCAAAGCCGCCGAATACTTGAAAGGCAACGGGCACATTGATATTTTTAGTCGCAGCCGTGATCGCACTGCCGAAGGAAGGAGGAGCTGCATCGACAGGGGAGAAATCCACTAGCTGCTTGACTTGCGTGAGCTCGACGCCCTGATCCTGTTTGGCGTACTTTTGCGGCTCTGCCAATCTCGACGTTTTCTCCTCGATCTCGCTCGTAATTAAGCTCGAAATGGCAGCACTCGACAGCTGCGCTTCAGTCTTGAGTGCTACCGCTAGACCTTGTGGCAATGTTGCTTCTGCTGCGCCTGCACCCGTGCCCGAACCATGTGGTGTGATCGACTTCCAATCCTCTCGTGCCCACCAAGGCAGTGCATCTTCGAAGGACCATTCGTCCGTCCAGTACTTGATGGCGTGCAGATAGATGTAGAGCTCTTCCGGCTTGGGGTCTGGCAGGAGAGGGATCTTGCATTCGGGGCAAAAGTCGGACGATTGCTCTCGGACACGCTTCTGCCACGCTGTCTCGATGTCGATGGGTCGATTGAGGCCTTTTGAGGGTACGTCTCCGTTTTCTTCCTCCAGCTTTTGCAACGCACGTTCGAGCAGCTCGTCCGAGGGTCGACTGGAACGACCATTCGGACCGGGTACGTTGACGTTCTCCAAGCCCTCTTGGGCAATCATATCCTTGAACAGAACCTCGTCCTTCCACCTCGCCCAATCTTCCTGTCCATCCTGATCGCCCTTGATGGCGTCGACAATCATCTCGACCTCCTTCTGGCCGATCTCGCCGCCCACCTTCTTCCACTGGTCCGGAATCACCTCAGTAAACGCGGAAGGGTCGACTTTGCTCCACACGTCGTGGCCGTAGATGGGATCGTTGCAAATAGGGTGTCCCAAGTATTGCACGTGGACACGGATCTGATGTGTACGACCTGTGATGGGACGGCAAAAGACGACGGAAGAGTCGGTTTCGGCATCGTACGAGAGGCGGACAAAGATGGTTTCGCAGTATTTGCCTTTTGGGTGGACGATGTTGACTCCGCTCTGACGATCAATGGTGAGGATGGGTTCTTTGCAGTCGATTTCGCCCTCGGGGAACTTGCCGCGAACACGGCAGACGTAAGCCTTGCTTACCTGGCCAGCAGCGAACTGGGCTCCGAGCCTGGACGCGGTCTCCTTCTTTGTCGAGCAGACCATGATGCCGCTCGTCAGCCTATCGAGGCGGTTGGTCGTGTAGACCATTTCGATACCGTGCTCTGTGCGAAGCAGATCCGTCAGCGTATGTCGCAGATACCTTCCAGCAGCATGGACAGGTATCGATCCAGGCTTGACAATGACGAGGATACCCTCCTCGTCGTCTCTGTGAATGATCTTGATAGGTTCGTCGGTGACGGGCGGTTCGTGACGGTGGACGCTGTTGCAGATTTTGTCTCCGTCGCCGATGACTTGATGTATGGCTGCCTTCTTGCCGTTGACGGTGCAAATACCCTTGTGGATCGCCCAGACGTAGTACTCTTTGGTGCGATCGCGGAATTCGGTCGTCATGATCTCGATGAGCTCGCGCCCAAACCAACGCAGCTTGGAGTAGGTCTGAAACTCGTACCAGTACGGCTGGGTCTTGCGGAGACCATATTGACGCGTGGTGACGCTGGTCGAGGGGCTGCCCTCTGCGCCTTTATGATGGCCCATGCTGCCGCGATGCGTTGAGGTGTTAGTCGGTAGGATGAAGCTGTTGAAGGGTCTTACCTTGGCACACGACTTCTCAAAATTTTCTGGCGTTGAGCTCAAAATGACTCCGAATCCCGAATTTCTCGTGCCCATCATGACGACCAACTCTGAGCCAGGTCTTCGGCAGCTCACCGCAACAAGACAAACTGGGTTCAGGACGCACAACATAGGAGCACGATGGAAAGATTGGATTACAAATACAGCAGGTTGACAGACTGAAAGATGCGATGCGAAGAGAGCGGCAAATTGAAAGAGGCAAAACAGGAGGTATAGTGGCGATGAACGCTTGCGGGTGGTGAGAGGTATAGATTTGGAAGATGAGAGGAGCAGCGTCAACCGTCCTTCTTGACAGACATGCCAGCCTCGGCGGCGGCCTGTTCAGCCATCTCCCTTTGCTGTGTTGGCGGATGAGCCTGGGCCTTGTCCGAATAAGCCTCCTGAGTGGCAGTCATGAGCTCATGAATTTGATAGATCTGCTCGTCCGACATCTTTTCCAGCAGCTGTGCATCGAGTCGCTGACCGCGGAAGCCGCCAGGCTGACCTTGATGCACTTCGAGTTGGTCGAGGTACATCTTCCACGAGCTGAGGAAGCCGATGATCTGCAGCGGGTTGTCGATGTCCTTGTGCCTTCGGAACTCGTCCTTGACGTAGTTGTCGCCGACAGCACGCATGTCGGCGTCCAGCTTGCGATGTGCGCGGATAATGCACCTGTACAGCTTAATGGGTGGAAGGATGGTAGCGGCAGTGCGCTTTACCGCGTTGAGCTCGGAACCGGGCGGGATAGGCTGGTTGGACGCTGACGCCATCGAACGCAGCGTCGAGCGCAACAAGGTGGTCTGTGATGGTCGGAACATTTTGATTGGAGGATACTGCAAACAGCGCAAAGTAAGGAGAGTGGCAGGGTGAAAGTCAGCGTGCAAGTCCAGAGACGAGAGTGGTTCTTTCTTGCTGCTACTGCTGCTGCTACTGGTGTTGAAATTTCCCCTTTGAGGAGAAACGGCTCAGATTCAAGAGTTGCGGCATCGACCAAAGCAGATGACAAGCCCGAAAGCTTGCCATCAGAGCCAAGGGCTCGGCGAAGAGGTGCCAGATAAATTGAGCGCTTTTAAAAACCTAGCGCGATCGCTCATTGCCGGATATAAGCACCAATGGTAGAAGCAGCAGCAGATGCCGTCGAAGTGACATGGAAGCGGATACGTACACTTTGGTTGCAGAAAGGATGCAGAGCTATGACATGGTGGTGATGGTGTGGTGGAGAGAAGGAAGATGTGAAAGAAGGATTGTGAGACCAGCTTACGAGAGCTCTTCCTTACCGCAGACGTTTTTTTCCGCACTTTTTCGTTTTTTTCGTCCGCTTTCTTCCTTCCTTTTTTCGACCCGATCACGCGTTCAAACCCCGATCGATCTGTGCAAAGGCATTCAAGATGAAGCTCAACGATCAGGCATGCTCAGGCTATGTACTCAAGCAGTGCATCAAGAGGTCGTATTATGGGCTTACTTTTACATAGAAGGAGTGCACGAAGGTAATCTTGACTCTCAGACCGAACTCAAACCGCTCTGTTGGTCCTTCTTCTCCTTCTTCGAGTAGCACTTTTCCCACTCGTTGGCCTGGTCGACCCACTTTAGAGGCTCGACAAAGGCTGCAAGAGGGCAGAGCTGGTCGTTGTGAGACAAGGTTGGGTCGGAACACCAGCTGCCTTTCGATACACTCGCAGGCTGATCGTTGACCAAAATGCGAACGTACTCGTCCCGTCCGCACTCGAACTTCTCGACAGTTAGTCTGCCGGAGAATGGCGTAGTCAGCGACGTCACCCACTCGTGCTCCTCGTCCCCGAGTCCCAGTGCAGCAATCACGGGTGCAAGCTGATTATCGTGAGTAAAGTCGACAAACGCTCTGGGACCATTTGCAGATGGGATGGGAAACGTTTCGTGATCCTTGTCCAGCGTGGTGTTGATCGAGGTCGGCGGAGTCATGACGGGTAATCGGTCCTCTAGCCTTGCCAATAGCTCTCGCAACCACGGCGTTGCCAGTGCTTTGTGCAGAGGGTTGTGCGCCGCAAAGCCAAAGTCCTTTTCCATGTCGGTCGTGATCTCATAGATGCTTGCGAACTCTTCTGGCTCGAAAAGGCCACAGAAGGGACTCACGACACCCTCGTTGCGCTCCGGTTGGTTGTAGAGCAAGCCATACGGGTCGAGCCTCGTCACTGTGTCAAAGGCACACAGACTGAACAGCTGCTGCACCTGACTCGGCTTCAGGTGAAGTCGCTCTCCGCGTCTGTCTTTGCTTCCACCTCTTCGTACTCCAAGCTGGCTCGCCAGTCTGGCACGGATAGCTGCTGTAGCATTGCTTGCAAATGCAGCCGTCTTGATGGATGCGGGACTCTGAGCATTGTCGCGATAGTCGCGTTCGAATGCAGAGCAAGTGTAGACGTCGAGCGTGTTGTTGCTGATGACCTGACCGAGCTTGTCTGCTTTGCATGCTTCGGGGATGATGACGTCAGGCTTGGGGAGGTCGCGGATGCAGCGATGTGGCTTCCCGCTCTTGAGATCGTCGAGTACAGCAGGTCTTCCCTTTTGAGGCCACGGTGCTGACTCGGGAGGCGCATGGCGGAACGGCTTGTGCGGAGAGTGTGCAAAGCCTTGCAGCCAGAAGCGCGAGGTGGTAACGACGCGGTCAGCTCCAGAAGCACGGAAAAAGGGCCTTGGGTTGTGTTTCTGCTCTTGCTGTGCTGGGTTCGAGCTCGTACTTGAGCCTAGGACGCTGCACACGCCTTGACGAACTAAAGAGAACAGCTGCAGGACAGGCCACGTGTTGGAGGATGCGGAGGTTTCGGGCGTTGAACAGACCAAGTCAAGTAGAGGCTTGGGGTTGGTGTCCCTGCTGTCCGACTCGGTATCGTAGTCTGCATTGACCTCCATATGATCCTCGCTGAAGAGGTGGGCGTATTGCTCGTAGAAGCGCCACCCAGAAGAGTAGGCTTCAAATTGGCCGTAGGGGGTCAGCTCTGAGTTGCCGAGACGATTGCGCAGTCCTCCATCCTCGGACCTTTTGGATTCGACCCAATGTCGCAGCCACTCGAGTTGCGGATCAAGTCCTTCTGTCGGCTTGATGTGGTTAGTTGCATCGGGCACTCGGTCGAGATGCTTAGCAATCTGACGGAGCGTCTTGCGTAGCTGTTTGTACGCACCACCCGTGGGGTAGCGAGAGCCGTGTCGTTCGAGCTGACTGACAAAGGTCACTGTACACTGGTCCCGGGTGTCGGCATGCACCGATGAATTGTTTGCAGGGAACCAGGGCGAGTATTGGCCGAGGTTGTGGAAGATCTCTGGTGGCAAGAGGCGGGGGCCTGGAAGATGCGGTGTTGAGGCATTATTCGCGCCGAGAGACGCAAGACCCTGTGTGATGGCTGGCATGTTCCTCGAGATGCTTTCGCCTTGTGATGGATGGTGGAGTGCAGCCGACGAAGGATATTCTGTCCACTTTAGTTCAAAGGGTAGAAACTAGCAACATTGGCGGCGGACACAGAGGATATATAGAGACGGACACAGAGTGAACAGATCTGCGCGGAGCCTCAAGTGAGCAAGAACGTCATTCGGAAGACAGGCTCGGTTGCGAAAAGCACAACAAAGCATGCTGCCGAGCTCGAGCCAAGTTTGCCTCACTGAGAATGCGGCCGGATCCAACGAGACGGAGGGGCTGATGAGAACGTGTTCGATCCAAAGCAACGTGATCAAAATTAGGACTCGTTGTCATGCAGCATCGCTGATAAACCTTCGCATCAAGAGGACCCTTTCGGTTCTGAGTCTAGAAAGCATCGGCATCGAGCAAAAGAAACGGCCCGATGAGAATCACATCGGGTGAGTGCATGTTGCCGTCGTGCCACGAGGCAATCGCTGCATGATGTGCCTTTCCTTCTCACCGGTGAACAGCGCCATACTCGACGGGGACTTCGGTCTCTGTTCGGCCAAGTAAGGAGAGCCCAATGCAGCAGAGATTGGTTGTGTGTGACTGTTGTTGAGAGAGGATGAGTGAATGTGTGTGCCTTGATCTGCAATTTTACGACGGGAGCAGCACCTTGACGTATCTTGTGATTTGTGAGGAAATGCGTTGCTCGATGGACAAGGCTGCAGCGCCAGTCTCTGGGAAATAAAAGGGAGAGAGTTCCTCCGAAGATTTGTCCGTCTGTCACTGCAGCAGCAAACTGACGCTCTCGGCCCTTCCGCCTTGGATTGGTGGATTTTGCCAAGCTTATTTTTCTTTCGCGAATAATAATGAAGTCCCGCTCCTTGCCTTTCTTGCTTGGTTGGTTGGTTAGCGAGGCAGCGTGACCCTGAGCCTCGCTCTTTTTAAAAGAATCTTTCCGTGGATCACATCGATCTTGCAGGGGAAGAGAGCGAGCGCATCAGCCATTCAAGCATCGCTTCACTTCTTCCAAGTGTCGCTTGCCAACAGCAGCTTCCCCACCTTTCTTCCCCCACTCCCCTCTCTCGACTCTTCGGAAGCACCGATCGGATCACCTCGGCAGTCCCCTCCCCAAGCTACATCACAGATAAAGGATGCCGGCTGTTCCGTCTGTATCGCGGCAGCAAGCCATCGAGGCGATCGAGGAGCAATTCACTCTCGAAAAGCCTTTGCTCGAGTCGCTTGTCGCCCGCTTCCGGGAACTCTACGACTATGGTCTCGCCAACAATGGCGCCGAAATGCAGATGATTCCTTCCTTTGTCACGGGTGTTCCTACTGGCTCGGAAAAAGGCACCTATCTCGCTCTCGACTTGGGAGGAACCAACCTGCGTGTCTGCGAGGTGGCTCTGGATGGAAACGGCACTTTCGCCATCAAGCAGGAGAAATACAAGGTATCCGACCAGCTCAAGCAGGGCCCCGTTCGCGATCTCTTCGACTACATGGCCACTAGCGTAGACAACTTCCTCACCGACTTTGGTACCACTTCCGTCGAAGACGTCCTCCACCTCGGCTTTACTTTCAGTTTCCCAGTGGAGCAATCCGCCATCGACCGCGGTCACCTCATTCACTGGACCAAAGGCTTCAACTGCCCCGACGCTCCCGGCAAGGATATTGTCCAGCTCTTGCAGGAGGCGCTCGACCGCAAGCACATCAAGGTCAAGTGCAGCGCTCTGGTCAACGACACGGTCGGTGCTCTGCTTGCTCACGCCTACGCCTCCAACGGTGCGCTCATCAGCGCCATCTTTGGAACGGGTACCAACGGCGCTTACCTCGAAGATATTTCCAAGATCAAAAAGCTCAAGACGGCTGAAGGCTCCATCACTCATATGGTCATCAACACCGAATGGGGCGGATTCGACGACGAACGCAAGGCGCTGCCCGTCACCACCTTTGACAACCAGGTCGATAGGACTTCCATCCGACCAAGGAACCACATCTTCGAGAAAATGATCAGTGGCATGTACCTCGGCGAAGTGACACGCTGTGTCTTGCTGCATCTCATCGACCAGCTTGTGCTCTTCCAGGGCTTCTCGTCCAAGCTGCTCAACACGCAATACGCCTTTGACACGGCATACATGTCGGCCATCGAGGCAGACAAGGAGGACGCTTCGTCGCCAACAAGCCCTACGCGCAAGGTGCTCGTGCAGACGCTCAACATCAAGGACGAGTATGTTTCGACTGAGGACATCGAGACGGTGCGCACCATCTGCAAGATTGTTGGCACACGAGCGGCGAGGTTGAGCGCCGTTGCCATTGCTGCGACTGTGGTGCAGACCGATAACGTAAAAAGCACTGGACCCAACGACGCCGGCGTCAAGGTCGGCATGGACGGCAGTGTCATCGAATACTACCCACGTAAGTTTCCTGCGGCGGCCATCTTCATTCCTCTTCAAAGAGCATGTCTGAACTGACACTTCTTGGGACCTCCTTCTGTGGTTACAGACTTTGAGGAACGCATGCGAGGAGCTCTGCGCGAGCTCATTGGTGAAGAGGGAGAGAAGCGCGTCAAAATTGGTCTCGCCAAGGATGGAAGTGGTGTAGGAGGCAAGTGGTTTGCGAGCGAGAGTGGCCGTGCATCTAGGGCCGAAGCTGATCGAATCTTTCCTCGTCTGCAACAGCTGCATTGGGTGCGCTTCAAGCCGCCAAGCAGGCCGCGAGCGGTCACCGTGTCGAGTGAGTATGAACCGCAAGCGTCGTGGACGGTGCTCTCAGTGTTACTGACTCCATCTCTTTTCATGCTCGTCTTCACAGGACCTGACCTTGATCTCACGTCTACGTGCGCAGCAATTCTAAATCGCCATCATTCCAGATGAACTCGCATTAAAAACACAGCATTTGACGTTTCCAGTTTCCAACGAGAGACGAGATTTCAGGTGGGTTGAGAGACCACAGATCGGGCAGAGATATTGAGCAAAAAGGGTATCTGAGAATGGAGAATGCAGCGGAAAGGCAGGAAGAAAAACGGGAGGTTACGCGCATCACTGCTGGGACCACTTCTTTTCGATCTCGACAAAGCTGTAGAGCGAGCCTTTGATGACGGATTCCTTCCAGTCGAGGAAGTTGATGCCGAGGTCCTTCTCGGCCCTGCTAGTGTCGAGTTTGGCCAAGGGGGAGGGACGGTGCTTCTGACCGTGGTTGCCTTTAGGGATGTGGTCGCGCAGTTCCTGCGGGTATTCCGGGTTATCGTGGATCTCATCCGCCACCTCTTGCCACGAGACGGATCCGCCGTAAGCAAGGTAGCGCGTCTTGGAAGCTTTGGGGTTGTCGAGCGCTGCAACATGAATACGAGCGACATCGCGCACGTCACAGAACGACCAGAAGCTCTCTACGGGTACTTTACCGTCGCCCTTGGGTCCGCCCGCCTTGTACAGCTTCCACGGTTCAGCGGAAGAAGTGTTGATGGCGTCTTCGGATTTCACCTCGTGGATGATGGGTCCGTAGATCTGCGGCGGGTTGACCGTAGCTGCGTCGAACGAGGGCTTGTGCTGTTCGAGGAACGTCCACACAGATTTCTCGGCGAGCGTCTTGGAGATGAGGTAGGCCAGAGGAGAGTAAAAGGTGCCCAAAAAGGCGTACTGGATCGGCTGCCAGTCCTTGTCCGTGTAGGTGTAGTTGCGCTTCTCAATGCCCTTGAGAGGATTGAGGATGGCAGCAAAGGACGAAGTGACGACGATGCGTTTGAGTTGAGGCGTGACACCAGCCGCTTTGGCCTTGTTTTCGGCCTTGAGCGCGGCTTCGAGCACGTTGCGCGTCATGTTGACGGCCGGGTCGATGATGTCCCTCTTGTTGTTCTTGGCAGTGAGGACGTAAGGCGAGGCGACGTGGACGACATAGTCCTTGCCCTCGACAGCTTCGTCGAGACAGCCGGAGGCAAGCAGATCAGGCACCTCGATGACATCGATGCGGCTGCCAAAGGCGTCGGCGAACTGCCTCGACAGCCAGGGCTCGGTCTTGGCCTTGGATCGAATTACGCAGGTGACGTGGTAGTTGCGGTCCGATTTGAGCAATTGGTCGAGGACGTGCGAACCTACAAAGCCCGACACGCCTGTGAGGAGCACCTTGGGTCCTTGCGGTGTGGTTGCAGGAGCTGACATGGTTGGCCGAATTTGCCTTTGAAACGTCGTCGTTGGTTGGTTGGATGGCGGTGGTAGTCATGATGGAGTTGGTGAAATCTAGTCCCGAGGCAATGGCAAAGGCAAGCATGAAATTGCGGTCTGAGGCTGGGGCAGACCCAACCGAGCGGCACGTCATCCGCCTCCGCCATCGCTTGTTCAAAGTGTGGTGAGCCCTTGAATCTCCGCTGGCTCGGCACGATTTCCAATTTGTTGCTCTAGTTGACCGCCGTGCAAAAATGGGCTGTTCTGTAGATCTTCAGACGTCAAAAGGTCCGCCTCGGTATTTCAACTGCACGAACCGCAGCGAACATCCGCATCGAGCGTGTACTGTACAGTAGAACGGATGCTTGCCCATTATTAATAGCTTATTTTTTTCTTTTTTTTTTCTTTTTTTTTTTTCAATGGATGCTGAGCAGCCGAGCTCGGCTGTCAAGTTAGCTCCTGGTTGTCACCATCGCACCGACGACACCTTGCCAGTCACGTTGCTTGTCAACAAAAACGGTCGAGGCGAGATCGATAACGGGACGGGGTGCGCACGGGCGAGGATGCTGTAGGGGACAGATGCGAATCGGAGCTTGAGATCATCATCTTTCGCCAAGATGCGGCTGTGTCGAATAGAAGTATACACTTGTTGTTGATAGACATAGAGCGAGCAGAGTTGCATAGGCGCTGCCGTCACTCGCTTCCAAGAACAGCGCCAAACTGACTGACGAGCCTACTTTGGGCATGGAGAATGCTCGTTCGGTAGGCACTCTTGGCCGAGCCTGTGCACAAGCCGCCTCAAACAATGTACGGATGGTCCGCGAGACTGGCCGCGCGAAGTCTCCAGCGAGGTGTCACAGGGCTGCTTCGAAGCGCGCGCAAGCTCAGCGTGTCGTCGAGGCTGAGCCAGCTTTATCAGTATCAAGCTCGAGCTCGTTGACATGAACTGTCACGGGAGAAAAGATAGGCTACCGACCAACACGCTCCAACTCGGATCTTCCGATTCCTTTCACATCGCGCGGCTCGTCAAATCCGGCCTTAGCGCAAGGCTGTGCATGATGTGGGATCGCGTCAAGAGCACGTTTCATACCCGCGCCTCTGCAGACCCTCCCGTAGCAAGCTCAGGTAACGTTAGGCCACACGATTTGTTCCTGCGGTTGGAAGGCTGGCTTAACCTCCGGCGTTGAGCGTTTCGACTAACCTCGTGGGCGCTGCAGGCAAGCGTTTCGCGGTGATCCCCCATGCTTCCTTTCATCTAGCACAGAATCGGTGGCAAGCACTCCTCGTCGTTCAAGTTGACCGTGCCGCGCCCAGCTCGACAAGCTGATTGCTCGGTAGATGCTGATGTCGAAGCAGGTTCATCACCACCCAGCAGCTTGGCCTGGGTCTGACGTATTTTCCTCTTACACAGTCTCGCGCGCTCAGAACCACGTGGTATTCCTCGCCGTTTCCCTGAGCTCACCGTCATCTCAAACTTAATCTCTCAAAACTGTGTGTGTCAGCTCATACACGACCGCCAATTGCACAGCCCAGGGATTCAAGGCACACCATGCAATCACGCTGACCGATTCTGCTTATGGTGGCGTTGCAACCGCTGTCAAAGTGCAAGCTTGTCAACAATTCGACTCGTTCCTCTCAAAGAAAGCTCAAGCTCAGCATGAAAAAGGGCTTTCGCCTGTCGGACTTTGCTAGAGCAGTCCCTCGATGCACGCGCAGACGATGTCGAGTTGCAGTGGTAGGATAGGCAGGTCACCGTCCTTGGCAAAAATTTCAAACCCAGAGAGAGCTTTGGTAGCGTGACGCGGTGCGGACGTCCTCTTCCGAAACCTAAGCGAGGCGCACTAAAGAGCATGACGTTCAATGCTCGCTATTGCTTGGCAAACGGTGCGACCCTCCCCTTGCTGACCTCGGGTCACCGGAAACTCCTCGGTCAACCCGGATGTCCAGAGCTGGACCATTTTACTCGAAAACACCATCATAAGAATATCGTTGCGCGAGCATCTTGCAAAGACGACAACGTAGGCACCAGACACACGAACGGACAGGGGGAGACAAACATTTCGTAGAGAAAGAAAGGCGTCATTTTGCAGTTCCGGGACGAAAATCTTTCTTGGTCAGCGTTGCGTGTGCCAGCGCTGCTGTACCGCTCTAAAATTTCGGTGAAATAATAATTCTCGGCGACCGAGTTGCTCTAAGACAATGTTGACCGGACAGGATGAACGAATCCCACGGAGGGTCATGATTACGGTCGCTTCGTACGCTCTGCAAAAGGGCTTCATAGCACGATGGATTTAGCACACAGAGAAGATTCGATGGGCGTCCCGCCGGACAAAGGAGCTGCAACAAGGGTTGCCTCTCGTGGGTGTCTGTCTCATTTTAGAGTTGCAGCGATTCGCTCGGAGCTAATCCCCTCGAAAGCGACACCTTCTCCTAAGCCTTTATGCAAAGCGAAGCTTTGCACATGACTGACAAGTTTCGTTACGGTTCCTGAAGCAAATGCTGGACGCTTGACCTGCTGCGCACGCCCAGAGAACAGGCGCTGTGTCTGACACTCCCCTCGCGTTGTGGCTTTGATCGTCGTGATTCAATGACATCTTAGGTATAAAGGCTTGATGGTTCAGAATCATCTTCCCCGCTCTCGTTGCCCTACACACATCCATCTACCCAGCAACGCCTCCTTACTTGGTGTCCAGTCTCTGCCTGTCTGCCTTCTCTCCCTCTCGTCAGATCCTGTCCAGAACCAGAGTCTGGTCTCGTCGGCCGACATGCCCTCCCTATCTGAATGCCACTCCGTCAGTTCGGATCCAGATTCGATCTGCAAAGCCGCCAACTCCAGCTATGGTTTCCAGCCAGGTGAGTCATTCCCTCTCTATCGTAGATTGAAGCTTCCTCTATATTCCTGAAACAGCTTGCTGACGATCCTGTTTCATATAACTGCTATACTGGATACGCTGTCTGCTTTCGGACAGAACTCTGGGTGGGCATCGTCTTTTCGGCACTCTACGGCCTGGAAATGCTCATCCACGCCGGCCTCCTGGCATTCCACCGCGGCTACCCCAAGTTCATGATCGTAGCCATCGTCGCCGCAGCAGGTGAACTGGCGGGATGGATCGCCCGAACTTATGGTCATGTCGACCCTTTCGATTGGAACGGATACGTTGCGCAGATCATCTGCCTCATCCTCAGCCCTGCCTTCATCAGCGCCGTCAACTACATGGCTTTTCAGAATGTAATGGATGTGTTTGGCAGCAAGTGGTCGCGCATTCCACGCAAGTACTACGTGATCGGCTTCTGCATTGGCGATCTTTGCTCGCTCGTAGTTCAAGCTGTTGGTGGTGCTCTCTCCGCCGAAGCCGAGACGCAGAGCGAGATCACTACGGGCAGCAACGCCATGATTGCCGGTGTCAGCGTGCAAGTTGCGGTTACCGCACCGTTCATGCTGCTCTACCTCGACTACAACATCCGCCGTCTTCGAGAATGGTCCACGTTGCCCAAGCACGAACGTCCTCATCGCAAGGTCGAGATTCTCAACGCCGTCATTGGGATTAGCACGCTCTTTATCCTCGTCCGATGCATCTACCGTATCGTCGAGATGGCCGAAGGATGGCTCGGCTACTTGGCGACGACACCCGTCTACTTTGACATCCTCGATGGCCTCATGATCCTTTTCGCCATTGGCATTTTCATTCCCTTCTACCCCGGCCGCCTTCTGCCCAGGGACAAGACAAAGGGAACCGTCTACAATGCCGCCGACGATGTCGACATCGAAAAGCCGCAGAGGAGCGAGTCAGAGACGTCTCAGACTACGCCAGAGTCAACGACACCTTCCGGCCACAGCTCTCTCGGCGGTCACAGCAACATTGCCTGAGTGACCGGTACTTCTTGATGTATGTATCACAAACATTGTTACTTCCCTGCATTCTCTTCACAGCTTCTTCATGATCTCTTCCTCACGCACTTTGCAACGCATTCACGCTGTAACGCTTACTTTCACGCATATCTCATCTCTGCATATACCCGCACGGTTTTGAAAACCAGCCTTCCATTGTATCGATGCCTGAAGAGTGTTTGAACCTTGCGTGTTGGAGCAGCTGCCGTCTTTGCCTCGCAGACTTGACCCGCCTCAGGCTTCGAGCATAAGACGAGTGGAATGGCTGTCACACGCTCAAGTCGCTGGAAAAAAAAAAAAGAGAGCAGCAGACCTGGTTGATTGATTTTCAAGCTGCTGCACGGGAGACCCTGAATTTTTGCTTTCACCTGTCCACCTCTTCGGAGAATCTTCCGAATTCGTACTTCTCAATCTCTCCACTCTCTCGGAGCAGCCGCGACTCACCACCACCGATCGTCGGGCCCTTTGGCGTTCAAACATCCGAGCACTCCTCGATCTTCACAGTGCTTTCCAAATCTCGACTGTCGAAATGCGACTTGCGTGACGTAAACGACAAGCGGAACAACCGACAGGACGGTCTCGAGCCAGACGTGGCTCCGGAGTCTGGCACGAATGACGAGAGACAGCAGCTCGGTGGTCGAGCAAAACAGGCTGCTCTCGAAATTGCTATCCCTCAGCCTAGCCAACTCCAGCACCTCGACAGATGATCTTCTCGTTCAAGTCTCGGATCAAGTGCCTGCAGGCCGTGGACTGGTATTCACACGCCGCATCGAAGCAGGGCAAGCGGTGCTGACCTTGCCAGTGGATACGCTGATCAACGTCAAGAGTTACAAGTCATTCTTGCATCCAGATACGCTTCCGAGTTCTGTCAGCATCGCATCTAGCGAGAATAAGGGCAAAAGCGATCAAAGGCTATCGTCGGCACAGTTGCTGTCGCTGCTTCTTGCCCGCGCTCAGCTGGAGCTCGAATCGGGGCGGAAGAGAACGAGCGCCGAGACAACGAGCAAATACGAAGCTCTGCAGCTTTTCGTCCAGACATTACCGGACAAGTTCGATACGGTACCATTGACTTGGTCCTTGCTAGCTCGCCGATTTGGCCATGTTGGAGAGCTCAAGGAGGCATCATGGAAGCAGCGCTTTTTTCGATCCCTGTTGCAAGCGCTGCCACCTCATAGCCAGGACCTGCAAGGCAAAGTACGACAACGCTTCGAGCGAGACTGGCTCGGCTTGTGCACTCTTCGAGACTCGAATTGCGACCTGCTCGCCGAACCCGCCTTGCTCTCATCGAATCCGGATCTAGCTCGCGCCCTCGTCCGCGCCATCGACCTTGACACCTTTCTGTGGGCGTGGCTCTGCGTCAATTCGCGCTGCGTCTTTCTGCCACTCGGTCTCGCAGACCATGCGGACAACTTCACTCTCGCACCTATGCTCGACATGGCCAACCACACCTCGGATCCGGCGTTCGAGTGCAAAGTGCGCTATGCTGTCGATGGCGGGCTTGAAATGTACGCTCCCGGTGGGTCCAACGATGATGCTTGCGTAGCCATGCCTGGCGACGAATGCTTCATCACCTACGGACCGCACTCGAACGAGAGTCTGCTCTCCGAGTACGGATTTGTGCTTCCAGCTCACTTGACGTTCGGTCGCGATCGGGAAGCGGATGGCGAGTCGACATGGCGCGGAAGCAGGTACGTTGATGTGCTGATGGATGCTCACGTCGAACGTCTCCTTCAAAAGCAGGGAGTGGATGGCGAGGCAAAGATCGAGCTGTTGCAAAACAGAGGCTACTGGGGCGAATTCACGGTGCATCCGTATCCTGAGCCTGCACATCCATCACATCGACTCATCCTGGCACTGCGACTTGCAGCACTCGACCTCTGCTCCATCACACCATCGACTCCACCAAAGGTGGCCAAAGTCAAGGCTCAATCCGGAGTCAAAGCAGGCAAGAAGGTACCTTTCCATGCTCAGCAAGAGACATCCGACCTCGAAAGGTGGGAAGAGACGCTCACGGGATATCGCGACACAATATCGGACGAGAATGAACAGCAAGCTCGCGATATCTTGGTCGAATTGTGCACTGCGCGGCGCAAAGACACCGATAAGGCTCGTCAATACCTCGCTGCGGCGGAGGACATTCTCCAATCGCATTGCGACAACTCCGAAACGACGACAGACAATCAGATCGAGCCAGATTACAACGGATGCAAACTCAGCCTGGCTTTCGTGCAACAGCTGCTCGATGAGGAGGAGGCGGTGCTTCGGCTTGTCACTCAGGCTGCGCGCGATCAAGTCGAGTGGTGATGTTCAACAGTATTCACAGCATCGGAAGCTCACAGCATTCATCATACAACTCTCAGCATTCATCACACAGCATTCAACGTTTGGCAAAGGACAGGCAAAGACCACGCAGCATCTTGTTAAGTAGGAAACCATAATCAATACAATCGGTGACATTCTACACGACAGCGCAACTACATCAGCAAGAGTCACTCGAAACACACATGATCCTTAAAAGTTTTTGACGCTAAGGTTGGTGCGTTTCTTCTGGAGCGCAGAAGCGTCGCCGCCGCGGCTCAGAGTCTGGGCGATCTTCTGGTCGAGCATCTCGGCGTGCAGAGTCTCAGCGCGCTCGATAGACCTGACATGGTCCTCGTGCATGTTGTTGAGCGTGACCGTAGCGGGAGGGCGACGGGTGTCCGAGAGGAAGAAGGTGTAGATAGCACAACCGATCAGAGTGGCGGGGATGTTGGTCAAAGCAGCCAAGGCCGAGTACTTTGCAGGGAAGCATTCGGAGCCCCAGAACATGCCGCAAACGAACCTGGCTCCGATATCACGCGCCGAGTTGGCAGCGACGTTGGACGACGAGAAGCACCACACCACCACGGCGAATCCGAGACCGATGGTGTACGGAGCCACCTGAGGGCCGGTGAACGGGTTGGCAGCGTCCAAGTTGGCCCAGACGATGATAGCGACGAGCACGTCGGCAAAGAATTCGTTGACAAAGATCGAACCGAGCGAACGACCAGCTGTGGGGAACAGCGCGATCGCACCGGCGGGACCTTCCGCGCTGAAGATGACGGCCGTCTTTCCCGTCGCCTTGAGCAAGTGCGTGATCTTCATGAGCTCATCGTGCCACGAACCGACGACGATGAGCGAGGCCACCATGGCACCGACGATCTGAGCGCAAATGTAGAGTGGAGCAAGCTTGATGGGGAAACCTTTGAAGACGACCTGGGCGATGGTGAAAGCAGGGTGGAACTGTCCACCGGACGTGGTGGCGCAGACGACGATCGCGAACGTAATGCCGAAAGCATAGGCGAAACCGATCATAGTCAAGTTGCCTTGCGGCTGACCAGCGTACGTGGTAATGAGGAAACCAGCAGTAGCCATTTCTCCAGCCAAGCAATAGAACATTGTTCCAAAGAACTCGGCGATCAAGGCGAGGATGAGCCTGGGCATGGCCTGCTCAAAGCGAATACGACCGGACCAGTCGGCCAGACCGGCGGAATGGGCCACCTGAGCGCTTGCTACATCGGTACGGCCTGGAAGGATTTCCGTGACACCGAGCTCAAGTTCGCCGTTCTTGCGGTGGGCGCGCTGGAAGTGGTGCGACGAGGCGCTGGTGTTGTCCTTGTCGCTGGTGTCGTGGTGCAGCTGGTCTGCGGGGATGTAGCTGGGGGTGGGGGCTGGTTGCGACATTGTCACGAGCGGAGGGTGAGGAGGGTTAATGGATGGGGTGGAGTGGATGACAAGCTGTTATAAAGTCTCAGCAGGTCGAGGGTGTGGGTCAAAGCAGAGAGACTTGTAGAAAGGGGGATGGGTCCAAGCTGAACTGAAGGGGAGACCAGGAGCAATACGCAAAATGACACGACTCTTTATACACGAGATCTGCGCCAGTCCAGCAATGGACCGCTCTGATCGAAGGGAGATGAACAGCAGACTCAAACTTGCACAAAGCGCCCCACCAGAATAGAGTTGAGAGTCTGCAGAACGCAGTCGTGCCCAGCTTTGCACTGCAGAGGAGACTGCGCGCTTGAGTCACGGGGTGCTTTGCATCTCATCTCGAGGCGGACGCGGAAAGAGACAGGGCAGTCGAGCTGCGGGATGAAAGAGGCGGCCCTTTGTGCGCAGGGGAACATTATGCGCTGCGGAAACAGAGTTGGGAAGTGGCTGGGTCTCATCTCGTGGGAAACTCTGCTTAGTCTAGGATGTGACCGATGCAGAGCAGAGGCGCAGAATCGCACTCGCCGAGATGCGCACCACCATCATCTGCGACGAGGGAGTGCGGGGGAGACAGCGACGAAAGCGAGGCGAGAACCCCACATCGCATGGGGTTGTTGATTGCGGGGCAAGTCGTGCAGCTTTCCGTTGTGCCCTGCAGAGTGGGGTGCATGCGTAGCTGTCCCCAAGATGATCTGGAAAAGCTGGAATGGCATGATAAGCTGACGAGCACGATGTATTGTTCGAGGTCGTACCCAATTGGCTATTGTGCTGCTGCGCAAGGTTACAGTCAAGCCACACAGCTGCATCGTACCTGAAAGAGCTAGACCTTGTCCGAAACAGGCAAAGTCTGCTGCTGTACGAGAGACTAACTTTGTCTCAAAGCATCGAAGGATGGTCAGTCACCCAACGCCGAGGCGAATTGCAAGGACAAGATCCACGATCGTCAAGGCAGTGAGGACAGCATTGCGGGGTGTGGAAAAAAGAAACTTTCCGGCAAAGACCTTTGGACCGGTCGGCTGTATGGCTTTTTGAGCCGGTGGTTGCTACAAGCACCCGGCAACAACCTCGGTGTGGCGGACGAGCGGAGAAGCGGAGAAACGGGTCCTGCATGAACAGCGCGGTAAGGATTGGTGGTCGAAGCAAAGTTGGTCACGCGGGGCAGCAAGCTACTGTAGCTGTACGCGAAGGTGGACGTGGGGTAGCGCATAAACCCTGCGCGCGTTCCTACTTTTTCTCTGCTGGACGTCCGTCTTGGATGAAATTTTTCGAGCTGGGAACCAAGAAAAGGTGCCGGCCGGCGGGCCACGTTGTCCTCCTCTCGAGGTCAGCTTACCCGCTCAAACCTGTCCCCGCCTCCGCAGACCCACAAAAGTAGTTGGCGTCGCTTCTGGCCTCGTGCCAATCAGTTTCAGGCCCGTTCCTGACCTAGATCCAAGCAGATTAGCGATCTCGTAACCCCGTCTTTCTACGAACCATGCGTCGATTGCAGCGGGCTGCTGTTGCGGGGTAAATGTCAGACCAAGAGCGAGTGGTGTCAAGAGCACCAGCCGAATTTCAAGTTACTCTTGGCTGGGTATGGTGTTCCCCGATAAGCTGTGTCGCTTTTTGCTGCCTTCTTTTCTGGGCTTCATTTTCCCAGCCGTCTATTTTTTCTCTCTCTCAATGCACACCCATTTCAAGCATCAACTCCTTGGCGAAAGTACCACTTTCGCATCTGTTCTGTTTCTTCGCCTGGACCCTGATGGTCCCAGACCGGCTTAAGGCTACCCCTCTCTCTCGGCAAAAAGGAGATGCACACATCCCAAACGATATACAAGAGCTCAACGAGACAAGATTGTACTACTGTACAAGGACCAAAAAAAAAAAAAAGAAAAGAAACCAGTAACTGTCGACACCCGTCGGATTTGAACCGACGCAGGCAGAGCCTATAAGTTAACCCGTCACATAGCGACGATCGAATAGTTTGAATTCGAGACTTACCCCTTAACCACTCGGGCAGAGTGCCTTTTGACGACAGGGGACTGATTATTGCACACCTATACAATGTTTGTATTCTTCTTCGACCCTGATCGTCTCATGATCAGCTCACAACAATGTAGCTTCTCAAGACAGACAGGAAAGCAGTTCGCAGGCGTCAGCAAAATGCTTTTTTATTTTTATTTTTAATTATTATTATCGATAGATGGGATTACAAGCGACGCTATGCTGCCCTACTCCAACCCACGCAGAGCAGCCTGTGTGAGCTCAATCACCTGATCGATATCCGGTCGGTCCTCCGGCTTAACCTGGATACAGCGCTTAATAACCTCGCGCGTCTTTTCCGAATACGGATCCTCCGCTGGCGTCTTGTACGAGCCATTCAGCACGGCCAGTGCGATGGACCCACCCTGCTCAATAGTCTGTGTCGTCTCGAATGGCGAGTGCAGATACGCCAGCGCATACAGCATGCAGCCCAGTGACCAGATATCGACCGACTCGGTGAGCGTCGTATCTGTGGGCACGTCGAATAGTTCCGGTGCACGGTAGGGCATGGACGATCGCTCTGCAGCCATGTCTTGGTGCGCAACGGCGTCCTTGCGCGTCTTGATGTAGACACGCGCCTTGATGGTGCTGCCGAAATCCATCAGGATGGGCGTCTTGCCGTCGTCGGCGATCATGACATTGCCTGGTTTAATGTCGCGGTGCGCGTAGGGTAAGAGCTCGCCTGCGCCGCCCTGTTCGACGCCGCCCTCCGCGTCTAGACCCATATCTCGCGCTTTGCCTTTGTTTGGTTTGGGTGGGTACGAGGCGTTGTCCTCGTCGTCCTCTGGCGCAGGGCTTCCTGAAATGAGCGGCGCCTCGGCCTGTGAGTCTGCGAAGGGGTCTTGAGGAGGCGTCACTTCCATGCGTGGTATCGACGATGCTCCTGCGCTTCCGCGTGTTGCGCCTACATTGGGGAGGCGGTAGTGGTGCATCTCTCGTACCGCTTTGCACGTGCCCAAGAAGAGCTGCAGCATCTCGCGCTCGCCGAAGCGGGCGCCTCGTACGACGTGGGCGTTGATTGCATCTTGCAAGTTGCCCTTCTCGTAAAATGGCAAGAAGAGGTAGATGACTTTACCTCCATCTCCACCTCGACCTCCTCCACCGTCCGGGTCGTGCAAAGGCAGATTGCCAAATAGCGTTCCAGAACCTGCATCGTCTTGCACCACGCAGCTGTCGTAGATGGGGATGATGTGTGGTGATCGGAAACGTTTGGTCGCTTCAATCTCCTTCATAGCCTCTTGGAACGAGTCGGCGCCGTACGACGAGCATCGGATCTTTTTGAGTGCGAATAGGCGGCCAGAGTCTTGGTCCTTGACAAGGTACACGAAACTGAAGCCACCTTCGCCGAGCAGTTTGACGATCTGGAAGTTGCGCCCGTTGAGTTTGAGCACCGACGTCTCGGGCGTGCAGGGCAGACACGACGACAGCGCAAAGATGGCATCCTGTGCTCGCTCAAAGAGGCTTCCGAGAAGGCCAGCCGGGGTAGACTGTATCGATGGCATGTTTGCGCGAAGTAAGAGAGAATCCTATTTGTGGATGGCGAGTCGGTGTGTGGAGAAGAAACACAAAGAGAGAGTAGATCAACACTCAAGTGTTGGTGTCGGCGTTGAGCCACGTTGGCTGTGTCTCGAAATCGGCACTCCATCGTTCGCGTTCGTCCTGCAATCGGGGCTGTCTCGAATCTCCCGTGTCAACGCGGCTCAAGCGCCGTATCTGCTCCTCGGAGGATCTGACACGACTGCCAATAAAATTTGGTTCAAGCACGGGACCAGCCGCGGCCGCGTTCCGGGCGAGAAGGAAAGGAAAGCCGATGCAGCATGAGCTTGGTTGTTATATAGCCGGGCCATCATTCCACTCATCCTCCCCCTTTTCCCCTCATCGCCCTCTCTGACCACCCCTCCAATCTTTACGACCATGCGCACAATCACATTCGAGTTCGCCAAGCGCGAAGTACCCATCCTGCTCGACCTCTGCCTACCCGATGCTACATCTTCCGAGCCGCTGCCCATCTTTGTCTGGTGGCACGGCGGTGGTTTGATCCAAGGCGCTCGCCAAGCCATGGCCCCCACCTCAAGCGCGCCGTCGACAAGTACAATATCGCCGTGGTATCGGCCGACTACCGTCTAGCTCCTCAGGTGCGCGTGCCGGACATTCAGCACGATATGGAGGACTGCCTGGCATTTGTGATTGACAAGCTGCCTCAGGAGCTTGCTGCGAAAGGCGATGCTGCCAAGCTCGACACGGACAGGATCGTGCTCAGCGGATCGAGTGCTGGTGGCTGGCAGTGTCTGATGGCTGGACTGGGAATGTGTCCCAACACCAAGCCGGAACATTTGCAGAAAGTGAAAGGCATCGCTGCGATTTATCCCATCACCACCATGGACCACCCGTTCTTCCTCGAAAAGCAGATCCCCTTCGGCGGCCTGCTCAAGGACGACCCAGACTCGTTTGCCGAATTCCGCGACCCCAATGCACCTGTCACGGCCAACTCGGCAGCAGTGGAGCATCGCAAAAAGTTTTACATGCATGCACAGCAGGAAGCGCTCTTCCCTTCGCTCCTCTTTTCGCAGCAGCAGCGCGATCAAGGCTGGTTGCAAAAGACCGACGTCGTCACCTTCCTCAATGCAAGTTCTGAGGAGCAGAGGAAAGCTTTCCCTCCCGTCTACATTGTGCACGGCGAGAAGGACTCGGCAGTCGATGTCGACCACGCACGTCGACTCGAAAAGGCGCTCAAGGCTGTTGGAACGCCAGTGATTTACGATGAGGTGCCTGGTCGAGACCACCTGTGGGATCAGCTCGAACCGGAAGAGAACCTCGAGGCGTTGTGGGACTTTTCGTTGAAGAAACTACGCGCATAGTCGCCGTGTCGTAGAGAACGTTGCTGCAATATACGGGCTCCCTCAAACTGGTTTATACTTGTCAGAAAGTTTGCCAGTGTGATGGTGTAGACTGACTCGCGAGTCGTCCCAAGAGCAATTAGAACAAAGGAGGTAGGGTATCCGAGATGCGTTCAATACTGTACAAGGAGTGATAAGAAGCGGTCGCGCGAGAAACTGAGGTCGATGGCCTACACTCGAAGGATGAGCACCAAAAGGGCGATCTCGGCGAGGCCTACAAGCGCCGTCGCCCCCGCTACGATCGAGCCAGCCGTCACAAAGCTTTCGCGCAGTACAGTTTGCACCGGTGTCGGTGCCTGGTCGTGTGCGTTTTCGGTCGTATTCTCACGCTGGGCAGTGTCCCGCCCCAAGGCCACAGGTTCATCCGATTGCGTTGTTGGAGGGAGGTCCGATGTCTGTGCTAGATCCTGAGCTGGATCCGGAGTTGGTGAAGATGCCTGTTGCGAGTGGACCACTTCCATGGCCAAGAAGCGCTTTGCATTGCTGACCGCCATGCGATAGCGCAAGATGGCCACTGGGATGAAAGCCATGCCCAGGATTGCGTACACCAGCCCTGATGGTCCGATCAAGTCCAGGAAGGAAGCCAAGTCAAGATCAGATCAGCCGTCTATGGTTTCGTGTTTATCAGAGCGCGGGCGAAAACCCACCAACGTAAAAGAACTTGGGCTGGAAGAGACGCAGAATCACCGTCGCATAGCACAGTTGCCCGATGGCTGTCCGCGCGTAGGCACCGTCAAACGTCCTTTGCACCGCTCGATAGTCGAGCAGGTCTCGCTGGCTCAGCTTGACGACATGAGCCTGAGGTGGCAGCACCGATGACTCTGGCAGCGTCATGCTGTCATCGACTCCGGCAAGCGGACAGGCGATCTTGATGGTGGTCAAGAAAAGTGGTCGAGCGAGGCCTCGAACCGACCAAACTCGGTGGTGCGTGCGAGAGGGCAAGGATTGCGCCAACGGCCATCACAATCGAGATTAGTAGCGGCAAAACCCCCGATTCACTTCGCTCGATTTTCGTTTGGCATTCCGCAGCTCTTTCACATATCCTTCTCCGGTCACCGGTTTCCTTGTTTCCTCCAGCGAGCTTCTTCCAATCACGATCAAGGCAGTCTGACAGCCGCGGAAGCCGCAGGTTGCTTTCACCGCACCACTGGTACAAGTGATGCCTTCCGTTCCGGTCTGCCATATGGAAGCAAAGTCTGTGCGCCGTGCATGTCTCTCCACCCCCCCCCCCCCGCCGCATGGTTTGAACTGATGCGACGACGTGCGCTGCTAATGGCGTAGAGCAACGCGAATTGAGACAAGACTTTCACATGTATAGCTTTGGTGCTGCCAACGACGTAATCTTTCAACAGAAACTGGCTTCGACCTGTTCCCACGAGTCTGGAATGCAAACAAATCTCGGTGTTGCACGGCTAAACTTGACTTCCGACCGCTTTTTTGCCTCTTTGACCCTCGTCTCGTTTATAACAAGCGAAGGGCGTGAGAAGAGATCATCGACCTCCGATTCGCCAATTCCCGCTGCCGAGAAGCCCAGATCTAGCGGGAATCGCATACTGCATTGTCTTGTAAGGCATCACTGTGCTCCTATCAAACGAAACGAGGGCGATGCTCCGCTGCACAGACACGACCTTGTGCTTCACTAAAAGATTAGGTTTCTCGGCCTCGGCTGGCCCATGCATGGTGTGCAAACTCGCTTGGCGTATTCACTCTTTTGTTTGGAGGGCTCCTTGCGTCGATCTGACGCCACGCTTGGTCGAGCGGGGCCTTGTATCGTCTCTCCTCAACTTTGCCTCGTACAATGCTCCGACTTGGTTTTTCCGCAGAGCCCTCGCTTGTGCGGAGCTGAACTGTAACTTGAGTTTATTGCATATTGGCCGGTCTGCGTCGCACATCGATGGAGGGTGGCGGTTGTACCACTGCGAGGCCGAGTTGACCGAGCGACTGCTTCTTGCCTCTCGTGCCCACCTATGGCAGCCTTTTCGATCACGATCTTCTGCACAACAACCATCCCTGACACACACAAACAACGCCAGACGATCAAAGAATAGTCCGCGATGTTTACTTGACATTGTCGCTGCAACCTTTTGCAACGGTGAGCGGGAGGAATTGGTGTCATCCTTGCAACTGGCCGGCGCTCGACGAGCCACTTGCTCCTTCTACGTGGTGTCGCCTGCCACGCGAAGTGTTGCTCTACATTGTAGAGACTTCAAGTTGGCTTGTACCTGCGGGGACACTGTGCAGCTGGAGCTTGGTGGACTGAGCTTGGTATCGGCGCTCCATTGTGCCTTTGTACGCCTGCGTAGCGCTATCACCTCGAGACGATGATGCGTTGGGCGCTTGGCGCATCGAGCGGTTCTGTGACACCATCTCTCGCAACAAGCAGCTGGCGAGCTCGGTCAAGGCGCTCGACTTTGCCGTTAGTCGCGAAGAGCACGGCATCGCCAGCCAGGACCAGTACCTCGCCATCCTGATGCACTGCCGCAACCTTATCTACCTGCGAAATCTGCAACGACATCGAGCGCCTGAGGACACGTACCTGCCCTCGGTGCCATCCGGGGCGCTGTCGCGGCTGCGCTGGCACGATTCGGATCTGCGTGCGTTTGAAGAGCTGGTAGAAAGCGTCTTCAAACCGTTGCACTTTCGCAGCAATCCGGATGCGCGTGGCATTGAGCGCTCCGACATGATCGCGCTCGACACGCGTTCGGCTAGTCGCATGCTCTACGATATCAGGCTCCTTGCACGTCTACCTAAGGTAGACAAGCTCCCTAAGGGCTTCTTCCGTAGGATGATGTCCCACCAGCTGCCTCGTCAGAGGATCATGTCAGTACGATGCAGCAAGCAGTACCAAAACGACCGGATAGGAGTGCAGATTGCGAAAGGCGTGCTGCAAGTCGTATCACGTCTGCTCCCGCAGCTTGAGCTCGTCGAAATCCATCTGGCGGACCGCGACTGGTATACGGGTGCTCCTTCGCACTTTGTGTCCAAGGCAAGCGCTACGGGATTGCCTTGCCTGTATCCTCGTTCGTTCTGGCAGGACAGCATCAGCAAGATACTGTCATTGGCGCCGCTTCCATTCGCTGTGGCCGTGTATCACGTCTGTTCCAACGAAGTCGGAGACGCACCTGGATTCGACATTGGTGGAGAGTATGACGTCTTCAGCACGGAGCAAACGCAAGATTCGCTTGGCACTGAATACCCTTTCACGAGCGAGGAGGACGATCTTTCGCGCCGCAACACGACAGGCGCCGGCTGGCAGGAGCCATTCCTCATGTTGCCCAACTCGACGCAGATGGTGCCCATAAAGCTGAAGGGTGGATACCGCTCGTTACCCTTTTCGTCTTACAAGAAGGATGGCAAGCCTGCGTGGGATGTGCTCCTCAATCCTTCTTCCGAGGTGATGCCGGACCAGGCAAAGATGGGGGATGCGCAGGAAGAATGGGACGTCGAGTCGATGCTTGGGGCAAGTCGACCGCGACTCTCACCCATGCATCCTCTCGTGCCTTGCCGAGGCTCATTGGACTGGCTGCGTCTCGTCAGCCGCAATCTCGAGTTCAACAAGCACGACTTGTGCCTATGATCGGCTTGATTCCGATCTTTATCATGGACCTTTTTCATTCGGACGCTCCGACGAGCCTTGTAATTGTACTATTGTAACGAACGCTTCACTGTAATCCCGACCTGCATTGAATTTCATGAGCATTCGCGCTCAAAATGTGGGAGTGTGTCAGTCGAAAGGTGGTGTTGCGTGGATCAAGCGAACACGACGGTTGCGAGATCTGAAGGTGTTTCGTTGAGATCACGCTTAAGTTATCGGCAAACCCAACGTGTCTTGTGGAGTGAACACGGCGGTCGAATTTTGACGGCCAAGCCGAAATTCTTCACGTCGTTCATCTCACTTTCTGACTTTCACCACCACAGCAGTGAAGCCGCTGACATTAACATGCAACAGGTCGCAGCTGACTTGCCGAGCTGCATCGGAAGGCACCCGAGGTAACCATGACAAAGACCTTGTTGGTCGCGGGCAGCAACTCGGGTCATCAACTCGGTGTCGGTCACGATGAAGACGTACGAACGCTCCAAGAGGCGCTCTGCCGGATCGATTCGAATTCGCAAGATGTCACCAGCTTTCCTCCAGCCGGGTATACGCTGGTCGACCTCTCATCTGGCGCCAATCACACGCTCGCCTTGCTAACTCCCATTCAAGATGGCCGCGATGCTTCAAACGGAATTGCAACAAACGAGGTTTGGGTCGCTGGCACTGGAACACAAGGGCAACTCGGCCCTGCTCATGCTTCGCCCGAGAGCAAGCCGTTGACTGTCTTCACTCGACTCGATCTCAAGGCGCTGCTTGACAGCTGTGCCGATCTGCCACGCTCCAACTTATCAGAAGCCTCGTTGGAGCCGAAACGGATCGTCTGCGGCTGGAACTGCAGCTACATTGTCCTTGCACTCAGCAGAGCGGGTCGTCCGGAGTCATCTGAGCAGGACGTACTGCTCTCGTTAGGCTTGCATCGTGAGAACACATTCGGTGAGCTCGGTTGTGTGCTTGGACCGTCGTCGGGTGCTGCTGACATGGGTGTGCAAAAGGTGTCGTTCTCGAGTGCTCTGATCGAAGCAGGCCTGGATGCTCAAGCTGGCTTCGTGATCGTCGATGTCGCAGCAGGTCTGAGGCATGCTGTTGCATCTCTCAGTGTCGCGGCGGAAGCCCATGGTGAGAAACGACTCATTGTGGTCGGATGGGGCTCTGCGCGTCAAGGCCAGGTGGGCCGCATCCCGGAAGCAGCAACTAAGCGAACAGGGCCATCGAAACGCCCCGGTCCAGCTGCTGCCATCGTCAGGGAGCCTCAGGTGATCTTCAACTGGAAGACCAGCGATCCTCCCTCATCACGATGCAAGCTTCGAGCCGGCAGAGATCATACAGCCGTGCTGTTACAAGGCGGAGAGAGCGAAGCCGGGAAAGCGCTGCATTGCATCGGGTCGAACAAGCAAGGCCAATTGCTTGAAGAAGCTGCACTGCGAGAGGCTGGGGCAACACTCGCTAACATCGCCGACGTCACTTGCAACTGGAATAGCACCCATCTGCTCATCGAACAGAAAGAAGGCGAGCCCGTCATCCTCAGCTGTGGGAGCAACAGTCGAGGCCAATTGGGCAATGCTTCGAACGTGTCCAGTACCGCCGGTCACCCGCTCGCGTCTTCCGATCTCAGCATGACACTACAAAAACCGCCGTTGACGCTAGGAGCAGCAACAGAAGCAGTCGCCGCCGTCACAACATATTCATTGCAGGCGGAGTCCACGATGTTGAAGAAACTGGTCTCAGGCAGCGAGCATTCGTTGCTGCTTGTCAGTCGGGTCGCAGCTACCAGCACCGGTGACACGCACCAAGTGTGGGGATGGGGCTGGAATGAGCACGGCAATCTCGCGCAGGGTCTACACGACGAAGCGGACCGTGACCGTCCAACGCTCTTGCTCGACGGAACGCGGTCCGGTACCGCCAAGCAGACCGATAATTACTACCAGCCTCTGGACGTGTGGGCTGGCTTTGGTACGAGCTTTATTCTTGCCGAGAGACTCCGCAAAGATCATGCTTCTTGAGATTGACTCTCAGCGCCATGCCTCCACTTTCCGCAGGTCAAGCACCATGTCATGACGATCAGCTTCAGACTCGATCCGTCGTTGCTGCCCGGCTATCTATTACAGCACTGCACACCGCAAAGCATTTGCAATTATACCCCTCAATGTCGCTCGCTGTATGCCGGTCTGAAAAACAGAGAGAGAGATCTCCGTGACAGTCTTCGGGAATCTCGAGCTTCTTCACCGGCGAATCCAGCTGGGACAAACAGCCAGGTTGGGTGAAAGGCTTGACGAAAAGTCGCCGTCGGCCACGAGGCAGCGAGAACAGATCGGTGTACGCCGATGAAGAAGCATTTTTTGTTTGTGCTGGTTTGCAGCCATGAATTTTTCAGGAAGAAGTGTCATGCACGACGAATGGAAATCTCTGGATCGATAAGCTTTGCAAGAAAATTTTCCGTAGGCGACAACAGCAACTGCCAGCAGCCAAGACGATGATTTACGAGCCAAGGTCATGTAACTTGCCGATCGGGCGAACTCTTCCACTTGAGTACCTCCGGTTCGGCGAACAAACAAGGCCAAAGACGATGGCGGAAGAGGGCGAGAATGAAGAGCTTTGCCCCCACTCTGGTCGCAACGTGTGGCAGGCTCCCGATCTCTTTCTTCCAAGAGCAAGTACGAGTCATGCCTTCAACCCACCGCTACCGCATCGGGCCGACTCCTTTGCGGCAGCTCACACCTCATCAACACGCTAGGCTTGCGCACTGCAACCAGCATGATAACACAAGGAAGACCTACCAGATAAAGGACTGGTCTAATTCTGGTTTGAGATTGGCAGCTGAAAGGCACTGCAGGATCGGACAATTTTGCTCGATTGCAGAGATACCGTTAGCTGCTTCGAGCTAGCACCCGTAGGGTGATACTGGCAGTGCAGCCTCGCCGAGCTTCGGTCAGGGTTCGCTCGAAGGGACGAAGTAGCAATCGTAGCATAAACCAGCCAAGGACCTCCTCGTGCGCTTGGAAGCAGTTGGCAATTTTCAGGGCTCACGGTCCGCAAATGGCTGCATGCGAAAGTGAGAGCGAAATAAATAAATAAATAAATAAATAAATAAATAAATAAATAAATAAATAAATAAATAAATAAATAAATAAATAAATAAATAAATAAATAAATAAATAAATAAATAAATAAATAATAAATAAATAAATAAATAAATAAATAAATAAATAAATAAATAAATAAATAAATAAATAAATAAATAAATAAATAAATAAATAAATAAATAAATAAATAAATAAATAAATAAATAAATAAATAAATAAATAAATAAATAAATAAATAAATAAATAAATAAATAAATAAATAAATAAATAAATAAATAAATAAATAAATAAATAATAAATAATAATAATAATAATAATAATAATAATTAACCAACACACAAAACTTGACGTGAGCGAAGGAAGAAGAGACGACACACGAAAGTCCAGCTGCTTTTATCTGACTCGTGTGCGGTGATGGTGATTCATCGTGGGCATCAATCGAGATCAACCACGAACCCACGTCGTTGACGCTTTCGTAGCTTTTCTTCTTTTCCTCTCGTCACCTTATCCACCACCACTCTTTTCCTTCTTGGAATCGCCCCTCGGTCCGTCGGTCGACGTTCCTCACTTTAAAACGGCACAATGATGTCTCCAGCAATCCGTGCCGGCTCGATCCGTGCATCGATGGTCTCGCCCTCGATGGCGCTTCGAGCTTCAAGACTCGGCATGCCATCGTCAAGCGCACTCGCTGCTGCATCGACAGCGCCTGCTATCATGGCCTCCCAACAGCAGCAGCAGCAGATCCGCAGCATCTTCTGGACTCGCTCGCGGAAGAACGACAAGACGGCAGCCGTGCTCGAGGCTGCCAAGGCTGATGCACAGACACCGCAGCTGCCACCCCCAAATAGCGACGGAAAGAAGAAGGGTGGCTTCTTCCGAACGCTGCGACGCACCTTCTATGCCGTTGCGCTCGGCAGTCTGGGAACATACGCATACTTTGTCTACCAAGGCCGACACCCACCTGACCAGCTGCCCCAAGATCCATCCAAGAAGACCATTGTCGTCCTCGGAAGCGGCTGGGGTGCCACCTCGCTGCTCAAGAACATCGACACCGAAGAGTACAACGTCGTTGTCATCTCACCCCACAACTACTTCCTCTTTACGCCCCTGCTGCCTTCCGTCACCGTAGGTACGCTCGATGGACGCAGCATCGTCCAGCCCACGCGTCACACCACCCGTTTCAAAACGCGCGAGGTCAAGGTGTACGAGGCCGACTGCGAGTACGTCGACCCCATCAACAAGACCGTCACCTTCGAGGACAGGAGCGAGGTCAAGGGCACCGTTTCCAAGGTGACCATCCCCTACGACTACCTCGTCTACTCGGTGGGCACAGAAAACCAGACGTTCGGAATTGAGGGTGTCAAGAAGCACGCCTGCTTCCTCAAGGAGCTCAACGATGCCGAAAGAATCCGCGCCCGCCTGATCGACTGCGTCGAGAGCGCTGCCATCAAGGGCCAGTCCGAGGAGGAGATCGACCGTCTGCTGCACATGGTCGTTGTCGGTGGTGGTCCCACGGGTATTGAGTACGCCGCCGAGCTGCGCGACTTTGTCGAGTCGGATTTGATCCGCTGGTATCCTGAGGTGGCCAACAAGCTGCGAGTGACGCTCATCGAGGCTCTGCCCAACATTCTTCCCATGTTCTCGCAGACGCTGATCAAGTACACCGAGTCGACGTTCAAGGAAAACTCGATCGACATTCTCACGAAGCACATGGTCAAGGATGTCGACGACCGCGACGTGCTCGTCAAGACGCCGTCGGGCGAGGAGAAGAAGATTCCTTACGGCCTGCTCGTATGGGCTGCCGGTAACACGGCTCGACCTTTGACGCGCCAGCTCATGGCAGCGCTGCCTGAATCGCAAAAGAACCGCCGTGGCCTGGAGGTCGACGACCACATGCGTCTCAAGGGTGCCGAGGACTCGATCTTTGCCCTTGGTGATGCCACCGCAACCCAGTTTGCACCCACCGCGCAGGCCGCCTCGCAGCAGGGAGCCTACCTCGCTCGCGTCTTCAACCAGCTCGCCCGTCTCAACGTGCTCGAGAACAAGCTCGAGGACGCCAAGAAGGCCAACGCCGATGCCTCTGAGCTCAGCGGTCTCGAACGACAGATCGAAAAGGCCGCCAAGATTCGACCCTTCAAGTATTCGCACCAGGGCTCGCTCGCCTACATTGGTTCCGAAAAGGCCATCGCCGACATTCCTCTGCTCGGCAACAACCAGATCGCGTCGGGTGGTGTGGTGACGTTTATGTTCTGGCGATCAGCCTACGTGTCAATGCTCTTCTCGCTCCGCAACCGATCCCTCGTAGCCGCCGACTGGTTCAAGGTGTTCCTGTTCGGTCGTGATGTGTCGCGAGAGTAAGCGGCATACGGTCGCCTGGTTGGCACTCTGGGGGAGAGAAATTTGTCACGGCAAGTAGCCAGGAGTAATCATACGGGAGACGATGTGACTAGGAACGATCATCGACAAGCGACCATCGACCTCGACCGCGTGATTTCAGCTCAGCCCAGTCTTGACGACCCGCACAGCATAGCTCGGCGCGAAACCAGCAGCTCACAAACGCTTGTCGTCGGTCGGCATTGCATCGACTCCCTCCTTTTCTGCCCATCCGTTTATCACCTTTCCCGATTCTCATTTTGTACTCGTATCGCATCCATTCTCGTCACACAAATCCTTAGAATTATCAGCGCAGCACATTTACGCTCAAGACCTACCAATCCGCCATCTTGCAAAGATCATGAAGCAAGCAGACACATGATTTCCGTCACTGACAGAGGAATAGGCAAACCTGTTCGGAAAAGCCGCAAGCCGTCATCTTGGTTGAGCAGCCAACATCTGTCGTCAGTCGAGGCTCAGATGACGCAGCTCTTCCCTTCACAGGGGCGGCACGCAACTCTTCACACGGGCCTCCTTGACACTGAGTCAGCGGGTCGCAGTCGGCACTTCCGCAATGCTCGACGACTTGACTTGTGATTGCGAGTCTGGTCGAGGCAAGGCAGTATCACAGGCAGACAAAAAATCTGCAACTCTTGGCTGGACCCTGCATTTGAAGCTGAGTCGGATGCTAGCCGACAGGCGTTGCCTTCCATCGGCTAGGCCGCGCTCACTGAGTTGGCTGCAAGCCAAATCGCCACGCATCACGAGGCCTTTGTGCTTTATTTTAGACAGCCTGTTCGCACCTTTTCCCGCCATTCGATACTCTGTGGCTCTTCATCTGCCTCTGAGGCAGCGCCCGCTGCTCAGCCAACGCAACATGGGAAAGACATAAAAAGGGCCGTCTGATCTGCTCCTGCCGCTTTCGGCACCTTTCTTCTCTCATAGCCATGCAATCGCTCTCACACCCACTATCGTCACCATGAGCCATCGGGACTGTCTACCTACTAGCGTGGCTTTCGACATGTATGCCGAGGGGGCCACCGACATGCTCCCGTCCCGCGCCAGACTTCTCGAGATCCTCGACAGTCTCGGCGATGCTTTGCCCCCAAGCTCAAGCACATTCGTCGAGAAGAAGCCAAGCTGCAGCCTCCCAAAGCAAAGCCCAGCCGTGACACTGCCGCCAACGACGAGGTTTGGAAAGACGTGGTCGAAGCAGGCCCAAGCCAGATCAGCGAGCACAAGCCACAGGCAACCGAAACCACCGAGTTCGAGGCCGAGTGGGCACGTTTGCCCTTAGCCATTACAGCGCTACCCAGCTATGCCAAGGTTCGGCAGCTCGTCATGCGCAACTCTACCGGAAAGACGTCATTCCGGCTCTCTTTGCCCGTCCTCTTCAACGGCATCGACCATTGTTTCCTGTCACGCCCTGCTTTCCGCCAGGTGCTGCTCGACCTCGACGCAGATTGCCAAGATGTGTTTCCGGAGCCTGCTGAAGACGTAGGCCTGTTACCATCCCACGCCGATCCTCTGGAGCTTACCGAGGCCTTGTGGGAGAGCCAATTCGGCGTACCGCGCCGCTTGAAGTGGTTCTCTGCCTTGGCCGAGCTGGACGATGGCGTGATGAGCTGCTCCTCGTTGCGCTTTGCCCCTCCTAATCCTGCTCGTTTCGGTCTGTCGCGCATCTCGGCCGATTCTCCCATCGACGTTGTCCACTGCGCTGTGGCCGGCACCAAGCGTCCCCTCTGCTTTGTTGGTCCCACTTGCGGCATCCTCTACGCAGTTGTGCAGGGTTCGCTGCTCCTCATCTCGTGGCCCAGCACCAAGCACAACTTTGATGCGTGGCACAGGATGAGCCGCAGTGTCGAAACGAACCAGTGCGATCACCTGGACGAGCTGCAGGATCCTCACATCAATGTGCTTCGCACCGGCGACGCCGTTTACCTTGCTGTGGGAACCACCAACATCATGGTGGCCCTTTCGCACGTTGCACTGACCAGCCGTCAGATCCTCAACCCTACCGCGAAGGAGCTCAGCGCCATTGTCCGCTGCAGCAGCCGTCTGATGGACTCGTACATTCAACAGCAGAGCGACGGCTACTCGCCCTTTGACGAGATGGAGGTGGAGCGCCTGGACCTCAATGTGGACCTGTGGATGGCGCTGGCCAAAGGCCTCAGCACGGTCAACACGAAGCGAAAGCCGGGCTCCGTCGACAAGAAGCTGCCCAGACTCGCGAGCATCAAAGGCAGTCCGAGCGAGCGGACACTGCACGACTTTCGCCAGGGGCTCCAACAGGTAGTCAAAAAGATTGAGCAGTACCGCGCCTTGGTCACCGAGGCGGCTGCCAAAAACGCACACGGAGAGGGTGACACCGGCGACTGTCCACGCAATCGGCCGTACGATACGTTGAACGCGCTGGCCAAGCTTTCGTCGTCTGCCGAGGCGGGTGCCGACGCTACCTCGCTTTTGTTGGACGAGGCTGCCGACAGCCTTCATCACTACATGCAAAGCAGGCTCTCCATCGCTGCGCATTCTCTCAAGGGCAAGGATCGTGCTCCCAACTGAGCTCTTGTTTTCGACATGTTCTCCTCACGAGCTTGAGCACGTTCGAATTTCGTTTCTGGTGTCTGTCTTTTGCCGGGGCTGTTGAAATGTCATTGTGTATTCGAATTTCATCGTGATACGACGGAGCTGTTTTGTTTGCTGCCTGCAACACTTTTGCCGCAAACTATTTGTGCTGTGCTTTTGGGATAGCAGTAGCTTTTACGCGGCGCACTTGCTGTGCGTTTTCAAGAGGCGGTTTGTTACACGCTGTGGCTGATGCTCGGCCGTTGCAGCCGGCTTGCACGAAGAATTGGCCATGGCTATTGTGCGTCGATCACAGGTGTGTGGGCTGAGGAGCCTTTTTTGGTCGTTCTCGAAGACGTTGAAGCTTGAGACCCGGTTCAGGGCGAGTTTGTTTCGAGCACATCGTTCATCTCTTCAGGAAGAAGCAGCAAGCCAATCCTGCTTGGTGAAGACAAAGTTGTACTCCTTGTTGCCGTCCTTCATGGTGCCTTCCTCAGGCTTCCCTTTGACCTTCAACTTGTCCATCAACACCTTGGACATCGCCTTGTTATCCTGCATTGTTCCGTACTTAACCTTTTCCAACCCGAGCTCTCTGAACGCAAAGTCCATGCTGGCATTCAACACCTTCGTCGCCACGCCCTTGCCCGCTTGCTGGTGATCCAACATCACACCGCTTTCAGCCTCCTTCGTGTCCCAGTTGATGGAGCCCAGTGGGCCTTCTCCAATCACCTTTCCGGAGGAATCGACGATGACGAGCAAGAGACTATTCTTGTTAAAGCCAGCTTGGACGGAGTGAATCCACGCTTCGACTTCGCCGACTATTTGGTTTTCCTTTCCCTGCAGGTGCGGGAGGAATTGGACGTTCAGTGGGTCCGCGCATCGATCTCATCGATCTCGTAGATTGGGAGCGTCGGAGAGTCGGACGGGTCGTAAGGTAAGGTCCGTGCCCGGGACGGCCAGGGTGAACGTGGCGCTGTCAAACGTTGGGTGCGTCATTGTTGTTGCTGTTGCTGGAGAAGCGGAAGAAAGGTTGGGAGGAAGGCGGGTTATATACCTTTCAGGCGGCTCAGTTGAATCGTATACCGCCGGCAGCTACACACCGAAACATTGTAGTAAGCCCTTCCCCCTCCCGCCGGAGTCCATTGCCAAAGTTCCCGCTGCATCCCAAAGCATGGTCGGAACGTACCCTTCCGCAAACGAACTTTAGAAAGCCAGCCTTATCTCACCTGTCAACGCGAAAAAAAAAAAAAAACAGGGTCCACCGCTCAACTCCTTCCCCCTAACCCCCACCCACCCCGCGTCGACTCCGTAGTCGAGCTTTCAGGTCGAGTCACCCAAGGCATACCGACAATGAATGCTGACCGACAACAACGGATATGCTTCTTGATGACTGTTACGACCGACTCTGCGCAAGGTCGAATGCATGCGAGGTGGGTGAGTGATTCGAGTCATATTGGTATTGCGCAAGCCAAGCATCAGACAACGGAAGGGGAAAGAGGGATCGTCAAAAGCTTGGATCATGGTTGCATTGCAGACGGAGAGGGTTTTACAAACAGAACTGAATAGCGTTTAACACGTGCGCGAGAGAGGAGAGATATACGAGAGAAAGGAGACACAAACAGGGACGAGCACAGGAATGGAGGGATCCTAGCATCGACAACTCAGGCCTCAGACTTGATCGTCTGATCGCGACCCTTCTTGCCCGTGATTTTGGCCGACGCCCTTCGGATCCTGTTCCTAATACCATCCTTGGCCCACACCGCCGACCTAGCACCACTATACCCCATTGCACCGCGGTGTCTCGAATGCAGCGCCTCGCGCTTACTCCTGTCGATCTGCTTCTGCTCCTTCCTGTCAATCACACCATCGTCGTTAGCGTGCGCATTCTCGACCGCCCGGTTGGGCATCCCCTCCAGTCGGTTGTACACGTCAAACTCGTGCTTGTCTTTGCGACCTGTCGTACGCTCCACCAGCCTCAAATGGTCGTCATCCAACCCGGCATCGATGCGCACCTTGACGCGCAGTTTACCGACCACTTCAAACTTGTGCGTCTTGCGCGTCTGCTCATCAATGTAGTTGCGCTTGAGCGTGCCCAGGTTGTTTCCGGCCATAATGTCGAGTTCGAGGTCGACGATCTCGCCATCCGCTAGATCGCAGAGGGCGGCGACGGCGACAGCGTCGGGTTTGGCGTTCAGTGGGCCCACCGAGAGTCCGCCGCCACCGAGGTCAAACGTGAGCAGCGAGCTGTAGCGGTCGTAAACGGGCAGGCGGGCAAGAGCCTTGGTATCCTCGTCGAGTTCCTGACCCGGGTAGATCTTTTGTGTGTCGTCTCCCGTGGAAACCTTGATCTTCTTGGCCTTGAGCTTCTCGTCGCCCTCGATCTCGATCTCGGAAAGCAGCTCGACCGTGGCTGTGTCCCAGCCGAGCAGGTTCTTGGGCAGCTGAGCCTTGATGCTGCGGAAGACCAGACTGCAGTGCACTTTACCGAATCCGACACCGTCCTGCAGCGAGAACGACTGCGTCACCTGCGACGACTCGCTAAACACTTCAGTGAGGTCCATCGATACGATACCCATGATCGGGTCGTGTTCACGCAGACGTGCGTCGCGCACGGCCAGTCGCACCTCGGTGCGCGTCCAGTCGCGGATGAAGGTCTCGGTACCGGCTTCGTAGAACGGCATGTTGGTGTACTGCTTGACGCGCGTCTTGTAGATGATGTCGTCGTTGACGATGAATTCGACGTAGCCACTGGGCAAAGCTTTACCCTCGCCCGCCTTGGCATCCACGTCTTGACCGTGAGTGCCCTCGCGCTCCTTGCCCATAACACCCTTTTCGACGTCGCGGTTCTCGAGACCCGAAATGTGGTGGACAATGATGCTGAGGATACCAGAGGGGTACTCCGGATCGGGAGGACAGTGGAGCGCAATCTTTTCGTCGTCCGAGTCGATGGCCGAGGCTTCTCGCTGCGTCTCCTTTTCGACTGCGGTGAGTTCGTCCTTGTTATTCTTGGGGATGAGCGCCTTGTTGAATTCTTGCTTTTCGTAGAAGGCCACCTTCCACTTGAGCTCGCCGGGCATGTCGTCGGCATCCTCGAAACCCATCAGCTTGTCCTTTCGGTCTTGCGGGTGGTTGGCGTTGCGAATGAGCTCCTTGATGGGCTTGTTGACACGTCCGACAATGTCGTCGGCGGTGCGTGCGTCCGAGTCCCACAGCTGGATCGAGAGCGACTCGTTGGCACGGATGTCGTCCTTGGACACCAGCAGGAAGGCCGTCTCCTTCCAGACAGGGTTGAGATCCTCAAAGATGATGCGCGAACTGTACAGCGGGCGGCCGAATTTGGCGAAGGAAAGAACGACGTACGGGTCGCTCTTGCCGTTGGCATCCTGAGCACTGAGGCCCTCGCCGTACTCGATGTCGACGACCAGCACACCCACAGCGTCCGTGTCTTTCTTGATACCGTCTCCCGAGAGCATCTGGGCCATGTTGAGCGTCATGCTCTTGGGAGCGACGTACATGTTGGCGGCAGCGGCGATCGACGACTGGACAAAACCAGAGATGAGTGGCAAGTCCAACACGTTGGGCAGAGCTTTGAGCATGGGGATGGCCGAAATCTCGACCTTGGGAACGCCCATGAGGGTGAAGGTGAGGTTGCGGATATAAGGCGGCTGCTGCACCATCTGGGCACGCAGTCGAATGGTACCGGAGATATGCTCGATCTGGATCCAAATGGGAAGCGGGATCTGGAACAGGTCGTAGGCGCCAATGAAAAACTCGATCATGAGGTGGATGTTCTTAGCTCTGTCCTTGTTGGACTGACCGGGACGAGCCGAGTAGCTAAACGAGATTTCGTAGTTGAGGAAGTCACCGGACTCGTCGACGTCAGCGATACCGTCGCCGTTGGCGTCTTCAGCCGCCTCGAGCTCCTTTTTGGCCTCGCTGACCTCTTCCTTTTTAGCTTTCTTGGCGTCGGCGTCTTTCTCGTCGGATACCTTCTTGCCTTGTGTGATCCATTCCTCACGCGGGTACTCTTTGTCGCTCATCATGTCGGACAGACCGCGCATAGAGACGAGACGGAACGGATTGTCACCGATGCCAATGTCGTCGATCTTGACGGCATCAACGAATCCAGGCAAGGACTGCTGCATGATATCCTCGACCATATCGGCCATGGGAACAAACATGTCCGGGTTGATCTGCTTCCAGATGCAGGCGATGGCAGCGTTGAGCCACTCGACACTTTCAGGCATAGGAGGCGAGAGGTTCTGACCGCGCTGCTTGTGCATCTCGGCGCGGATGGCCTCGTGCTCCTTTTCAATCTTGCGGGACTGGAGGTGCAGGCCGGTCCAACCGCAGAAGCCAACGACACCCAGGATGGTAGTGCGGACGAGGAACTTCCACCAGCCGTTGCCAAAGGCAAAGAAGAACCAGATCAGCGCGAGCGAGGCGCCGAGGCCGATGGCGAGCTGGTTGAAAGCGGCTTGCATGCCCTGGATGACATCGCTCTTGGCGGGCTCAGGGAAGCGGTAGAGCAAGACGTTGGAGGGCTCGGCAGGATAGGGCGAGGTGTGGAGCGGGTGGTGCTTGGAGGGATCTTTGGAAACGTGCGAGGAGAAGCCGGGGCCGTAGCGGGAATCGAGCTTGTCTGGGCTGATTTTGGCATTCTCGGCAGCATCGCGGATCTGGACGTCTCGGCCCGTGGTGGGATCGGTGACGACTCGTTCGCCCTTGGCTTCGAATTCATTGGCTTTGCCCTGGGGAGCTTGGGCTTTCTTGATGCGCTCCTTTTCCTCGGCACCGCCTCCAGGAGCCTGGTCGACGTTATCCTCCTTGGGAGGCTTGGCCGAATCGCTGCCGGTGGGACCGCTAGTGGTGCTAGCAGGCTGATCGGTGGTCGAGGGCTGTGACGCTGCCTCAGACCGTCGAGCGAGCCAGAGATAGCAGGAGCAGCGCCCGTGCTGGTAGCGGTAGAACGGACGACATGAGGAGCAGCCTCGTCGGCCTCGCTGGCAGCCAGCTTGGAATCGTTGGCGGCAGCGGTGGCACGACACAGATCTTCCTGGTGCTGCAGACGGGCTTCCTGCTCCTGCCTAAACTGTTGAACAGTGGGAACTGGGTTGCGGTCCGACCAACCCTCTCCGGGATGGCGGGTCGACATGGTAGGCGATTTGAGGCTAGAAAGCTTCCTATCCTTGACGTGGTGTCAGTGGAGGGAGTTGGAGGAAGGAAGGATGGAGAGGTGGAGAAAGGAGGAGGACGCGAGGAAGAGAAGCAAGTCTGGTCGTTCGAAGTTGATAAAGACAGCGAGAGGGGAGGCTCGGGATGGGCAGATGACGAGCAATCAGTTACGACACAGGGTCGCACGCGAAGATAGCGAGATTCAGAAGGGATCGAAGCTGTCTCAGGTCGAGGCTTGATGCAACAATGACAAAAGTTTTGGTACGGCGACCATCGTGGAGACGCTCGAGCCAGGATGTTGCGTTCCACGAGGGTCCTCGAATCTGAGAAGCAGCTCGGAAGCAGCTAACAGAGACAGGAAAGAAAAGACGCCGGTGGCCAGGCAGACTAGCGGTAGACACAACGTCATTGAGAATGGAACGCGATGCCAGTGGCTCATCGTGAGCTGGAAAAAAGAGGGCTTACCAAGCATTTAAAACAGCGGGTTGCATCCTTTTGACGGTTTGTGACATCGGAGACTGTCAATCAGTCACACACACACAGCCTCGACCACGAGCATCGCTGCGCGAACAGCAAGTGGGGAAGAGAAACTTGTCGGCACCAGTGCGCAGACATAGGCACAACTCGACTCGACCCGATTGTGCGCATGGCGTTCCAAGTTCAACGTCAGCGTGCATTTGCTGCAAAAGCACATGTGACTTTTCGCATCTGTGGAGGCATGACAGCATATTTTTAATGGGTGTGTTAGGGTAGCAGAAAATGACAAATGAAACGAAATGCACTCTCGCTTCCTCCGACGAATTTCACACGACAAGGGTCCAACAGTGGTCGGCATGTCCGCATCTGCAACACGGCTGCGCGGGCGTGCATCTTGCCGGCTAAAGAGGGGCATTTCTAATCGCCGTGTCTCTATGAATCCATCCATCCGCACCATCATATCATCTCCACTCCTTCGATTCAGCACGGAGCGCAAGCTGTAACGAAAGCCATGCCAGAATCATCCGAAGCAGGTCCCAGCTCGGGTGAGTCTTCATCGCAACGCGCCATATCACGCAGAAGGTCCTCCAGCACTCGTTCTGTGCGATCACGACCGCCCCAAACGCGAGCTCCCTCTTCCTTCAGCCAGCGATCCGACGCATCCAATATCAGCAGCGGTATTCAACAGCTCTCTTGGACAGCAGGCGACTGCTTCGATTATGTCGACGACGATGCACGTATCAGCGCTTTTCTTCACTGCCCTATCTGCTTGGGTCCTTTCCTCGAGCCTTACGCTTCCAGCGTATGCTCGCACACCTTCTGCAAGCAGTGCATCACGACCGCGCTCTCCATACAGCGTCAAGCAGAGGATGATACCGATCTGCTAGCAGCCCCAACATCTAAGCGCTGCCCTACCTGCAGAACCACGCTCGATCTTTCCGATTTCCAGCCCACGGCCCTCCTCATCAAAAACATGGTCGACGCGCTCCGTGTCCGATGCCCAAACAAACACAAGGGATGCGACTACGAATGCGAGCGTCACCTGCTTCGAGGCCATGTCGCTTCCGACTGCGCGTTTGAGTACGTCGACCAGAACCTCACCGAGGGCAAACGCTGTGGATGCTCGGCCAAAGTCATGCGCAAGGATTGGGCCACTCATGGCCTCTCGTGTCCCAAACGTAAAGTGGCCTGTCCATCCTGCGATACATTGTTCTGCTTCGATGAGCTCGAAAAACATTCCCAGACCTGCTCGCCCGAACCTGTTGTTTGCGAGTTTTGCCGTCTCGTCACCATCAAGAGTCGCCTCACGCTTCATATTACCAACGACTGCGAGGAGGCACCTGTGCTCTGCCCGCATTCCGCTTTCGGATGCAGTTGGATCGGTCCGCGTCGTCGACTCACCCGGCATGCCGACACAGCTTCCAAGAGCACCGAACAGACGCATTTGGAGGACCAGTGTCGCTTCGAGCCGCTCAAGGCGTTTTTCGACATTTTCAGCCAGCACGTCAACAGCCTCAAGGAAGAGAATACCGTTCTCAAAGCGCATTTGGACGACTTACAGAGCAGGCAGCTTGGCCAAGCGCGTCGCGTCGATGATTGCGTCCACAGCCTTGGCAGTTGGTATCGCTCAGCTGGCGAGCTGCGTTCGGTTGGACTCGAACAGCGAGCGAGCGGGTCGCAGATTGGCGTTGATGGAGAATGGGACGAGTTCCCGCTCGATTCGCAAAACTGGGAAAGGTCGTTGAGCCAGCAGAGCTTTGGAGCTCGGCAGTCGAGAGCACAGAGTGCCTCAGGCATTCCCAGCATGGATTTGGCGACGTGGGCCAGAAGACAGTATTCCGACCTGTCCTCGTCGGATCTCTTGGATCAAGCCAATGCGGCTTCGCGCTTACCATCACAGCGAGTTTCGAGCTCTCATCCGTCTGTCATCATGGATGATGGCATGTATCAACACTCTTCGCCACGCTACTTGGCCCCACCTGCAGCATCTCGATCCATGCCCAGCACCACTTCTAGTCGTCTTGCTTCGCATACGCCGTCGCCTTCACGCGAACGCATGTCGTACCTCGGAGGCACCGAGACGAGCGCATCTGCCACAACACGCCGGTCTGCGACCTCCACGTCGATGCTGACGCCGCTGGAAGCAAGTTCTGCTGGCACGTCAGCGCTCTCCCCGCTCGGATACACCTTCCCCGCCGGACCTCTACCGGACTCAGACCGCGATGCTGTCGACAGGAGCAATCTCGATGCGGCCATTTCGTCGCTCACCGCTTCCGTGGCCGGTCTCAGCTCCGGGCTTTCAAGCCTCGACAAGCGCACAGATGAAGGTCACATTGCCGCCGTCAAAGCTGGATTTGATGCGGGCAGGGTGCAGGAAGAAGTGGCGAGCTTGCGACATGGCTTGCATGCGGTGAGGATGCAGATTCATCAAATTCTCATGCAGCAACAGAGGCATGCGCTGTTCTCGTCGCCTTCGTCCATGGCAGGTCTCTCGCCGACTGCGGCTGCGGCGGGAGGAGCGGCAGGTACAGCAACGACAGATGCGACAGCTGGACCTAGCCATTTGATTCCACCAGCAGCTGGGTTACCTATGCTCTCTCCACCGCTTTTGCGCAGATGGGCGGGGTTGGAACATACGAAGCTCTAAGCCTTTCACTTACAATCCACTGCAAGTTCACACATTTTCACAGTGCATCTCTCTCTCGTCTGACCGCATTCAATTGCTTTGCTTTACAAAAACGCCCACACAGTGCCCGTAGCAGCCATGACCGCCGACATTCCCAAAATCGCTACATCCACTGCAATCCTCCAACCTTGCATCTCTCCTCCGAACAGCTTCAAACTCGCCAACAGCGGGCCAAAGACGCACGTTGCAAAGGCCAAAAACGCGCCCAGGAACGCCATGACTTTTTCGAATCCTGGTAAAACTACGGCGGTGATGGCGATGAGTAGCGTGAGTAGGATCTTGAGTGTGAACTGGAGGATGTTGCGTGTACGCGGGGTTAGAGAGGAGGTGATTTGGGCAGCACGGAGGGAGATTGCTGAGCTGGCGAGGGGGTTTTCGTGTGCTGCCGAGGTTGAGGGGGAGGTGGGGAGCGGTGAGGATGGGTCTGCAGGGGCGGAGGGGGTGGGTGTGGCAAAGGAAACGCGCTGGTTGGGTGAGATCGATACGGTGGCGTTGGACGCTTCTGACGTCAAGTGCTTTGCTTGCGCCGCATCACCGCCAAGAGTCTTGCTGTTCGACCTGGCATCCCCAGCAGCTGGGAGGCCAGCCGAACTCCTCCGCCTTGCTTTGGACGCTTGCCGCTCGATCCTCGCCGCCGTCTGATCATCTATTCCCAACAGAATCTCAAACGTCGTTTGAATTGGTCTCGTCGCCAGCGCGAACTTCGACAACGGGTTGATCACGATCAACCAGATTGCGATGCTGTTCAACACCACTGGGAACCCGGGCGTCTTGGCCAAATCCTTGGTAATCTCGTCCGAAACAGTTGTGCCGAACATGGCGTAGCCGACCATACCCATGCTGAGGTACAGCACGGTTGCAGCAGCATAGGCCAGATTCAGCATGCGTGGGAACTTTGAAAGGTCCTTCATATCGCGCACCAGCGAAGGGATGATCGGGTGTGAGGAGAACCCAGACATGATCAACCCAAAGCTGAGCGGCAATCGATCCCACCGCGGTCCCAATGTCGTAGGACCCATCGACCACAAACTTCCCGGCGCCTCTTTCTTAATGAGTCCATCGCTGACCACCACTACCACCAGCGTGAACGTCGACACAATGCCAATCACCGAAATAGGCGAGAGAAACTTGAGCGGCAGAAATACCGATGGCAACACCAGGCAGTATCCGAGCATCTTGAATGCTGCCGGTGCGACTTGCGGGAAGATGGCCGACATGGAATCGCCAAATAGAATGATGAGCGCCACGCTCACCGCCCACAGCTCGAGGCAGAAGAAGAGGCTGATGAGGATGCGCGCCGAGGGCCCGAATGCGTAGCTTCCGATATCGGCGTAGGTGCGCAGCGAGGGTTCCTTGGACATGATCTTGGCCAGTACTTTGCCTGTGTAGTTAGTGAGCAGGCCGCAGACGAGAAACAAAATGGTGCCACCGATCCAGCCTGCATAGGAGAAAGCGAGGGGGAGCGCGAGGATGCCGACGCCGACGAGGGCGTTGACCGTGTTGAACCACGACTGGAGCAGCGTGCTGTTGCCCAGGTCTACCTGGCAGCTCGAGTCGCCTGACCGGGTCGAGATGGCGCCCGACTCGGAGGCTCGTCGGAGTGCGCCGTACGAGCCCGATTTTCGCTTTGGAATGTCGGAAGTGCGTTTACCTGAAAGTAAAGGTGTCGCTTCCGAGTCCTTGCTGCTGTCCACGCCCTCATCATCGGCTAAGGGATCTCGAAGTGCTTCTCCAGAAGCTGACGAGAATTGAGAGCGTCGATGGAGGTCGGATCGGTTGGGGTTGAGTTTGGTATCGGAAGCGCGTTCTCTTGGCCCCGCTAGTCGCTTCGGACTTCGACTCCTGTTTCGACTCGTCTCGTCCTCATCCGCGCTTTCGAGCTGCTCCAGCCGTCTGTCCCTCGCCTTGGAGCGTCGCCATGTCCGTCGAGTCGCGTTGGGCGGCAACGCCTCGCCATCCCACTCAAACTGGTCTGAGGGTCCAAACCGCGCATCGCTCGCCATCGATGCCGTATCCGTGTCCGCCTCTGCATCCGTACCCGAACGAGAGTGCGGCTCGTCGTCGCTCTCTTCATCTTCGCCCGAAATGTACTCGGTCTCCTCCTCGTAAATGCTCTCGTCCTCCAAGTCTTGCCCCGCCCATCGTCGCTCGACAAACGAGGGCGATGTGGCAATGTTGTTGCCGTAGAAAGCTTGCGAGCGTGAGTAGGACCATACGAGGTCGAGACTGCTTCGCCATGCTGGTTGTTGGTTGTCGCCTCGTGCCGAGCCGCGTGCTTGATCGCTCGGCACGGGAATGCCTCTGTTGTTAGTACGGGAGGGCATGGCTGATCAAGGTGGAAGCATTCCAAGCTGCATTCTATCAGAGAAAGATGCTGATGACAGCGAGACGTGGTCGTCTGCCTCTCTGCTCAACGTTGAGCTTCGACGAGAAAGGAGCGACGGCAGCTCCGACAGTGGTGGCTGGTGGGATGAGTTGACGAACCAAAAGCGAATCGGAGTCGCCGTAACTGTGATGGAACGGGAGAGCAAGAAAGTTGTGTCGAGTACTATCGGACCAACCGCCGTCGTCGCTTGCCTGTTGTTGTGATAGTACGGAAGCATGTCTTGGACAGGAAAGCCACAAACCTTTCAGATCGGCAACAAATACGCGCATACACACACAGCAACGGCTGCCAAGGCTTTACTTGCTCGACTCTTTCTGTGTGCGAATTTGGATTTCTGAGTGCATGTGGGGTTGCAATCGTGCAGCTTCTCGAGCTGATTGGATAGCGATGCGCCCTCCCTCCAATCGGCCAATCAATCGAAAAAGATAAAGCTCCTGTCTCCCGCTGCCCGTTCCGCCTTGGAATTTCGATTCGAAAAAAAAAAAAAAAAAAAAAGAAAGAAAAAAGAAAAAAAATTTCCCGGCCATGCGATGCGATTCCACGAAACGTCGCTATCATGTGGGCGAATCGAGAAGATGAAGCTGTCGAACCGCGTTGCTGCATGTTATCTCAGACTCAAACTCAGGCACGGCCAGTCACAGGTCCCACCGGGTCACAAGACCTCTCTGCTCCCGATCCGAAGCACAACTCAAACCCAAAACCCGGTTCGGAACTCTTTACATTTGTTCGAAAGAGAAAAAAAAATTGCCTACAATCCAGCAAACGGGACACATCTCTTAGGCAGTAGCAGCCACCTCGTGAAGGTAGAGACCAAGCAACTTGGTACCCTCAATGTAGTTCGAGATGTCGAGCTTCTCGTTGGTCGAGTGGGCGCCGTCATCGCTCCTGCCCATGGGCAGCAGCAGAACGTTCTTCTGCAGCGTGTCGGCAAAGGTGAGCGTAACAGGAATGGAACCACCCTCACGCGTCAAGTCGGGCTTGACACCGTAGATAGTCTCGGTAGCCTTGATCGCAGCCTCGTAGTTCCAGTGGTTGGGGTCGGCCAACCAGGGCTTGCCGCCGTTCTCGCTGGTGATGCTGATGGTGTTCTTGCTTCCGAGCTTGGCAAACTCGGCCTCGACGTACTTGATGACCAACTCCTTGACCTTCTCGGGGGTCATGTCGGGCACAAGACGCAACGAGAACTTGCCAATCACCTTGGCGGGGATGACGGTCTTTCCGCCTGGTTCCGAGAAGGCACCCTCGATACCGTGGAGCGAGAGCGAAGGGTATCGCATTCGGCCCATGAGCACAGCCGCCTTGTCATCGCTGACGGTGGTCGAACTGCCGGTGGCGCCGTCAATGTCGCTGAGGGTAAAGTCCATAACGTCGTAGCGCTTGCGCTCCTCGTCGGTCAAAGGAGCAACGAGCTCCTTGATACCAGGCACGAGGATCTCGCCCTGAGGAGTGACGAGCTTGGACATGATAGCAAACAGATCGGTCATGGGCTCGTGCACCACACCACCGAATACACCCGAGTGGAGGTCGCGAGCAGGGCCCGAGACGGTGAGCATGAAATAGGCGATACCACGCAGACCGTGGGTGAGACAGGGCTTCTTGGTGCCGAGCCAGTAGTTGTCCGAGATGCAGATGGCGTCAACACCCTGGAAGAAGGTGTCCTTTTCGGCAACGATGAGCTCGTCCAAACCGACAGAGCCGCTCTCCTCCATACCCTCGAAGCAGAACTTGAGGTTGACGGGCAGCTCGATACCAGCCTGCTGGTGGGCCTCGATGGCGTTGAGCCAGCCGAGGATGGGGCCCTTGTCGTCGGTGGAGCCACGACCGTACATGCGTCCGGTCTTCTCGTCGGTGATGAGCGTGAAAGGCTCCGTGTCCCAGCCGTCGGACTTGAGAGCGGGCTGAACGTCAAAGTGGCCGTAGACGAGGATGGTCTTCTTCTTGGGGTCCTTACCCAGGTCGCCGAGAATGACGGGTGGCAGGTCGATCTCCTTGCCCTCGAGGGTCTGCTTGCCCAGAGGCTTGAGCTCTGCAGTGGCACCGAGCCTCTTGAGTTGGGCGAGCAGCCAGTCGGCCATCCCGAAGCAGTGCTTGCGGTAAGCGGCATCGCCCGAGACCGAAGGGATCGAGACGGCGTCGGCGAGGCGGTCGATCAGGGCAGCCTTGTTGGCGTCGATCTGCGAGACGAACTTCTTCTGTTCTGGAGTAGCCATGTTGGAGGGGGGTATTTGGATGTGGTGGATGGGGAGTGGATGGTGGCGGAACAGGTGGTGGCCTTCGCTTGTTATAGTCGAACGACAGTGCCAAGCGGCACCATCGGTGGCCAAAAGAAAACTTGATTGTGTTGCAGTGCAGACACACAGGCGGGAAAAGATAACAAAGCACAGACTTGAAAAGTTTGCAAACTTTCTGGCTTTGATTGGCGGCGGAGAGTGGCTCGACCGCATGTGCGCTATCTAGCCTTGCTTCCTTCGAATCCTCGTGACAAAGGAAAAATAGTAATTTTTATCGCTTTTACCGGCTGACTTGCCGAACAGTTGACCCGAGCCAGCCGCACTTTGCTGCAGACAGAAAGCAGCTTCAACAAAGAATACCAGAGGGTAGATGGAAGCAGGGGCGACGATGAGTGTCACCTGTCAAACCACCATCGCCTTCGATGCGAAACAGTTTACTCGATAATGGTAGAAAAGCTTCGTTCTCTAAGCGCTCTTTGCGTGGGCAATGCCGTCCGAGCGCAGGTCGCGTTGAGCGGCAGGTACAGTATATTCAATTTCTTGTGATTCGGCGTGACTTTCTTCCTCCACCATCCCACTCTCGTCACTCACCACCAAGTGATTCAGCATGTCGGCACCAGCGCCGAGAATAGTGAGTATCTATTCAAATCGCCGTAGTTGTAATGCGGGCTGTGCTTACCATTCTCACTACACTCTTTGAATACATCGAGCAGAGAGCCCTGGCCATCGTCTCACCAAAGAGCGGACCCATCTATGTGCGTCAATTCGGCAACACTCCTGCAGAGTCCACCGCAGCAGACCTCCGATACCACTACTTTGCACATGCAGCCTTGGACGTAGTGGATGAGCGCAGCGGCGCTTCCTCGTCGTCTCGCGCCTCGTCGTCTCGCACCAACTCGGAACAGTACCTTGGTTTGCTATACACTCTAGAAGATCTCGCTGTCTATGGTTTTCAGACATGCACACGTCTTCGCTTCCTGCTTATGCTCTCGCTGACCGATCATGCGGTTAGGGACATCGACATGCTCACCTTGTTCAGAGCGGTGTATACGTCGTATTTAAAGTATTCGGCGAACCCGTTCCACGCTTTACCGCCAACCGCATATGCACCTGCAGCAGACCAACAGCAGACCAGCGCATCGGAAGCGCAAGAAGAGCTGCAGCAACGACAACAGGTCAACCTCGCCGTCAATTGCCGACAGATCAAGAGCGCAGCGTTCGACGCTCGGATCGACCGCATCGTCTTTGGCGCTTCTTCCTCTGCTCCACCACCTGCACCAGCAAGCAAAGACAGCCTCGCAAGCACTAAATCGACACCGGTTGCCGCTGGTCGATAAACCATATACCCTTCTCCTTTCGACAAATGTATCAGTAGCCCAGCAATCATCATTCACAACAACCTGCACACGTCGAATGACTTCCTCTTGAGTTGGCTTTCACTCCCTCCCCCCCCCCCCTTTCCCCACGGTCAATCTCAACAGGAGCATCATGCAACAGTGTCCGTCTCTCGCATCCCGTGTCGCTGCTCTCTTTGCTCCCCACAGCTTCACGCAAGATTGGCGCACGAGACGGCTTGCATGTCTTTCCATTGGAAACTCCTTCTTCGACCAAGATCAAACCCTTTCTTTCATCTATCCCTAGAATTTCTCAGACGCCTTCGATTGAGCCGCCACAAACAGCCTTCAGAGTGGTGTGCACAGATACGGGCGTCACATTCCTACTTCATCCCCTTTTGATGGTCGAAAGCATCTCTTCTAGAACGCTGGTCTACATTACATCGAAATCTTTGATCGCAAGGGCATCTACTTTTTCTTTTTGCTCTTCCCGTTTTCCTCCTTGACAGGTGCTTTGCGTTTCTTGTCACCACATTCTTCCTTCTGCTCCTCCTCCCGTTCGTACACCACATCGTCCGAATCGTCACCATCACTCTCAGCCTCTCCATCCTCGTCCTTCTTGGTTGAAGCACCATTACCGCCCTTTGGCGCACCTTCCGTTGTGTGCTCCTCACCCTTTGGCGCTTTCGCCCAGTCCGGAATCTTGGCCCCTGGTCGATTGTTCCAATCAAACTCCTTGGGCGCATCCTTGAAGCCGTGTTTCTTCCCCAGCATCTCATCCGCTTTACCCTCCAACACCTCTTTACTTGTCCCGTGCAGGTTGGCCTGGTAGCAGATCTTCATGCGCTCCATGTTCTCCCCCTTGGTCTCCTTTTCATCTAGCATGGGGAAAGGATAATCCTTACCAACAATGCACCCCGCTTTCTGCTGAACGTCCTTGGGCGCATTGAACGGTTCGTAGATGTACTTGTCCGGGAACTTGGCCAATTCGGGGCAGTACTTGCGAACCAGGGCACCCGTCTTGTCGTACTTGGCAGGGAACGTGGCGAGGCCGTACAGACGGAAGTACTGGGTGAAGAAGGCAGAGCACGAGAGCCACATCCAATTACCTGGGTTGCTGCATGGATCCCAGTCGATGAGGTACTTGTCAAAGATCTCGGCACCGCGCTCCCACGAGATCCAGCACTGACCGCGGGTCAAGAAGGCCGCGACAGAGTGACGGCCCAGGTGGTGCATCCAGCCTTCGAGACGCAGCTGTCGCATCAACGCGTCGATCCAGGGGAAACCCGTCTGACCCAACTTGTAGGCTGACAGACGCGCTTCGCTTACGGGATCGCCCGCAGGTCGCGGTAGGATCATATCGCCGTTCTTGTCGTAGTGTATGGGCAGGTATCAGTCCATGTAGCGACAAACTTCGTTACCGCGCACGCGCTGGAAGTCGTCGCCAATCGCATGTTCCACGCAGGCGTACATGTCTCGGAACAGCAACTGGCCATTCAAAGTTTTCCGGTGGACCCGTCTTGCTGCCACCCTTGTACTTCTTTTTTGCCTCTTCGACGTCCCACCAGAATTTTCGCACGCTCAAGCAGCCGAACTTGAGATAGGGCGACATGAGCGTCGTCGATGGATCCTCGGCCGATTGACCCGGCGACGTCTTGGGTTTCGCGAAGGTGGCAACATACTCGGCGTCCTTGCAGATTTTGGCGAGCTTTTCGAGGGCAAGAGGTTCACTGCCCTTGATGGTATCGCGGATCTTCTGGGCGTCCATACCGAGCGAGGCGAGCGTGGGCACGCTGAACAGCTCGGATGCTTTTCCGTTGATGGTATCGTAGCAGGTGACTTTTTTGTTTCGTTGTCCGCCCAGTTCTGTCGAGTTGAGGTCAACGGAGGAAAGACCTTCACGGCCTTTACCGGTGTAGTGCGGTAGACCTTCGAGCGATTTCGCCAGCTCGGACAGGGTGTCACTGAGCGATTTTGCTTGAAAGTCCTTGAGCGTCGGCAGGGGTAGATCTTTGGGTGCGTCGATAGGCTTGGGCACATCGCCCATGTCGGCTACAATCTTCTGAAGCGTGCTCATCGACATGGTCGGCTTGCCTTTGTTCCTCTTGACAACCTCTTCCGGATCATACAAGTGATGCCCCTGAACGGCCACGACCTCGACGTTGTTCTTCTTAGCAGCTTTTAGAATAAGCTTGTCTCGTCGTCGGTCGTACGCAGAGGGATCCTTTTCGATGACAAGGTGGGTGATGTTCCATCGCTTCCACAGCTCGGGCAGCAGTTCCGTGGGCTCTCCCCGAACCACGAGCAGCTGTGGGTTGGATTGTGTTGAGGTGATGCTTCTGGACAAGGCGGTCATGGATTCGAGAAGGAAGCGGAAGCGGTTGATCCCGACGCGGTGCTTGTAGACGTAGTTGGGATCCCAGCACCACACGGGGAAGAGGGCCGCCGGTTTGAGGTCGAGTACGGATTGCAGCGCGGGCGAGTCGTGCAGCCGCAAATCGGTGCAGAACCAGTAGAGTACTCGAGCTACTTTCGACATGGTGATTTGTCTATGTTGAGTCTATGTTGGTTTCTAGGCTGGTCTGGATGGAGCTCGTCTTGCGGAAGGGTTCAATCGTAGAAGCGTTAAAGGCGTCAAAACAGACTGCCATCTACTGTGTAGGTGTGGACGGACGATCCTGAGTTGAGGGAAGCTCGCTCAAATGACAGGACGACTCAAAGAAGGAGGAGATCACAACACAAGTCTTTAAGAAGGATCGCTCAGGTGTAGCGACAGCATGATGATGATGAGCAGATGCAGAAGTCTCTCATCAAAGTGGAGGAGAATGCACATCCTTCGATCCCTGCATGCCAGAACATCCTGCTGCTCTGTATGTGCGGTTGGGCAAACAGCCGCCTACGCTCTCTTGAACCAATTGCCGGCGAACAAACGTCCAACATCAAGGGCAACATGCAGCTGGAACGCTCTTCTTGGATGTGTCGCTGTGTGGCTTACGTTAACCACATGTCAATTTGCCGATCTTGACGTCTCCTGATCTCGAAGTCCGGAAATGCCACTTTTTCAAAAAAAAAAAAAAAAAAAAAAAAAAAAAAAAAAAAAAAAAAAGTTCGGCTTGAAACAGGTTTCGTCTAAAACCAAAGGGGATCATCGGGGACCGTTGCAGGAAGATCGCTACCCGATTGCAGGGTGTGCGAGAATTGGCTTCTTCGCGCGTTTGTTGCGCTGGGACCAACACCTCAAGCTCTTCGTTGATAATCAGTCAGTCGTCCACTCATCACACCTCGTCACACTCGACGACTTGAAGGACCAGCAAGCATACCAAGAAGAAGTCCAAAGACGTTCGACCATGACCGCTGCAGGGAGATTGCTGCTCGCCATTGGCACACGTACGTTGGCCTGACCTCCTCGAATCAACAATGCGGATCGACCTGACCTTAGGCTGACACCATATACTTTGCCTTCCCCACGGACGAATGTCTGCCAGTCGTTTTCTTCCATGCCGCATACTCTACATATGAGCGCAAGTAGCCAACTTTTACCCAGGCCGATACTGCAAGTCGACCTTATTCGCACATGACCAAACCGCAGCTGACACACATCTCTACCGTTGCCATCCGTTCGTCGCCTGCAGATCTGTCGTTGAGAAAGTCTCTAGGTCTCGTCGGCGCAGAGGCCAAGTCCATGCCTATCGATGTAAGCAGCCACCTCCTTCGGCTTATCGTAACCGGCACGAATGCTGATACCTTCCCACTGCATCCCACAGATCACCCTCGAGACGCTCGTATCTTTCATCGTTATCTTGTTCGGCATCGCACTCACAGCACAACCACTCAAGAACGTCGCTTGGGCCAGCGAGATGCGCACAAAGTGAGTTCAGCGTGGAAAGATGTTGTCCCGAAGTCAAACGAGTTCACAGTCACTGATGTCGCATTGCATGGGCAAAAACAGATCGATCGACGAAGTGGATTCGCGTTCCAACTTTGCACCACTCACACATCGAGGTCAGATTCTCTTTGCGTCTTCTGACTAGAAGGCGCTCTCGTTCTCATGTCTCGATTATGGTCTCCAACAAGTAATACGGCTATTCCAGCACAAGATATCGCCTTCCCGCTGCTATGAAAGAACAAGGTGACATTTTACCGAAGTGACTAGATACAAGCAGGATCAAAAAAAAAAAAAAAAAAAAAATTGTTCACTGCATTCCACGACTCTACTTTTCCTCAGAGCTGTGGCTAGTGACCTCAACAGTCGGCTTGGAATCTGTCGTATGCTCCTTGGCCGGCAGATGGTGACCTGGGCGAATACTCGCCACCGCCTCCTCCGGTGCCGCACCCAGAGGACCCACATAATGCCTACTTCCCCAAGCGAACCACCAACCCGCACTCAGCACAAAGAAGAACGCAAACACCACCGATGCATAGTTCATCGTACTCGCCTCCACCGTCGCTGTGGTGGGCATGCAGAACAACGCTGTCGCCAGCACAATCCACACAAAAGTAATCATGTTGATCACGTATCCGAACCTGCCCAGTGACCAGGGTGCGTCCTTGAGCATGACACGGCGTCGGAACATGGCGACTGCGATGGGGATGCCGTAGCTGATGCTGAGGCAGATGGTTGCGACACCCGTAAAGGCGGAGAAGGCGGCGGTGTTGCCGAGGTAGATCAACCCGAGGACGGAGACGACTATGGTGGAGAGGATGAGTGCGTTGAGCGGCAGATCGAGCGACTTGTTGACTTTGGCCCAGTACTTGCTTCCCGGGATGGCGCCGTCACGGGCAAAGGCCCACGTGCAGCGCAGAGCCACAGTGAGCGACCCAATTCCAGCAAAGGAAAATACACCCAGGATGATGAACAGCAGTCCGAATCCGCCGCCTGCCGAACCGGTCGCGAGCGAGAACAGTACGGGGATCGGCTGTCCCGCAGCCGCCGAAATTAAATCCGCCGCGTCTGGAGTCAAGATGAACAGCACGGGAATCAAATACACAAATCCAGTAACGCTCGCAGCGACCACAGACCACACGATCGCCTTGGGCACTTGCTTTTCCGGCTCGGCCACCTCCTCGCACAACGATGCCACGGTGCCGTATCCAGTCAACGTATATGAAGCTTGAAGCAAGCCAACGAAGAACGCCCATCCATCCGGCCAGCCACTGGTGTTCTCCCAGCCGGAAAACACGAATGCAGCGTCTTTACGTCCATCTTTCGCGCGGACGAGGATGGTAATGGCGATAATCAGGGTGCCTGCGGCAGTCCAGTAGAACGAGAGTGTGTTGAGCCGGTCGAGGTAGTTGTACTTGACTCCGTAGGCGTTGACGAGGGCAGCGATGAGCATGCATGCCCAAAAGGTGAGGATGGTTTGCCACGCGTGAGGGGCCCATTCGTTGTTGCGGAACTGCGAAATGGCTGCCATGATCAGCTGTGCGCCGCCAAAGTTGATCGAGAGACAGAGCGTCCAGTTTGCCACCAGACCGACCCAGCCGACAATCCACGATGTCAAAGGTGCCCACTTCTTTGTACTACAATATGCACTCCACACGTAGACCCCTCCGCTTGATGGATACATGGAGCAGAGCTCGGCGAGCGATGCGGCCATGCAGAGCGAGATGAACGAGACGACGAGCCAGCCGTAAAGGATGGTGACGGGTCCGCCGCACGTCAGAGCGATTGAAAACGCGGTGCTTAGACCAAATGGAGCAGCGATAATGGAAAAGCTAAGACCAAGGATAGTAAACATGCTCAGGTTCCGTTTGAGCTCGGCGCTGTAACCCATCGAGGCGAGCCTGGCGTCGACGCCGGCGCCGGCTGACACGACCGAGTGGACGCTCGTGGTTTGTTTGAGGTCCGTCATTTTGTTAGGGTGAGGGTATCTTGAAAGTCGGTGTGGCCGACGTCACTCGCGGTGGATCTCTCCGTAAGTAAGAGCGTCGTATGTGGTGATAGAAGGGAGGAAATCTTGGCTCAGAACGGAAGGCGCGAAGGTTGATAAAGGAAAAGCAGAGCGAGATGCGGCGAGTCCACGAAGACGTGGTTGCTAGCTCGGCTGCGTGGACAAGTTTGGAAGGACAACAGCTGTCACAAGACCGCTTAGCTTGCTTATCAGGCCGCAGGCAGGAGACACCACGCTCCGGTCTGCCATGCGCCTGACTTGCCTGGACGAGAGGAGCCGTGGATAAGAGATTGAAACTCCTCCGCTTGGTCGCTTGGTTGCTTGGTTACGGCCCGCACCCGAGAACAATGGTGAGAACGAAAGTTTTATCGAAAGGTCGGTCAACAAGGCAAAGCCTCACTTTCTACTGTACTTCAGGCACGCGGTACGGGACAACGGGACTCGGAAGGTGAGTGACTGTGCTGTGCTATCAGAGCATCGCTAAGAATCTCAAAGGATTAAGCTAAGCGAAGTCAACACTTTACACGCTGTTCTTGGCAGAATAGCAGCAGACTCAGAGTTGACTCGCTCATTCGAGAGGCGGAACACGCGAAAGTCTGAGTGTGTGTGATAAGTGAGTGCCCCAAGCGCAATCGGTAAGTCGGCCCGACTCAGCAAACCTGTACATTTAAGCGACGCTGCAGCAAGATAAGAGCACATCCAAATTCAACCCCACCCTTGTCCACGGCCATTCTGCACACTGATTAAGGCAGAGTCGGATAATCCACAAGCTTAGCGCTTGTCGACCAATCGGCGAGCCCGAGGCTTAACTTTGAGACCTTTTTCGACCCAAGCGATGTTACGTTGCAAAAGATCACAAATCTGAATAAAAACGCAGACAGAGGACCCTGCATCTCCGCTCCAAGGCGACTGGACTGTCTCAGCCAGCCTTCCAAGCCCGAGTTCTCCACATTCGTCTGTGCGCCAAGATCAGCAAGCCACGCTTCGACACTCACGTCGATCGTGAATTCTTACCATCACCACCACCTCTTTGGAAGTGAGGGGCGACGTAGCCTTCCTCTCCTCACTGATATCGAGCAACAATGACGGCAGCACCAACATGGAGAGACGCGAGCGCATCGCAACTATATACTGCCGGTTTGGTCGGCGTCGGTGCGCTTTTCCTGCTGCTCTCCGGAGCAAATCTAGCAACTGCGCTACTCCATCCCAATGCGAAAACCGCATCTTCTAGCGCAAACCAAAAGCTTCAGGAGCGGCGACCAAGTGCGACGTCGCGCGATCTAACCGCAACCGATCCACGAACCAAGCAGGGCAAGACGACCGACGAAAGCACCGTCCAAGTCACCTACCCCATCGCCGTCGAAATGTGCGACACTTCCTTTCACTCGGGAGCTTCTCTCGCAAACCGACATTCGCTCGACTCATCCGGCGATATCTCCGATCCTCTACCCAAAATCCGTGCCGGAGCCCTGTTCAAGCTGATCGACGTCGTGGCCGGCGTGTCGGCGCGCAAGCACGCGGAACTCAGCTGCGTCACTGTCAGTGTCGATTCAGTGCTCCTCCTCGCTCCCATCTACCTCGGTGACCTTGTCCATCTGTCAGCTTCGGTCAATCGCGCGTGGGGCAGCAGTCTCGAAGTGGGCGTTCGTGTCGTTAAGGAGGATCCTCGCACAGGCTTGCGTGAGTATGTCAGCCACGCCTACATGACCTTTGTCGCCATCTCTGGTGCACCTTCTAGAACTTCAGGCTCCACATCACAGCCTCCTGCTCGAGTTCGACTCGCTTCACGCCCCAGCCTGGCTCCCACCTCGGTGTGGCAGCAGCTCACGTCGCTTCTCACCGCAACCAGCCAGCCTGCAAAGGCCCCCAAACCGCAGCTTCTGCCACTTTTGCCACGAACACCGCTCGAGGCTAGACGACATATCCTGGCCGGACGTCGACGTGCAAAACGCATCGCCATGGCCAAAAAGGGTGAAGCAAGGGACGGCGTTTCCACACAAGTCAAAAAGCGACTCAAGCAGGAAGTGCAGGAGATTTCGCGTACCGGAGGCAAGTGGAGAGGCCCGGCAGAGACAGAGACAGGCGGATGGACACCAGGCAGGATCAAGATCCAACAGGACGACCTGCTCTCTTTGGCGGTCGGCAACGATGTGTCGGCAAGTTCAGGTAGCAAGACGGCGCAAGAGTGTCAGCTAGAAGCGCTCGAGCTGGAGTTTGTCGTCCAAGCCTATGTGTCAAAAGACCCTGCTGTGACCGTCAAGCACGATGAAGGCATGGTCGAGATCAACTTGGCTGGTGACATCCCACTCAGGCATCCGCTCAAAGTAGTCGAGAGGCTGGCAAAGCAGCTCGAGGAGGATCAGCAGGAATCGGCCGACCCAACGTCCACATCGCTCTTTGCAACCAAGATCCCACAGTCGGGCTCATTACCACTGCCGTCGCCGAGTGCGCCGGGCACGGCTCGACCTAATCTAGCGGTGCCTGCAATGGAGAATGGGATTGCCTCACCGCCGAGAACGCCATCAGCTCGTCGCAGATCCATCTTTTCCCCGCTCAAGGCAGCTCAAGAGCGCGAAGGCGACACAGATCTCGACCAGTCTTTGACGGGAACACCTATAAAAACACACGCCGCGCACAATCTCACTCGCGACCGCCTTGCAGCCAAACTCTCAAAACCGATCAAGGTTGCCAAGACTCTGGCGCATACACTGCATCTTGTGTTTCCCGAACACACCAATTCAGTGGGGGTGCTGTTCGGAGGACAGCTCATGGACTGGATGGAGGAAGCGGCGCTGCTTACTGTGCGACACGTGGGACGCGGTCGTCGATGGGGAACCGTCTCGCTGGACGGGTTGGAGTTCGAACAGGCAGTGGCGGTGGGCGAGAGTATGACATTCACAGCCGTGGTCGTGCGCACGTTTGTCCAGTCGTGCGAGGTGTATGTGCTGGCCGAGGCCGAGTCGCCTAATGGTACGAAGAGGGTTACCAACGATGCGCTGTTCACACTGGCGTTTCCCTTGGACGAATCGGACTCGATTGCTGCGGTGAGGGAAGGGAGCAGAACGAGGTTGTTGAGGCAGGTAGAGATGCCGGAGCAGTCGGCACTGGCGGAGTTTGCCGAGGTGGCGGTGAAAAGAAGACAGACCAGGCTCGAGTTGAAGCAGATGCTTGTTAGGATCTATTCGAATCCTAGCTAGTTGTATACTATGTGCTCGTGATTGTAGCTGTATAAGGAAAGCAGAAATGTAAGCAGATACAGGCAAGGGTTGATGGGAGTGACTCGAAGCATGATGAGCGGATGTCGGATGTGAGAATGACTCGAGTGCATCGTAGTGAGAGCAAGTGACTCTGCCCCGTAGCGTGGGGGTTCGGAAAACGGACCTTGGCAATCAAAAAGCCTTGTCAACTTTTTTTTAGTTCGAGACGTTATGGAGAAATGTTTGCCGCTCTGGAAAGAACCAACACCTCCATGCACCCGGCGACATCTTCCTCCTTACACTGCAATGGACTAGCTCAAAGGGTATAAGAGCGCCATGCAACGTCCTCATCCCTCCTACCCAGCATTCGCAACTTTTCTATTTCAAACGAGATGACGACCGACATTCAAGCATACCTCGACACTATCCCCAAAGCCGTCGTGGCCGCGACGAAAGCGCTAAAGACGTATCCCAAGCTCGAGAGCATTCTACAGCAGCATGCCTCGTCATCGCAGAGTGCAGAAGAGAAGAGAACGGAGCTGGAAAAGGAGTTGAGGCCGGTATTGACGGATGCGGGTGTAGGAAAGAAAGGTGTGCTGGAGATTGTCGATGCTTGCTTAGCCGTGAAACCTGCCTCTTCTATCCAGGCTGACGAATCGCTACCCGAAGTACCGGCTCCTCCAATCAATCCCGCTCCTACAAAGAAGCAGCCCACCGATAGCGTCGACAAAGACACGAAGAAGAGAAGCAAAGCCGACCGCCAAACCAAGTCGGTTCCCGAAGACGAGCTCGCATACGCAGTCCAGACGAATCTATACATCGACAATCCAGACCCAAAAGTGCGCCTCATCACCGCCCTTTCACAAGAATCGCGCTTCCACGTCGACTGCTCCGACACCTCCTCGCTCGACATCGACCTGCCCGGCGTAACTCTCACCCTCGCCGGCCACGATTTGCTCTCCGACGCGCACCTCCGCTTAAAACCAGGCACCCATTACGGTTTGATCGGTAGAAATGGGTCTGGCAAGTCGACACTGCTCACCGCGATCGGGGAAAAGCTCATTCCGGGTCTATCGCGGACGATGAAGGTGCTTTTCGTCAGTCAGCTGACTAACGCGAGGGCGGCGGAGGAGGATCCGCATGCGAGTGTGTTGAGTGTGGTGGTTCGGAGTGATTCGGAGCGCAACCGGGCGGTGGAGGAGAGTCGGTTATTGGGGTGGGTGTTGGAGGAGGGAAGGAAGAAGCGGTGAGGGAGGCGGTGTTGAGGGTGCGACTGGGGCGGAAGAAGGAAGCTCTCAAAGAAGCGAGGAAGATCGCCGTAAAGTGGTCCGGCGCTAGAGGCCATGCTGCGCGAAAAGACCTCCTTGTGGCCGGGAAGGACTTTGAAGCCGCCCAATCTGCACTCAACCAACCCCCACCCATTTCTGCAGAATCATGGTCTTCTACCGCAGGCAAAATGCTGCTCGAAGCCCAAACATTGCTAGAAGAAGTCGAAGCAGTCACAACCGAAGCACGCGCACAGAAGATCCTTCACGGCCTCGGCTTCTCCGCCGACCGCATCGCCGCCCCCTACTCCTCCCTCTCAGGCGGCTGGAAGAGTCGCGCCAGTCTCGCATCCGCCCTCCTCCAACCCACAGCCCACCACCTCCTCCTCGACGAACCCGTCAACTACCTCGACCTACCCGCCGTCCTCTTCGTCCAATCCTTCATCGCCTCCATCCCTCACACCGTCATCACCGTCTCTCACCGTCTCTCACGACCGCGAATTCCTAGACGCCGTCTCCTCCTCGCTCATCATCCTCCGTCGTCACAAACTCTCCTACTTTGACGGGAACCTTACCACCTACGAACGCACGATCGCACGGGAACGCCTGCACAAACACCGTCAACAGGCAGCGTTGGAGAAGAAAAAGGCAGCGGTGCAGAAGACGATCACCCACGCTGCTCAGGCGGCGAAACGGTCCGGAGACGATAATAAGCTGCGCATGGTGAAGTCTCGACAGAAGAAGTTGGACGAGCGGTGGGGTTGGAAGTCAACGCCAAGGGGCACAAGTTCAAGCTTAATCGTGATTTCGAAGGGTATCACTTGACCAGTCGCGGTGGGGTGGAGGTGGAAGAGCTGGATGAACGTGTCAAGTTCTTGTTTGCCGATCCGGAGGTGCTCAGATTTCCGGGAAGCTTGGTGCATCTGGAGGGTGTCAGCGTCAGGTACGAGGGGAACAAATCGGATACAATCAGCGATATCAGCCTGACGATCGGTCCTGGTGAGAGGGTGGGCATAGTCGGACCTAACGGACACGATAAAACGACGTTACTCAACTGTATCGTTTCCAACCTCACCCCACAAACGGCACCATCTCAAAACACCCTCGAGCCACCATCAACATCTACGCACAACACACGCTCGAACTCCTCTCCACACAACAAACCACCGCACTAACTCACTTCACCACTCGATACCCCGACGCATCCGATGCCCAAGCGCGGTCCTTCCTCGGCCAGTTGGGGCTCAAAGGTCGAACCGCAGACACGATCCCACTGGCAGGCTTGAGTGGTGGACAGCTGATCCGCCTCGGTCTCGCCGAAGTCATGTGGTCCAGCCCGACCTCGTCGTTCTCGACGAGGTGACGACGCATCTGGATAGCGACACCATCGATGCACTCGTGGACGCGCTGCAGGTGTATACCGGTGCAGTGCTGCTCGTCAGCCACGATAGGTATGCGGTGAAGAGGATCATCGAAAGTGCGCCTGACCCGGCGGCTAGTGACGATGACGAAGGAGATTCAGACGCAGACACGGGCACCGATTTGAAATCGCAGGCAAAGGAGCCCGGACGCGTCTACTTGCTGCAGAACGGCTCGCTCAAACGGTTGCAAGGTGGCATAGATCAGTACACCAATTCGGTGCTCAAGCGCTTAGAGACTGCGTAAGAAACGCCGATCGTCACAGGCTCAAATTGAAATGTTGTTGCCTTTCCTCACTTGAACAGCACACTTTGATTGCGGGAGTTTCCGAGAACGACAAATGACGATGCAGCAGTCGATCGACATGAAAAGGGATGCAGAATGAGAGACGATGGCTTCAACGCCGTGGAAGCAAGCTTACAGCGGGTCATATTGGATGATGAGTTTGTCGGTGACGCTGTTCAGCACTGTTTCGATGCGGTTCGGAATTGCAACGATGCCTGTCAGCTTGACGCATTGCAAACGAGCGCAGTCCGAACTGTCTTTGAGACGAGGGCCCTGCAGCTCCTCGGACGATTCGCTGCTACCCGCTGAGGTAGTTCCGCGTTGAAAAGGCGAAACAGCGGGAGCTGGGCTCCTGGGCAGTGCATGGACCCTATTCGCGGCCAGATGCTTGGCGGTCGTCAAGTTCTCTCCCTGTCTTAATTGTTCGCGCACCGAGAGGGAGATCGTCAACTTGTTCAGCTGTGATCTCGAAGAGGCATCCAAAGCCAGGATGCGCAGCTTTGGCAATGGTACCAAGACCTCGGTTTGACCAGATTCGGACGATACTGCCCTCGGAACCAGATACTCGTTGATGAGGTCTTGCTCTTGCGTATACATCGCCGCCATGTCCAGCTCTTCCAGATGGTGCAAGTTCAACAAGGCTTCACGCACATCCTGATGACGTACCCACAGCTCGCCCGACATGAATGACAGTCGGCGGAGCTTGGGGCTCGTCGTCAGTATGTGGACCAAATTGTCGAAGGTATGGGGCAAGGTCGAGTTGGGATCGTATTGTAAGTCGACCAGGTTCGGAAAGGCCAGCTTGAGCTGGCTCCCGTATTTGGGATCGAGATTTGACAGCTTCGTCAGCTTCGGAAATGTCACTGAAAGGGGCAACGCAGTTCTTCGTTCATAAGCGATCGAATCTGCGAGCTCCCATTCTACGAGATGTTCCGCCAGGCTGAAATCCATCTGCGTTTCTTCAAATGTGCCGAACTCGAATGCGAGGAAAGGGTTGTACCCGATGACTGTGTGCGCCTTGTGAAGATGTTTGTCCATGAACCTCCCGATTCTTGAACGACGACTGACGTGAATCGATTCAAGCGAGAAAGGCTCGACCGTTTTCGTCTCCTTGAATGCAGGAAAATCTGGACATTCACTGAAGGAGAAGTCAGGTAAATGCACCATTGTCCCCGGCTCGAAAACAAGAGATGTGAGCCGGGGACAATGACGATAGAGTAGATCGTAACAAGACCATTCTTCACTAGTAGGAATCTCGATGTGCTTGAGGCTTGCTGCGGATAGGCGCAGGATGCTGCATACCGTTCTGAGCACCATGGCGGGAAATGAGCCCTTGAAGACGACATGCTCGAGGCAATGATTTGCGCGTTCCGAGCGCATGTTAATGTAGCGCATCCACTCTACGACCTTTGAACTCGTCATATAATTGCCTTCCATGACGATGGTCAATGAAGTCCAGAGGGATGGTGCAGATATCAGAACGCGACGCCACAAACGACACGTCTGACTCATGGAATTGCGGTTTGCGACGTTGAGGTGCGATGCGACCTCGATGAGAATCTCGTTTGGAAGACGGTCGATGATGCGCCACGAGAGACCTGACACTTTGCGTCGTTGCTTGTCGATCCTGCGCATCCACAAAGCGCGTGAAGCTATTTCGTACTTGGAAGCTAGAGAGTGGGCTGTATCGAGACAGCTGAAAGCCTGTTCTTTGTGACCGGTGTTGCTGAGGAGCACGGCGGCTCGAATGTATGCGGCGATATCGTCCGGGTCGAGCTTGAGAGCAGCCCGAGCATCCTTGAGAGCCAGTTCATGAAGGTTTTGATTGTGATAGGCGTGAGCCCTGGCCCACAAAAGGTTCTTGCGAGACTTGATGACGGTCTTGATCGGCGTTTGGGGTTGATATTTGAGAGCTTCGGTGGCGGCGAGGATGAGCTCATCGTAAGCAAGTGTCTGAAAAGCGATTGCCACTTCTTTCTCTGCATCTGCTAGACGCTCCTCGAGCAGATCGGATGGCCGAATATTGCTGCTCGACTCCGAGTGTGGCGGCCTGAGCGTTTCGTTGATGGTGTGATATGGAGTTGCGGAGCCTTCCATGGATGCACTCAATAAGGGCTTGCGTCGCCGTGGGGCTTAAGCGTTTGATATCAATGCCTAGAGTGATTTTGGTTGTTCGAGGTATTTAAATAGAGACGGAACCTTGACTCAAAGGCAGCCAAGGGTCCAACACTGCGCAGACGTGACGCGCTGAGCAACCGAGCGAGAATCACCCGTTGTTCTTTTTTTTTGCACCCGCACAAAGGCCGTAGATCGGCTCTTCCGCATTGCCTTGGTGAACCGCTCTCGAGGTACAGTACTTTGAAGCTCCTTCTCAAAAGTCACAAGTATACCTCTTATGTGACTTTTCAGAAGCGTGAGAACTTTTGTCACACTCAACTGTGATGAGTCAAATGACCTACGCCGCCGACATGGAGCGGAGAGACTCGGCGTAGTGATTCGGATGCTCCTACAGCTTTGTCCACAAAGTAACGAGTGGACCAAAGATCGAATCGGGCCGTCGCATGCTCACCGTGTCAAGAGCAGGGAATCAGTTTGCTGGTGTGTGCGGGGTCAAAGGTGAGCGGCCAAAAGATTGCCGACTGACCGAAGCGTGTTGAGCTGTGACCGGCAATCTCTGAGCTTTGACGGTGAATTTTTTTTTTTTTTTCCCTTGTTTGTGCAGGATGGACCGTGCCTGTCTACGCACGACACTCTTATTTCTTTGCAGGTTCAGAAGAAAGCTGCTGCTTGTGCTGCATTCCGACAAAGCTGCGTAGGGTGCAACAATGTGGCGCCTGTCTGTCACTAAGGATTTCCGCTTGCTCTGTCACTTGTGGCTGTCTCGGTCTTCTCGAGAGCTCTCCTTTCGTCCATAAAAAGCTCAGCAAGCTTTCCATTCCGCCTCTTCATCCCCCCCCCCCCCAGAAGCGTCGTCCATCGACAAAAGTCAAGATGCCAGGCAAGGTTGCTCCTAACAACTCGCTCGCTACCGAGCCCGCCCAGGGCAACCTCTCGTTCGTCCTTCAAGAAATCGAAAACGTCTCGTTCGAGGATCGCCCCATCGTCGCTCCCAAGCCCGGTCAGGTTCAGGTCAATGTCCGCCAGACCGGTCTCTGTGCCTCGGACTGCCACTACCTCCACCATGGTCGCATCGGCGACTTTGTCGTCCGCAAGCCCATGGTCCTTGGTCACGAGTCGAGCGGTATCGTCACGGCCGTCGGCCAAGGCGTCACCACCCACAAGGTGGGCGACCGGGTTGCTCTCGAGCCCGGTGTTCCTTGTCGATCGTGCCAGGTCTGCTTGAATGGCAACTACAACCACTGCGCCAACCTCGAGTTTGCCGCTACACCTCCTTATGATGGAACGCTGTGCACCTACTACAACATCCAGAGCTCGTTTGCACACCATGTGCCGGATACCATGTCGCTCGAGGAGGCTTCGCTCATGGAGCCTCTTTCCGTTGCTGTCTACTCGGCTGCCATGCGCGGTCAGGTCAAAGCCATGGAGAACGTGCTCGTCTTTGGTGCCGGTCCCATCGGTCTGCTCAACGCTGCCGTCTGCAAGGCCTACTCTGCCAAAAGTGTCGTCGTAGTCGACGTTGTCGACAGCAAGCTTGAGTTCGCCAACGAGTTCTGCGCCACATCCACCTTCAAACCCTCGCTGCCCAAGCAAGGCGAGGCCAAGATCGACGCCGCCGCCCGCAACGCACAGGACCTCATCAAGTCGCTCGGCGACGACGTGGCCGCACAGGAAGGCTTCGACCTGGTGCTCGAGTGCACCGGTGCCGAACCGTGCATCCAGATGGGCATCCAAGCTCTCCGTCCCAAAGGCCGCTTCGTCCAGGTCGGCATGGGCAGATCCGAAGTCGAATTCCCCATCACCCACGTCTGCGTCAAAGAAATCGACGTCACCGGATCCTTCCGCTACGGCGCGGGAACCTACAAGACTTCGATCAACCTCGTCAGCACCGGCAAGATTGATGTCACAAAAATGGTCACCCACCGCTTCCTCTTCAAAGATGCTGTCAAGGCGTTTGAGACCACGACAAAGGGCGTTGGAGAGGATGGAAAGACCGCTATCAAGGTTCAAATCAGCCAGGGTGAAGGCAAACAGTAATGACCTCCTAATCTCATCTCTCGTGTAATCTCGTCGGACTTTCCCTTGTCATCGTGAAACCCGGATCTCTTGTCCTTTACATCCACATTGCGTCTGCAAACTCGACCTCGCTGAATGTTCTGGAAAGCACTGAGATGTACGCTGAGATTGTATGAGAGCGAAGTACGATACGAATTGTCATTAAGAGAGCCGAGATCGACAGTCTAACCAGAAAGAACCACGTAGCCGTTCTGAGCGGAAGCATCAATCGGATGCTGGATCGTGTAGGGTCGTCCCATCACCAGGAAAAGCCGCTTCGACATCGTTTCGAGACCAACAGCAACCATGTGCAGCCATGGCCAAGTTACCGACCAAACCCTGTTCCACACCGCCATCAACAGCCTACCGAACCTATACAGCCAATAGAAAGCTGTCATCACCATTCATCGCGACGCAGCGGTCCAAGAGAAGAAGAAGACAAGTTAAACTTGAGGAAAGCGTTGAGCATCTTGCCATCCTTCCCCAAAAAATCTTGCATGTCCGAGACTTGAGGGTGGCATCAATTGTCCTTGAGGAACTTCGCAGAGGGGCCCTTGCCAACGAGCTTACTGATACTAAGATGGAACTTCGGTTCCCCTACCAGTCGGCCCGATTTATCCGTTTTGCCCTCGCGGCTCCAGAAGCCCCAACCGAAAGTGACGAAGAAAAAGTACTTGAGGCGGTTCACACGGAAGAACAAGAACGAGACGAGCCAGATGCACAGCTCCATGTACGTGAAGAAATCCAGCTGGCCGCCGGGGGCGCGTTCTTTGATGTAGCGGATGAGGTCGACCCAGAGGCGCATATCGCGCGGACGCGGGCGAGTGTCTTTGTCCATGAGGAAGAGGATGAGCGAGCGGGCCATCATGCCGATGTGAATGTGACCCACCGTACCCACCGCATTGCGGAAGGTCGAATTGGTGCACAACACCGAACAGTCCTCGATGGGGAACACCTGCAGATACATGTTCGGTCGAACGTAGTCCTCCGGGAACAGATCCTTAGGCAAGAAATCGATTGAAGGAAGCTCGAATCCCGTGGCGACGACGATGATGTCAGCATCGTAGTGGATTTTTTTACCGTCGGTGCCCTTCTTTTGACCACGCTTGCGCAGGTTGAAATGGATACCGGACTCGTCGAGATCGAGCACATCGCCACGCTGGTAGTCGGCAACACGGTTACGGATGTGCGTCATCACCGTGGTGTTGACGATGGGCGTGCCGGTGTAGAAGCCTTGCGTGGGCGCCATCTTCTCCTGCAGGTCGCGGTAGTGCAGCTTCTTGATGAGGAACTCGGGAATGAACGAGAGCCATGTTTCGCGTCCCAAGGGTTGCAGCGCGAGCAGGCAGTCGATGACCGTGTTGCGCGGGATGATCCACTTGTCGCTACGAGCAAGAATCGTGGGCTTGTCGGCTCCCTGCGCAACAGCAAGTTCGAGCGCTTCGATACCGCTCGCTCCGCCTCCGATGACGAGGACCTTCTTACCCTTGCAGTCCAAACCGTCGAGCTGCGAAGAGTGCACGATCTGGCCCTTGAACTCCTCTTCACCAGGCAGGTCCATCTTCTTCGGCTTGCCGCAAGTACCCGTAGTCACCACAACACCATCAAACACCTCATCCTCATTACCATTGATCACCCACCTCGCATGTCCACCTTCCTTCGGGTCAGTCGACGAAGAGTGCCTCGTCACCTTCTCCACCTTCGTACCCAGACGAGTCCGCTTGTCCAGCCCGTACATCTTCCAAATCTTTTCGATATTCTGCAAGATCTCGTCACGGTGCGGATACCCGCCCGTCCACTTGACAGCGGGATGGAAGCGGTACATGATCGAACTGATCTGCAGACCCGAGGTGGAGTTGACGCGCGACCAGATACCGCCGATCTCTTCAGTTTCGTCAAAGATGGTCACTTCGAAGCCGTGACCGATGAGCTGAGAGGCGGTCGAGATGCCAGAGATGCCGGCACCGATGACTGCGACATGGCCAAAGGGTTTCTGATCGGGTTGATTGTCGGGGAGTTTGGGCGCAAAGGCGTAGGCGATGAGGATCTGGATCCACTGGTAGATGTAGCTGATGAGCGCGGCAGGGGTGAAGTTGCCTGCGGTCGTGGCCGACATGGTTGCGGTTGATGGACGAGTTGTTGATCGTCTGTACTTGAATCAAAGTGATGAAGGTTGGGAGAAGAAGGGGAAGTGGTGATGAGGAAGGAAAGAAGTGGTCGTTTAAGAATTGCAGGGCCAAAGTGCGGGTGAGGGTGTAGCTGCGTGCTTTTGAGACAAGAAGCTTCTTGGCTGGCCGATTAAGAGTGCCAGATAGAAGCAACATCGACTTGCTTGCAGCCGGAGACCCTTTCTCACGCTCAATCGCGCTCTCCGAAACTTTCATGTCTTGCAAGCCTCCTTGACAGCCAGAGAGCCGTCTCTCGCCAGAGACAGCGCAGTTCGTTGCGCTCGGAACTACTTCCGCAACACTCACATGTTTGCCTACAACCTGACACCTGCCTCTCATTGGGAAGATCACATTCCAAACTCGAGCTCGATATCGATGGTCGGAACAGCTTCCGATGTCTTAGAGGAGGGGCATTTGGGCGCAGTCGGTCACCTCGCGATCTGTGAATGCCAAACGAGGAAGCTCTTCTTCTCTTCTCATGCCTCCACCCTCTCAGCCTGTGCACGTTTTTGCTGTCACAAAATCACGGAAAAACATGTATGACCTCAAGTCCCGCTGTTCGATTCAGAGCCAAGAAAAAGTCGCCGTCTCCACAGGAAGAAATGCATTTTTTTTTTTTTTTTCAACGCGCCTTTCGCAACCACAATTTCAGCACTCTTTTTCCCCGTTTTCTTCCCGAGGAAGCGGTAAAACTCTGCCTCACAGATAAGCTCGGGATAGGACCAAACGACACCTGCTTGCTCTTGCTCTTTTTGCTCAGTCGTAGTCGGAAGGGCCGAAGATTGACCCGACGCCATTGGGGCAGTCTCAATCGACACACGACTCGCAAGTTGTCCAAAGGATACAGCGTTTTGAAATTTTTGCCAGGGACATGTCGAGTCCTCCCAAGTGTGAGACCATAATGAAACTGTATCGAGAAAAACCCTCAAGGAAGATGAAGCCAGAAGGTGGTATATGAACAAGGCGGTGAAGATGTGAGCCAGCTCCGATGAGCTGTGGATGAGTCGCTTTGTAAGAAAGCACTTTAGTGGTGAATGCCCTCCTCGTCACGCGAGACGACACCGAGCTTCTCCTTCTGTTCGGGCGAGAGCGTGCTGCGAGGACCTTGGTAGTGCTTGTGCGCATACGCAACGAACCACACCGTAGCAATCAGCAGAACACCGACCATGATGACCCACGAGTAGTTAAAGTTGAACTGCGTAATAGGCTGAACCGTCGGGATCGCGAGGATGACGCACTCGAACATGGTCCACAGAATAGCAATACCATTGACCGTCTTGCCGAGCACGCCACGTCCGAGCGAGAACGGACCGGGCTTGTACTGAACATCCGGGTGGTCCCAGTAGATCCAACGCGCCACGATGGGCACGAGGTAGCTGCTGTCCATACCCAGGGCGGCAAGCGCAAAGATGGCGGTGACGGCGGTGTACGAGGCGAAAGCAAGGAAGCCGAGAGCCATGCAGGGAATGACAACGAGCCACACGGCGTTGATCGTAGTACCCGTGCGCTTGTCGACCTTGGCAAAGAATCCGCGGTCGGGCAGAGCATTGTCTCGCGAAAAGGCGTAAAACGAACGGGCGTTGGCCTGGAGCGCAGTGGTGACGACAAAGAAGGCAACTGAGCAGACGAAAGGCCAGATGACGAGGAAGCCGAGCTTGCCCGCACGCAGGTAGAGAATCTGGGCGAAAGCAAGTCCACCGGGCCACGTCGAAATGTCCTGAGTCGCAACATCGCCGCTGACGAGCACCATGACAATGTTGAGCATCCATCCGGTCGCACCGGTACCGGCAACGGCCACAACAATAGCGACGGGAGCGGCGATGGCAGCACGCGAAACCTCCTCGGAAATATGAGCCGTCGCATCATAGTCGGTCATGACAAACTGAACGCAGTACAGACCAAAGAAGAAGGCGAGACCGTTGCTGCTCCAGCCACTGCCGTTGACGACTTCGGTGAATGTATACGAAGCCGAGTGCATCTGGTCGAGGGGGGTCTTGGCAAGCACGACAATGATGATGACCATGGTGATGCCCAGGTTGACAATCACGTACGACGACGTGAGGCGGGCGAGCGTCTTGATACCAAAGCAGTTGATGATGCCGTGCAGCGCAAGCAGACCAATGTAGAGACCGACGGTGGCGCCCGTGCTAGCAACATAGCGTCCATTGGTGACGACGTAGGCCCAGGCAAAGATCATTTGCGAGAGACCGTACTCGGTACCGGCGATTCCGGCAATCTGACCAGTAAAGTTGAGCCATCCGGTGAGCCAAGCGACGAATGCACGCTGGTTTCGCGGTACCAGCAGACCGGAAGCCGAGTAGAGACCACCGGCGGAAGGGTAGGCAGAGACGAGCTCGGCGATCGAGAGACCGAGTGTCATGTTGAAGCACGAACCGATGAACCAGGTCCACACGGTCGAGGCGGGACCGCCGAGGGTGAAAGGCGAGTTGAAGGTGGTGGCCACGGACGAGACAAGACCCATGATGGCAAAGGCGTACGAGATGGTAGAGAAGCTCTTGAACTCTCGTGCAAACTCGGACTTGTGACCCATGCGTGAGGCGAGCATGGCATCATCCTCGCTGACGAGCTCGGCGGGCTGGTGGCTGACGCGGGCGCCATTCTCGTTGGCGCTGGCGACAGGCGCCTTTCCGGTCTTGACCTCGTTGGAGGATTTCGAGGAGATTGACGACGGCATGTTGGCCTATGAGACAAGCCTGTCTCGATGGAAAGATCGTGGATGGGGCAAAAATGAAGGTGGAGAAGCCAAGCGATGGAAAGAATGCGTGGCTATGTTAGCGGGGGGGGGTCCGGTGGTGAGCATAGGAGGCGACGCAGAAAGGATGGTAGGGTCCGAGGCGGGGAGGGTTCAGTAGGATGATCGTGGGGAGGAGGGCGGCGTGAACAAGTCGTCTGACTGCACTCGACGTCACAGTAGGGACACGAAAACGAGGCGACTGGCGATGCTCGATCGGACGATATTTTAGCCAGACACAATGACGCTGAAACGCTGAAGCGGAGCTTGGCTGGATCGGATCGAGCGATGAGCGGATCAGGCTGCGGAGTGTCGGAGAGCCATGCAGGCAAATGCCCGTGTGATGATGAACGGCGCAACAAAGAGCGCCAACTGCAGACAGTAAGAAGCTGCGAGGATGGACAGCTGAATGCCTAGCACGGATGCCAAGAAGCGTTCCGACAGGGCAGTGCACCTAACCAAGGCGGAAACAACGCAAAGAGGCATATTAGGCGGCTAGAGCTCAAGGCGAGCGCAAGGAGTGGATCTGCATCCCGCACTTGGACAGGGACGGAGAGCAGAGGAGACGCGGCATAGCAACAGGCACACTCGACGAAGGGGAAGGGCCGAGAGCAAAGAGCAGGAACAGAAGCAGAAGCAGAAGAAGCAGCAGAACGAGCAAAAGAAAAACACTTTTTTTGCTCTGCGTGCGTGCGTGAACCTTGCCGCGGCTCAACTCGCCAAACCGGCTTGCCACTGATATGAGCCATTCAGAGCTCATAGACCCACGGCAGAGTGCAGAGACAAGTGTCAAATGACCGTTTGCACATGACGATTGCCGGCATCAGGAGCATGCCCCGCTTACCCCGCATTGCTACGAACCGGGAACAAGACCCTGCCCTCTTCCGATCCTAGAAACGCACGCAGGTCGGAAGGGTGCCAGAGCAAGCAAGCAGTTGCATGCAGATACTTTGCTCCCTCCTCGTGACCGGGGAGCACTGTCTGAGTAGATCAGCCCTTGCCGCAAACTTGCGGCCTGGTGCAGGTGCACAGAGTCACCGACCACCCGTCCCTTACGACAATGAAAGAGTGCTTTGCGAGCCAAGTTGCAACTGCAGAGATCCAAGAGCAGCGAGAAGAAGATAGAAACAAACGCAATGAAACTTACCGATTCAAGCAAACAGAGAGGGCAGGTCTGTTGCGTAGCTCTGAGCGAAGACTGTCGATCCGTGTTGTCGACACCAGCAATGAAGCGTTGAGCGGGCTTGTTCCCGGTTTCGAAAGCACTAGACGATTGCCAAAAGGGCGGAAGTTGAGGTGGTGACGAGAAGGGGAGGTGATGGCAAGGATGATGGATTGTATGCCAACGCCTTTAATTGGTCGGTCGAGGGGTCGGGGTGGTCGGGCAGACGAGAATGCGACGAGGGTGAACGGATGCTGAATAGGTCGGAAGAAAGCGATGAAAGAGTTTCAAAAGGGTTCGCTGCGATCACTCTGGGCGCCTGAGACTGCACGGCTGCACTTGGCTGAGAATCCTGCAGCAGCAGATAATCGTTCCTCAAGTTCAAAAGGGTTTCCAAGATGGAGGCAGTACTGTAGCACCCTGTGATAGTATCCGGAGCTCTCGAAAGTTTCGTGCACTCGAGCACACAAAATCGCTCAATCCGTTTGTTGTTCAGACGCCAAAGAAGACTGCCAAACTACTTGAAATTCGGACACTCAAAAAAATGCGGTTTCAGATCGCAGAAGTTGAAATTCGAAAAACTTTCGTTCTGTTAACTTTTTTTTTTTTTCTTTTTCTTTTTCTTTTTCCCCTCGTTCACCGACAGCGCTTTGCGATTTTGTGAAACTCTTCTTCGTGGCTTTCAGAATTAGGAACGAGTCGAGACCGCTTTTTCCCGCTCGCCCATCAAGCTGGATCCGCCGCCTTGAAACCGTTAGGAGCGCGCGGGACCCATTGCTGTCTGCCCAACCTCAACGGTCCGGTGCTCAGTATAATAAGGCACATCATTTCAAATTCATCACGGAGGAACAGGGTGTAGCGCCGTGAGCTCGGTGATGAACAATTCTAATCTCTATCTCCGTTTGTTACCACGAGGCAGCTTGTCGGAGGAATTGGTTTCGATGCGGCCAAAACCACGCGGCTGACCTCACTTCCAATAAACAGCTGTTGCTTGTCAAGTTGGCCGTCCTGGCTTCAGGTCAAGTTACTCCTGATGCTGTCCAACTCTTCGCCGTCTTCCCGTCTTTCGATCCCGCCCTGTCCAAGTTCACGATCTTGAATTTACATTCAGCGCGTTCCCAAGTCACACGAGCGTACCTTATCGAGGCTGCCGAGGCTGCCGAGGCTGCAGGCAAAAAGACGGATTGTGCATTGCAAAGAATTCCTGTGCAGCAGCGGACTCTGAGAACAAGCAACAGGTACACAGCTCCGACGCTCCTTATCTTGACCGACGTCTTCTATCGGACGAATATTTTTTTTCAGTCCATCAGCATCCGAATCGGTATCTTGCTTCGTCACCACATATTAAAAACTTTTCCGCCCGATCCAAGACGATTCGCCATTGCTCGATGCAGCGTCACTGCGACGGCTTGGACACTCGAGGCAGGTAGTATCGGTTACGAAACTCGAGCGGATCCCGATCGGCACGGTAGATCCCACGCTCGTCCTTGTTCTTGCCCAACTCGCCCATCCTCTGTTCGAGCTCGCGCAGCCCTTCGTCGTCCACGTCGTTCTCGGGCGACACTTTCTCCATGGTGATGAGCCATCGTCCCCACCTTCCAAAGTCCTGCAACGAGTAGTGGATCATGCGCATTCGTCCCTGTCCTGCTGGACGTCGGTGTTGCGGCAGCTCGATGCTCACCGACCTCTCGATGGCAGCAGACGACTTTGTGTAGCCTGTGTTTTCGCCGCTATCGTTCTCCTCGTCCCCTTCAGGGTCAATCATCGACGGCAACCAGAACACCAGACGTCCACCGTCGCAGAGCAGACTGTAGGCGTAGTCGAGCAGGTCGTTGACCAGATCTTCCAAGTGGTACGGCCGAGTGGGCGAGATGTAGTCGGAGCGTTCGTGCGACCAGCAGCCCTGTCCCGGACCGAGACCATCGGGCATCCAGTAGGCTTCCGTCCTCTGCTTTTCCGGGTCTCGTTTGCCAAGTCGCTTAGCACCGGCTCGAACACCGTAGGGTGGATCCGCAACGATGCCGTCGACGACACCCTTGGGTCGCTTGTCCGTCTGCGGTGCCTCTTCGCCATTGACAGGGAAGAGTAAATCCTTGCGCCATGGGTTTTGCGTCATGTCGAACACCACCGTGTCGAGAATGTGATCGCGAACACCGTACTGCGCTGCGCTCTTGATGATGCCCGTCTTGCTGTTGGAATCGCTGATGTTTTCCTTTCCGCGCATCGGTCTTCCGTCAATGTCGCTGCCAAATGCCATGGCGCCAAACACTGCGCTCGCATACAGCATCGACCCGGTTCCCGCAAAGGGATCGTAGATCAGCTTGCCCGGCCCCGCAAGCGCCATGCTGGCCATCAACAGACTCATCTCGGATTCCATCGAAGTGTTGCCAATGTAGACGCGCTTCTTGAGGTTGAGCTTTTCGATGAGGTCCCTGGCGAGACCCGTCTGACCTTCTTGCGTCGGGTCGCTCGACTTTCGCGGTGCTGCTGGTGTCGCCTTTTCCGAGTACAGCGGACCGGCCTTGACATCGATGCGTCTGCCGAGGAAGATCTGTACGAGACGAGGATCCTTGTCGCCGAGCTCTTCCCTGCCCTCAGCCTTGTCCGTATCCTTGCCTGCTCCCGGATAGTTGTTGTGCTCGTCGCGCAGGTGACTGGGCCAAAGCTCTTGAGCGACAAACTCTTCCATGACACCCCATCGCATCGACGGGTTCTTGAGCTGAATACGTCCCTTCATGTCCATGTAGCTGAAGCTCTGGATGATGTCGATCTTGCGCTTGTCACTGATGGTGTAGCTGTAGGAGAACACGTGCGCCTTCCACGAGGGGCAGTCGGCTTCTTCCACGTACGGCGCCCAGAGTGCCCGGCTGGATTCTTGCTGATTGCGAGCGTGAAGCTCGTCGTAGCTGCCGCCATGAGACCAATGAGCCCAGATTGATCGAAGCGACACGCAACGGCGTAGCAGGTTGATGGCTGCCTCATCATTGGGCAGGTGAGCGAGCGCGAACGGTCGTCGAAGATCGGGTCGGTAGCTGCTGGAAGAAGCCTGCTCACTAGCATCGTTCTCCTTGCGGCATTCTTCGAGAACCGAGTTGGCGGGAGTTGGAACAAAGGCAAACGGAATGCCAAGGTATTCGGCTGCAGCTAGGAAGTCTGGCAGACGGAATGCATGGTTTGATGTTGCGAAGTGGAGGATGTAGAGCGGGCCGATGGAGGCCGGATCCTCTACGGGCGGAAAGCACGTCACCATGAGATGTCAGCGGTCGACCGGTGAGCTCTGTGGACAATGGAAGAGGGTGTGGTCGTGTAAAAGACTTTCTTGCTCGAGTGTTGGAAAAAGAAAAACTTTTTTTTTGAAAAAAAACAAAAAGAAGAAAGCGGGAAATTCTCCGACTTTGTCTTTTTTTTTTTTTTCCCAAAAATGAATCGGAGCCGAGGTTGACTTTGTTGGACCCTTGATTTTGGTTGCCGCTGAGTTCAAGCAGAGTTGCAATGAAATGTCATTCAATTCGCGTCGTTAGCGCAAATCGCGCGCTACCATCACACCTCCAACGAGACCGCTTCGATCCTCTTGACAGCTTGACATTCTTCAACAACCGCATTTTAAGGCGCTTCAAGACGAGCTTGCCTTTCGCTTTCATCAGCATCAGCATCCGCACAAAGCGCTGCGCTGGCGCAAGCGCGAGCTCGTCATTATCCTTACTGTCTCTGCGGCTGGCCTGTTGGCTGACGACTCGCAACCATGCCCAGGCGGAAGATCGGCGCCGACCTAAAAGAGGCACTATGCAAGCTCTACGAAGCTGGCGACATTACCGCCGATACGATCGAGAAGCATGGCATCATGTCGAGAGCCACCTTCTTTCGCAATCTGAAGATGTACAAGTCCGGAGCTAGTCTCGAGCAAAGACACAGCACCGGTCGCAAGACAAACGCAGACAAGCTTAAGGAGCACGAGAAAAAGGAGCTCGACGCACTTCACCCAACGCATCTCTCCCATCTCGAGCTCGTGCTGCTTCTCGACGACGATGAGAAGGGGGCACATGCCACTGCAGCGCGCAACAAAAAGAAAATCAAGGTAAATGCTGGAAGCTCCAAGAGGAAAGACACGGCGAAGGGCCTGGGAGATGAACAGAGCAACGAGGCCGCTCAGACAGTAGACGACTCCGCATCCGAGAGCGACGCAGATGTTGACGAGGGCGCAGCTCTAGCATCAAAGCAGACGCTCGAAGAGTTGACGCAAGCTGTGCGCTCGTTTCTCGCATCCTCCACCAGCAACGAAGAGTCTGGTACCGCGGCCAACGGCTCAGCCGATCTGCGCTCCTTGTCCAAACTAGAAGACAGCCACTACTCTCACAGCAATCGCGGTGCCCTCTTTGTAGTCAGGCGCAGAGGCGACAACAGTGCAACAGAACAGCACCAGGGCATCGTGGCAGCCGTAGCGTTGCGCTCGCTCATCTGGACGCCCGAGATCTACCAAGCCTTGGGTCCCAGCTACGCCAGTCGCAGCATCGACAAGATCTGCAATCTGGCCCGATTGCGCGTCGATCCCATGTGGCAGCGCAAAGGCATCGGTCGATGGCTCGTCCGCGTCGCCGAACTCAAAGCGTCCAAGCTCGGCTTTGCGCAACTCTACACGCAGGCGGATGCAAACAACATCGAGCTGCTTTCATTCTGGAAGAGTGCTGGCTTAAACGAATTCGCCCGGTTCAGCGACGTTGCCAGGCTGGAGAAGGCGGTTGTGGTTCCAAGAGCAGCCTCAAAGGGTGAAGCTTCCAAGCGTGCTTTGTCTCGCTCACCACCCGTGTTGCCTCAATCGGATGGTGTCCTAGACGAGCCTGGCTCCAGCTCGAGTTCGAAAAGGCAGCGAACAGATGCCAACGGTGTGGACAGAACAACGGCTCAGCGGTTGGCAAATCCAAAGGCTTTGAAAATCGATCCTGCGATTCCGTCGGACCTGTCCACCTCCGTGCTATCGACCACCCGTGCTACCCCGCCTGCCTACATCTCGCATACCCCCGCTGCCGAACTACCGCCGCGCAGGATCGCGTTTCACGACACAAGCTCCACGGACAGCCGACCGCCTGCCTGACGGCGTTTCGTTGATACCCCCTCTCATGTCTGTTTTCTATACCAACTCATTGCATTCAACGAATCGAGCCTAACTTTGAACCGAATCGCTACACCCCGGGGATCAGAACGCCATCACACTTTCTCGTGTTGGCGAGTCTGAGCTCGAATCGACGTGCATCATGACGCTTTCACACAGCGAAAGAACCAGGTGGCGGAGTATCGAGCACCACACGAGAGGGTCAACGTCGAGAATGTTTCCAAAAGTATGAAAGCTGAGTTGTTATGCGTTGCCGAGACTCTTGGGACCGCGTATCCGAGGTGCCGACATGCGTTTCGATGAGAATTCGCGCTGGGGCGGGTTATAACGTTTGCTGACACGCATAGCACATTGTCAAAGCCGAACCAGCTGCGAGTACGCGTTGCGTTGCGAACGAGTCGGATTACGGACAAGAGCTGATCGCTCGCATCGTTGGCAGGCTGGATTCAACTGTTACTGTTCTTGCCGAATTGCTGTAGAAGAAGTTTTCAGGGCAGCAAGATGCGGGGAAATCGCGTTTGGCGTTTCAAGTGCGGATCCCGCTTTTTCACGAGCCTAGTTTCGATGACAGCCAGTCTACTGTAGTTAGACGGATCTCGCATGCATCTCACCTTTTAGACCCTCAAAGACGCCATCTGCTATCAAGCGAGGCACAATAATGGTGTGTGGGTTGATGGAGCATATGTGTACAACTTATTTACATCGGTTGCTCCCTTCGCTACGATCCCCCACCCCTTTTCTTTCGGCGCTAGACGAAGGAAGCAAAACACAACGAAACTCCGACTAGGGGTTTGGGCACAGACGCATGAGCACTTCTATCGATGGAAAAGTGTGTTCGAAGTTCAAGAGTTCTCATCTTGGATTCGCCGGAGTGCAAAAAAAGCTCACCGCATATCCGTGGAAGAAGTGCACTTTTACCGCACCTATTGTGTTCCTATCAGCTACGAGTCAACCTTACGAAGACAATAGGGGAATGGGAAAGGCTCACAGCAGTGGGACAAAACAACAGGCAACAAACATACAATGGTCGAGAGAGTTTCGAAGTGGCGACGAAAACGTCGAGTCAATCACATCGACTTGAACCACTAGTCAGATGCCCGGTGGGGTGCAATTCTGAAACCAGCAAGATGTACAGCGATTCGAAAGCGTGCTGATGGATGTCCAAACCACATGATGCCTTGGGCTGAGTGAGCTGCGAGGAGCCTGAAAATAGAGCTCGGCTCTCGACTCGACCTAGCAGCCGAGCTGGCAAGCATTTCGACAAAACCCAAACGGTGGTGAGGATTGGCGGAGCAAACAACAAGCTGCAGCAGCAAGGCAATCGAACATGCATAAACGATCTCATACAGTCGAACCTCTCATAATGACACACAACTCCAAAAATAAATTTGCATCAAAGATGAGGTAAACAAAATAAGCATTTCATTCACACATACAGTGCAGTAAGATTACATAATAACACTAGGGTATGTTTGCCATATACCATTAGGAAGCTCTCAATGAGCTGGTATCAACACCAATGTTCTCTTCCTTCCCTATCACATCCATCAACCATTCAGCATCACAGCCATGGCTAAGACTCCAAGGACACCTTCCAGCTCCAGCCAGAACCTCTCTCAAGGGCAGAAACAGCAAATTGCAGCACATTACAACATCCAGATAACCCTCAATCCATCATACACTCACTCCAACTTGGCAGAATGGGCTAGAGATGCATTCAACCTCAGCTACACACCCAGCAGATCCACCATTTCCAGACTTCTCAACCAGATTCCAGCACATTCCAGCTCTCCATCCTCCAGCAGAAAAAAGCTTCCACCAACCACAGAAGAGCTGGATAGCTTGCTTGCAGAATGGGTTGATAGTCAGCAAAAGAATGGACTCATGGTCAACACCCATCTCATCAAGCTCCAAGGCCAGAGGTATCAAGATATGCTCAACAGGAGGCTTCCTACTCATCAGCAGCTTGCTCTCAGGTTCTCTAATGGCTGGCTAGGGAAGTTCTGCCACAGACACTCATTCAGGAAGCAGATTGCCCATGGAGAATCAGCCAGTGTTCAGCAAAACAACATCAACCAGGAACTGCCAACACTCAGGAGCCTTTTGCAGCAATTCAGCCCTGATGATATCTTCAATGCAGGTGAAACTGGGCTCTTTTAGAACAAGCCTCCCAACAAGACCATAGCTTCCTCTCCAACATCTGGTCTCAAAAAGAATAAGGCTAGGATCAGTATACTTTTTGCCTGCAACTCATCTGGCACAGAGAAGATGAACCTACTTTTCATTGGACACTCCCAGCAACCAAAGGCCTTCAAGAAACAATCCCCTCAACATCTTGGCATCAACTATTTCAGCAACAGAAAAGCTTGGATGACTAGCTCCATTTTCTCCTCTTGGCTGATCTCAATGGACCTCTACATTGGCAGGACTCCTGGCAGACACATATTGCTTCTTTTGAACAACTTCTCTGGCCATGGGACACTTCAAAAGCCTTTGACAGAGCTGCAGAACATCACCATCCACTTCCTGCTTCCCAACACCACTTCAAGAATTTAACCATTGGATGCTGGGATTGTTGCATCTTTCAAGAAACACCACCAATCAAAGCAATATGCTAGAGCACTCTTGGAGGCTGAACTTGGAAGCAAGGACATCTACCACATGGACATCCTGGTGGCTATGAAACTTTCTCAGTAAATCTGGAAGGATATCAGCACCAACACAATCAGGAATTGCTGGAGGCACACAGGATTGGTGGATTTGCATGCAGATGATGACTCAGAGGAAGGAAAGGTTGAAAAGAAGCTGGAAGTGACTCTCAAGAGGCTCACGGAAGTAACTGTGCAGGATGGTGTGGAGCCAGCAGGGGAGGAGGCTGAAGACTCTGATACTCAAACACCTCCTGGATCACCTCTGGGATGTGGAAACAGGCTCAACACAGCCATAATGATGAGAGAAGAACAGCTGGAGATACTTCAGGCAGCTCAGGATATCTTAACAAGGCAAAACCTCATGACCAACACCACTTTGGAGGCTTTCTGTACTGGAATTTCATGTATTAGCAATTGAACGACCTTTTCACCATCACTGAAAGTGAATAAAAGTTACTGCTTGTCAATAGTATGATTAGAGGCTGAGATGTCAGATATATCCATACATTTAGCATCAGGAGTAATTGTGAAATTTTTAAAAAAAATAATTGTGTCATTATGAGAGGTTCGACTGTAAACGGGGCAAATCTCACCAGCACACGGTAGATAAACAAACCCTGAAACCTTGAATCTTGTCCCTGTCTACTAGGATCGACGCTGACACCTCGCGAGGCGCCACACTGGCCAGCAAGTAGGACCAGGTATCAGAATCAGCATAATGTCCTCTTGCCGTTCTTTCCGCGTCTTGCTACTCGCTTACTCCGCGGGACCGGAACAATGAGCCAAGGCTGACGAAATAATGAAGCTGTGGATCGGTCGATCTCCTGACTGCCTATCCCACTTCCCACGAAACGATTTCACCCTCGCCTTCACTGCGGTTCTGTTCGGTTATAGCCGAGCGCGAAAGGAGCCGCTTCCCCAACTCAAGGATTCAGTTGCACAACGTCCTTCGAAGCGCCTACTGCTGCCGAGTCTGAGAGACTGTGGTGCCGTGAGCGCAGAACAAAGTCCTCCGGAAGGCTGCGCGTTGCAGTAAGCTCGATCCGAGCTTTGGTGGGTGTCATTCTCGGAGTTGCAATCTAAGAGGCCCGAGATCCTTCTTATTTTGCGCAAACTATGCAACCAGGGCAACGCCCACCAGTTACTTTCTCCTACAAAGCCTGTGGACCTGTGCGAGACCCATTGTGTTGGCTTCCTGAGCGCTGCTCCTAGAGCAGGATGAGGACACTACCTATAAAGAGTGCACCATTCGATCCTGGTTCCCCTCACAAGAGAAAAGTCCCAACTGTCCTTTCCGAGTCTCTCGCTACTGGTGTGTTCCGCTGGTCATTTCCTGAATCAAGATGCGAAACGTTCTCTTGACCCTCCCCTTCCTCTCCGGCCTCGCCGTGGCTCTGTCTTTCCTTTTCAACTGGTCGGCCGCTTTGGACAAACGTGTCCCCGTCTACGTCCAGAGGCGCTTTGTCAATGCCACCGAACTCGATGCGTGCAAGGCCATTGCTGCTGCCATGACGACTCAAGGCAGCAAGGTCGTCTATCCCCTCGACCTCACCTACTCCAGCCTCATCGAACACTACATGACCTCTTCTACTCAAGCCTCGACCTGCGTCGCCGTGCCCGCATCCCCAGCCGACATCTCTGCCGCTATCAAAGTGATTGGTAGCAAGCGCATCCGCTTCGCCGTCAAAGCTGCTGGTCACGCTTCCAACCAAGGCTTCTCGTCGACACCCGGTGTGCAGATCAGCATGACTAACTTCCAGCAGGTCAACCTCAGCGGTGACAAGAAGACGGTCGACGTCGGTCCTGGTAACATCTGGGACAACGTCTACCAGGGTCTTCAGGGCACTGGCGTGGCTGTCGTTGGTGGACGTGTCTCGGGTGTCGGTGTTGGTGGCTTTATCACCGGTGGCGGTGGCTATAGCTTCAAGACCAACCAGTACGGTGTTACGGGAGACACGCTCGTCTCTGCCGATCTTGTTCTTCCCGACGGCACGCTGACCACCGCTTCGGCGTCGCAGAACCCGGACCTGTTCTGGGCCATCAGGGGCGGAGGAAACAAGTTTGGCATCATCCACAACTTTAAGCTCAAGACTGTGCCTCAGGGTCAGGTGTACGGTGGTCTGCGCACCTATACTGCTGACCAGGTCGACGCTGTCGTCAACGCCACGCTCAACTTTTCCGAGAACGGCAAGGATCCCAAAGCTTCGGTTCTGCCCACCTTCAATTTTATCCTCGGCCAGCCCGGCGCGATCGTGCTCGCCTTTTACGACGATCCCTCCCCGCCTGCAACTGCGTTCGGTGAATTCGCCGCCGCGAGCGGCCCTCATGCCTTCACCGACGACTGGAAGACGCGCAGCATCCTCGATCTTGTCAAGAGTGCTCCCTCGGATTTGCAAGCCGGTCAGCGCGGAGCCTTCCACACGGTATCGCTGGAAAAGTACAGCAAGCCGTTGCTCGACCTGATTGTCAGCGAGCTCAAGTACTACGGTTCGCAGACCCTCCTGCACAGCGGCGGGCTCATCTCGTATGATGTCGAGCCCTTCCTTCCCTACTCGCAGTACGCGCAAGACGCAGCCTGGCCGCACAAGACCAATGCGCTGCCGCTCAACCTTTACTTTAGCTGGTCCAACCCGGCCGAGGACGCGTTTTGGACCGACGCCATCAAGGCTTCGGCTGCCAAGATCACGGCACAGGCCAAGAAGGAGGGCCAGAACCTCGACAATCTTTACCTCTACCCGAACTACGCCGTCGCTGGAACGCCGTCTTCGCAGCTGTACGGGCCCAATCTCGGCCGTCTCTCGCAGCTCAAGAAGCAATTCGATCCGAACGGCGTCATGGATCTCACCACGTACTTTCCTTTTTAGATAGCTGCCTTAACCTTCGTCTTCGTTAGATCAGTGTCATCGCACGTAACTACATTTGACTGCCATTGCTAGTCGCATTGCTCTTTGGGCTTCGTGTTGATCTTTCAGAGTCGTCTTTCCTCTTGAGGACCGTCTGCTCTTTGTTGAAGAATGTCCTACTTTCTATCAGAACGCTGAACGCTTGACACCTGTCAAACGAGCATCGAGGGCGCGCTGTTCCAGCGCCGAAATTTTCAACTTGTTAGATTGTCCGATCGGGTTGCGAAGCTTCGACGGCTTCGAACCGCGGACCGTTTTGCCGGCTCTGTTCCGCAAAAGTGACGAGTCGGTGTGTTGCCGAGAAACCTTAAATTGAGCACGAACCTACTCGAGATGCCCGTCCGCCCCACCATTCACCACTCTCTCTCCTCTCCGCCTCTCTCTCTCTCTCTCCCCATTCGTAACAAAGATGCCGCTGCTCGCCGTAGGGACGTTCAACACCAACGAACTCTTCACCGTCCGCTTCAAAGAAGAAGATGAGAGCCTCGAGCTGCTCAACGTCTCCGAGGCCAAGGGCAACCATTCGTGGCTCTCGACGGCTACCATTCCGAAAGGTCCGACGAAGGATACCGCTGCGCCGACACACCTGTATGCGACATGTTGGACTCAGCCACCAAGTGTAGCTGCTTATCGGATCGATCGCAATGGTTCCGAGGACGCTCGCTTCCAGCTGCTCAACACGGCCGAGACGGCTGCTAGGTCGGGCTACGTCTATGTCGGCTTTCCCGCAAAGGGACAGCATCCTGTGCTCTACACCTGCGGTGGACCCACTGGCGAGGTCGTCGGCATCGATTCGGAAACGGGTGCCTTTGATCTCGCTGGATCCAAGCACGAGTCGATCGTTGCGTCGCAAGCACCTTCCGATGGAGTCACTGGCGTCGGATCGGCCGGTCGCATTCAGGAGATCGACTTTGTCGCTGGCGAATGCTCCTTGCCCGGCAAGACGCTGGCCGAGTCCAGAGAGTTGCGACAGAAGCAAGAGCAGTCAAGCTTGGGCCAACAAGAAACCAGCGCAACTGGCAAGCTCGATGCTTCAGGCGGCAAGAATGCCATGGACTTTGGCGGTCTCCGTCACGGCTCGCACGGTATCGATCTCTCACCGGACGGCAGCGTCTGCTACGTGCCGGACATTGGTCGAAACTGCGTCTGGACCATGGACGTCGATCCAACCAACGGTGCATTGAGTCTCGGCGAGAAGAGCATAGCGCCTAGAAGCAACGACGGTCCGCGACACACCCTCTCGCACCCGGACGGACGCTACATCTACAGCTTGCAGGAGCACAGCTCAATGGTCGACGTTTTCGAGCTCATCAAAGATGCCCGCGGTACACGGCTGGAATGGAGGCAAGGCGTCAAGATTATCCCGCAGAGCGATGACGAGGGACTCTACTGGGCCGACGAGGTGAGGCTCTCTCCTCCCACGGCCAACGCAGACGGCGAGTATCCGCTGTACATGTATGCATCCACACGAGGTCTTGCCTCGGGCACCAAAGGGTGGGTTGCGCTCTTTCAACTGGACAAACAGGGACTTGTGGTCAAGCAAAATCGTGATGCAAAGGACGAGCTCGGAGACGCATTGTACTTGTGGCAGACGCCCACGTCCGGAGGGTGGGCAAACGCGATCGAGCCAGCGCCCACCCTGCTGCGTGGTCCCACCGACAATGTTCATTATGCTGCACTCACGGACAGCGAGGTAGGTCAAGTGCGCATGTTGCGTGTCGATGTGAGGGACCCTTTGCAGCCGAACAAGGTCTCGATCATGGAGGTGGCCACCCTCGATCTTGGCAACGATGCGCACGGCAAACTCAGAGAGGCTGCAACGGCGGTTTGGATATGAACTACGCGCCCACCGATGGGGATTGTCAAGCTACGTAATACGATGACAATGCACCCTTGTCCACAAATGCGTGACATGTGGTGTGTCTGATGAAGCTCGTCCCTCCCGAAAGTTGTCGAGTTGTGGGAAGGGTTTGAATGTTATTAAGGGCAGTCAGAGCTTTTACTACAGCTTTCACTTGATCCTTTCTCGCAACCTACCGGCATCGAACGACGCAAAAATGAGGTCTACGCTCGTCAGCCTTGTACTGGCCGTCGCATGCGTGGCACTCCACATGGTCGCGGCGGCCCCATGCATTCTTGGCAGCAGCAAAACTGGAATGATTATCAACAAGGCGCAGCCCCTCAAACCTGGAGCAGCGATGCTTCGCACTCTGCAACACTCCCGTATTATGGTTATCAACAGAGCGGACAGTCATCTCAGGGCTTGGCACAAGTACCCAACCAAGTTCCGCACTATGAACCACACCCGTATGCCCCGCGGTATCAAGCTTGGACGCAACCATCAGTCGCACAATCACCAGCCCAAGGCGAGCATTTTGACTCGCCCGAAGAGGCGCAATGGTTTCAATATTTAGATGCTCTAGGAGAGGAGATCGGTCGTGATGCTGCTAGGGCAACATCGCGCTTAGATGAAGCCGATAAAGCGGCTGAACAGGAACCCAGAACAGCAATCCTACGGCCGAATCAATTGTGGCAACCCGTAGCCATTACCAGATTCCCTTTTCTTCCGAAACGAACGACAGGTGGCGTCAAAACTTTCTTACACTTTGACACACACGCACAGAGCCCTGAGCGTCAACACATCCACGATCTTTTTGGCGGATATTTGAAGTGGAGTCCCGAAGCGGACGTGCGGGAGATCGGCTCCACAAAACTCCGCGACTTGTCCCCCCTTCGACGTGGCAGTCGTATTTTACCCGTGAAATCCTACTTGGATAGCAAACCGAGGGTGGTTTATATGACTGATCACGCTTCGATTGAGCAGATTAACAAACCACCGCAAGGCAATTCTCTACGCGATCGCTCGTTTTACACCTTTTGGACCCTCCCACCGCAATTTGTGCGAGGCAAGTCAGAAAAACTCGTAATTCTTGGGGCCGCTTCCTTCGAGAGCAAGGATAAGTTGAGCCTCAATAACCACCTGGAGTCTACGGTACCCGCTCTCGAGCATGCTCATGTGTAAAGCTGCACGCCCTGCTGAGACGCCAGCATTGCGGTCGCGAAATCTTGCGAAAGCGCCCAGTACCATTCGCACCCTCCCACTTTCTCATGTTATGCTTGTTTATGTACTGCACTGTACCCCTATCAAACATACCCACTTGTGACCACCGCTTGTGCGAAGAGGGCGAGAGCGTGCTGGAAAGCGGAAGTCGACTCATCTCCTTTATGAGCAACGTGTCTCGTTTGTTGTCTCGCTTCTTCCGCAATCAGTTTCGCGCCGTGCTCCGACGACTCACCCTGTCTTATTCCATGACGTTCTTTGCGGACCGACTCAGGTCCGAGACTGCACCAGATCGACCTCGTAGGCTGCGTTGTCTGTGCGCGCTCCTTGATGCTTCATTTGATGCTCTAGTGCGGATAGAGGGGGCATGATCCGGCAAGTTGTCGTGGCGCGCGCAGGACAATGTGTGTTGTGAGACCGCAGAAGTGAGTCCTTGCAACCAGGATTGCAATCGATGGAAGAGTGATTCCTTCTCACGTTTATCTCTCGTATCACGGCGTCTTATCACAAGGCTCCCCACCCTTCGATCTTCGGGTCTCATCGCGTCCAAACTTGTTGCGGAGTTAAGGCGGGCTCCTCACCCTCGTGCGACGCTGAGCTGGGATTGATTGATTGTTATAAGTAGCAGCCACAAGGCAATCAAAATCGTAACTACTTTCACTTGATCACTTTACCACACTATTAGCAGCGTCCAGCGACACAAACATGAGGTCTACCACTCTCAGCCTTGTGCTTGGCATTACATTCGTGGGACTTGGCCTCGTCTCGGCGATCCCAATGCATCCTTGGCGGCCGCCATACAACTACGGCTACCCACCAAGCGGACAGCCACCACACGGCTGGAGCAACGAAGCTTCGCAGTCTGGAAGCTCGCCGTCCACGTACTCGTCGCAGGGCTGGAGCGGCGAAGCTCTGCATCCGCCGTACACGGATTCATCGCAGCACCAGCCTTGGCAATACCCGTATATTAATCAGGCATCAGCTCATCGTGCGCATCCCGGCGTGTACGATCTGTACAAGGAAGACCTGGGAATGGTCAACCTGCTGGAAGAAAATAGGCTGGACCATTCCATTCAAGAAACACAGGCTGATGCTGCAGCTGGCAGCTCGTCATCAGCTCCTCAACCTCCTCCGGCGAAACGACGACGGTTCCCACCATTGTGGGAGCCAAAGTCGTTTGAGGGATTCCCTCGTATTGAGGCAGTGCCCACGAAGCACGCCAAGGTTGTCCTGATCCGCGTCGATCAATCAAACGAAGACGACCTCCAGCGTTTCAGAGACGACCTTCAGCGGCTCAGAAACCTCTTTGGAACCTCTATGAAGTGGGCTGGAAAGAGCGAATTGGAGTCTTACACGGACGTGTATCTCAAGAACATATGGCCGCTTCGACGCACCAGTCGTAATCTGCCCCTCGAGGGAACCAGTCCAAACGGCTCGCCGCTATGGATATACATGACGGAACACGGCACCGATCCTCGAAAGAACCGAACTCCGGAAGGCACTACTCTACTCGAGCGCAATCATCACCTTGTGAGTCTCTTTCTTTGCGCTCCGGAATCGGCTGCCATACTGCACATCGCTGACCTTCTGAACCTGTGACTCTTCCTTATTCTTCACGCGTCTTTCTGCAGGTATGGGGTATACCAAAGACGATTGAGAAGGCCAGAGGCAAAAGCAATCAAATTGTCTTCTACGGCGCGGTTTATTTCGACCAAAGAAATCGATTCGAGATTGATAGCTCGGTCAGGAATGCGCTTAGGCAGGCTAATCTCGCGCCCAAGTAATTGCAAGCCTCAACGTCCTGCTGCGAAGGGATCGACGTCTCGCGTCGGCGCTGGGAGTGTGGTTGCCTGTCCCACTTTCTCATGTGATGCTCGCTTGTTTCCTGCACTGTATCCATCCTTGCCCACCACGAAATCCACTTTTCGTCCGTTTGAAAAGGCAAGAGGGGCAGAATGGGTGACCACGATTGCCTCGACAAGTTACCACAATACCACTTGTAACCACCCTGTGTTTGCAATTAGCTCCTTCAGTTAGTGTCGAAAGCTGAATGAATGCTATAGAAGCTCGGAAAACACAAGGAGAACTGGAACTTCGCAACAACCACAACTTCTGCATGGTCAAATTTGCCAACCTACCGGAAACCTTCGCGCCGCAACCATGAGGTCGACTCTTTTCAGCCTTGTGCTTGGCATCGCCTTCGTCGTGGCGCTCCCCATGAATCCTGGGCAACAACCTCACTGGAATGACTACCAACAAAGCCTAACTCCTCAAGACTGGAGCAACGATGCTTCTCCCCCCTGAACTACGTTCGTTCACACCTTCATCGACGCCTTGGCATCATTCGTCCCAATCAGTCTCGCCCGAAGAGGCTCAAAACTATCTCGACGATCTACATAATTGGATCAGTAAAGGAGGCTCCGGTGAAGGACAAGAGGAGCATGCTGAGTCCAGTAGCTCGATGTCCACGGTTGAAGCAGCTGGACATGATCCCTCGAAAGGAGGACCAAGATTGTAATCGTGGGAACCCAGATTGATTTCCAACTTTGCCCCTGTTCCGAAGATAGCGATGAAGGGCGAGGACATTGAGCTACTTATCAACAGCGAGGCAACTGAACAAGATCATCAGCGCAGCGCGGATCTGTTCGGGCCCTCACTAAAATGGATATCGCAAGAAGGGCTGAGTTCAGCAATGACGAGGTATACGTCAAGGAAGCAGTTCAAGGACTCATGGCCTTATAGACGTGCCAGCCGCAAGCTACCCATCTATGCCGCCAAAAGTCCAGACGGCACAGAGCTGTGGAACCATATCACCAACCATGGACCGGATCAAAGACGTCAGGGATTAAAAACCAGCGCCGCTTTCCTTGACAGATATCATTACAGATTCTTCGGTATACCAAAGAAGTTAGACAACTTGAAAAGAAATCAAGTTGTTCTCTACGGAGTGGCTTACATTGACCCAGAAGATCGCTCGGCTATTGATCACAAGTTTGCAAGCTTCTTTCACAACGTCGAGCATGCTAGATCTCCTCATGTGTAGGCTGCATGCACTTTTTAAACGATAGCGGCAATTTCGATCGACACTTTCTCTTGCAGTCCCAAATCAAGCGAAAGCGCGGGTATGTCTGGTTCAGCTCAACTCGCCGCCTCGTCCCACTTTCTCATGTGGTTCTTGCTTGTGTTTTCATCCGCCATCATGCAATCCACTCTGCACTCGTTGTCAGCCCACTGCTAATGGTTATCCTGTGAAGCAAAACAAGGGTGACCGTCGAGTACTGATGGAGATGAAGTCAAAGTGGGACGCCCTCGGAACTTGCCCTTTTGTTTGCTATCGTGATGCGGCTCTTTTTGTTGTTTGTCCATTTAGAACGAGCGCCTTTCGTCTATAATTGAAACAGCGTTGATGCTTCACAAGGAATGCAGAGGGCTACGGCAGCTCGGGAGCTGGACGACGCGGCACCCCTGAACGCTGCATAGCTGGCAACGCTGCTTTCCTGATCCGAACGTTTGTCCCACTTTGTGGCTTCATTTCATCCGCACCACACCCCAACTTTCAGGCCAAAATTTCAAAGGGGCAGGTCGAATCTGCCATGATTGCGATAAAAAGCGTCGTCCAATGCAAGGAAGAGCGTCCACTCCTTCCTATTTCCATCCATCTTAACACTTACGATCCTGACACGAGCATCGCGATGTTGACTCGTTCAATTGCGATGCTTTTCGGTGTTTCGCTGCTGACACAGCAGTTGGCCCTGGCCATTCCGATGAATCTGTATGGCCAAAATTCAGGTTGGCAGCCTCATTACCAAGGCTGGACATAGCCTCAAGGCAACAACCAGGACTGGTATGCTTCGTCGACGCCAAGCAATCTGCATGGAACGAGCCAGTACTATGGCTCGTCAAGCTACTATCCGTCTCACGGACAGCATGGCTGGACCGGACAGTCGTCCGCTGGCCCACACCTCGCGTCATGAGAAGATGCGGCTACCTCATTGACGCATGTTTCACCTTCGCAAGATTCCCTGTCACCGGAGGACCTTGCTTTCGTTGATTCGGTCTTGGTGGAACCACAACAAAGCCAGGAATTGGCGGAAGCGCGGTCTGAGCAGAGTGCATGGAGAGTCGCCTCGCCTGCGTCGCAGCGACGTGATGCGCCTGTAGCTCAGTCGGACGATCGCACACTGCCCCCTGAGCAATGGAATGATGTCCAGAAGAAGAAATCCATCAGCCAACGAAGCTCTAAAGGTTGGCCAGAGCCCAAGGCCCTTCAGTCCCTGGAGCGCCTGTTTCCCTTGAAACCCGGTATAGGGAAGAAGGGTGCGCTCTCCAACAGGTTCGATGAAGGCACGAAGCAAGACATCAACCAGCAAGCGTTTGGCGGAAAGCTGCAATGGATGGATGGTGTGTACCAAGGCTTTAATGGGGACGTGACTCGCAAAAAGTTGCCTTTGCATATGTCTAGCCGCCGTCTTCCTTTGGAAAGCGTCGCCAAATGGTACGACACTAGATGGGACCTCTACATCCCCGAGCATGGACTCGGCCCGATGGAGGAAACGAGAGGGACCGTCTACGAACACCGCCCTCATTACCTTGTGTGGGCGGTGCCTCGGAAACTCAAGGTAGGATTCAACCCCATTATCCTGTACGGGGCTGGCTACATAGACCTGAAAGATAATGCTGCAGTCGATAGACATCTTGCAACTTTGCTGCGAAGTGCCGAGCTTATTGATCGGGCTCACGCTTAAGCTTTCGCCGGCATGACATTCTCGTTCGTCATCCTCACTTCGGCAGTCTTTTGTACCTAGGTTCTCGGTGGTCCAAAGGCTCGAGATTTCCCATGAGCAGTAGACCAATCAGAACTTTATTCTCGCTTCAACCATCGTCACAGGGCAGACCGCCCAGCTTGTTCGTCAGTATGCCAGAGGCGTGTGAGAAGCGCCAATCGCATGTCTTCAACGACGGGACATGCCAAGCTGAGAAACTCTTCACGAAGCTGTCGGTGCCCAAACTCAGCGTATGATTCAAGCCCAAGAACATTCTACAATAGTCACGCTCCTGTGACTGTGACGTGTAATTACGCGTCGTGTGAACGCGACTCTGTCTGCGCAACTCGCCGCGTCCCACTTTCATGTGATTTTTGCTCGTGTCCATCTTTTTGCCCACCACCACTCAATCCACTCTTTCACTCGTCACTTTTCTCTTTGCGCTTGGCTGTCTTAGTCTGCGTAATGCTACTTTTACGGTTTGATTTCCCGGTGTCTGTCTAGCACTATCTTAAACACGTGATCTGGACTGCCTGTGGAAGCTCGCTTTTCATTATTTGCTCTTCAAGTGCCAGTAGACGGCAGAGTAGTTCGTTAGTCTGTGAAGAAGGTCTTGGCGTGGTACATGTTCAAATGTAGATGCTGCTGAACTTGAAATGAAGCTGTCAAGGTGCAGATTGCCGAGCATAGACGTCCACTTCCAGCCGATGGTTTTAGGCCCACCTCAGCCGTTCCTCCTTGATTTCACCACGCCTCGAGTGGGACGCGCCGAGCGAGTGCATGTGAAGTAACAGGGGTGAACACGATGAAGCCACAATGGGCGGCTGCAATGAAAGACTCGGAGCTTTTGAGGTGTCCTTGTTTCATCTATCGTTTCTTGCCTTTCCAGGCCGAGCAACGAGCTTTCATGTAATGAACTGTGTTAATGCCCGAGAGATGAATGATAAGAGGCTACAACGTGGTGGGTATGACAACGCTGCATACCTCACACATGACGCCTTTTCAGCTGCGTCCCGCCTGATCCACCTGTTTCATTCTGGACCCTTCCAGCGCAGTCTGAGTTGCCTTGAATGGTACGGAAGCTCATTCAAGAAAGAACGTCACTTCTTTCCTCGACAACCGCGATCTTTTCCCTCCCTTCCAACCCGATCACAGCATCACCATGTTGATCCGTTTCGTCACCTTGCTTCTCGGTGTTTCGCTGCTGGCACAGCGGCTCGCTGTAGCTGCTCCGATGATCAGTTATCATTGGGGACATGTTTCTGGCCCGCACTTAACGACATGGGAAGACATGTCGACTTCGTCCTCGAACCACCTTTCCGCGTCTCGCGAAGCTCTATCACCGGAAGAGCTCGAATTTGTCGACAGCGTCTTGGTCGATCCCCACTCGGACCATCAAATGCATTCTCCTGAAGGACTCGCGCCATCGCATCCGTGGGAGAGGGCTCGAGGCAAACAACAAAGGTTGGATGGGCCAGCTCCTGAGTCGCTGCGCCGTATCCAAGCAATTAGTCCTAAGGAACACCTTGGTTTCGCGTCCAAAATCGATAGAAACGAGAACGCACAAGTGCAAGGATTAATCAGTTCAAAGCTTTTCGGTGGGAAGATGCAGTGGATTCAACCCGAAGGAAACGTGCTCATGTCACGCTTTAGCATGCGAGACAGATCGCCGTCGCGTATCAGCAGTCGTCGACTTCCGTCGATTAGCTCGATCGGATCAGATGGAACAAAAGGAGAGTTATACGTGACAGAGCACAACCGTGGTGGACGTCTAGGTGAGCACCTTCAGGGTAAGACGCTGTACATGTTTTGGACTATTCAGAAGAACAAGAAGAAAGGCTGGGTGCACCTTGGAACTGGTTACATCGATCCGCATGACGTTGGAGATGCAGATAAGGGTCTTCGAACTGCGCTTTCTATAGTGGCATCAAGTGTTCGGGGTTAGCTTTCGCGCACCTGCTGAATTGTTTGCTCGATACCGCAGCGGTCTTTCATGTTGAAAATCAGTGATGTCACACTGACGCAATGGCGACGTCAACCTCACCAGCAAATCTTGCTGGTCACAAACATGTATATGTACTACGAGCTTCGCTCGCCCATCTGTCGTTTCCCTATCGATTTCAGTGCTTCTACATTTCATTGTAACTCGTGTGAGCGGTCGGGAACGTTCGGGAGACCGTTCCTTCATAATACCAGCACGCCTGGAGTGGGACATGCTGAGCGGCTGCATGTGAAGCAATAGGGGTGACCATGGAAGTTCCAAAACGATGAAGCCACAGCGGGAGGCTGCAATGAAAAGCCTCAGTAGCTTGGAGCTTTTTCGGTTTTATTGTTGCAGCTCTTGTTGTCTGTCTGTACAGGCCGAGGTTTTACTTTCATTTTGCGTTTAAAGAACTGTGGTGATGAATGCAAGGGCGCTGCAGCACGGTGGGTAAGGACAACGCTACTGTTTTGACACATCTGGTAAGCGTTTTGTTGATTCTTTTCCAGCTGTGCCCCACCGGGCTCATCTGCTTCATTCTGAGGTCGAGTTTTCAGAGTGCGAACAAAATTTGCCATGATCTGGTACTTAATACAGCCTCTTTCAGACAAGAAAGGCCGTCACTTCCTTCCTAATTACATCCACATCTTCTTCCTCTTTCCGTCCTGATCACAGTACCGCCATGTTGGTCCGTTCCATCGCCTTGCTTTCTGGTCTTTTGTTGGCCCAGCAGCTGGCTGTAGCTGTTCCGATGTTCCGACCAGAGCAAAGATGGGATTGGCGGCAATTCCATCAAGGTCCGCCAGAAACTGGAACCAGCATGCAGAACTGGCAAACTGAATCGACGCCGAACGACCTGCATGGATCAAAATTCGACAATACTCATGCGTATCGAGGACATTTAACCACTGATCCGCGCTTAGCCCAATGAGATGAGATTCCTGCCTCGTCAAACCATTTTTCCTTGCCACACAAACCTCTGCCGCAGGCTGAGCTCGAGCTTGTCAACAGTTTCTTGGTCGATCCCAACGCCGACCAACAAATGCGTTCTCCGCAAGGATCAGACATTGACTCTAAAGGGGGGGGGGGGGGGGCTCTGCAATCGGAGAAAGATCCAATTCGACGAGGGCCTGTTGGCGGATCGCCTCCTACCTTACTGCCGGAAATCCCACGAGATCCACCTATGAAAGTGAATTCTTTGTCTGGAAAGGCTCTCATTGAAGACAGTCAAGTGCATAAACTCATCAACTCGGAGTTTTTCGACAACACTGTCAACTTTGTCCCCGGCAAAGGAAATTCGATCGTTTCACGTCACAGCTTGCGCGACAGATCGCCTATCCGTCGTCCAAGCCGTAAGCTTGGGTCAACGAAGGGAGCAGGCATGGACGTGTACGTGACGGAGCACAACCTCCACCGCCTTCGTGTCCACCAAGGTCCACTTCGAGGCCGCCGCTATCTCATGTTCTGGTCTCGAACTAAGAACTTGAGAGGCAAAGAGAGCATAGTGTATCTTGGAACCGGTTACATCAAACCGACGGATCTGGAAGCCGCAAATTCAGCTCTTCGAAAGGCGCTCGGCATTCGAGTCTAGCAAGGCAGTCTAGCTACCATGTTGATTGAATCTTTTCTATCCATGCTTCTCGTGCGAACCTTCATGACCGCCTCGGAAACGAAGCTCGTTTCATACATCCTTAATCCTCGTTCTCTCAACCTTCTTTTGCAAACGATTCTGTACTCCGCACCGTATCGCTTTCGTTTTCTCATTCATTGGTGCCCGAAAAGAAGATCAGAATCGTCTGTGCGCCGGTGGTTTCCTTATTTTCCTTCAAGCAACAAGACCGTGAGCGAAGTGATGCCTGTCAAGGAAGCGAGGTACGGTTGCTCAAACGCAACGGATTCCAGTTCACCAGGCGTGTTCCGATCAAGGCGATGATAAAATTTGCTCTTGCAGAATGGTGGGATATTGAGAGGCTGCCAAAGCCGAGTTGACACGGATGCACGAGAGAGTCACTGCACGATTTGCAACAAGGAGAGAAAAGAGGAAACCTCTGCAATGGGTGGGTAAGTAGATCAAGGGATTTATGATGTCGCAGACAGGCCTGGTCCAGACTCCACGCGTAGCCCCACTTGGAAGTTAGCAACCTTACTCATTGTTGATCGAATTCGGTGTGACGAATGCGCAAATGAGGTGTTGAGATGGCAGCATCCCCGCCGCTTCGATCGATTGTACTGTTACTGCAACGTGAAGAGGCTACAAATGCTGCAGAGTATCGAGGTGTCATCATCGATAAGATGTCTCTTGCGAGCGGATTAATACTACACATTCGCGTTAGCCTCTGATCTGCAGTTCTCTCACTTCTTCATTCATCCGAGCAGGCTTCACGAGCAGCATCATCCTGATTATCTCAAACATCAAGCTACTTTTCTTCTCGTTCTTCTGGGCCTCCGATCTAGTGTATACAGCCCCCATGGATCCCGGCGGTCAGTATCCATTCTGGAGTTATTACTATCCGGGATCATCTCAAGCTCCGAACGCTGTACAGCCTTCTTGGCAAGCGGGAATCGGCAATGCTCGAGGCAACGAGGGGCGAAGTAGTCATGCGCTCGCACCTGGCTTCGAGCAGCCGCAGCTCGCTGCCTCGAATATTGTTCCAGCTTCTTCATCAATCGGAATCCACAATTCCGTCCCTACAACAGGAGACTTCGATGAGGAAGACCTCAAGATGCTAGAAGAGATCAGGCGCCAGCTTTCTCTACCCGAAGATGAATCACGCTCCAATGTTCACGAAATATATGGGATCAGGCTCTTCCGCTCATTCAAATGTTGTTCTTGCAGCCGGTGATGTTGCAACGAGCTATGCGTATTGGGACCAGCGGCCCAAATCACTTCGAAGAAAACACGCCCGGTCAGCCCCTCCCTCGCTGCTGAAGCTCCCCGTCGAAACAGCCATGGCCATCCAAAGCGTAAAAGGAAAAATGGTTTTCATTGACGAGCCTGAACATTCGCAGGCCTATATCAATAAAGAGCTCTTCGCCAACGGGATCCGGTGGGAGGCGAAAGATAAGATTGGGATCGTAAACCCATCACATTATCTCGAAAGGTCGCCTCTTCTCCGTCAAAGTCGTCGACTGCCATCTATCCAAAAAGCAAGAAAAGGTCAAGGCCCGCTCAATATATACATGACCGAGCATGGTCTCAAGCCAAGGCACAACAGTGTTCTGAAAGGTGGTCCCCTTGAAGGTAAAAGGTACTTCATGGCGTGGGGTGTGCCGGAGAACTTTTCAGCCGACGACAACGAGATAGAGTAACTTGGGGGCTGGCTACTTCAAGGAGGCTGGCATTGAGAAAGCAGAGATGGCTTTTCAGAACGTGCTTGCTAAAGTGCAGCACTTAGAACGCGCTCATGTGTAGTAAGAATGGCTGTATCGCCCATCCGTAGCTTCGGTCCCTTTTCTCATGTTCACTTCCTCATTTAGATCAGAAACATCTCCCCCTATGCTGAGGGATTCATTGGGCGCAAATATGGCTTCAAGTCTTGCAGGTAATAAGCCTACAGCGTAGCACTCGAGGTTTTGTGAACTCGGGGGCTCGCATCTCAAATGCATGAGGGTCTTTGTTGCTTGTGCGTTGACCTCGCAAGTGGGTTGCCGATGAGGCATGAGGAGCCCACAGCTGTGAGCGGTGGCACCGTTGTTATGGACACGAGTGGTGGGCAGGACTGAACTGTGGTCCTCCAGCGATAAATGGTTTCATCTCTTGCGAGCAGTTCTAAGTCAGTCGTTTGCGAAATATAAGGGAACCGTATACCCTCCCTTTGTCTCACTTCTTCATCCAAATTGTCATCATGTTTGTCTCCCTCATCAAGCTATGTATCTCCTCGCCCGTCTTGGCATGCTGTCTGGTCTCTGCCGTTCCCATGTGGCAGGACCCAAGACATGGCTATCGCTACCCGGATTCATCTCAGCGTTTGAACGCTGCGCAGACGTTGCAAGGCGGTGGCAACCATGCTCAAGGCGGGCATTTTTGGAATGGTCATGAGTGGGTACCCGTCTATGCGCAACCTCAGCCCGCGATTTTAGACGAGGTCCCATTCGCATCTTCATCGACTAGATCGGACAATCGTTTCGCTCCAGTTGCAGAAGGCATGGATCAAGTTGACAGCCGCAACAAAAAATCTCAACTTCCGTGAGCAATGGGACGAAAGTGTTCGTCAAGAACAAACACACTGGCCAGCTCCCGCCTCGTTTCGACGACTCGAAATGCAGCAAGCCATGGGCAACTCAAAGATAGTTACCACAGTGCTCTTCTACAAGGACGCCGATGAGGTGCAGCGTCGCATCAATTCGCAGCTTTTTGATGACAAGATCGCCTTCGTTCCGACAACTCGGATCCAACTCAAAGATGGAGGTTGGCGCAAAAGGTCGCCCCTGAACCTGCCAAGCCGTCCCTTGCCACCCATCTCCATATCAGGATCAAGCAACGAGAAGGTGTATGTGTATATGACAGAGCATGGGCTTGCTGACTGGCACAACCGCATTCACAAAGGTGGTCCATTTGGAGACAAGCCCCGTTACTTTTGGAAGTTCCGTGACCCTGGGGGTATCTCTGTCCCAGAAAACCGAATCGAGTTTCTTGGAGCTGGTTACATAAACAAGGAAGACAACGAAGCCGTGGACAATGCTATTTACCGGGCACTTTGTGCCATGGAGCAAGCTCCCCACGCGCACGTATAGCTTCAAGACGCCTGCATTCGCGCATGAACTACCACGAGAGTCTTTCTCCAGATCTCCTTGAAGTCCTGTTTTGTTTTTCATGCTTGCATGATGCCGCCCCGGTCGCTGAATTCAACCTCTTGTTGCTTCTTCAATTGAACGACCGAGGATCGAAAAGCTTCCCATCGGCCGAACAGGCAACTGAATGTGGCGAAGCCTCGCATCATTTGTGGCGTGTTCGTGTTTCATGCAATGCGTGCGAAGAATTGAGAGCGTCTGCGGAAGCGGAGCTCGACTCATATTGCTCACTTTTCAGGCATCGTAATGAGCACGTCTTACATGGCTGTACTTGAGCAACAGGATCACAACTTTTCCGTGTAGTTTTTCTGCATGGCCTATCTGCCTCCCTCGAAGCAGTCGGAAGCGGATCGAAGTTCTGCAATGCGTCGAGGCATGAATGGAAAAATAAAAGGTGTTGTTGGTGATCATGTCTGTCACAAAAAGCCGCGCCGCTGAATCGCTAGACATGGGCGAGCACCTCGCTTTCGGAGAAAGGTCTCGACTCGCATCTCACCTGCTGCTCTCCCCACCAATGTCAAGCGCCGATTCACAGTGTCACCTCTATGCCGCAGAGAACAGAATGAAAGAGTCTAGACCTGATCAATGCTTTGTTTGCGTGGGACTACCTGGACAGGCAAGGCCGTGTATGCGTCATCAATGTTGCGCTAATCCACGGCCGTTGTTGGTGGGCGCGGGTGTTCCCACCAGCCAGTGGCTCCATTGTCTATTTCGAGGTCAATGGGAAAAGGGGCTGCAAAGGCAATCAAGTTTCTCTGAACAACTTGCGGGCTCACAGGGCAGCTCGAATAGTTAATCGTATCACCTTCCAGCAGGCTTCTTTCTAACCATCCGCCTCTCGGTACTTTTTTCGATTCTTCAGTGTGCCATCCTGGCTACAAGACATGCTGGTCGGTACGCTGTACGTCTTTGTTCTCTTCCTTGGTCTGGTCACCGGTTCACCTGTGGGCAATCAGCAGGACCCGTGGGGAGAAGACTCTTTCCATTCTCTTCAGCCTTATCAACATGGAGTGCCGGACTCTCCGATTTGGCCTCCTGATGCGGTGCATTCCGCGCCACTGGCTTTTGCAGGATCGACACATCTCAGCCCGCCCGAGCCTCCTCACTTGCTTCAGCCATACCCTCGTCTTATGGTGGCACCCTTTCCAAACTCGAACGTTGCCACTCTGGACCCGCCGAAAACCGATGGTGGCGAGGTAGAGGCGAGTCAAGTACGAAAGAAACGCAGAAATCACAGGCCAACCTTCCCTCGAGCCAAGTCCATGGCAGAATGGACCCCCGAGCAGATAGGAAGGTAGCTGAACAGACCCATCCACACTACCATGTTGGAACCACAATTCCTCAAAGATCTGAATCCCTCGCAGCCTTCTTTACCGAGGGGGGCTCCGCAGAGAGTGGCTCCATTCCAACGACGATGCACGCAACGAGATCAACAAGCAAATCTTCAATGGCCGGTTGCACTGGTTAAAGCCTCGAGACTTTCCAGACATGGTGCACAGATCCTTCAAAGCTATGGCGGTAAGGTTTAGCCGGGAGCTGCCCTCGGTAGAAGTGCCGGGTCCAGGGTTGAACGCTCCCAAGAGGAGCGTTAGGATGATTACTCATGGAGGTAGCAATGATAATGACAGCTGGCGCGCTGGTTACATGCTGGACCATAAAACCTACTTCTCGTTCTGGAGCTTTGGCGACAAGGACAGGAAGGAAACTATGCCTTTGCACGTTCAACGACACGGCGTCGGGTACCTCGATCCAGATGACGTCGAGGGAGTCGACGCATTCCTCGGGGACAAGTTCAAGGATCTCCCGCAAGTTGTGCATCACATCCCGTGAAGCACCAAGTTGAAGCAGTCCCAGTCGGCTTCTTCGAGCTGCGTTTATCGAAGTTGTAAAGACGTCGAGTTTTTCTCCATGACCTATCGTTTTGACCAATTTGTGTCTTTTGATTCGCTCGCTATTTGTGTGCTTTCGCTTCTCACCGCAGAAACACAAGAAAGACATACTTTTGCCCATCTTGCATCATCTGAGACGAGTGTAGTTGAGTATGGTGAAGGAAGTTCGAGCCTAATCGGTGTGTGTCACCTCATAGTGTGGGCGAATCTCGAACGTTGAAAACTTTTGGTCCTTCGTGCCGCTCGGTAAGGACAGTGGATTTGTTGGAGTTGGTGGGGATGATAGAGCAAGCTTGCACATTGATCCGTTCTAAGAATTCTCACCATGAACAGCGAGAGACGAAAAAAATAAAATGGGGTTATGATGACGCCAGGGCAGCATCGCTTTCGAGCAGTCGAGACTTGCATGCGCTCATGCACGCCAATTGGCAGACCAGTCACTTCCCTACTCATTGGGCCCCAGCTCCGGGAATCACGAATGACTTTGCTACCTACACCTCGTCCGGACTCTGGGACTCGAACGTTGCGAGGTTCGAGCTAGGAGCAGCCAGTCAAAACCACCTCTCTACGCTGCCTGCCACTTCGAGCGGCACTGGTACGTCTGATCGAGTCTCGCCATTTACCGAAGGCTCGCATGACGGATCTTTGGCCCTGGATCGACTCTCAAAACCTCAAGAACGTCGATATTACCAAGAGCCGGAAGCGCTGAGGAGCCTGCCTCGGAGCACTTCGATTTTCCAAAGTTTTCGAGGAATACGCTATACGAACACTGGAGAGGCTGAACGAAGCAAAATCAACAGCGATATCTTCGACGGTAAACTCAAGTGGGTGCAGCTGGATCGCACTAAACACCATCAAGCGAGGGCTTTCCAAGAGACCCGCGTGCTCCCATTTCTCGAATTTCCGGACCCGACTATAGAGGGAGCGACTCGGAAGGTCAGGATCGCCGTCCATGGTGGTCTGCAAGCAAGACGCTCCACTGCCCAAGCCGATGTCAGAAGTGCCCTGACTGGCAAAACTTACTGGTCCTTCTTCAGCTTGCCTGAATCCGCCAATGGAGCCGACAATCTGGTCCACTGGCATGGAATGGGCCATCTGGACCTCAAAGACTATGGCCTTGTTGATGAGTTTTTGCGGAACAAGTTAGATGACGCCAAGAAGCTTCAAAGAATGCCACGATAAAATCTTTGTAGGCGGTGCATCAAAAATGAAGAGAGCTTCGTCGAAACCTTACAGCTGCAATTACATTCACTGATCCAGGCTCGCTGCTTCGATACTCATCAACGGTAGATGTTTGTATCTCCTCTAGTCGCTCCTCTTTCGAATCATGCCATTGAAGTTGTCTTTCCAGACTGTGTTTTGCCGTTCACATTTGAGTGAGGAGCAATGTCAGATGAACTATGACGGTGTTGAACGCGCCGACATTCGCTTGCATCCCGTTCATGGGCGGGCGGCGTTCACCCCAGCAAGTCATTGACCCATTATGTTCTTGCGTCTCATTGCACAGTCTGGTCTGTCTCATGCGTAAAAACTGCGAGACAGCGTCGGTGTAGCAAGTGTGGGTGTTAGCAAATATTTTCTCGCCGCTCATCTTCTCTCTCTCTTCTCCTCTTCTCCTCATCGCACTGCCTATCTGCTGTGCTTTCCCAAAGCTTGCCCAGTCTTATTTCCCACCCTGTTTTCCCTCCCTTGCCTTTCTGCCTAGCTGCGCTTGACCAGACCCCCACCTACGGCGGGTCTGGGAGCCTTGAGGCCTAAGAGTCACTCTCATCTTCCCGCAATCTATGCTTATGTTTTCATTTCCACTCAGGCTTGCAACAGACAGTAGGTGCGGTCGGTATCGTGATCAAATAGTGTCAGTATTTGCCCACCTGTGGTCCCTCTAGCTTGTCGTTTCATGTTATGCAAGTTTCACACAGTACGGAGCTGCATCATGGTGGGGCTCTTTGTACGGTCCCGCACATCTGTGAAAAAAGCAAATCGACACAGCCTACGGCTTTGAGGCCCTACCAAAGTCATGTACAGAGTTGGTCACCCGCCAGAGCTAGAGAGATGAACGTCCGTGCATCAAGAATAACAATACAGCTGATGTTGTACTGAGCAGTTCGCAGCGCCTGTAAATAAAAACGCACTCAGCTTCCAGATGTAAGTTTCCGCTGTTCGCCACCTCTTCCTCCTCCAACGCTCTTCGACCCCGCGACAACAACCGGTGTGATTTCCAGGGTCATCAAAGATGCAGGGGCCTGTGCTCTTCTGGTTTGCTACAACTCTAACATTTGTCGTCCTGGTGACGCTTGTCGGAGGGCATCCGGCTGGCATTCCGCCGCACCCAGGTCAATGGCCTGCGAGCGAAGAACCAAGCCTTTACGACTTCACTGACCATCCTTACTCTCCTGTCAACATCAGGCTTGATCAAGCCGATATAAACTCGATAGTATTTGACCTCAAACAGCCGCTGGAAGGCCCCTCTCATGCTGTAGCGCCAAGCGCTGGACATCTTGAACCTTGGCAGCGTTTACCCAGCGTCGAGGGATCTGTCGCAACACCGCGTGAACTACTATTCAAAGATCGCAAGTCCTTAGAAAAGGTCCGCCGCAAGGATAGGGTACCACGAACCGAGCCGGAGCAGTTGTCACTATTAGAATGGTCTGTTCCTCCCAACAGCAAAAGCGAGGAACAAGCTGCATACTTGCGAGACGAGTCTGAAGGCGTTAGGAACTTGATCAACAAGGACATCTTCGACAATCGCTTGATTTGGGTGGATACGAGAGGGATCAAGGACCGGACCTGGCGCACATTTACAGCAGGATTTCTGCAAATGTCCCGTGTTCTTCCCATGGACTTTCCCGAAGCATGGAACGTTCCGTCTCACGGCCTCATCCGTGAAGTCAGAATGTCTGTGCATGGTGGCAAGCGGGGAAGGGTGAAATGGCCACAGGAACACCCGCTGGCAGCAGGTCAGGATTACTTCAATTTCTTTGGGGTGCCAGATGGCCGCAAGATTGTGCGCTACTTTGGAACTGGCTACCTCGAAGCGTCCGATTTTGACGCAGTGAACGAGAAGGTGAAGGATGCGAGGCAGAAGATTGAAAGGAAAGCAAGGGAAAAGACGGAACAGAAAGCAAGGGAGGAGTTGGAAAGGGTGGCAAGCGAGGCAGCTCGTGCTCATATCTAGCGGCCGAGTAGCCTTCGTGGCTGGACTCCTCGTCGACGCTCGCCACACGAGCTACTTCGTCAATTCCTTGTTCGTCCCTGTGTCTTAACGCACTGTATAGTACTGTAGAGTACAGTGCAGTCCCCTACAGTACAGTCAATATTCTCAGTGTTGTGACCCAACCATGTTAGTCCTTCCAACGTGTGGTCCTCGCTCATATCGTTTGAATCCGTGAAGAGACGCCGGATGCCTCCTGTAGGGCTTGTCTATATAACGACCTCAATTTTTCGAATACCGAGGTCTGGGCATCGTCCCATCCACCTCGTCTGTCGCACCACACTCTTTATAAGCAGCTGGTCTGATTCCGAGTCTCGGCAAAGATGCGCAGATTCATGCTCTTTTGCCTCAAAGCCGTAGCCCAGACGTGTATCTTCCTGGTGGCGCTTGTCACAGCATATCCGGCTGGTGGACATTGGGAACCCTCAACTAGGTGGAATTCTGGAGAAGAAAGCGGTATTCATGCGAACGATCACGCTCCTCTCTCTTCCTTCAACGCTGGGCTTGATCACGGATCTCCCATGCTTGATCAGGAGTCTATAAACTGGCTTGTCCATCAATTTGGATAGCCAGAATCAAGCGTTTCTCATGCTGCAAGTCGGCCGGATCTCTCAAGTCGATGGTTTGTTAGCGAGGCACACGGTCTGCCTCACGACCAGTCTCACTCTCCTTACTCTGCTCATTCTCCTTACTCTGCGCATTCTCCCTACTCTTCGTACTCTCCTTACTCTCCTAGTTACTATGGGCTTGATCAGGCATCGATCGACCATGTTCTCGACTCCCTCAAGGAACCAGAAACAGGCCCTTCTCAAGCGGTAGCGCCAAGCAATCGACCATCCTGGCAGCGCTTCCAGACCACCGACGATCATGCGACGACGTCACATGGAGTGAGCACCTTTTCGAGCCCCCTTCAGTCCTATCAAAACGCCTACCCTAGCTACCATTCAGCTGAGCAGGGCCCCGTCGACTATCTCGCTCAGCACAATTCTATTGTTCCGCACGATCATCACTCAGTACAGATGCAAGCATCGAGGCGCCCAACTCTGAACGGAGTCGCTCAAGCTCTCCGAGGAGTTAACACTCGGAATCCGGTGAAAGTCGATACAATTAAGGGTATCATGGGGTTTCCTCTTCAGAACAACCCTCAGTCGACGAGCAAGAACTCTCTGCCGGTCGTTCATCCAATGTCGAGCTCATCAGCTCCGAGAAATGTTCGTGACGAAGGCCCGATATCGATCCACTCGAATGACGGGGATGCTCGTGATCATAGAACCATTTTGATATACCCGATCCCACCCATTGATCGTGTGGATCGATCGCTGGAATATGGCTCGGACACAGAATCGGACGCAGCCTCGCCTGAATCCTCTTTGGCTCGCTCAAGAGTTTCTGGACACCCTAGTCAGCGCAATAGCTACGTCCAAAAACATCCTACGGCCACTTTCCCACGCCTGGAGCCTTCCAGATTGTACAGTCTGGAGTATTCAAGGCCACCCTTTCAGCGTGAAAGAAGCTCACACATCAAATGGGTGACCGAGGATGATGGTGACATTAGGTCGAGGATCAACGAGCAGATCTTTGCAAACAAGCTTCGGTGGGTGTCGACCGAGTTCATGAAAGACAAGACACGCAAGAGGTACAGAGGAGCGGCTCTCCAAGACAGCCGGGTGCTTCCAATGACGGACTTTCCAGAGATCAAGCTCGATCGAAATCGAGGTGTCATCAAGGAGGTTAGAATGGCTGCGTACGGTGGAAGCATTCACTGGCCAAAGAATCATCCTCTTTCGCAAGCTTACAGTGTCTTATCGTTTTGGGGTATCCCAGAAGGTAGAGGACCCATGGCTCGAAAGACTGTTCACTACTATGGAACGGGTTATGTCGTCCCAGAAGATTTTGATGCGGTGAATGAGCAGGTGAAGAAGGCGAAGGAAGAGATCGAAAGAAGAGCAAGGGATGCTGCTCGCGTTCATTGATAGGGCCGAGCAGTCTTTGCGATGGCCGGACTCCTGGTCTGCTCGATAGGGAAGATGCCGGTGTAGCTGATTACAGTCTCCTCACGTCGTTTGAAGACAGTTGGGTGGAGCTCGCCCTCCTATTTTCCAATCACTAACTTACTCACATTCATTCATTTCCTTTGCATGCAACAGCACCTTCGTTGCTCTCATTTGTCCTTGCATGCATGCTGCAGATGCGGATGCCACCTGTTACATTGATACTGTCGCTCGGCCTGAGTAAAGTTGGAGCATTGTCTGCGCACAGGTGGAGCCGGTAAAGCCAGCGCATTTTGCGCCCACTTCTTGCCCACCAGCTGCTTGCATGTGGCGCAATGAAACGACTCTAGCTGTGAATTGCCAGATGACAAGAGTGGATCTTTTATCCATCTTGTTGCCTCCGAATGTCAGGGTGGGAAAATGAGAGCAACGATCACTGACTGAGTGAGTTCGAGCTTTGTTTTGTCCAGGTTGACCCATGCCTTAGCTTGCGTCAACAATCAAAGAAGAGCAAGCATAGAAAGTTAGGCTTGGTCCACTCGAAAACACTCACACCTTCCCCACTATCTTTCCTCCCTTTCGTGACAACGGCATCCTCGAAAATGCTCTCGCAATGGGCGTTTGCGCTTCTTTTCATCATCAATCATGTCGCACAGGTAGGCTCGAGACCAACGGGTCATCACGACGATTGGCAGGTCGGCAACGTTCCAACCAGTGGCCCTGACAGTGCTAGTCTCTGGAACGCGCCGCCTTACACGAGCAAGGATTTCACCAGTCCAGAGCATTGGCACAACACTTGGCTCGAAAGCCAACCAGTCCACAATCATGGCAACGCTCACGAGCTCCATTCGGTTTGGTGGCAATCCTATCATCCAGCTGCTGAGCACGCAACAGAGCCTGCCGCTGTGGCCGCTCCCAAGACTCCGATGCACGAAGATGATCTTGCTCACTCAACGTTCGAAGCCGAGACGTTTTCTCAGGAGCAATGGCCAGCTGCGGTCTCGGAATCTCACGGTCACCTTGACCCAGCTGTTGAGGCAGCACCTTCCTCTGGCCCGCCTTCTGCGCACACATCGCTTGATCAAAACAAGGTGCGCCACGCCAATCCGGTGTCTATGACTTCAACGCCACGTCAAAAGATGCGCAAGCTTGCATCCCTCATGAACGAACCGACTCGTCTATCTCTTTTAGACGAATACGTCGCAGAGAAGGCAGCGTGGATCCAGCGAATACAAACGACGTTCCAGAGCGGGGAATTGCAGCTAGTAAGCGCTAAAGGATCCTCCACAAAGCCACTTCCTGACAGCTTATGGATCGCGCAAGGCGGACAAGCTGCGCGCAGTTTCCCGCCCTCAGGATCTACACCTCCCGCTGCGGCAGTGAGATGGGAGCATAGATCAGGGAGCAATGGCCTTTCAAAGAGCAGTGGCCGTTCCGCAACCTCCAAGCAGCGAAAGGGGACGTCCCTGCCAAAGAACCAGGAACGTAGGGTTCAGGACGAACGTTTCTACGTCTACTTGAACAGCCCTGAAAACATGGCTCGTCTTAACAGAGAGTACTTTAACAACCAGCTGCGCATCCTTCACATCAACCCGGGGGAGCTGCAATGGGAGGCCTTGAACCGAATGCACCTGGGCAGCCGCGTTTCTTACGTCCTGCCTCCGGCAAGCAAGGACGATCTGTCTCTCATTGTTGATCGCCACGTTGGGTTTCGACTTGGGCCTGATTCGTTCATGACTAAGCTTACGGGTGAATCTCAGCTAGGACATTTGGTTTCGCTCTGGTCGCCCGTGCTGTATGATGGTGGCCACTCCACGATGGTTCTGTATGGTATGGGCGAATTGGCTCAGCAAGAAAAAATTGGCATGTTTCAAAGAGAGCTGAAAGCCAAGATGCACAGCGCCTTTGGGCAAAAAGGCTCCATCCCTTACGCCTATCAACTGGCTGAAGAGATCCACTAGCTGTAGACAACTCGTCGCTTTTTTGCAATTCAAACTCTATCCTTTCTTCATCCGACTTCCTTCGTATGGGTAACGCTTGGCTGCGACAGGTACGCCGGGTTGCGAAAGACTGCAACGGCCTCATGAAGGATGGTAGGAACTCTGAGAAGTGGGTCCAGGTCTCTTCTGACCCGTAGTCGAGGTGGGACGATGCATCACGGTTTGCTCGGGAGCCAAGAGTGACCGATTCCCACCAACTCATCAGATTTCGGTGGTGCGGTCACTGCAAAAACTCGCCGAGGATACGCCCACCCTCATGATTGTGCAGACCAGAAAACGGCGGCAACCTCGAAAAGGCAAAGGCGAGCCCGGCCACAACAGTACGCTGCTGAAAGATACAAAAATGTCGATTCTAGAGAAGCTGGAATTGGCCACGCAGCCACCTCTTGTCTTTCACCAACATAAAGACTTCAGAATGTGACGTCTGGCTTTCTTTGCAGTTGCCTTTCTATTGTCGCTCCTCAGCGTTAGCTCCAACCCAATGCGGTGGGGATCATACGGCGAGGGGTCGAGCAGCGGCGTCCAACCTTCGGACTCGGGCTTCGATTGGCAAGATAACTCCAGCCTTCCCCCGGATAGCCCTGATGTAATGCAACAACATGGCCTATGGCGGGCCTCTACGCCTTCCGCAGCTACGCTCAGCCAAGCTCCGAGCGCCGTGGCTGGCCGAACGCCAAGTAGTCCTGATGCAACTGTTCCGGACTGGAGGGCCAAAATGCGAAAAGCACTCCATAACCAGAATCTCGAAATCAACAGCCTCGAACCTTCATATGCGTCCAATCCCCGTCTCTTCATCGCGTTCGACTCAAAGAATCCGGAAGACCGCCATGCGAAGACCTTTGACCCTTCTCAGCCACTACCCCCTTCGCACTCCGCTCCAGTCACCTCTGGTAACCTCCACTTTATCCAGGGCTTCGCCAAACCTACCAAGATCAAACTGCGGGAACTCCCGTGGGTGAATCCAGTTTTTCGAAGATTGATCTACCTCGATAGTCAATCTAATATGGACTACATCAGCAACGAGTACTTCGGTGGTCATATGCGCTTCCTGCCCATCGACGTGGAGCAACTTTAATGGCCTTGGTTATACAATTTGTTGACGATTCGCAAACAATACATATTGGTACCGCCAAGCAAAGTTGGGGAATTAGGATTGCTACTGGCGCATCATCCCAAACCGACTTCGAAGCTGAAGGAAGACATTCAAAAAAATAACGGGTCCATTGCAGGACACCACGCATATGGTAACGATATGGTCACCCTTGATGATGGATGGGGATCATGCAACGATGGTACTGTATGGCATCGGTCAGCTCGACGCTAGTGGCTATGATCAGGCAGTGAATCGTTTGAACGAGCTGAACACCAAGTGGAAAGATCAACCTGTATTCTGGGATGCAGTTTACTTTCATCAAAGCTTGGGTACAGACTACGCGATCCAGCACTACCCAGTTGAGTATTGGGATCAAGGTTCGGAAAAGGGACAGATAGCCTTGAAAAGGTTCAAAGCCGCAGTAGAGTATCTCCGACCGAAATAGATATCATCATCATCTATGCCTCTTCTGACCGTCATCCTTTGTAGTCGCTACGCGAGTCACAGCCTGGCAATCTAACTTTTCCAACCCTGCCCTTTTGTTGCTGGCCTTTGCGCTCGTTCGGCATCATTACGGCAAGCTTGGAGCCTCTGACGTTTCGCGAGCACCAACCTTTTCCAGACCCACAGTCAATATGGGTTGTTGCATCTGTTGCAAGCCTGAGTGGAAATGAAAACATAAGCATAGATTGCGGGAAGATGAGAGTGACTCTTAGGCCTCAAGGCTCCCAGACCCGCCGTAGGTGGGGGTCTGGTCAAGCGCAGCTAGGCAGAAAGGCAAGGGAGGGAAAACAGGGTGGGAAATAAGACTGGGCAAGCTTTGGGAAAGCACAGCAGATAGGCAGTGCGATGAGGAGAAGAGGAGAAGAGAGAGAGAAGATGAGCGGCGAGAAAATATTTGCTAACACCCACACTTGCTACACCGACGCTGTCTCGCAGTTTTTACGCATGAGACAGACCATCATCGTGTGTTCAAGGGTCGACAACGACCCACAATCCCACCGTCGTATCGTGTATCGGTGTTATGGCGTGGTCCCACTGAAGAAGTACCGCTTTGCTAAAAACAGGGGTCCGAGCACCGATTAGCACATAGACTGCACACTTCAACACCCACCGTCTCAATACATACTAGTGTTGTGGTTAAGCTGCCGAGGAGGTACCCACCCTCATGTCTGCACGGAACAAACGGTGGCAACTTCCAAGACGTGAGATCTTTGCGCTACTCAAAGCCTAAAAAGGTGCCGACTTCAGAGATCCTGCTAAAGGCATCCACTCATGTCGCTCATCAACATCTCGACAACATGCAACGCGCGATTCTCATTTGGGTTATCTTGTTCTTGTCACTCCTCGGCGCAAAGTCCAAGCCCATGTGGCGCAGGCCAAGTAGGGAGGGGTCAAGCAGCGGTCGGCAGCCTGACAGCGAAGGAACGAGCAGTGCCGTTCGACCTTCGGCTTGGGTTTTCGAGCCGCAGGAGCAGCATCAACCTTGGTCCCCTTTCAGTCCTGGCCCGACCCAACGTCGGCCACTGTGGCCAGCACGACAGGCTTCTCACGACAGATCCGTGCTTGTCACTGGATCTGGATCGGACGCAGGCGATGCATTTCGCCCTGAGTCCACCCCGCCTTCTAGCGCCGAGGCTACACGCTTCTCTGATCCCAATTGGGAAGCCACAATGCGACGAGCGACGGGAAGACCGAGCCTTGTGATTACCCCTATCGATAAGCTCTACCCCAGCGATCCACGAATCTTCGTCGCATATGACAATGCTAGGCCAGATCGTCGTTTATCCGTCTTTGACCCTCAGCAACCCGCACCCGAATCGCACTTACCCGCTACCGAGCACTTTACCAAAAAGCTCGACAAGAGCTTTAGAATCAACGTAAGGAACCTCCCAAATGCTGGCAAAAAAAGACTGGTCTACTTCAATAGTCAATCCAACTTGGATTATCTCAATCGCGAGTACTTTGGCGGCCGTATGCGGTTCTTGCCGATCAATGCTAAAAATTTGAACTACGATCTGGCTCATACGCTGTTGATGGATCGCAAGACCGGATTGGTGCTACCGCCCCGAGAAAAGCATGGGCTAGCACTGCTAGTGGCGGGACACGTCGAGCAGAATTCGCAACACATGAAGGATATACAGGCATTGACGGGTAAACTGCAGGATACTTCACAGGTGGTTTCTCTCTGGTCGCCCGGGCTTATGGATGGGACACAAATAACGTCGTTCTTGTATGGCATTGGGCAGCTGGATATGAGGTCTCACGAGGAAACAGTGAATCATTTGAACAGCTTGGCGAAAAAGTGGGGAGACACAAAGCCCTTTTGGGATGCAGTCTACTATGTCGACACTTTGCCCAAGGAGTTTGCATTTCAGTACTACCCAGCTAAGGAAGAGAAACCTGAACTTAGAGAGCAAGCCGAGCGCAGCCTCGAAGAAGCGCATCATTTCCTCCGCTCCAAGTAGATCTCATCACAAATTATGCCTGATTCACTCCCGTCTCTCCCTTCCGATTGTCATGATCATTATGAACTTTTGTAGTCGCTAAAACAGCCTAGCAATCTCAGTCTTTCACACCCTGCATCTCTCACTTTCTTGGATGGCTTCTGCGCCTGCACCATTGCGTGCTCAGGGGTCATCGACGACCCATCTCATTACACATCGGTGATGTGGCATACAGTATCCCCACCGTCTCATTACGTGCCGGTGACCATCTCGGTATGTCTCGGCGAAAACTCCGAAAGGCCTCCGAGGAGGCGCCAACTCTCATGCTTGCACACATGAAATGGCGACATGAAGAAGCTGAGCCGAACGTCGACATTTGCGCTGCTCAAAGGTATAAAGGAGTCGAGTTTAGAGACTCTGGAATCCGGTTTCCCATCTTTGTCTCTCATCAACATCCGGACGTTTACCATGCGACACGCGATTCTCTTTTCGACCGACTTGCTCCTTTCGCTCTTCGAAGCAAGGTGCATGCCCATGGAGCGGCCAGGCGGAGAAGGTTCGAGCAGCGGTTGGCGACCTAGTGGCGAAGGTTCGAGCAGCGGCGCGGGAGCGTCGGGTGCGGGTTTCGGTTGGCAGAATCAAGCAATGCAGCCTTGGACCCCTCGTCCGATGTAGCAATCGCAACCGTGGCGAGCATATCCACCTCCGCAAGGCGCTTTTGGTCATCAGTATGGAGCCGGCCCAAGCCGTGCCGCTGGTGCTTCCGTGGGTCGCCGCAGCTCGCAAGGAGCTGCTGTCGTTATCGATTTCACCAATCCGTCCGCAAACCCGGTGCCCGTCGCGCAGTCAGTTGACCCGACTTTAGGCGTCATTGGCGCCATATCAGACCGCACGAAGGAGACAACAAAGAGGGGCCCTCCCACAGAATATGGCGAGTGGGTCCAAAACATGCACAAAGCGTTGGGTAATCCAAACTTTGTGTTCACCAATATCGACAAGGAACATCCCCTCACGCCACGTCTATTCATGGCAACAGACTCGAGTAAACCGAACGATCGCAATTACGAGAAGTTATCTTCAGGATTGGAAATCTCTTCGTACACCACACCTAGCCAATACTTTTTCGAATCGCTCTTAAATCCGGTCAGGGTCAGGCTTCGGCAGCTGCAGACGGAAGCCGCTCGTCAACGAGTAATTGTCTACCTGAACAGTCGAGCCAACATGGAGTACATCAATAAGCATTACTTCCTCAACAGGCTGCAGTTTTTACCGATCCAGGTCGACAAACTTCGCTGGAACTTCTTGGATGATTTGGTGTGGAATCGTAACTATCTATGGCTACTGCCGCCGCAGACGAAGGGTCTTGCACTGCTGGTATGTTCCCACAAACAAGGGACGGGACGTTTGAGTGGGATTGAAGCTATGACGACTGTGCTAACAAACGGGGACCAGATCATTTCGCTCTGGTCTCCCATGTTGGTGGATGGTAGTAGGACGACAATGATGCTGTACGGGATTGGGTAGTTGGACATGCTGTTAGCTAGCAAGGTACGGGAGCATCTGGATAATATACAAAAGATGTGGGAAGGGAAAGGTGTCAAGACGACTTTTTGGGATGCAGCTTTCTCGAAACCTTGCCCAGTGACTTTATCTTCAACACGTACTACCACAAGGATTATCACGATCCAAAATCGCAGATTTGACAAGAAGCCGAGCGTGAGATTGAAAAAGTGGCTGATTTGATTCGCTCCGAATAGATCCCGTCGCCATCCATGCCTGGTTTTATCCCCGTCTCTTCCAATCATCATCATCTTTTGTAGTCGCTACGACAGCCTAGTAATCTCAGCGTTTCTCACCTTGCAGCGCTCCTCCTGTGGGCTGTTGCAGTGACTCTTAGGCTCCCACCGTCGCATGCTTATCGATGATGCGGTCTGTTCCCACGGTATCATTACATACGGGTGACCGTTTCATTGCATAACAGTGAAGACTCCTAAAAGCCGCCGAGGAAGCGTCCACACTCAGGTCTGCACAGTGTCAACGGTGACCATATAAAGTGTGATCAATGCGCTGCTATAAATTAGGCTGTATTAAAGAGATCCTGGACTTGGGCTTTCCTTTTCCTTCACCAGTATCTAGACTTTGCCATGCGTTGCACGATCCTTCTCTCGATCGGCTTGCTCTTGTCGTTCCTCGGAGCGACGTGCAAGCCAATGTGGCAAGACGGCGAAGGGTCGAGCAGCGCCCCTCGACCGTGGGTTACTGGTTTCGATTGGCAGGGGCAGGCACTAGAGCCACCACCGTCAACCCCTCGTCCGAAGCAAGGTTCGCAGTCGTGGCACGGGCATCCAGCTGTGCAAGGCGACTTTGGCTATCAGCATGGAGGAGACGCTCATACAAGCGGTGCGGCTGGTGCTGTCGTTGGTCGTCCAAGCTGGCAGGGACATGTTCCGTTGGTCGTCCAAGCTGGCAGGGACATGTTCCGTTGGTCGACCTGACCACCTCGCCTGCAAGTCCGGTACCTCGCACAGAGTCAACGTGGAGTCGGCAGGGCACGGCTGCAGTTGCACAACAGCAAGCTGGGTCGAACGTAGCTTTGATCCCAGCGACAGCTCCACAGCCCGCACCCGTTCAACATGTGACTCACGAAGAATGGCAAGAAAACATGCGAAAGGCGCTGCGCAATCCCAGTCTCGTATTCATCAACACCGATAAGCAATATCCCATTCACCCGCGCTTGTTCATAGCATACAACCCTACCAATCCGACCGACTTGCATCTAATGTCCTCCCCTCAGCAGGGACAGCCGTCCTTGTCCGCGGGTAAGAAACACTTCCTCATCAACAGCGAAGCGTTCATCAAACTGCAATCCAAGTCGCTCCCATTAGGCCATACGCGTCTTCAAACTATGGTTTACCTCAACAGTCAGTCCAACATGGACTTTATCAGTCGCGAGTACTTTCAAGGCAAGATGCATTTTCTGCCTATCAACATTGACAAGGTGATGTGGCGGAGGTTGAATCTGTTGTTGACGGATCGTTCTCATTTGTATCTGGCTCCACCGCTCGAGAAGCATGGTCTCGGATTGCTGTTGGGTATGCATCGAAATGGACAGAGGGTGAACGAGATTGAGGAGATGACCGGGCCGGTGACGTCTAGGAATCAGATTGTCACCATTTGGTCACCGATCTTATTGGATGGGAGTAGGACTACGGTGGTGTTTTACGGTGTGGGACAGTTGGATGCGACGGAGTTGGAAAAGACTCAGCAACATTTGGCAAACGTCGCGTCGAGGTGGTCAGGTGTCGACCCTTTTTGGGACGCGGTTTACTATCTAAAGAGTCTGCCCAAAGACTTTGCGCTTCTGTTTTACCCAAAAGATTATGAAAGTCCCGAACTGAAAAAGAAAGCCGAGCTCAGGTTGGAGAACGCAATCCGGTATCTTCATCCCGAGTAGAGTCCATCAGCTTGTTCATCCTTCCCACCCTGCATCGTGCAATTCCATTGTTCCTTCCTCCTCATCATCATCACTCGCGCGACACGTATCGAGGATTTGTTCGAAGTTGAAAGCGGAGCAAAGCCAATTTACAGCGTGTAGGATACGATTACAGAACGAGGTTTTTTTTTTTTTTTTTTTTTTTTTTTTTTTCTTTTTTTTCTTTCCATTACACAATCAGCGACATCACCGCGGCGAGACGGCCTCAGCATTGCAACCGCACATCTACGTCACAGTAGCAAACGCAATCGACCCGACAACAGCACCCACAGCGGTAGCAGCAGCTACAACCGAAGCCGGCCTAATCAGAAACGACCGTACCGCGGCCGACTTGCTCTGCTGGTTAGCTGCTGTCTGTGGCGAAATAGCCGCATTGGCCGTGCTCCCGCCATTCGTATAAAGACGCAACGACTCGACGGACCAATACGACTGGTTGAAGCTGGAGCCGTTGTAACCCACCTGGTAGCTGCAAGCGGGGTACTGGGCGTTGCAGCCGCTTTGGTTGTACGCGTTACCCGCCCAATCGCCGCAGAGGGTGATGTCAAAGACGATCTTGTGCGCGGCAAAGTCGGCGTAGCAGGAGGAGATGGGGAAGTAGGCGTTGGGTTTGGGCCAGCTGTCGGTGCTCACTGCGGTGCTTGTTGCCGAGAGGTCAGAGGGGATGGAGGAGGGGTTGTTGTTGGGGAAGTACCAGACGCGGACGCCTTTGCCGGTGGTACCGAAGGAGCGTTCCATGGCGATGATGCCGCCTCTGGCGCGGTTGAGCGCCCGACCCCAGGTTGGGGTGGAGGTGCCGTTGGTCTCGACTCGACAGCCGGGGTTCGAAGGAGCGAAAGCCGAGCAATTTGTGTATGCTACGGTACCGGACTGCGCCGAGATGCTGTTGGGGATGGTGCACGAAGTGTTGGTGTGCACGGAGACCAAGTTGGCCGCATACTCGTCGTTGGCGTTCTCCATAATGTCAATCTCTCCTCCATTTGGCCACGATTTCAGGTTCTCCGTGACTGTCCAGAAGGCAGGCCAGGTAGCACAGCCGACAGGCACGTGCGTGACGTTCAGCACGTAGACCCCATCCGAGTAGCTCTGCTTGGATGTGATGCGCACGCTGTTTCGTCCCGCGAGCGCAACGGGTGTGGTGGACACGGCCATGTGCAAGTTGCCTTCAGCATCGACAAAGGAGAGGTTCTGCGCTCGGGCGTCGGATTGGGATTGGTAGTTGACGAGACCGTTGGTAGGGTCCTTGTCGGTGAACCAGTCAAAGCTGCTGAAGAAGTCGTTGCCGCGTATCGAGGCACTCTGGGTCCAGTTGGCTGCCGAGGCAGAAGAGATCAGAGATGAGGCCAGCAGGGTGGCGGCGGCGACGGTGCGCGCTGAGGAGGTGGAGCCGAGCATGTTTATGACGGGAAGCTCAACAGTTGGATGGGGGCGACATCAACGACTTCTCACGAGCTAAACACAGTCACTTGAGTATATATAATCACATCCCGACCGCCATGTCTGATTGTCAGCGAACGGCGAGCCACAGCGGAACAAGCTGAAAGTCGGAGATCATCTAAGTTTACGATCCCGCAAGAGAGGCACTAGGCGGCAGACGGGTTTCGCGCTGTTTAGCATGCTGGAAAAAAAAAAAAAAAAAAATGTCGGCAAGATCTGCGTCATGCACGTCGGATAGAGCGAAAAGCCCGTTACAGTACCCAACACGCGCTTTGACTCGTTTCCTGCCTGATTTCAAGCCTGGTGCTCGGAGATGCCGTCTGCTCAACCTATTCATGCGCCTTGTCATCGCATCGGCCCGTCATTGTATTTCAAAGGTTTTTCCCACGCTGAGAACGCATGCTACCGAATAAAACTCTTGTTCTAGAAGAAGTTCACCGTTCAAGCTCAGCTCTCGAGTGATTGAGATCTCGAACGAGTTGCAAAACGCGCCAAGACGGGTTGCGACAGACGACTCGGAGTGCTCTACAGTGTGCAGCATACGAAACGCATGGTTCACTAAAATCAGGCCACATGCACATCCACACGACGCGTTGCAGGTGGCGTTGTGGCATGCTTCCTGATTGAAATTCTTTGTCATGTTCGTTGTCCTGCCGTGTGTGTCTCAGGCGCTGATTGGGGTTTTTTTTTTTTTTTTTTTTTTTTTTTTTTTTTTTTTCTTTGTTTCTTTGCCGAAGTTTGTTTCGGCATGAAGCATCCGCTGGTTTGGCTCGAAATTGTCGATCATGAAAGGGGGGTATCAAAAGTCATGGATTTTCGAGAATCCGAAAAGTTTCTTGGGCTCCCAAGTTAAGATTTTTCGTATTTTTAAAAGTCCCGAATTTTTGATACCGATCGTTTCGGGGAAATTTGAAATCAGATCGGGTCGGATCTGCCGATGCGTTGGGGAAGAAGACTCACGATGACTCCTGAAGCACAGACCTCGGAAGGCGCCGAGAGCTAATCACCTCAACAACCGATGACTTCCTCTCAATCACAACCCTCTCCACCACTTCATAGACCCGTACCCCAACCGGAGCACCGACCTTCGCAATGGAACCTCCTAAACCACCACCGACCCAACTACGCGTGCTCATCGTGCGGCACGGCGAAACCCGCGAAAACGTCGAACGCATCATCCAAGGTCAACTCGACACTGATCTCAACGACCGCGGCCGCCTGCAAGCCTCCATCACCGGCCGCTTCCTCACCCATCTCCGCATCGATCGGATCATCGCCTCCCCGTTGAAACGCGCAGCCGACACGGCGAGGGCGATTTGCGACCAGCAGAACTCACACTATTTCTCGGATTCGCCGTTGGGGTTGGAGTTTGACGACCGGTTGAAGGAGAGGGGGTTTGGAGTGTTGGAGGGTAAAGTGTACCGTGGTGGAGCGACGAAACCGGAGGATACGGAGGGGATTGAGAAGATGGAGCCGTTTTCGGAGCGGTTGGCTGGGTTTTGGAATGATTTGGTTACGCGAACGGGGGAGGTTGGCAAAGGGGGGAGGGTAGAGACGGTGGTAGTGGTTTCGCACGGTGCGGCAATCAGCGCGCTGATGAATCAGGTGCTAGTGCCGGGACGCTACTGCATCGTCCCGCCCAACGTGGTCCCCTCACGATTCTGGAACTGCTCAATCACTGAACTCTACGTACCCGTCATCACCACTTGGGCCTCTTCCACCGTATCACCAGGCGACCTCTCTCGCAAACAGCACTGGTCCATCCGACCCATCCACCTTGGCGTACAAGGCTCCCAATTCGTCCTCGACCACGAACTGCAAAAAAAGTTGCTGTCATCTGCAAAACTTTCTTCAACAACGGAAGCGGTGGATCAGCTGCAAGCAATGGTCGATAAAACAGAACAAGAGTTCGAACGCGATCCGCAGGGCAGAGCTCAACTGGAAGCGGATACGATCAAGGCACCCGACGGGTCGACGGTGCAGAACGATATCGGGTACGGTAAGGCGGTGGGCGTTGTGGCGAAGTGGTCCAACGTCGACCATTTGAAAGAGTTGGATGCGCAACCAGCGCCAGCTTCGGCAAACGGTGATGGTGGCAGCAATGTCAACGTCGACCAACTCGTAAGATAGACGTTTAAAACCGCCTGTATACCCTCGCTCCTCATTGCATTGTCATCAAATCGTATTGTCCATAAGCATCCTTGCATGCCTACATTTCTAGAGACCCAACTCGGACAGAACCACTGATCGCTTCAAATTAACGTCCAAAAAGTTGCTCGCCCGCTGTTGAGCCACCGGCGTCTTAAACGCCAGAATCCCCACCACAATACCCGCACCAAAAAACGCTATGCTTATCAACAACCAGACAAAGCCCCAAAACTGCGGAGCGCCACCTACGACCTTACTGAAAGCGCTAGCATCCGACTCGTTGACCTTTCTAAAAATCAAATCGTCGCAAATGTCCCATACCGAATACAAACAGCTCATGACGCCGATGAACAGCACAAAGTAGCGGAGGGCGATACTGCCAGCTACCAGCCAGAACATGACGAACAGACCGATCATGACGAGGATCAGCACCCAGGTGAGCCAGTCCCTCCTCGCCCACCAGAGCGTGAAGAGGAAGAATACGCCGACGACGATGCTGGCGACTTTGGAGGCGCGTTCGTCGAAGCCGCACGCGATCAGGGCTGCGCCGATGAAGGAAGAACCCAGGTAGCCGGCGGGGAGCGTGAGCCAGGGGATGCCGCCTCGCATGCGTGTAGCACCGCCTTCGTTGGGCTCGAGCGTGATGGATTCGATTTTAGCGCCGGTGCAGAGTCCGACGGCGGCGTGTGAGAATTCGTGCAAGCCGACGGTGAGCAGCTTGAATGGGTAGAGGAGGTAGTTGAGGATGGGCACGTTCCATAGGATGACGATGGCGACGGCGTAGACGCAGGCGACGATGATGGTGGTTTGTTGGTCGTGGGTTGGATCGATGCGCGATTTGCCGGTGGTGTCGGCGCGTTCGAGGAGCAGGGACGGCATGATGGCCGAGGGAGCAGCTGTCGACGATCGGGACGATGACCAAGGGGGTTCTGACGATGAACTGGGGACCGAAGCGTGCGTGGCAGCGAGCTCTGTCGTTGTTTCTGCACCCTTCAAGACAGAAGGATAACAGGATGTGGTCGAATGAGCTTGACGATGATGATGGTAGTCAAGGTGGACGGTGTAGAGTTGTGCCGGGTTGGCATTGCAGACTCAAATCGTGGATGTCGTTGGCTGTGCCTGCACCATATTTCACTGCGCTGCATACTCGAACTCAAAGGGCTGCTGCCAAAGACCAACACTTCTCTGCTGCTGCCGTGCAAGGATCGCCCTCGAATGCCCCTTTGTTGGTTTCGGCTGAGCCTTAAAATTTCAAAGGCGAGGGTGAACTCTCGGCCAAGGCGGTGCTCTGCCAAGAAATCGAGCCGCGCGTCGTTGCCGAAAATGTCGGAATGTTGGAGACTTGGACGTAACAGCGGTAAAATTTTGGACGTGCATATTGAACCCTGAGCGACCAAACGGTTTGATAAGCGTTGGTTCGATGATGAATAGACACCATCACCACCCGAACCCCACGTCGTAGCTGGACGTCTGCTACCGGGCATTTAGCCCGATGAATGATCGTACATCAACCATGTCAGACTCGAACCCATCACCGGGACTGCAGTTGACATCACTGCCCTTGGAAGTCCTACACCTCATCGCCCAATCCTACATCGACTCTCTCGGCGCTCACAACGTCACCTCCCTCCTCTGCACCAGCACCCTCTTCCGCGACCTCTTCCTCCCCAAACTCTACACCTCCATCCACATCTCCTCCCTAGACCAACTATCCCGCTTCATCCACCCCACCTCTGGCGCTCACGCCTACGCTCCCAGGTATACCCTTTCCAGCCTCACGATCAACATCCCCGGTGTACCTGGTGGAGGCGACCCTACCAGCACCGTTGCAGCCAAACAACGTTGGCGAGATCGCCTCCTGCTCGCTTCTCAAGCACTAACCCTCTGCTGCAACGTTTAAAATGTATCGTTCGAGTTTTTTTTTTTTTTTTTTTTTAGTATTCGACATTCGGAGATCTTCACATCGGACGTTGTAAGGGCGCACGAAGCGCGGGTGTTTGGAGAGGCGGTGAGGGGGTTGGGTAGGGTGAGGAGGTTCAGGTGGGTTCCACCGAGGCGGGATGCGAATGCGATTAGGGGGTTGAGCATTGTGGTGGTTGATCAGGTTGTGGGGTCGCTCTCGCGTGGGCTGGTGGGGTGTGGCCAGTTGGAGACGCTAGAGTTGTGGAATATGATGCTTCCGGACGATGGAGGTGCGGAACTCGCAAGAGCGTTGATACAGCTTTCCGACGAAAGAGCTCGACAGGGTTCAGATTTAAGGTTGCAAGTGGCTTTGCGTTCAGTGACGAATCTGAATCCGAAGAGCATCTGCGATCTAGCTTTAGCTGATCCGGGGATCAAGGTGAGCATCGCCGACGGGTTTGTTGCCTCGATCTGGGGCGCAAGAGTCGAGAGGCTCGCGGTAGAAGAATGCATGCGTGACGCGCTCGATTCGGATGGTTCTGTAGCGAGCAGTGGTGGTGACAGCAGCAGGAGAAGGAGTGATTCTTCTAACACGTCGGACGAGTCGAGCATCGCAACAAGTCGAGCTACTAGTCCGGAACTGTGGATCCAGCAGACGTTGGCGAAAGCGAGCGAGAATGTTTGCTTGACCGTGCTGCAGGGTGGCATTGCTGGTTCGCAAGTGTTGGCCGATTGAGATCCAGATGGAATGTATCAATGTAGTTGTGTCTCTGTATCACTATCAACTGTCCGTCCTGCTCGCAAATGTATGCAGGCAGACCGTCGTCCTTTCTAACTTACAATAATACAACCTCCGCTTACATGCTACGAATTCCTCTTACCCATCCCCCTCCCCTTGCCCGCCTCCTCCCCGCCATTCTTGCCCACAAACCCACCCAAACCCAACGCCTCCCTCGCCGCCCTATTAATCAGCTTGAACCGATCCGGCCCCAATAGCACCCCGCCATACCACCGGGTCACCACGACAATGACATGATCCAGATCCAAAATACTCAACAGATGCGCCAGCCTGCCGCCCGCAGCATTTTCGCCGTCGTCGTCGCAGCCGCGGTGAGTGACGCCGTCGTTGGTGCTGCACACCCAGGCGTTGATGATGGGGTGTGTGGCTCGTGCGACGCGCTTGTCGGAGAGGATGCGGGAGAGGACGGGGGCGACTTGGGTGGGGGAGGTGATGTGGGCGGCGTAGCCGATGAATTCGGATTTGCGCTCGATGATTGGGGGGGTTTGGAAGAGGGTGCCGGTGAAAGGGGTGGTGGAGGGTGGAGGTGCGGGTGTGGGGGTGAAGGTGGTGATGTTCGAAGAGGGTTGGGTTGGGGAGGAGGTGGTGTTGGTGGTGGTGGGTTGTTGTGTGGATGAAGAGTTGCGTTCTGCCTCTTTGTCGTTCCACCAATCGGCGACTTTTTCTTTGACCCATTCGATGCCTTCGAACAGCACCACTTGGCCAGAAGCCCATTGTACGCCTCTGTCCTTACTGCCACCGATCCATGCTGAGCCTAGGCCTGGCTCCTCTGCATCCAATGCTGCTTCCCCGCTTGTCTCCTCGTGGTAAAACGCTCTAAGAATCTCGCCAAACAGCTTTGCATCGACGCTGAACCCGCCAATGTACCTCGACAAGAGCTGCAGCTGTGGCGGTCGTGCACTGTGCGGATAGAAAGGTGGCAGCGCCGCTGCGAGTCGTATTGGTATTGATTCCGTCGAAGTCTCTACATCGGTCGATACGGACAGCGTAATCTTGCTGCCGGGAAGCCAAGACTTAGGGTCAGCGACATTTCCGCTGTCAAGCTGTTCGTCCTGCGCTGCTCTTGATTCTCCATCCAGTGGTGATATTTTGAAAAGGTGGATCGCGTCATCGGTATAAATGCTCTGCAGTGCCATGAGCTCTTCCGCTAGCTGGGTTGCAGCATCGATGCGCTGTGATTCGTCGTCGAGCCATTGTGGATGGCGTGTCCATGATCCAGGAATAGAGAGCAAGGCAGGATCCGATGCATATAATTCTATACGTGCTATGAGAGTCGAGATTGTTGATGTGGCGCCATCGTCGTCCATCTTTGGTTCTGGAGAAGGGAAAGATTGCTTGATGAGGATGAGGACAAGCGAAGGAGGCAAAGCTTAAATCTCACATATTTTTTGGGATTTCTTTTATATTTTTGGCTCGACATGTGACTCGTTGGTCCGAGCGTTTTCAAAGGGTCCTCTTTTGGCGGTGGCGCAGTCTGCAAGAAAAGTGGAGAGAAGCAGGCAACTTTCGCACACGGAGCGCATGGCTGTGTTGGCCCCAAAACCATCAGTGATCCATCATCGACTTGCTCTTCTCCCCACCACCACTCTTCCTCACCCTTTCTTTCTCCACGACTTCACCTCCTGACCAGATCGTCAAAATACTGCCCAATCTTCTATCCAGATTCGCCGCCCTTCTTCTATTCACAAAGATGGCGGAACACAAACCTTACATGGTGTAAGTTCGACCCTTCCCCCCTACTTCATGTTCCTCGTGCAGTCGAATGGCTGACATTGTCTCTCCTATTTCTTTGTGGCTGCAACAGCATCTTCAAGGACGGGACTCCTCAGTCGGCTATCGAAGAGCAAAAGACCAAAGTGCAGCAGGCTGGAGGCACCATCAAGCAGACGTTTGATTCGAGCATCATGAAGGGTTTCGCTGCTACGTTGCCCGATAGCTTTGCTCAGGAGCTTACGACGGCTAGCGTTGGTGGCAAGCACGAGCATATGTAAGTTCGAGCAGGGCTTGGAGTAAGAGTTGAGACCGATAGAGTGGTCGATACTGACGGTTTTGTTTTGGTTTGGGGGGGTGGGCATTTGCAGCGAGTACGTCGAGCCCGATAGCGAGGTCAAGACTGTTTAAATTTCAACAGTGAGATGCAAGTTGTACCCTTAAGGACACTGTTTGGTCTTTACAATCGAGATGTATCCGTAGCTTTCACACTCATGAGAGTGATTTGAATAGCAGCAGCAATCGCATTGGATGAATACGTGGTCGATTGAGCGTTTTGACTGTAGACCCTTGCTGTAGACGTGTCCTGATCTTACGCCTTGATGGCCACGCAGACGAGTTGTGAAGCGTTCGACAATGCCGCTACCACTACAAGCGCTCTTACTCGTCATGCCAAAACTCATCCACCTCATCCCTCCTCGCCCCCACCACGCCCTTGCCCACGCCCTCCCCTCCCCGCCTCTGCTCCGCAAACCCAAAGATCGGCTTCCTATTCTCCCTCGGATCAATAATCCCACTCTGACCCAACCTCCACTCCAACGCACCCGTCGAAAACGAATCCGAATTCCCCAACTCTTCAAACCCGACGATCTTATCCTTGCTGATCCCATCCTTGAACGTGATCAGGCAAGGCAGGACGGAGACTTTCAGTTTTGCGGTGAGGAAGGGGCAGTTGAGGACGTTGGCTTTGAGGAAGAGCGTGGTTGGGTGTAAGCGGGCGAGGAGCGTGAGGTGACGATCGAGGAGGGTGCAGCGGGAGAATTTGGGGTGGAAGAAGTGGATGGCGACTTGACGTTCGGTGGAGCTGAATTGGATGAGGTCCTTTTCGTGTGTGAGTTCGGTGAGGAGGCCTTTCATGGAGGCGGTCGAGGTGTGTTGGAGAGAGGAGAGGTCGGTGGGGGTTGTGGTGGATTTGTGAGAGGCGATTCTACGAGACGAATGGCAAGGTGTGTGTGAGGGGAAGATTCGATTGTGAGTATGATGCGATCGTGGTGAGCTGGGAGGGTGGGGTGGAACTTACTCCTGCCGAAGCTCTTCCATGCGTCGCTCTCTGAATTCGGCCATATCGAAGCTGGCCACGGTATCGCCTTTGTGGTCTCCAAAGTTGGATTCGTCTTCCATCATGTCGAGTTCTCGATCGAGTTCGGCAAATAGCTTCTCTTCATCGTCTTCCTCCTCATCCTCTTCGTCGTGATCCGACAACTCACGTTCGGACTTGCCGACATGATACGCTGAGGACGATTCGATGAATGTGCTTGCTGAAGAAACTGACTCTGTTGCGGTAGAGCCGACTGCTGCTGATGTTGATGCTTCTGTCATCTTGACGGTGATTCCGACTGAGGATGGTGTGAGGAGGAAGCAACACTTTCCGCAGCAAAAAGAAAAAGGTTTCGTTTCTTCGCTGTTCGAGTTGGAGACGCGCGCGTGTGTGTGTGTGTCAATTTAACACCAACACCGAATCGGGAAGTGCATCGGGATACGTCGCGCGGCACTCTCGCAGCAAGCCAGCCGCGCTGCCTTTCCTTTTCATCTTCGGCCTTCCCTTTGATCTTCGAGATTAGCCCTCCTTCCGACCTTGGTACCAGCACCAATCTCGATGGGCCATTGACTCTGACGTGCAATACGCCTAGTAACACTATACAGGACGAGGGCAAATGAAGCCTTCAATAAGGCCTTTTTTGTCGTTGGCGTTGTTGGAGAACCTCCGCCGACCGACAGGGACAACAACGAGAGCGATTCGAACGATGAAGGCTACAACGATGACATCCTCTCGGGAGAGATCAATTTTGACGACGAGGATTCAGCCGGGACCAGTGTCGAGTTCGAGCAACTCAGTGCCCCGCATCGGATCATTACAGGGCTCTCGGAGTATGGTCACCGTCGGAAGAAATACAAGCAAGATCAACCACGTACAAGGCGCCGGTATACTTCCAATGAAGGCATCAACCTCCTTTCTCCGTACATTCAGCAGCACCTGCCTGCACACTCCTTCACTCTTCCTCACCAAACGCGATCTACCCACCCGAGACACTCCCGGCCGCATCACCACCCGAACACGTCGACGCCCCTCCCCGCTCTTCACCCCCTCCCCCTCCACCACCGCGTCGCCCCCACCCCCTCCTCCCTCCTCACCCTCCTCACCCGCCTCGACCAACACACCTCCCACCTACCCCCCTCTTCGTCCTCTACACCCTCCTCCTGCTCAACACCCTCATCCTCGCCTCCTGGCTCTACGCCTCCGCCCTCCTCACCCACCCCTCCACCTCCGATCCACGCGCTTACCTCTTCCTCTGCAGGAACTTCCTCTCCGGCCTGCCCAACCTCGTCCAAGGGCGGTGGTGGACGCTGGTGACTTCGTGCATCTCGCACGAGCAGCTGGATCATTTCCTGGTGAATATGGTTTCGTTGTGGTTTATGGCTCCGCCCGTGTTGGCGTGGGTGGGGCCGAGTGCGTTTTTGGGGTTGTATTTCGGTGCTGGTGTGGTGAGTAGTTTTGTGTCCATGGTGGGCAAGTGGTGGGTGGATGGGGGTTGGGGGGTTTTAGTCATGGGGCGAGTGGGTCGGTGTATGCGATTATGAGTGTTTTTGCGTGTGTGAGGCCGAGGGCGACGTTTTTGGTGTTTTTTGTGGTGCCCGCTCCGGCGTGGGCGGTGGTGGGCGCGGTTTTGGGTTGGGATGTTTGGCATGCGGCGGGCACGCCGAAGGGGAGGACGGATTCTGCGGGTCATGTGGGCGGGATTCTGGCGGGAATTGCGTTTTGGAGGTTCGGGTTGAGAGGTTTACGTCTCTAAACCCTTCCAATATCGAAAACACAAATCTGAAAAGAGTTTTGAAAAGCATGACAGCAACAAAGCATCGTATGGTATGTATGTGTGTGCGCCCGGGGGGGGGGGGGTGAGTCTATCCAAAATACAAATCAACCAACATGGTGGCTACACCCAACACAATCTCCAGCATGATCAACAGAATCACCACTATCTCCAAATACTCGGAATGACTACTAGTCACTTGATCCTTCAACAGCTGCAGCATATCCTGCAGCACTTCGACTCTGGTATTCAACAGATCGATCCTCTGGGGATTTCCAGGTAGCTTCTAGCCGCCGAGTAGAGCGGTTCGAGATCGGGTTGTCTCCAAAAGATCTCTGGCGAGTCTACGATGCTTCCGACGAGATGAATGTTCATTCGGAGGATGAAGAGGTGACCGATTTGTTTCATGATCTCTGCTGGTGGCATGCCGATTTTCCCGCTTTCGGCGATGGATTGGGGGATGTCCTTGGTGGATTCGATCGTGTTGTCGATGATGCCTTCGAAGAAGGAGATTTTGGTGGATTGGGCGAGCGCGTGGGAGAGCGAGAGTTTGGTCATGTAGGATGAGCCGCGACGGAGGGTGATGACGTCGTTGTAGATGCGCGAGTAGTCGGCGAGGTACCAGTGCAGGTCTTCGGATTCGACGTCTTCAGAGGCTAGACGTTCAACTTCGAATCGTCGCAGTTCGCGGAGGAAGCGTTTTTCTTCTTGAAGCGTCATGCCCCAGATGACAATGGTGCCGTAGTCCATGATGAACAGTTCCGGAACAATGTCGTCGACGGAGAAGCGGCTGCGTTTGCGTTTGCTGTTGGCTGCTTCGGTGGTGCCATCTTGGGGTTGTGTGGAAGCATCTTTTGGTGGTTGCTGTTGGGAATCGGGATGCAGTTCGGGGATGCCGAGCAGATCGCCGGTTTTTGTCAAAGACTCGCGTTGGGTGGAACGATGCTTGCCGTTGCCGTTTCCGTTGACGGCGGGGACGAGACCTCTCGCCTCATCGACGTGTTTGTATGTGTATGTGCTGTAGACACACTCGTCAAAGGTCAACACGTTGGTCTGGTGACTTGACCTCCTAGCATTGAGCCATTTAGTAAGCTCGCGCATGCGATACGATGTCGCCGTCGAATACGCCGTCACTCGGGGCAATTTAGCACGCGACCTCTTCGTCAACCTTCTCGCATCCCGACGCATCGACCCCTCTGGAATCTGATCCAGCTGTTTATACACTTCAACCACCTCCTCGTCCTCGCCCTCGCCAGCATCGTCCGAGGAGCTGTCGTCATCGTCCACCGAATGATGCGGAGAGTTGGCCGTATTTGCCGTCGAAGGTGCTGGAGGTTCAACGTAGGCTGGATTGCGTCTATATCCACTCGATGCATGACCCAAATTGCTCTGACCACCACCAGAAGCAGTGGAACCAATGACGGGCGATGCAGCATTGAGAGGCGTGTTTCCACCACTTTGCGCGCCGCCGGCCGAGCTATCTTCGGGTTCTTCGGGGAGGATCTTGAGTTTAGACGATTGCTTTGTGGATCGTTTGCTGCGATACATTGTGGGCAGGGCTCGTATGCGATGGTGCTTGGCAGTGAACGGTTGGATGAGAAGATGGATGCGGTCGATGTGAGTTGGAATGGATGGTCAAAGCGAGGCAAATTTCGAGTGTCCTGTCAGCGCGTGCATTTTTCTGTGTCGCTCTGGGTCACTGCGTCTGTGCCTCTGAAAAAAAAATCATCTGGAATGACTGAATCGTCGGCCTAACAACCTTTGTTTTTCGACCCGTGCCCCTCACCATCGCTCTCACCACCACCACTCGGGCCATCCTGCTCACAGCTCCCGTTCAGGAACATCCGCAAACAGACACACTTTCAACGCCGACAAAGCCTGTATGTTCACCTATCTATTGAGGAAAATTTATACACGCACACCCTCGCCACGTGAGAACTCGAACATCTCCTGCTGCTTCCAATACATCAACCCAATCTCCTCAACCTGATCGACCAACCTCTTCAAATCCTCCATCTTCGTCCTCGGATGAACCACCAATCTCACAAAATCGCCAATCTCATTCGGCAGTGGCGCAAAGTCGACAGCGAACATCCGCCTCGCCTTCAACTCCTGATAGACAAACTGTGTAGCTGCCGATCTCCTTGCCACTTGCTGTCCGTCGATCTGTGTGTTGTTACGTTGCGAGGGTGGGAGGGGACGGAAGCAGATTTGCAAGAACAGCGGATGGGCGAGGGGGCCCAGTTCGATGGATTTTTTGTTGCGGATGTAGTCGACCAGTTCGAAAGCGAGGGAAAGGCCGGCATCGACGTGGGTGCCGAATCCGGCCTTGCCGTAGCGCAGCCAGTAGAGCCAGAATTTGAGTGCGTCTGCACGCCGTCCGCAGCCCATGGTTTTCATTGCTGCGTTTTCGCGGCGGTCTTTCGAGTGGAAGAGGTAGCCTGCGTCGAGGCTGTTGGCCGATAGGGTGGCTGCATCGCGAACGAGGAGGAAGGAGCATTGGAGGGGGACGTTGAGGAGTTTGTGCGGGTTGATGGTGATGGAATCGGCAAGGTTGCTTCCGGTCATGAGGGATGAGTAGGTGGGGTGGTGGGAGAAGATGATGGGTCCGCCCCAGGATGCGTCGATGTGCAGCCAGCAGTGGTGTTTGCGTGCGATGGCTGCGAGTTGCGGGAGGGGGTCGAAGGATCCTAGCACGGTGGTGCCGGAGGTGGCGTTGATGAGGAAGGGGTACCTGTGCCGGTCTCGACTGCTTCTGTGAGAGCTTTCTCGAGAGCGGCGGGGTCCATACGACCCGTTGCATCGCATGCGACTTTGACGACCGAATCCAAACCCAATCCAGCAGAGATCGCCGCTTTATCTAAAGAATAATGGCACTGCGACGAGGTGAACAACAACGGTCTCGGCGGTCTCTTTTTGTCCAACAACTGCTGCATCACCCCTAGCAACCCTTGCGTCCTGAAGGCGGGGAAGATGTTAGCAAGCGCCGTCTGAACAGCCAACGTATTCGCCGACGACCCACCGGGCATGGTTAGCCCGTCGGGCTTGGTCTCGGTGAAACCAAACACCTCGCATAACCCCTCGACACACCGCTCTTCGGCCAAACTGAGTACGGGCGATGCCGACATCACATGCGCATTGGCGTTGACGGCGCTGAGTACCAGATCGGCTGCGATACCGACGGGTGTGGGGGCAGCGTAGAGCTTGTCGAGGAATCGACCGGTCCAAGGATTGACAGAGTTGTCGAATACAAGCTTGATCGCTTCAAGCAGTGTAGCGTCGTCTTGGGGGGCAGTGTCGGGGAGGGAGAGGGAGATGGCTTTGCGGAAATCGGGGATGCTGCCCCATGGTGCGACGTAGGTGGTGGGTTGTTCTCCCGAGGCGATGAATTGCTGAACGAGGTCGAGGACCTGTGGCAAGAGGCGGGCTGCTTCGGTGGATGCGGGTTCGGTTTGGAGGGGGCTTCGGGAGGAGGGGGAGGGAGAGACCGCTGCTCCGTTGGCTCCGTTGCCATTGAGGCTGCCGTTGACCGTCATTGTGGTGGTTGAAGAACAAGGCGGAAAGGGTAGGTGGTGGTGGTGGTGGTGATGGTGGAAGAGAGTGTCGTTTGATTGCCGGTTGGACAAGACAAGAAGAAGGTTGAAAGCGCTGTTTAAGAGAAATCCCCGCTTTTTTCGCTCACTTCCCGCATCCTTCCGATTATTCCCGAGGGAGCTAGCGCGGCCAGAAGTAGTGCTATATATGCTGGCTGTCGAGCAAGAGAGAGACAGGTAAGAGTCAGCGTGGGGGTGAATACGATTCAGGGTCCAGCTTTGAAATCTAACCGGCCGACAACGGCGCTCTCTTCGCATTTTTCCAACAAGAACCCAAGCAGAAAAGACAACCAACACCTCCTTCCTCTTCTTCTCTCAACCCTCCTTCTCTTCCACCACCACCCATCAGCATCACCAACGTGACACCCCCCATCCGCAATACAAATCACCCACCTTCAAACCGCAACTCCGTCTGTGCCTCCTACTCCCCTTCCCTTCCATTCCTCCTCGCCCCCCCCCCAACCCTTCCCGCTTAGCACTCTGTTGACAACCGAACCAATGTGGTTGCCATCAATTTTTGATAGCGGGCAGAACAACATCGACCCTTTCTCTCCCCCCACCCCTCCTTCCTTCTTACGTCTTTCAGATGTAGAACGCGAGGGAGGGGGGGGGGGGGTTGGCCCGCACAGACACCTCGTGCAATCGATTCTCCCACGTGCACGAGGTCACATTTCGTCGGGTGACATCTTTCGCTCAACCTTGCCTCGTATTGTTGATAACGTCATAGCCTCTTCTTTTCACAGGTAATGATGTAACAGAAGACCATGTTTGAATTTGCATTGCAGTTTGGATTGGAATCATTCTTGGAAAAGTAGACTCTTTCCCGGCAGGAAGCCGCCTCCACGGCCCGTACCGTTCGACCCACTCGGAGCTTCAAAGATCTCCCCCCTGTTCACCGCCGCCTGCACAGCTCTCTGCGTCAACGCCTGCAGACTAGGCGGCAACACTTCCTCGACATCTTCCACTTCCACCGCCCCACCCAACTCCTTGGCCACTCTCACAGGTACAGCCTCGGCGATCGTCCCGTGCACCGACTCCCTCTCGCCCAACTGAGACGGTGCGATTCCTGGTTCGTTTTGCACTTCCAGATCCGGGTCGAACGGTTCCCTCCCAACAATGCCACGCAGCACGCCTAGCGCGCCCACTTTTGACGTGACCAGGTTGGCATGAGCACACGTTTGAGAAGTGACGCACGATGGACAACCTTGCGTGCAGGGACACGCCTCGATGACGCTGATCGCGATCCGGATGAGGCCGTCGAGATGTTCAAAGGCTTTGGCGCACACTCCGCCGTTCTGACCAGGCATGTCGTAAAAAATGAGTCGGGCCGGTCGCTTGCGAGAACTGGGCTTGGCAGCGTACTCCTTTTCCGCGATCTTGCATTCGGTGCGCACATCCCCCGCCACAGAAACGACAAACATAGGCGTCAATGACAGCAGCGCATGTTCAGCCGCATGGATCGCCGCCGCCGCATTGATACGTTTCTCTGTCATCGCATCCACCAACCACGTAGGCACGTCAATCCACAGACCTCGTGTATGTCGGATAAACGGTGGGCAGTCCACCTCGACCGCATCCAGAATGTTGGCTCTTCGATCTACCTTGAAATAGCCCCAGACGTAGCTCGCGATGGTGACCTTGCCGTAGTACGCAAGATAGGGCGACTCGCGCAGCCGTCGGATGCGGTACGTCTCCATGGCATCCGTATTGGTGTGGTCACGTGGACGCGTGTGATAGTTGACGTCGGCCTGTACCATGCGTGCAATGCGCGTCTCGTGATTGATCTCTCGACAGATGTATGAGAGACCTTGGTGCATAAAGACGGCTCCTTCAAACGCTTCAAAGATCGCACGTTCGGTTTCCACCTCTTCCATCACCCGCGCGCCACCGGCACGACCAGGCGTATCGTCAATGTAGCAGTAGCTGTCCTGGCGTGCTCCTCGAATGGCTACATCGCGAGCCGGGTTGGGGCGCAGCTCTTCGCGACAATAGAAAAAGCCGCTGCCGTCCGTCTCGAGTCTTGTCTCGCACAGCGTGGCGAGGTGTGGGCCAAAGTACTGCTCATCGTCCTCGAGCGTGATGGGCATCTCTTCGGCTGCACATTGCAGATGCGACTCGAGAATGAAATCGTTGCCCAAGTCGACCGACAGGGCAGCATCCGGCTGCAAAAAGATCTCGTCGGGGAAATGCATGTAGTGCTGATCCATGGGCCACGGGTCTCCAATCAACACCGACAGCGAGTCCTTTTGTCGTCGACCTGCTCTTCCTGCCTGTTGCCGCAGACTCGAGATGGAATACGGGAAACCGAGCATGATGACGGCATCCAAACTGCCAATGTCGATACCAAGTTCAAGCGCCGACGTCGCCACGATGCCGAGCAGCTGACCCTTAAACATGTCTTGCTCGATCTTTCGCCTGTCCTGCGGAGAGTAGCCGGATCGGTACGACATGACCTTGTTCGCCACATCGGGACGGTCCTCCAGTAACAAATCGTTGCGTACTTGGCGCATGACAATCTCGCAGGTCCTTCGCACTTTGGTGAAAATAATGGTGCGAACACCGCGCTGGATGAGATGGCGAAACACCTTGCTCACCTCGGCGTACGAGCTGACGCGTCCCTGAGCCGGATCCGACTCGTCGATGTACGGCGGGTTCCATATGAGCCACTCTTTTCTGCCGGCAGGCGATCCATCCTCGGTGACGACATTCACATCCTCTACGCCAAATAGCGTCTGCATGTGCTGCTTCGGGTTGGCCACCGTAGCACTGCAGCTGACAAACTGCACCGTGCGATTGCCTAGCGCGCCGCAAATCCGACGGAGCCGACGCATGATAAAGCTGACGTGGGCGCCAAAGAGACCATTGTAGATGTGCAGCTCGTCGACAACAACATAGCGCAGGTTCCGCAGGAAGCGTCGCCACAGGTCTTCACTTGGCAGGATGGACTGGTGCAGCATGTCCGGGTTGGTGAAAATGACGCTGGCGCGCTCGCGGATGTCTTTTCGCAAATCCTTGTCCGTATCGCCGTCGTACGTAGCGACAATGGCTCCCTCGACGCCTTCGCAATTCGCAATCAAATCCTGCAGCGAGCGTCTCTGATCCTGTGCGAGCGCCTTGGTGGGGAAGATAAACATGGCGGTGGCATCGCCGTCTTGCTCGATGGCGCCGAGCACGGGAAGCTGGTAGATGAGCGATTTTCCGGACGAAGTCGAGGTCGAGACAATCACGTTCTTGTTCTCGTGCAGTGCATTGAGTGCCTCTGCTTGATGAGCGTAGAAATGCTCGATGCCATGCGTGGCGTAGAGCGCATTGACCACGGACTGGGAGAGCAAGTAGTTGAGTTCGCCCGTCTTGGCTGGGCGCTCGTCAAACACCTTGTGGCCGCCAGGCACGATCTGGTCCTTCCACCACGGAGCGATCTTCATCTCTTCGATCACGGAAGCGATGCTGGGACGATGCTCCGGATTCTTCATGAGGAACTCGAGACGAATCCGCTTCTTTTGCGGAGTGTCACCCTCGGTTCTTGTGGCGGTCTCGGGATTGAGAGGTACATGGTCGTGTGCTGCATCGATCAAAAGCTGCACGGGATCCTCGTCCTTGGCCTTGCAAGCTGCGAGCAATTCGAGTACAGCTTGCTCGAATTTAAAGTTGCGCTTGTTGATGAGCTTCATCATGGAGGCCGTTGAGGGTAGCGAGTAGAGCATTGGGTTGGATTTTGGCTTTGCTTTGGGGTTGTTTGGATTGCGATTCGGACCTCTGCGCATACCTGGACGTCCGCGAGCGGTAGCCTTGGGCCCTTGCAACGTTCCATCGTTGAACTCAAAGAGCAGCACATACTCGTCCCTGGCCCTCTGCTTTCCTTTTGCCTGCAGCTGTTGCACTTCGAGGTCGGTGGGAGACAGTAACGGGCCGTGAGATCTGCCTTGCATGTCGGCGTCAGCGACATCTTGGAATCCGCCACCGGTCGTGGCAAATGTGGCGGAATCGACCGTCATGGCAGATGCCGCCGCTGCTATCGCTACCGCGTTGGGATCGTCGGGAACATAGGGGTCGCCAGATGCAATTGCTTCCGCGGCTTTTTGGTACAGCTCGTCGGTGTACTGCAAGCTCGACTTTTGACGTCGGCTGACCGTGTTGCTGGCGGGGTCTTCTGCATTGGCTCTACTGTCCATGTGGACTTGGAGCATGTCGTGCTCGACGTAAGCGAAATGAATCAGTTCGCCGCATAGGCTCTTGATCTGAGCAATGTCAAAGATCTGGAGCGGTCGCTTGGTGAGACCTTCGACGCTGCTCTTGATCGTGTCGTAGGTGGTAGCCATGTGTTTGCGTGCTGAGCAAAAGGAGTAGACGGTATTGATGGCGCGAAAGGTGTTTTCGAGTTGGAGAAAGTGTTCTGGCCAAGGTTCTTTGCGATCGAGGACGGGTTTTTCGAGGATGGGAGCTTCGGAAGCAGATCGAGATGCTTCGGTCAAGGCGACCGAGGGCTGTCTGCCGACCAGAGCATCGCGTGTTGACATGGATGAAGATGGGGGATTGGCTGTGACAGAGCGGGTATTACGTCCTCGAGACTGCCTCTTTGCGACTGGTGGAGGCGTTTTGGGAAGTGCAGGCATCTCTGTGGCTGCCCTGGTCGGTGAAGCAGCAAGAGCCGATGCTTCCGCAGAAGCCAGCCTGGGTGCGGTGCTCACAGATCCGTTTGTTGATGGCGCAGCGGCCGGCACAGAAGCTCGTGCTGAAGGCGGCGGTGACACGATCTGAAAGTCGTCCTCTTCACCATCTTCATCTTCAGACTTGATCTCGATGATTTCAGGTTCTTTCTTGATTGATACGGTCGGAGCAAGCGAGCGACGAGCCAGAGTGGGAGAGGAGAGCAGCGGGTCGTCCTCTTCCGACGTTGCATGCCCAGCGATGTTTTTGACAGGCTTTTTGGAGGACTCTAGCTCGACAGTCGGACGACTTGATATCGATATATGTGTGCTGTTGAGGCTGCGTAGACGAGCCTGCTCGACTGCATTAGCGACATTACGGCTTGCTGCTTTTCCCCTGGTCTCTGATGGCAGTTCGGTTGGATCGACAGGGCCCGCATCTTTATCAATGTTTGCTGCTGGCGCCCTTGGAGCAGGAGTTTCCGATGCGCGTCCCAGAAAGAGCGGCTGCTCGAAATCGCTGTCCTCTTCTTCTTCTCCTTGCGACAGCTGCTCCTCTTGCTCTTGCTCAGTTGTCAAGGATCCAATCGTTGGACTCGATTGTGTGGTCCGGTTCGGGGCACCATTGTGTCGAGCCTGTGAGTGCTTATGCAGGATACGCCGACCCTTTCGGATCAGTTTTGGCATGTTGTCATGTGGCCATGTTCGAGCTGAACAGTGCGGTGATGGTGGTGATGAGGAGCAAAGCTGAGTTTCTTGACAGGTTGAAATGTATTACGAATGCCTTTTATATATATATAAAATCCGATTTCCGACCAAAAAGTTGACATTTCACCAAAGATGTCGTTTTTGCGTTTCTCTCCTGCTCATCACAACCACCTTCGAAAGCGAGCATCACCACCAGACATTCTCAGCACCCGTTGTCATTCTTACACTCCCATACCTATATCAGCTACCCGACCACTTCCTCGTGCTTGACGCCGTTCAAACATGCCACGGCTACGAACTTTGCGCTCGACGCCACCACCCGAAGGATTCGACGAGATCGAATCAATCCTCGAAGACTACGACCGCAAGATGCGCGATGCGGAAACAGACGATACCGAAGGCAAACGTAAAGTCGAAACCCTCTGGCCCATCATCCAGATCAATCACATCCGTTCACGCTACATCTACGACCTCTACTATAAACGAGAAGCCATCTCAAGAGAGTTGTACGACTGGTTGCTAAAGTATCAGTATGCAGATGCAAAGTGAGTTTCCTTGTACAACGAAGCAAAAAGAGAAGAAGAATCGTACTGATAATAGATGATGTTGCTTTGTGTTGCCGACAGCTTGATAGCAAAATGGAAACGTACAGGCTACGAAAAGTTGTGTTGCGTCCGTTGCATTCAGTCAAGAGTAAGTCCTCATTGCTTACACCGCGCTTCCACCTAGGATCATACTGACACTTCCCGCCCCTTTTTGCCAGGACATGAACTATCAAGGCTCGAAATGCATCTGCCGCGTCCCTCGTGCTCAACTTCGTCCAGGAACCGTAGTAGAATGCGTACATTGCGGATGTCGTGGATGCAGCTCCTCCGATTAATAAATAAATAAATAAATAAATAAAAGCAGCAATCAAACAATACCCTCAACAACCAACTCACTTTCTCCAACACACACTCTCGCTGAAAGAAAAGGACAATTATGCATCATATAATTGCAACATGAGAGAGAGAGAGAGAGAGAGAGAGAAACAAGAAAAGCGTTGCACGACTCGGAAACAAAGATGCGGGAAAAAAGTAGTTCAATCGACACGCATAGGGCTGCCAGGAACAATGCCAGCCGCATGCGCACCGTCAACAATGGGATTGCCGAGATTGTCGAGGCGCGGTGTACCCACACCGCCAGCCTTGTTCCTTCGACCGAGCAGCGTAGCGTTGCCCATGTTGAGCTCAAATCCGCGCTTGCGGTTCGAGTTCTGGCCACGGTCCCGCGGTCCCGCTCGGCCATCGTACAAAGCTGCTTCGGCGAGATGACGATCCGCGCCGCCACGGCCCTGATACTGCTGCGTCGCTGGTTGCTGCTGCTGCTGCTGCTGCTGCTGCTGCTGCTGCTGCTGGTGACGTTGCTGCGTCGACTGGTGCGTTCGCGCTGCAGCGTTGGTGTTCTGGTTGCGAGCACCGCGCTGGTTCTCGATGGCCTGGCCCGCTGCGTCGCCGTACTTGCGTCGCGCCTCGTCCGCCTCGTCGCTCTCGTCCTCTTCGTTGAGCTCACCGAGCGGGTTGCCACCACCTGCGCGCTTGCGTGCGCCTTCCTCCTCCATACGGTGCACTGCATATGTGACATCGAACGCCTCCTTGAGTCGGTTGATACCGGGAGACATCATATTGTTGCGTGCAGCATTGCCCGTCTTCATCGACGCCAACAGCGGCGAGTCGAGCGGCATCTCGGACGCCTTAGCCAGCGCAATATCCGCCGAGTTGAGGTCAGGGATAGGGTCCTTGACGTTGCACCATGGGTGGCGCAGGAACTCGTCGATAGTGTAGCGCTGTCGTGGATCCACACACAGCAAGTGCGTGATCAAGTCCTTGGCCGATGCGCTAATGTCGTCCCACCAAGGGCTGAGGAACGTGTAATAGCCCTTGGCCACTTTTTCCGTCAGCACCGAGATCGACTCGTCGTAGAACGGCGGGAAACCGCACAGCAACGTGTAGAGCACGCATCCGAGCGCCCACATGTCGACCGATTTCGAGTAGCGCTCGTCCTTGACGATCTCGGGCGCCGTGTAGCCGACCGTACCGCAAGGAGTCATGGTGCTCTCCTCCCACACCACCTTACTCAAACCAAAGTCGGCAATCTTGACACGACCGATACCGCCACCGCCGATACCAGGCATCAACTCGCCCTCGTCCTCCTTCTCCTCGTCGTAGGGGCGCTGGATCGGCTGTTTCGAGGGGATAATCCTGATCGACTCGAAGAGCAAGTTCTCGGGCTTGATGTCTCGGTGAACCACGCCGCGCTCCTCATGCAGGTATCGAATGGCGTGGGCGACTTGCAAAATGACGTGGCGCGCCAATGCCTCACTGAAATAGGTAAGCTTGACAATCTGGTGGAACAGCTCGCCTCCCTCCATGAGCTCGAGCACCAAAAAGTAGTGGTCGCGTGATTCCGAGAAGGAGAGCAATTCGACGATCCCATCGTGTTTGAGGTTTCGCATGATTTGGACTTCTTTGAGGATGTTGGCGCGCTGTTTTTGCAGAGAGAAAGAATGGAAAAGAAATTGGAGTCAGTATCCTGTCGCTGCGAGAAACGCGGGGGGGAGAAGCACGAGAGCAAGCAGAGGAGTGTGAAGAGGTGCGAGGGCCAAGACGCCGCTCTCTGGCCATGAGGGCGGCCGCAAAGCGACGAAATTGCTGTGCGCCTCGGACGCGCCAGGGAGGCGAGAGTCTGATGGGAGTGGGGGCGAACAGGGTAGACCAGGGGGGATCCCAACAGATGCAGCATGATGTGTTCAATGCCAGGTTGATGGGAGGGGAAGTGCGGATAGTTGTGCGAGAGGATTACAAATGGGGGGGATGGGAGGGTGGAGTGAAACGGACCTCTGTGACACGGTCCTTCTTTCGGAAGTTGGGGTCAAGTCGATCCTGTGAGCCGACAAAGGGTGACGTTGAGTGTAGGTAAGGACAGGGAGAATGATAGCCGGATCCATCATCCAAGCAAGACCCGAGGTGGCATGTTGCGTAGGTGAGGAAAGGTCAAGATGGTTAGTTCCCGCTGCTGCCTTTGGAACGGCATCGTTAAAGAGGCCCAAAGTCGTAGCTTGCCGCCCGCTGTGGTTTGTGGAAGGGAGAGAGCGCTTGAAGTGAAGCTGTGCATTGAGACCGTGGAGACCGGTCAAAGTCGCTTTGCTTGATTGCCAAAGCTGAGCACTGCAGCATGCGAGCCTCGAAAGGTGAGGTCGTCTACTCTATGCAGTGTGGGTGAGAACATCATCGACCTACCGTCTGCGCCGGACACGGATCACGGCAAGTCAAAGATCGGCGAGATACGGACAACAAGCAGACATGCAGCGTCGACAGATGGAAGTGTGTGTGGCTTGCTACCGATGCAGAGAACCTTGGCCAGAGGTCTCCGGATCGGCAGGTCGTACACAGCAGAGAGAGTTGGAGGACGGAGAACAGGGCATCGAGAAGGGCGGTGCCCCATTGCAACCGGTCGACCAGAGAAAACGAAACGGAACGAGAACACGAAACTGGAACGGCAGCAAACCACGGCGGACGATCGCCAAAGAAACCGAAACACGAAACGGATTACGAAAAGCGATGTCTGAACCACGAGACTTGTTGTGTATGCACTTACCTGGTTGCTATTCAACTCGTACTTGCGGACGACCTTGATAGCGACCTTCTGGCCGGTCTGACGGTCTCTTGCCTTGTAGACGTTGGAAAAGGCGCCGTCTCCCATCTTCTTGATGAGCTGGAATCGCTCGCTGAGGCCTTCGTAGTAAGGCATCTTTTCGGATGCCTCGCGCTCTTCGGCGACAATGCGCTCTGCTTCGCGCTGGTACTGCTCGTTGGCAACGACGCCCTTGGACGAGCCTGCTGCAGGTACAGCGAGATGATTGCCGTTGGACTGCTTCATATCGCGAGCTTGCTGATCTGCTTGTGAGGGTTGATGTGATTTGGCAGTTGAGGAGGTGGAGGCTGGTACAGGCGAGGCTTTGTCCTGCGGCGCGAATCCCGACAAAGTGTTCCTGGAGGAAGAGGAGCTCTCGGGGGCTGAACCTGAATCGACGGACCTGCAGACGGGTCGGTCTGTGGGTCGCAGAGAAGTTGACAAGAGCAGAGACGACGGTAAGTATTTGGTCAAGGATAGAGTCGATGCCGAAGCACAGGAGGTAAGACCGCGGGTGCGCCGGATCACAGTCGAGCTGCAACGGTCAAGGACGAAACCGACCCGACAGCAGAGCATCGGCTGTTGTCCAGACTGAAGCAGAGTGATGGTGGGATGATCAAGACCCTGGCGGGGCAGATGCACGCGGAGAAGCGCGAGTGTTGACGATGAGACGCGCGTTGGTGGGACGCGCCGACTTTGGTGGGGACACTGGCGCTGTTCTGTCAAGGAGAAAACTTACAATCGAACCGTCTGGCGCTTCGCGAGCAGCCTTTCCGTGTCTGATAAAGTTCTTGAACTGCTCCAATACGGGCATTGTGTGGTGGTGTCGGCTATCAAAGGCGTGTGGTGCGCTATAGATAGCTAGACGAAATCAATCGGCTATTGGCAGCAGCGTTTCGATCAAGCTGGCTTGTGTAGATGCTGAATCGAGTGTTGAAGTACTGCGTCGAGTCGCTGGCAAGACTGTGCAATCCTGGCAGGTAGGCAAAGGTGCGAATTGGGCAACTTTTGCTTGGCGTGCGAAGAAGAGAGTCGATTGTTGGAGGCGGTCGATGATGAGCACAGAGACGATTCGTGGTTGCGCAAAAAAAAAAAAAAAAAAAAAAAAGGAATGTCGGTCGATGTTGGTGGTGGATGACGATCAAAGGTAGCAAGGTGCTACTATGAAGACACTGGCTGGTGATGGGCGAGAGATGGATGTAGTGGTGATAAAGGAAGTTGTAGTGTGGAAGCCAAGTGAAATGCACGAGGACGACCAGGTAAGGATGGGAGCAGGAAAGGTGATGAGTCGGAGAGGACGTGTTGGTGGACACGAGGTGGTTTTGTACAAGGATGTACTGACGTCGGAGCTTGAAAAAAAGGCGAGAGAAAGAGACAGAGAGCGAAGCGGTGAGGAGAAGGAACCAAGATGCTGGATTGTGGATGGGCGCGTGGGAGCACAAGGTGATGACGGCAACTAGCGAAGAGAGGAGGCTGCAGAGAGCGTGGTTTGTCAGCTACCGAGGAGGAGCGGGTTTTGACGCCAAAGCTAAGCTGGGCAGGAGAGGGCGATGAGGTCAGGAGAGTATGTGAGACCTGTCGAGACTCAGAGAGGTAAGACGACGAAGGGAGGTTTAGACTGCGGCGTCTATCCAAGGCACTGGATGGGAGAACAAAGGTGACCGAGGAGAAAGGCTCTGCAATGGCGGATCAACGTCAGAGGGCTGGCTGACTGGGGCGAGTATTGGATTTGCGTCGAGGTCGAGAGCAATGCAAAGAGGCGAGTGTCTAGAGGTGGAGAGAGTCTAGAAGGGCAGAGGGAGAGGGAGAATCGATGACGAGAGGGTGCTTCCGAAAAGGACAGGGACGGGGAAGAGCAAGGGAAGGAGGAGAGGTTTGAAATTGAGATCATGCCGCTGCTTGCTGCTGCTGCTTGTTTTCTTTTGCTGGGGATGACGACGACGATGATGATGATGATGATAGGTTGGATAGGTTGGATGATGCCGTCGGTGCAGCACAAATCGGAGAAGCACAAGCATAAGCGCGTCACAGGAAAAGGCAACTCGCAGAATCACACAGAAGAGATGCACTGCGCTGCCGTCTGACGTTTTGCTAACTCTTAATATTAATAATAACTCACTGTCCAGCCACGCTTTCTTTTATTTGGATTGGCCAAAAACAAAAAACAAAAAAAACAAAAAAAACAAAAAAACAAAAAAAACAAAAAAACAAAAAAACGTTGATTACTCATCTCGAAGCAATTCAGCTTTTTCGACTGTTCTTGTCCAGGCTCGAGCTGACTGTTTGTTACGCTTCATCCGACGCTCAAATCTCACTCGTAAAGCTGTGCAAGGCATATGCTGTAGAGTCGGCTTGACGGCAAGCAGCAATTGCACCGCGCTACGCAAAGCTGTCTGGTTGCCGGCCACGGCACTGTCTGCAAACGCAAGCTTACAGAGGTTAGCTGCTGCAACACGGTGATTGTTCCATTACGGAAAGACTAAAGTCGACTTCTCTGTCGAGTGAAATGCCGTTTTGAAACAGATTTGCTTGAAACAGATTTGAAAATCATCATGAGAGCTGCCAAATTCAAATGGTATACGGCAAAGACGTCATTGTGCAGCCGGCGCGCCGTTGCATTTTCTCAAATTCGACTTCGTCGGGCCGCTGCTTCTGTTTGTGCAGTGCAGAGGATGAGCTTGTATCGTACGCTAGCCGTCCTCTGCCTTTGCCTTTGTCGGTGACGATGGCGCGCGTGCGCGGAGGTGAACCTTTCTTGATGCCATTACGACGAGTTGCAGTAGCTTGCTCTTGTCTCGGCAGCTTACTTTCCAGCCAAGGTTCTGGCGAGAGACGACGAGCTACTGTAGTGGGTCAGGAGGCTCTTCACAGCGAGCACCACCCGAAAGCTTCTTGTTCCTTGAACCCGCTGATACGGCGACCCGCTCCCTGACACTCGATTCGTTGCTTTGCCAGTGCACGGCACTCCAGATCTGCATCCACGTGGTCACGCCAACGCGATCGTCGTCCAACGGATGCATCCCGCACAGTCCCGCTCTCCTTGTCATCTCTAGCATCTTCCCTTTCGGCAGGATACCAGACTCATCGGCATCATTCCGACACATCCAATCGGGGTCGTTGTTCGATCCTTGGCATTGGCTTGGTCAGATGTACATGTTGCCGTCGCCCAACACGGCCAAGTTGGCTGCTGGTTGCGCCCGTCGAGATGCCACGAACTCCAAGATGCTCGGTGCCTTGTACTCCGCGTCTTTTGGTACACTGCTGAGGCCGGCCAAGCCACTGAGCGTCTCGCTGACACCTGGAGAAAGCCGAGATGCACCCAGCGATCCATACAGCTGAACATGCGCTCGGAAGCTCACGTCCTCCAGCAGCGCAAGGATTGCGGGAATGTCGTTGATCACGGCCTGATGGTTTCAAAAGGTGATCGAGTCAGTTGAAGCATTTCAGTGCCAAATATAAATGTGCATGTATGACTTACCTTGCTTAGGAAGGCGGCACCGAGGCCGCTTGCCGACTCGGGAGATCGCAGAGGTGACAGCTTGTTCGAGTCAATCGGATGCTGTGCCAGGTAACTTGGTGTAGCGAGGTATCGAATCGCCGCACCCTGGCCAGCCTCTTCTTCCGAACTTTCTCGATAGAGCTCATCTTGTGGACTGTACGAGTCGACGATGACGACGCTCGATGGCTTGGCAGCCTCGATGAGCGTCGATGCAATCTCGTGAAACCGCGACGAACGCAGTTGCGCGAGAGGTGCTACCAGCGCTGCCGCGACCTTTTGACCGTGGCTCGAACTAGCGACTGCAATGGCAGCATGATGTTCCGACCCGCATCGCAACAAGGAATGCTGTGCCGGGGCAGCACCTCCGAGCGACGACAGTACTGCTGCGCCTGCAGAGCCAATCAATACCACCAGCTGTGATCCTTTCTCCAGCGCGACATCTTGTGTAGTTCCATCCGTAGCGACAAGTTGGAAAGGCTCTTGAGATTTGGGCTCCGCTCCCTGGTGGATGCCATCGAATTCGAATTCGTCTTCTGAGCCCGACTCTAGCTCGTAACGAGGTGCCGCAACGTCGCGATTGGCCGGATCAAAGTCCATCTTGAAGAAAAGAGCAAAGAATCGGCGAGAATAGGGACGGTGTTTATGCGAGGTGTTCCTTCGAAGGTAAAGATGAGCGGAGCAGGTCGAGAGGAGAGAAGCAAAAGATCGTCAAAAGCAGGTTTGGTTTTGGGTGCGGGAGACGCGCAATCCAGAACAACACTTTTTTCAGGGTCCAGAAGCGTCGTCAGCCACCTCCGACTTCCGAATACAGTTTCTATATCGTACGAAAGAATCACCGCAAAAGACATCCTATCGCGCTGCCTTTAGACGTCGGATTGTGCAATGCATGTCCACCCCGACACTACCGCTCTCGAGCCACACAGCAACCTCATCTCACGACAACAAGCAACAGGATAAGATTTCCGAGCTCGAGCTCAAATGAGCGTTTGCTTCTGTCTCGTGTGGCTTCTAGAACGGCACCTCTCTCTGCTGGGACAAGGACCGAGGTCGAGCTAAGCCGTCGGTCGTTGCAAACGTTCCTATCTGATGCAAACCTCTAACCGAGGTGCAAACAGCCACCCCCCCCCCCCAAAATTGACCCCACCAAACTGAATCCTTCATTGTTCCCCACCCGCTTCGAGGTGAACTCCACTGTACCGCCAAGCTCCTGCCTCGGACGAGCACGACGGACGCCGCTGTGGTGTTGATTGTGGCAAAGTGAGTTTCGTGTTGTTTCGCCAATGGCTATGGGGTACATTTGCAAACAAAGAGGGCGGCAACATAGCTGAACTTACTTTGATCTGCAGACGGAGTTCGATTGGTTCCATCTGGTACCGCCGGCGTAAAGACCGATCTGGTCCCCGCACCTCTTCTTCCGACCTCTCTCGTGAGTGGGAACTGTCTCCGCCCACATCCAAGAAATAGCAACCTCCCTCCCAACCTCGGATAAGGGACAATCAGTTTCATTCGAGCAATTCCAAGCGAGACAATCGCCTCGTGACTACAAGCACACAAGAGACCCTGCAAGTCCTTTTATTATTGTCCTTCTTTCCTTCTCATTGGTTGAACGAGCTCAGGACTCCTCTTCTCCAGACTTGGAATGTGTATATAAGATTGGACCCTAGCTTTGCTTCTTCTCATCTCAACAACATCGCCCCTCCCATCCTTCGCCTATCGTCATCCTGGCCGCGCAACCACCATGCTGGCCCGAACCGGCTCCTCCGCGTGGGCAGCTCTCCTGGCAGCTCTCCTAATCGTTAGCGAACTTGTCTCTGCATCTCCCATCCATCTCGAGACGCGAAGCAACGACAAGCAGCCAGCCTTCTACGGTGCAGCCTCGCAGGGCAACTCGCCCGAATACAGCGTCAAGGGCAAGCACGGTGCTGTCTCGTCCGAGGTCGACATCTGCTCCAACATCGGCGCACAGCTTCTGCAGCAAGGTGGCTCCGCCGTCGACTCGATCATCGGCACGGCGCTTTGCGTGGGCTCCATCGCTTCCTACCATTCTGGATTGGGAGGTGGCGGTCATGCTCTGCTCCGCTCGCCCGTTACGCAGGATGCCAACACCAACCGCAAGCGCAGCAACGAGAATGACGCGCACAGCAAGAAGGCCAACTACATTCATGTAGACTTCCGCGAGGTCTTCCCCGCCGCAGCGACCGAAGATATGTACACCAAGGCACCCGTCAAGACCGCCTCGCTCTACGGAGGTCTGGCTGTGGGCGTCCCCGGTGAGCCCAAGGCGTGGTGGGATCTGCACCAAAAGTACGGAAAGCTCGAGTGGGCAAAGGTGTTTGAACCTGCCATCGCGCTCAACAGGCGCGGGTTCAAGGTCACCACCGAGCTGGCAAAGGCGCTAAACACTACTCAGTATCCTTTCCTCTGCACCGATGAACGATGGAGCGAGTTCTACTGTCCCAATGGCAAGATTGTTCAGCTTGGCGATACGATCAAGAAGGAGCGATATGCAAAGACGCTCGAGCTTATCGCCAACAAAGGTATCGACCCCTTCTACTACGGTGAAATCGCTGCAGATATCGTCGACACTATCGCAAACAACAAGATCCTCAAGGGTATCATGACCAGGCAGGATTTGGCCAACTACAAGGTCGAATTCCGACAGCCTCGCAACGTCACCCTGCGCGACGGCAAATACCGCATCTACGGCACCGTCGCGCCTTCCTCTGGCAGCGTGGTGCTCTCAACTCTGCAGACCGTCGACCAATTCCACGCCGATGGTCAGGAAGACCTCGCCAATGTCAACGTCTACACTCACCGTTTCATCGAGGCCAACAAATTCTCCTACGGCCAACGCACCAATTACGGCGATCCTGCCTTTGTGAAAAGCGTCTCGCGTCTCGAGGGCGAGTATCTCGAGCTCTCTACGAGCAAAGCGAACAAGGCCAAGATCGACGACTCTCGCACCTTCCCCACCGCCTACTACATGCCCAGCAACAAGGATACCGAGGTGATGAGCGATCACGGCACTTCGGCTATTACGGTGGTGGATGCCGATGGTATGGCCATCTCGCTGACCACTACCATCAACACTTTCTGGGGTTCTCAGCTCATGACCAAGCACGGCTTCCCTCTCAACAACGAGATGGACGACAGCTCTTCGCCAGGAAAATCGAACTTCTTTGGTTACCTACCCACGCCGGCCAACTACATCGCTCCGGGCAAGCGACCACTCTCGTCGATCGCAGCCGTGATCGCCGAAGATACCGGCAGCGGTGAGCTCAAGCTCAGCCTCAGCTCTGCCGGTGGATCGAGGATCATCACCGCCGTCACGCAGGTCGCCTACGATGTGCTTTTCAAAGGTCAAGATGCCCAGACCGCGCTGGCGGAGCCGAGGTGGCACGATCAGCTCAGTCCCAACCAGACTTCGGTCGAGAGCCCCGCTCCGCAGATTCCGGGCTTTGTCGGGTTCAGCAAAGAGACCGCCGCCTTCTTGGCCAGTGTCGGTCACAATGTCACTTGGACTCCGATCGGTAGCTCGACGGCTCAGGCTGTAGAGAGGTTCGAGGACGGCGAATTGCTGGCGGCTACCGAGGTGCGTCAATTGGCTGCGAAGGGCGCCGCCTTTTGATGCATCGACTGCCAGGTTGCGCAGAGAGTAGTCATCTACGATAAATAATGCAGGCAATGATAGAGAACCGTCGTTTCTCTTGTCCTGTTGAAGCTTGTGTTTATGAAGCGTTGCTATGAAGCGTTGCCTGATGTTTGAAATGATGGTGACGTTGACAGGCGTCAGCAGTGAGAGGCGGCCCCAGTTGCTGTCGACCCCTGACCTGCCGCTGAAGCCGTCGGCATGCCAGCGCGATTAGGTGGGATGACAAGCGTCACGATGCAACTAGAAGCGCGTGTCGAGGCAACATGCCGCCTGTGCTAATGAGAAAGGGATGTGGCGGTGTACGACAGCGTCACTGAGTCTGTGCTCTCACAACCGTTGTCTTGTGGCACGCCGCCGTTCCCTGCGTGGCGACTTTTCGACCAGAGAAACAAGTTCAGGCTGAGGGCTGTGTCTGCCTCCATGAAATGGCCCCCAGCGAACAGTCGACTCATAGGCGGTTATATAGGGCTGGATTCGATTCGTCTTGATCTCCTTTATCTTCACGTATCGCGAGCTTTCGCATAACGAAGCTCGATCTCAACCGTAAAACAATGCTGTGGTCATTCCGCTCAACGTTTCTCCTTGGCCTCATCTGGCCATTCGGGCTCTTCGTCGTCGCTCCTAACACTGACCCGAAGCTATCCGACGATGAAAAGGGGATCTATCATAACTGGAACATGGATTACCAGCTTCACTACAATCCGTATCGCTACAATCCCAAACGGACCCCCTACCTCATGCATCTGCTTCCAGCGCATCCCAATTTGCAGCAGGATGCCCTTGAACACGCCCGCATTACTGGCTACGGGCCTTACGTCGTCGAGCACAAAAGGGGTGTGTCCTACGCCATGACCATGATCCCAGGCGATCGAGAAGTGGCCCACCGCTGGAACCTGCGACAGAATGATAAAACAGCAGTTGATATCAATGTCATGTGGAAGATCGATCACAATGGAGCAAAGATGCTCCGATTCGATGCGTGGACGGCGGGTGCGCGGGCACATCAAGTAGCAAGCATGCAAGAGCTTATTGATTCTTACAAGCCTCGAGCTCGGCCTTGATCTCGTCTTTCTGCAATCACACTTTCGTTTCTGAGTCAACTTTCTCCTCTTGGGTTTTGTGCTGTGAAGAGGTGGTGTGATACCACCTTGAAAGTACGGAAAAGTTGATAAGCGTCCATCGCGTGATACCATGTTAAAGGGATGGTGACGCTTCGTTGGCAAGCGCCCGCAGAGAGGAGAGTCAGAGTCGCTGTCGACCCTCAACCTACCGCTCAACCTGCCGCCGAAGCCGCCACTGCACCCGTTCCAACACAATTGAGTGGGAAGTTGAGCGTCGAATAATGCAATATGAGGCTATATCAGGATATATTTATCCCCCCGAAACATGATTGTAGCGCGCGTATACAGAACCCAAGTCGTCCATGCAGCTGATGAGGAAGGGACCGGCTGGTGAGCGACAGCGTCAACGAGCGCGTGCACACGCAACCGTTGTCATGGCTCATGCCACCTGTTCGCATTGTTGCCTCGTGGCCAAAAGTGGGCTGTATCCGCCTACGTGAGAAGCCAGAGAGACAGGGGCGAGCGATAGGATACAAAGAGCCCCGTGTCAAGCCAAGTCGTGTCGGTTTTTTTCCTCATCTTCACGCATCGCATCGCAGTGCTTGAGAATCCCAACTTCAACTTTGACCTCAACCGCAAATCCTACTGCCACTATGCTGTGCCCAATCCGTCCCACCCTCCTTCTTTCCCTTGTCTGGCTATTCGCACTCTTTGTTGTCGCACCTTCCAGTGAACCGGAAATGTCCAAGAAAAGGAAATTTACGACAATTGGACCATAGAATAACGGCAACGCTATCCGGAGCAACCCGAACCACTTGTAAAAGGCTCATCGCTCAGCCACATGGTCGTAGCCCATCCCAGTATGGAAGCCGAAGCTCTAGCACACGCTAAACTTCCCGATAATGGACCCTTCGTGTTCAGACACAGAAATAGAATACGTGTATCCTACGCCATGACAAGGATCCCGGGCAACGAAGGGCCGGCGGTCAATTGGAACATGCGACAGATTCAGGAGACTCCTCTCGACGCGTTGTTCTTCTGGCGAATCGATGCAAGCGGTGCAAAGTTGCTTCGATTCGAAAAGATTACTGCGGGAGCAAATACACCTGAAGCCATCAGCATGCAAGTTCTGATGGCTCGCTACGGGTTCAGACTGTAGCTCGATCAGATCAATGATATGTGATCGTCAGTTTTTTTTCCTGTTAAAGCATGTGCTGTGCATGTGCTGTGAAGTGTTATGAGATGACACCTCTAAATGAAAGGTGACTTTCTGATTCGCTGTCGATTCCCAGCCCACTACCGGTCCCAACCCGGGCTGAAGAGCCTTGAAAAAAAAGACAAGGCAGCGCTGTGTCAGCCTCCCCTTGCCCCTGAGGCGTGCAGGTGGGCCGCTTATTCAGGCATCATGTCGCCCGTGCTTATTAAAACGGGATTTGAAGGTGGGCGACGGGCATGGATCGGTGGCAAGCTAAGATAACAATCGGCCTTTGTCATCACACGTGCCACTCAACCACATAATGACTGCGTCACCGAAAGTAAGCCGTGGCTGTATTGCTTCATTGAGATGCCCAGAGACAGCTTCAGGGGGCGAACGAGCAAGGCGTATAAAGAGCCTGAAAAGTCGTCTCGTCTTTCCCCATGTTGAAGCATCGCAAGCCTTCCTCAGCCTCAAGTACCACAGAATGTTTTGGCCTTTCTGTCCCCGCTTCCTCCTAGGTCTTGGTTGGCTTTTCGCAATGCTGGTCGTTGCACCTGACGCACCGCAGATGTGGGCTGAGGAAAAGGTACTGTACGACTTCTGGGCGAACGACTACCTTACTCGGTATCCCGCAGATCTTGCCGGTCGTACTCAAAGAATCTCTTCCCTCAACCACATGCTCCCGGCCCATAAAGACATGGAGAAACAAGCTCTTGAATACGCTCTAATTGACGGCAACGGCCCGTTCATGGCTCAAGAGATGCCAGGTGTTACCTTTGCCATGACGCTGATTCCGGGAAATTCAAGACCTGGATTGAGTTGGAATCTGCGACAGAGCCAGAAACCGCCTTTGGATGGACTGGCATTTTGGAGGATCAATCGCAACGGAGCGAGGTTGCTTGCGTTCGATCGAGTTTCAGCGGGTGCACATGCACAGCAAGTGTCGGGCATGCAAGAGATTATAGCTAAATACGATTAACGTCTCTAGCTCGATTACGTACACTCGATCCTGGGTCATCACTAGACAGCACAGTATACAGTTAGACTTAGTCAAGTCTTCACTTCTCCCCGAATGGTCACTTTTTTTTCGATGTCTTTGGCAATACATGGGTCTTGATGTCAATATGCGTGGAAATCTTCTCGAGCAATCGGTTCGACGTAAGCGCAGCATCCTGCGTCAGACACGTGGAAGCCGAGACATTGCCTGCTCCAACGTCATCGTCTCTTGCACGTTGGAGCCTGGCGGCCAAAGCTCCAAACTTAGCAGCTTGGGGGGCCATTACCATCCACCCGCCATGACAGGCGTGCATCGTGCAGGCGAACTACGCCATCGTGGTTGTATCTGAGACCCCACCTCCGACCCAAGTCACTGGCGCCACTGACTTTAGTAGCTAGAAAGAGCTTTCTATCTTTATCGTACGATTGGACGTAGAAGGGACCGTTGCCGGCGTTGTTGGCATGAACGAGTGCGTCTTGTTCGAGTTGAGGGTGAGCAGACATGAGATGGGAGTAGTACATGGTGAATCCAACTCCAGGGTGATTGTCATAAGCGTCGTAGTAGGCGGTCCGGCTAAGCTCGTGATAAAGTTTCTCCTTAGTTGTCATCTTCGGTGGTATGACTGCTAGGCTGTAGGTGATCAAGAGAAGAGTGATCAAGATCGAGGTGATTCGAGCAGGTGCCATTCTTGCGAGCGAATATTGAAGGGGTTGAACGGATAGAGTGAGGGTTGATCAATCTGAGCGGATCATGCTTGTCCGTGTCTTTATATACTGATGCAGCGGACGTCCTCACTTGGTGGTCACAAGTGGGTCGTGACAGGTCCCGTGAACGAGGCATTGATACTCACCCACCCTCTGACCTTCTGACCAGCAGTGTCCTCTCATGCCTCCCTCCCTTATATGGATGCTCACAGTATGCCTCCTTCATGTCTACCCGTTCATTTGCGCTGAATTGGCCTTCCTATGGAGGGCCGGCATCCACGAAGCAAAAAGCAATCAGCTCCGTTCGCAACCTTAATCGCAACCAAACTGTCCGTGTTTCGCAAAATGAGGGTTGGATGAGTGTTGCACTTCTCCTGTCTCAGCGAAAAGAGTTTGCTGCGGAGGCAGACGGCCGTTGACGTGACGGTCGAGAGTCTCGTCAACCCTGAAGAGTGGGATTTGGGGGTCAAAAGCGGACAATTTGCCCACGATTCCTTGAGTTGACGGTCGAGAGAAGATGTTGACATCAACCAGGATGAAAGCACGCAACCTACTGTAGAAGCTCGACAGCGGTAGAATGAGCGACGTAGGAGTCAAGACAGCTTGAGTTTGCCCCGTGGCCAGGACAGCTGCTCTGGTTCCCTCGCTTCGGTAGGTGAAGGAATCTCGAAGCTGTCTTGTTCTTGCCGAAGACCCTAGATGCCGCCACGCAAGTGCGTATGCGTGATGGTCCGTAGGTAATTGTGGGGCGCTTTGTGGGGAAAACGTCGAAAAGCGACCTTTGCTTCACACCCACCACTATACAATACAACGAGACTTGAATCGCTGTAACCATGGACAAGAGCAGTGCCAACGGTGGGCCGTCAAGCTATGCAATAGCATCTGCATCCGCATCAACACCCACCTCATCCGCTGTGACACCACCATCGACGGAGCCAAACGTGGTTCCTAACGACGCCGCTGCATCAGAGCAGCTTCAACTCGAAGACCTCCCCCGCGGAGTGACGCTCAAAGAAGCCACCAATCCCGCCTCTATCTACAACAATACCAAAGTCTCGCTCGAGCTGCCGCTCATCACAGCCTCCAAGCGCATACCTAGTCCACCAGCACAATCAGCACCTTTACCGCCGTTCCTGCTTCACTGTACTCTGTTTGCTTCGTACGATATCAATGCGCCCCACCCCGTACCCTTTCGACAGGTAGACTGTCCGGCCACACACACTTGTGGACAGCCGTCGGCTACTTCCAAGAACAAGGTCTCTCAATCCGTTTCGAAACTGCGCAAGCGCCTCGGTGTCCAACTTCCCGTAGCGTACCTGGGCAGTGTGGGATTCAACCCTAGCTCGGTCGCATCGTCGTCGCCTTATGCGGGTTTGGCCGCCTACCTTGCGCATCCTCAGCCGAGAAATGGGGCAGAGATGGCGGCTCGTTCGGGCAATGTTAGCCGCTACCGCAGAGTGAGCCTCTTCCAAGCACAAGCGAAGGAGCTAACGGGGATCGTTTCGAGACCGTTGGTGGAGAGGGTGCTCTCGGCCATGTATGCCGGTCAAGGTATCTACGATAGGATGGCGGTGTTTCCAGCGGAAGCGGTGTTGCGGTACTCGAACAGGCCCTTGGCCGCACTTGAAGAAGGCGATGCTGCTGCTGCTGCTGGTGGTGACAATGGTGGCGAGCAAAAGACGGGCTGGCTTGCCAAGTTCAAGAGCAAAGCGAAAGGCAAGGTCAGCAGCAACGCCGATGGCAAGACAGATGATGCTACGGGTTCGCATCCGATCAAGCAGGTCAAGTCTGCCGAAAGCGTTCGCAGAGTCGCAACTCGAAACGACGACGAGAGCCCGACCGAAGTACGTTCAGTGAAAGCAGCCATGGTGTTTGCCACTCTCGACCTGCTCGCTCCTCCTCCGCGTCTGCTCGAGACTGGCGGACCTTACCCGATCGAAATGAACAAAGCCTCAGACGCCGACCTGGCCACTTCAGCTCGTCTTATCAGCGAGTTCGATCGAGGTACAGACGATGAGCGGTTTCAAAAGTTCCTCTTTGCACCTACAGCAGCCGACGAACAGCTGCGTGCCGATATGCTGCGTAACCTAGAGCGTCGCGGTGCTATTTGGGTCGAAGCGGGTAGATTGATCACGCCGAGTTCGAGGAATCCGAACCCCGAGGAAAGAGCGAGGTTCTTGGTCAAAGGTCTGTTCCCTGAACGCTTCGTGTACAGATGCAAGTACTACCGCGGATGCAAGTTCGAGCCCATGCCTAGCGACCTTGACCCGAAGGAGGTGAAAAAGTTTGGTTCTCCGCTTATTGTGCATCTCGTGCCGGAGCGGACAGGAAACGAAGGCATCGATCTGGGCGACTATCTCACGTCTCAACCGACCACAACGACGATGAGCGCTGCTGCTGCTGCTGCTGCGGAAGAAGGCGACCGAGCAAGGTTGGACTGGGAGTTTGATGACGAGGACAACATCACTTTCAACGATTCGTCGGTCGAGGCGAATGTAGAAACCGCAGCAGCAGCGCCTCCACCGGACTACACGTCAACCCAGAAGGAGCTGCTCAAGGGATACGGCATCGAATCGCAGAGGGCAAAGGCGCTGATCGAGGCAGAGCAAGATTCCTTCCATGGTTGGAGCATCGGCGTCACTGAAGAGCCATTCAAGAATGGCAACTGGATGGAAAGTATCGGTACAGGATCTGCTTTGTGGTTCGCCGCCAGTGGCATATGAAGTCTGCCTCACTTGGTGTTGAAAGCGATCACAGACTGTCGGTTGTTTCACCGTTTGTAATGTTTGTATTGTGGCAGATGAAGCGAAGAACGTGACTGAAGCTAGCTTTCCTGGAACAATTCCTGACCTGCAATCCACGCCTTTTGCAGCGCACCACCGTTGATCTCGAGACCCTTGTGGAAAGCGTCCGTGTTGGCGCACTTGAACCACTGCAACAGCGCCAACGACATGATATCCGCATAGATCGGTCTCTCGCCACCCAGCCACGTGCCTTGCTTTTCCTTGTTGGCGTACAGCTCGACAAAAGGCTGCATAGCTTTAGCGTAGACCTGATCGATCCCACCATCGCGTTCGGCATTGACCTTTGCATCGGTATCGAGAATCTCCAGGGGTGATTTCTTCCAGCTCTCCGTTCGCGTGCGGATGAAAAACTCTTGCGATTCAGGGTCCAAAATGTAGTACACGGCGGGGACGATCGATCTCCATCGCTCCCCCGCGCTGAGACTGGTGGAAAGAGCCTGCTTCGCTTTTTCAGCGAGGTCCTTCGAGGCAGCGTCCGGGAAGAGCGAGTGCGACAGCTGACCTCCGTGCTCGAGGTAGAGCTTTTGAAGCGTGTCGGCAATGTCGGAGCTGTCGGTGACCCATTCTTTGCCGTTGAGGGTTATGGCGGGTAGAAGGTGTCGGCCGCTGAGAACTCGAATTACGCCCGCTGCGGCTAGGGTGTCGTGAATGCGTGCCATGGGAAGCATGTGTCGTTCGAAGGGGATCTCGAGCAGTCGCAGGGCTAGATAGGTGCGCGCCGTGTAGGGAGACCATGGCTGCGACGTCACCTGGCACGAAATGTCGTAAAAGTCGATCTTGGGGTAGGCGGTCGTCATTGCTTGCTTTTCGTTAGAGCGGGTGTTTGGACAGAGATGGGAACGGCGAGGCAAGAGAGCACAGCGGTGTTATTTATACTAGGAGTCGTCCGTCAATATGGTGTTGGAGGTGTGGTGGCTTGAGCACAGCTTTCGCCCGCAACCGTCTCGGTTATGCATGCGTCAAGCAATGCGTCGGGGACCTGACAAGCCCCGCGGAGCATCAACAGCTTAGAACCACCACAAAAAACTGATCCCGAATAACCAGAACAGCCTCAGACAGACCAAGCTCCCATTACGCGGCCACACAAGACAAGAACGATCGATAAAGGACAGAACATACAAGCAGCAGCACTACAAGTTTCGCAGAACAGAAAAAATAGATTGTCCAAGTAGAGTGAGACTCTTTAACAAGCACGAAAATCAAGCAACCGACAGCTTGGCGAACAGCTTGAGGAGTGCCTTTCTAGCCTCGCGGTACTCGCCCATGACGAGGCGGCCGACGGTCTGTTCAAAGTCGGGTCTGCGCTTGACACGGTCCCAGTTCTCCGAGACATAATCGAGATGAGCACGCTGCACCTCGTCGAAACGGTCTACGAACGGACTCAGCAAGTCAGCGAGCACGGTCTTGGGCGAGAGTTCGAGGCAGATGTGGTCGAAGGCCTTGGTGACCAGGTCACGCAGTCCGAGCTGGCGGCCGATGCAGTACGCGGCCGTAGCAGAAAAGACGGGAGGGAAGCTGGACGATTTGGAGACGCGAGGAGTAGGCAGGGCAGTAACGTCGTTGTCGAGATCTTCGTCGCTGTGCTCGACAGACTCAGCGCGGTCGGAGTGCAGCGAGGCGTCCGAGGACGAGTCGCGGCGGGTGCGTCGGTAGCGTCGGCTGGGAGTAGCTGTGAGACGCGAGGCGAAGGTGGCGTGGCCGGTGTACAGGTAGAAGACGAGCGCCTGGAGCGTGGCAGGCGAGCAGCCGGTCACCTGCACCCTCGAGGCAGCTGAGCCTCGTGTGGCAGCGGCAGAGGTGAGGTCGTTGCCAGCGCTGTAGCGGCGCACACGGCGGCGACCGCCATAGGTGCCGGTCTCGGTGGCGTAGTCGACGCCGGAAGCGTTTCCGATCGAGGTGAAGGGCAGAGGTGCATCGGTCTCGGCGGTGGGCGACGCCTTTTCCTTGTTCATAAACTTCATCAGCTTCGAGAAGCGCGACGAGGATCGCGGAAAGGTAGGAGGAGACACGGCCTCAATGGCTGGGACAGGAGCGACGGCGCCAGCAACCTTGCCCCTCGAGCCAAGCGTGTTGCCCTCGTCAATGTCCTCGTCGCCAAAGCTGTCAACGTCCTGGTGATCATCGTCGAGGTCGTCTTCGAGGTGGTGGGGCTTGGGCTGCTCGGCGAGCGAGTCGGCATACACTTCGTCTTTGGCATCGTCGTGGTGCTTGGCAGGATGCACGTCATCGATGTCGTCTGCGTCCTCGTCATGATGGTCGATGGCACCGAGACGCGAGCTGCGTCCGTAGTCGACCAGACCAAGGCTGTTGGTGGAGCGACGGCTGGACTGAGGGCGAGCACCACGCTTGGGTGCAGCGGCGCTCTTGTTCTTGGCGGCAGCAGCAGCGTTGATCTGCTCCTGCTCCATAGTATCGAGCTCAGCACGACCGGTGGTGCTGATCTGACGCATGAGCGCGGGACAGGCCTTCTTGAGCACCTTGGAGTTGGCGTAGACCACTTCCTCCTTCTTGCCGCCAGCGCTGACGACGAGCTCGAGATCGGCCCAAGGCTGGCCAAAGATGGCACTGTGGACTGCGTGGAGCGTCTGCTCGGCTACGTGAGGGACGAGGGTGAAGGGATCGGCAGCCTCGACCTCGTCGTTGTCGGTGTGGTCGGCGACATCCTCGTCGTCGTGTTCGGCAGGCTCGAGATAGGCCTTGCGAGCGCGCGAGGAAGGAGCCGACTTGCGCGAGTAGTTGGCCAGACGAGGCAAAGGGAGCGGCTTGCTGGCGCGGTGAGCAACGTCGACGGCAGCCATGGTGTCACGAGTTTCTGTGAGGAAAGGATGAAGAGGGGGAGAAGAACTGTAGGGTACAGTGGCGGAAAAGAGGGTGGACAGGGAGGGGCTCAAAGGGGAAGAGCCTTCAAGAAGGGATGCTCGAAAGGACGGCAGACGTTATATATGGCCGAGGGGCCCGACCTGGTCAGCCAATCAATGAAGGAGGAGATGCGCGCCAAACCATTCTACAGACGACTAGATTGTGAGGACGAGAAGATTCAAGCTAGAGCACGGGGCGTGACGGTCGCAGCCGAGATGAGAAGACACTCAAGGGACATTGCCAGTCGTTGCGCTTGAAGAAAGGTCTCGTCAAGGGAACCAGGCTGGCCAATTGGACGACGATCGAAGACAACATCATTGCAGTTGCAGACCCTTTCCGGAAATTGCAATGATCGTTGCGCGCCAAGTTTGAAGAGGCGAGCTCGTGGTGGACACTCGCAGAATGCTCGAGAAGGGAAAGAATGGGGAAGAGAGGGTGTGTGCGTGAAACTGCATTGTGGCGATCTAGAGATCAGGAAAGTGCAATCCCAAGGGTCCTTCGGGTGTGCAGCCTGGCTTGCTTGCATCACGATGGGCGGAAAGTGAAAGAATGACTATGCCCATGCGTTGGAAAGAGAGACCCTGATTGTGAGAAGTATCGCCAAATGGAATTGCACGGACCTGCGCCTCTTTGCATGGTTTCGGCGCAGGCTTGGCTCTGGCAAAGACAGCTTCACGTACGTGCATACAGTATGTGCCTTTCGCGCGGGGTTTCGACAGCCTCGATGCGGTGTTTGGCAGCGGCCAAGCAAGGGCGGGAGCGCGGGGACGGCAACGGCAACGGCAACGGCAACGACACACACGAACGACGAATCAAACTGGAAGAAAGGCGTCAGCGAGAGACAGCCCGAGAAGAAGTAAGAAGAAGAAGCAGGCTCGATGCCCGGGATTGCTATCGATCGATACGAGGGAGCCAGCAGCTGCCAAGCAAGTGAGACAGCCCGCGTTGGGACTTTTTTGACTGTATTTTTATCTTTTTTGTCGGCAGAAGAGCAGCTGTCATGTTCCGCTGCGAATGGAATTTCAGCTGTCAGCCAACTATTTAAATCGCAACGGGATCGCGACCACGGCTTAGCCTGCTTCTCCTCTCTTCTGCTTTCCGAGACACGGCCTGCTACAGCTTTTTTGAGCGACGATCATCTTCTGTCTCGCCTTCAGACGGCGAAGGAGAGAGGGTCGTGCTCAACAGAATGTAAGAGCATAGCAAGGGCGGCGAGAGGATTAGATCAGAGAACGGCTTGCTGACCGGCAGGCAGTCGTCGTGAGCTGGTTTCTCTCAGATCGCGCGCATGAATTCGGCGAAATTGTGTGTGAACGCTCCTCTGCCATCGCATCATGCGGTCTACCGTTGGACGCTGCACGCTGGCATCGACGTGCAGATAACAGAATTCACCGTGCTCGAAACGTCGTCTTGCCGCCCTCTCTCGCTTACCATCCCGCAACCGAGCAGCCGCCCGCGCAAAGAGGACCCTGAAAGCCCGTCGCTGCCCGCGTTGACCCTTGGGTCTTCCAGCAATTGCTCACCATGCTGCTCATCCTCAATGTGAGCCTTACTTGTTCCCCGCACTCTCCCGTTGTTACCTCTTCAGGGCTTGCTTTTTGCTGTTTCGAATTGGTTTGTACTTGTACATGAATCCATGCTCCCCGGATTGAGCGAGTGCAAAGCCTATATAGATCAGAACTTGCGTGCCGGAGCTGTCGGTTGTCGGACAGTGGACGCGAAGCTCTCCTCAGCCTTCTTGTTGGTCTATGCCGCCCATATTACGTCCGCAACTCTAGAATAGCCTCTTCGTAAGCTGCGGGGAAATGCGCTGCAAACATGTCGCTTCGCAGCTCGGGCAGGCTGAAGAACGCCAGTGCGCTCTCCACATGGTATATCCTCTTGTTGTGAATCCAGATGCAGCGTCCCGGTGGCACCAAAGGTCCTCCCTGTGCTGCTTCCGAGCGTAGAGTCGCCGTGTCAAGCTCCTGCCTTCGAGCCGAAAGCGCGTGCAGAGGCGCTTGGTCGCGCTGCTGCGGTCCCACCCACGGCGAAGGCGGGATGCGTGTGCTCGCCGTGCTCGCCGTGCTCTCTGCGTCCAGACGTGCTTTGATGGCAGCGTACAAGTCGCTTTCCACTTCGCGTCGCAACGACCACAGCTGCGCCTCGATCCGCTCCTTGCGGTGCAGCATCACGTCGTCTGCATCTTCTGCGCGGCAGATGGATCGCCAGTCCCAGTAGCTTCGTAGAATGTGCACTCGCGCATCGTCCGACCCTTCTGTAGATGCCATGGCGTGACGACGTCGTACTCGCGACAGGGCACCCAGCACACGACGCAACTCTCGCACCTGCCCGTGGCCCACGCGGGGAATCACGTCGCTGCCCAAGACCACCGTGGTCACCAGCGGCACCGATCCGAGCGCCGCTCGCGAAGCCAAGTCAGCCGTCATGATCACCGGGCTCGCAAAGCTGACAGCTCGAATGGGCCTGCGGGCAGGTAGTCCTGACGACATGTTGGTGACCCACGTGCCAGCATCAGGCTCGGCACCGTCCGGGATAAAGTACTCTGCCAGCAGCAAGGCAGCCGCGCTCGCAATCGCACCACCCAACGAGTGGCCACAGAACACGATGCCAAAGCCTTCGTTCTCTGCAAGCGCTTGGCGCAGTGTCGCGAACAACTTGCTCTGAGGCGAGACCAGCGCCTTGGCTGCACGCCAAATGCCGGCGTGGCATCGAAACTCCTCCCCGGGCGTCGGCTGCACCTGTGGCAGCTCGATTTCTTCGGTTTGCAGCTCCAAGTCGACGATGATGTCCGAGAAAGATTGCGTACCACGCACCGCTACGCACACCACCTTGCGCACGTAGTCTCGAACAATGTAAAACGTAGGGCTGTAGTCGGCATCGGCATCGAGCGTCTGGATGTCGGCGTGCAGCACATCGTCGGCGTTGAGGCGCGAGAGGTACGCAAACGTCTGGCGCGAGAATCGCTCGCCAGAGGGTGTAAACGTTGGCGGCAGATCTACAATGTGCACATGAAGTCCGTAGGCCGAGATGGCGAGTCGACCGCACCACTTGATGGTCCGAACCAGATTTCGATTCGTCTCCTTGAAAGGTCGAAGGTCACGGTTGTCTGCGCCAGGCTGCGAAGCGCCCACCTGTGGCGACGTCATGAAATCGTACACTCGACCAAAGTAGCCGCTGTTTGCTTGTCCCGGTCGCATCGCATCCATACGTGGCGTCTTGGCAAACTCGAGAATATCGTCGCCACGATTCGTCACAATCATTTCGTCGTCGCTGCTGTCATCCTCTTCGTCTCCATAGGCGTCGTCGTCGTCACTCTGTGGGTCATTTCTGCTGTCACGATTGGTGTATCGAGGTCCTTCTTGTGATTCGTCCGCCACAGTAAATTCCGCGTCGTCCACTTCCTGCTCGGTATGAGGCGCGAAGTCTCTCCTCTGCTGTCCCAGTGCAGCTCGCGATGCTGCACGCTGAACGCCGATATCCAGACGGTCGGAGCCACGTTGTTTTGGTGTCTTGGCCTTACGCTGCTGCTTTGCCGGTCTCTTCCATCCATCGAGCTCCTTCAGTCCGGCTCCCTCGGCGAGGTAGCGCTCTCTAGTTACACTGTGCAGGCAGTAGAGTTCGATAAGACCACGCAGCACCTGCCATCGCGAGAGACCCTTGGGCTTTCTGTGGCCGTGCCGATCAAGCAGCTTCTTGGAGCCCTTCTCTTCGTGATCTTCAAGGGCGACCGTCGCCCATTCGGCTTGGACAAAGCCATAGGCTTCTACAACGCATTGAGCCAGCACAGTTCGACCTGTCAAGTTGTAGACCATCCAGCGTAGGAACCAAAGGATGAGAGAAACCCGCTCGTACATCGAATACCCGAGATCGACGAGATGGGCAGCCACAAACACCAAGAATGCGAATGTGTGTACAAAGACAGCCACCACGCCTCCATGATCCACCTCGAGGCTTTTGACATCGCCATCTGCTGACAAGCTCGCGGATGAGTTTCTGTTGCGAAGGCCCAAGTCGCCAATCAAGAACCACAGCAGGAAGGAGCGCTGACGACCTGAGGAATCCGCGTGGATTGAGCTGCGACGAATGGACGATCTGCGGCTGCGCGGCTCAAACGGCCTATCTCTCGTCGCGTGGGATGTGATGTCGTCGTTTGGAGTGGACATTGCGGGGTGCGTCTTGGAATCGCCATCATGTGCCATCTCGGAGCCTGCCTCTACGGCGGATGCATGGGCCAATTGAGCCGCGATAAGCATGGAAGAGGGTGTGAGGCGAAGAGGGCCTTTTGCTTGAGCGGGCTGGGGTGGCTTTGTATCTTCTGCCGACGAGTCCTCGTTTGCAGGCTTCATATCCGTGTTTGCTACCTGAGACTCGCGTAACGCAGCAAAGGACGTGAAATCGGTGGCTGGTCCTGTGAGCGGCGATCGCGTCAGACTAGTCGCGCGCAGGCCATGCGGACTGTCAAACGTGAGCGAGCCGCGATGCGAGGAAGCCGAAGTAGGAAACGGTGACGGCAGGATCTCGATGTGTGTTGGCACCAGCCGAGGCGTTCCGGGTGCGAGACGAAGGGAAGAGCTGCTCGTGTTGAGGTGAAGGTGAATCATGGGCGAAGCGTGCATGGCAGGAGCGTCTTGGTATGGCGTCCACGGCGAAGGCGGCAAGCTGAGCATCGTAGGGGCCAGCTGCGGCGTTCGTGGCGACGAATGCATGGCGCGAGCCGAAAGGTAGTCACCGGTGCCTGTAGAGCTGCGAGGATCCCGATGGTCGGTTGCTAGCGGCGTAAACCGCGAAGGCGGCACCGATAGCTGTACAGGGAGCAGTCGCGGCGCTGCCGGGAAATCGCGGAATGCGCTGGTTTTGCTCGAGCCTCTCGATGTTGGGCGTATCAGTGGAGACGAGATGGGTGGTAGGTCCGGGGATGCCAGTTCGTCGTCTGGAATTTGACCAGGATCCAGTGGCACAAACTCGAAAACAGTGTTGAGCTGTCGACCGGTAGCGTCGATGGAATTGTTTCGCGATCCGCAGCGTGACAGAATTACTCTGCGTGACGCCGGCGACATGAATGGACTGACAGAGGTGATAGCTGGGCTTTTGCGAGTTTCGATGTCCGTTGCAGACGCTGTGCCCGCAGTTGAGGGCGGATTGGTTTGCACAGCTGGTAGGGTCGCAGCAGCAGGAGATGTGCCGAGCTTGCCGGGCTGGTCGAAGTCAGAAACATCGCCTGGTGCAACCGGAGGCGACCGTGTGATCTGCGTACTGGACGAGCTACTATCTGAACCAGACCTTGGGCCTGACCGTAGGTGGGGCTCGGTGAAGCTGCGGAGAAAGGCGGGTGGCTGTCCAAACCGCCTGCCAGTCTGAGCTCGTTTGGCAGAAGTCTCGGCAGCGTGTGCGGCCTTGACAAAGTTGGCGAGAGCGACCAGAGGACCGACTTTGTGAGCGGGACGATTGCGAGCGGCGAGTTTCTCGGCTTGCTTTCGAGCCTTTTCACGCTCGCGCATGCGACGCACGCCGAGAAGACCCTCAAAGCTGAAAGCATCGCTGCCATTGTCGTCGAGCAAGGGCGGCGGCAGCAGCAAGGCGCCCTCCTCGTAACCGTCGCCCGGCTTGGACCGCCACGACGAGCCGCCGTGCCATGCGCCAGGCATGGCAACAGGGCTGGGAGGCGCCTCAGGAAGCGTCTGATCGTGGAAAGCCGAGCCGATGCCAAATTCGGATTTGGACAGTTGAGTAAGTCTCGGTCGACGGCCAGCCTTGAGCACGATCGTGTCCGGAAGGCGATCCGAGATTGTACTGGCCGCTTCGATGGATGAGGAGGCCAAAGCATGCGTATCCATCTTGTCGTCGCTCTTGGAGCTGCTCTGAGGGCCACGGCGAGATCGATCAGCATCGACGCTCTCGTTGTTTTGGCTTCTAGGCCGGTAGTTGTCGAGTTGCAGCAGCGTCGACGGACTCTGCTTGCGGTTGACAGTGCCGACTTCGAAGCTGAGGCCTCCCCGTCTGCTGCGAACTTTGGAGAAGCCGTCGTGGGTGTCCTCGACTACAGCGCCTTGACGGGTGAGCATGCGATGCCACATTTGCGCTCGTCGTTCGGCGATGGTCGTACCCTTGTCGGATGTAGATGGTTGCGATATAGTGCGGGTCGGCAGCTGAAAACGGATTCCTGTCCTTTTGAGCGATCCTAGTGCACTGGTCCACGCTTGAACGCCACCATGCTTTGAGGAAGAGCCCGGCTTGGGTCTGTGTGTACCGTCGCTCTGCTCTCTGAGCATTCCGTCGTCGTCGTCGTCGTCGTCGTTTCGAACAAAAGAAAGATTCGATACTCGACCGGGACTATCTTTGTGTAATAGGAGGGCGCTCAGAGCTTCGATCGCGCTACCATTGCTGGGTCGCTTTTTCTGGCTTCTTCGCCTGCGTAGGCTGCTGAGCGGCTCATATGAGCTTGACGGCCGCGGATGCACGTCATCCAATCGACCGGCATCGACCGACATTCCCTGCGAAGATCGAAGAATGTCCCACTGGTCCGATGTCTCTGGCGCGTAGTACATTTCGGAGCGCGAAAGAATGGCTGAGACCGTGACATAGCGTGCGGAAGGAATGGGCGCAGACGTCGATGGTAAGTCCGGCTGTGGCTGTTCTAATGCTGCACCATTTTCTGGGGCGTTCTGCTGATGAGCAAGAGTTGCGTTCGAGGCCGGCTGCCCGCCATTTGTACTGCGCCGATCTGAAACGATCTGATTTGAATGTGGTGGAAGCTGCTTGTGACCGTCGGGGAGTTGCGGAGAGCTGGGTGGCGAGCCCTCGAGACGAAAAGAGGAGGGTGCGGTACTCAAGGCTGGCGATGCCGCTGCTGCCGCTCCTGACGCCTGAATCACGTACGACGGACCTGCTCTCGGAGGCCCATTGAGTGTCAGACTGGGTATGCGCTCGAGCGATGCGGATCGAGCGTTGGAAAGGCCATGCGCAGGCGGAAGAGGCGACAGCTCGTCAATGTCGAGGTCGAGGAGGTCCATATGATTCGCTTGTGAAGATGCATGTGCAGCTGGATGAGTCTCGACGGGCTGACGCTCGTCGACGTTCTTGGACAACGACATGATGGTCTTACACAGCCAGTGCTGGGTTGAGCTGCTCAATTATGCTGAGAAGTGCGTCAACGCTCCCGCTTCTAGGAGTGCGGAAGCGGGCTGGAATCGATCGAAAAACGGCGTCGTCGAAAGCAGCAGCTCGTTCATCCTTGCGCTGATGCTTTCAGAGATACGTTCGCTTTCCGGTGTGCGGAATCGCTACAAGTCTCGGCGCAGTGTCATGCCAGGCCTGGTTAGGTGTGTTTGTGAAGACGCGACGAGGTAAGAGTTAGGGTGCTCCGACGTAGCGCTCGAGTTGAAGGTGGCGGTGCGAGTAGAGGGTGAATGAGAACTTCGCAGCGATGCCTTCTGCGTAGTCGGAGATGCTTTCGCAGTATCTATGAGAGGAGCTGCGGAGATGATGGTTGATGAGGGCAACGACAGATGAATTGGTGACCAAACGAAAGAAGTTTGGTAAAGTCACAAAAAAAAAAAAAAAAAAAAAAAAAAATTTAGGGTTCAAGACTGTTGTGGATCGGAAATGCCACCCGCTGGTTCAAGCCACAAACAGCTCGATCCACCGGTCGCCATTCTTTCAACTTGAACCCGCCAACGAGTATCTTTATCGGCTCGCCCGTTGTCAATCCGTCGGTTTGGGTCCATAGCTCTCGAGTCCGACCCCAGTTCTCGATCTCAGATTGAGCGACGGCGGCTGCCTTTGGAAAATGTCGGCCGTGCAGCTGTATGCACTGCAGTGTAATGCGACATCTGAATCACTCAGCACCAAACAATCCAAAAATGCCTCGATTTTTCGAACCTTTTTTTGTCTCGTTTTTTTTTTTTCTCCCTTTATGATTTTGACGTCTCAACGGAATGCAGTCTCGGTGAAGCCGATCCGGCGTAGTTGACGGCTGCGATCTGCGATGACCTTGTAAACTTCACATGACCGGCACAATCGGCAAAGCCGTCATCGTAAGGAACTCAGCCTTCGGCCTTCCCAGAGGGTTGTTCGCAAATCACCTCTCTATTGTCAGTGATAGTGAAGACAGGCAAAGGGTCCTGGTCTTGTGACCACCGGCTGCTCCTACGACATGATTGCCAATCCGGTTCCTCACACACGACAGCATCGACCTCGGCTCGGCGTGATTTCCCCACAGATCGGACCCTTGACTTTTGCAGCACCACACCCACCATACTCAATTTTTCTTTGCACTTTGGCATCAGCGTCATCGGACGGTCGGACGGTCGCCGCTTGCTCTCTTCATTTCGTGTGCTGTCAAGGTCGCAAAACATGGTCAATGTGCCCACCTGAAGCTGGCATACGTGTCGAAAAGATGCCTTGACTTCACACGCACGACTCGTACTGTCACGCCAAGACAGTCCTTACTAGCAAGTGAGATTCCTCGAGAACAGATCGGTCGATCATAGACAGTGGGATGGGTTAGTGTCCAGAGGGAGGAGCAGTACGCGCCATTCCGCTCTTCCGGTAAGAGCTTTGTGGGAAGCTGTAATCCTCGATCGAGCTCTTGAGCATCTCGATGCTGTATCCGCCTTGCGGGTCCATCGGCGTATTGTAGCACCCAGCACCGTTGATGCTGACGGGATAGACAAAGTGCTCGTGCAGGTGATCGACCCACTCGAGCACGTTGCGCTCGTTGGTGGCGCTGATGCAAATGTAGTCGATCAGACTCAAGTGTACAACGTACTCGCACAGCCCGACACCTCCTGCATGGGGGCAGACGATCTTGCCAAACTTCTTGGCCATCAGCATCACGGCCAGAATCTCGTTGACGCCGGCAAGACGACACGAGTCGATCTGCACCACATCGATGGCATCCGCTTGGAGCAGCTGCTTGAAGGTCATTCATTCGGTTGTGTGCATGCTCGCCCGTCGCGACGCCGATGCCGAGGTGCTTGATACCGCGACAAATAGCAGCGTGGCCCAGAACATCGTCGGGAGCGGTAGGCTCTTTGATGAACCAGGGACGCAAAGGCGCCAGCTTCTCCATGTAGTCGATCGCCTCTTGCACGTCCCACACCTGGTTGGCATCGACCATGACGACGCAGCCTGTTGGTCCTGCGTTCTTGCCTGCCAGACTCTCTCGCGACGGCTGCTTGCGTCCAGCTGGCATCTCGTTGGGGTTGTCGACAATGGATCGCATCAACGACAGTCTTCGAAGGTCATCGTCTACATCCGATCCCACCTTGAGCTTGAAATGGTTGAAGCCCTGTTCGAGCGCTGAGCGCGTGAGACGAGCTACCTTGGCGTCGTCATAACCGGACCAGCCAGCGGACGTCGTGTACGCCTTGCAGCCGTTGGCGACCATCTCGGCCTCTCCTGTCCGCCTTGCCCTTGGCAGCGTCCAGCAAGATCTTGAGCGCCTCGGCAGGTGTGATGGCATCGGTAATGTAACGGAAGGGGATGCACTGAACCAGCGCCTCGGTGACATGTCGCAGATGAGCTTCCACAGAGGCTTACTACGAGAGCGGGCGTAAAGGTCCCAGATCGCATTGATCACGGCGGCTGTGGCCAGGTGAATCACACCCTTTTCCGGGCCGATCCATCGCAGCTGCGGATCCGATACCATGAGCTGCCAGGTCTCGCCCATGTTTGCAAACAACGGCTCGATCTCGCGCGCAAGAAGCAGCCCTTCGACAATCGAGGCGATCGCCTGACAGCAGATCTCGTTGCCTTTGCCGATCGTGAAGGTCATACCGAACCCGCGAAGCGAAGAGTCCTCCTTGGCAGGTGCATTGATGGCTTGACTCTCCCGACCGCGGTACGAAACGATCTCGGCATCATCCTTGGGACTTGTGTAAAGGATGAGGTAAGCCGCCGAGTAGTGGCAGGCTGGACACGTTGAAAAGTGGCCCCAAGGCGCGGGGTCGCGCGAAGAATCGAGGAGCAGATAATGTCAGTCGGCGTTTCTACAGCTAGCGTCGATCAGAGGACACTCACTCTTATTCATGGCGTCGGTACCATCTCCTGTCAAACTTGTCGGAAAGCGCACATCATGGATCGAGTACGATGAGACGATGAGCGGTGGAGACTTGGTCATGGCGGAGGAGGGATCGTTTTGTGTGAGGTTCCGGGATTTTATTATATGAATGTCGATCAGCTTGGAAAAGGTCAGGGTCGAAAAGGTGGGAGGGAGGTGCAGAATGGGAAGAAAGGGAGCACATCCGATGCAGGGAGATGGCCACGTCGATATACCATCCTTGCCGCCATGGCAGAAGCAGAGTGGAGGATCACTCAGTTAGCGAGCGGTTCGGCGAATGACAGCTCTGCAGTCCAGCCTCGCAAGCCGGTCGGTGGGGTATTGTTGGTGTACGACCTCCGCTACCGCTTTGTAAGTTCCCCGAACTAGGCTGGCAGTCAGGGTGGACTGAATACCGCTTCGTCTCACTGCTGCCTTCGGACTACCAAATTCACCTGCAAAAGGGTACGGGCAGGGGAGAGAATAGTTGCTTGCCGACCGCTCTTTTGTCGGCGCCGATGCGAGACTTTGGCCGCAATTGCCATTGGCACTGCTTTGCCGTTTTGCGAGTGTGCCGTGTGCTGCCTCTGTCATCTGTCACCTGTCGTCAGCACAGTGGCCTCGTTCGTTCTTCTCGAAATTTTGGCATCCGCAAATAGCAGCCGTAATTTTTGTGGGGAAGAGCCAATCGACGTGGGGGAAGCGCATCTCTCTAGCCGCCTTCCATCCAGGCCTATTGTACAGAACGACAGTACGAGTCGCTGCCACACGCCAACAATTGGCTCATTTCTGTTTGCCAGCAACACGCGTGGCCCTCAACTTTTGCAGCCACGAGGCGAATACATTTGCACAAGAATGGTCCTGCGACCGTCGACTGCTGGTGATGGAGGGGGAATGGGCAAGACGGTCACTGTGGTTTGCAGTGTGTGTCCCGAGAAATGGCCGGCTCAATGAAGCACGCTGCTCTTCACCCTCTCAACGTGGGGGAAGCAAGGCGAGAAACGCGGCTTCGAACGGGTGCAAGGAAACGGGCTGCGGTGAGGGTCGCGAGAAAGATCTCCGCTCAAAATTACATCGGCTCGATGCCTCAAACACGGTCCCGATACCTTTCAGATTTCGACAAAGTCGTTCTTCTTCCCGAATCCTTCAGTACATTTGACGAGCTCTACATTCACAGCTGCTCGGACAGCCACTTCCACATGCCGTCGATCTCCTTCTCTGGCTCCATATCGAACAGGTGGTCGGCGCCCTTTTCTTCGATGACGTGCAGCGACTTGCGGTCGTAGCCAACCGACTGAAGCGCGACGGCAACGTGCAACGACTGCGAATGGGGCACTTTGGGGTCCGAGTCGCCCCACGCGATCAGCACCGGCACTTTCGCTCCCTTCAATGTAGACTTGATCAGTGACGGCGTGCACACCTTCGAGCTTTCGGAGGAATCTTGGAGAATGAGGCTCGGGTAGTTACCTTCCTGCCTCGCAATGTTGTAGAGCGTCGCGCGAACGGGGTTGCTGGCGGGAGGCGCTTCGGTGCGGATCTTGACGGAGGATGCCTTGAGCAGCTGGTGGTTGGCGTCAAGGCATTTGTCGAGGTGGCCCTCCTGTTCGAGTGGCTGCTTGTCGATGAGGCTACCGTCAACAGCCCACGAGAGAGGCTTCTGCGGCTCGTAGAAGAATGGCGCCAAGCTCTGTGTCACGGTGGTGATGGCATAGACGGCAAAGACGGCGCTGGGCGGGCGAGGAATGCGCTTGGCCTGCTCGTGCAGCCCAAGACCGAGCAGCAGTGCAGGCCATCCACCGGCGCTTGAACCACCAAGGATGTACTTGTCGGAAGCGACCTGGTCCGACTTGAAGCCAGAAGCAGCCCGCGCTTCGGGATCGAGCGTCCATCGAATGCTGTCCGTCACATCCTCGAGCACCTCAAAGATCGACACCTGAGGGCACAGACGGAAGTCGGGCGCAATGAGTGCCAAGTTGTGCCTTGCGAGCGCTCGTAGGAAGTGGGGCGGCACAAACTTGCGTGTACCCTGCAGGAAGCCACCGGTATGGACCCAGACGACGGGAGTCAGTTTGGTCTCGCCGGAAGTCTCGGGAATGTAGACATCGACGGGGATGGGCGTGTGCTCGCCATCGGTGTTGACAAACGTCTTGTACGTGAACGTCTGAGGCGTAATTGCGGCCATGGCTGCAGTGAGAGGGGTGCTGTTGGTGACCGTGTTGAAAGCTCCAAGTGGGTCCGAGCATTGAGATTTATGTGGGGACGTGACGTGGAGAGGAACTTCGAAGGGTATATATAGCCGGGCCTGCTCCGCGGTTCGGCTTCCGTTTGTCGCTGCTGTTGAAAAAATAAGGTTGGATCGAGGGGATTTATCGGCTTAACAGTTTAAAAATAAATCACCCGGAAAAGATGCCGAGCTGCCGAAAATCAAGAGCCGATCTGCCCGATTTGAGTGGAATGTGCACTTTTCCGCGATTCAGGGTGCAAAAGCGTGCTTTTCAAAGTGCGACTCTTCCGACAACACATGCGATTGCTTTCTCTCAACACTCGACCACCAAACCCACCGCCCTTCATATGCTGGCTGCGTGATCAACCTCGAGCCAGAGCAAACATTCAAATTGGTGCCGTGAGGTCCCTTCGTCTCTCACCAAACCCTACGTTCTCGGCTCAGAAAGCAGCGTATTCAGCGATCAGCCAGCACGCAAGCAACTCGAAAGCACCAAGATAGTCGGCGACGCCCATAGGAATCTACTCGCGCATGGCAGTAGGAAGCATGGCTGAAGAAGCTAGGCGCCCATTGTTCCTACGAAACGCTGCGCCGTAAGGGTGGAAAGTCGACTCGGGCTCAACGATCGGGTTGGAGACATCGACCGTCACTCGCCAACCATGGCAATCACTCTGCAGACTGTGCTGCCACAAAAGGTGCTGCCTCGAGCGCCGAGCCCGAACGCATCCTCACCCAACCCGGGTATTCGCTCGACCATAACGCAGTTCATCCCCGCTTCACCCGATGCCAGTCTAGAACAGGATTCCTTGGCCACTCCGACACAAGAAATCGGCTCGAATGGATTCGCGCCTCCAAGCGGCAACAACAGCAGCAGAGTGAATCTGTTTCGCGCCAACAGTAGTGGCTCACAAGGTCAGAACGATGCGAACAGCGCCGCAGCTCGGCTCAAAAGCCCAGGGCTGGGTTCAATGGAGGGTAGAAAGTCCATGTCTGCGGGTGTAGGTTCCAGACGCGGTATCGCTCATAGCAGTCGCATCCTCGGTGTGGACAAGGATACGCAGGAGGCATTTGCGCTGTCACAGCTCACCAACGGCAAGGTTGACGTCTCTTTCGAGGGGACTTTGGGCGGGCGAACACCGCTGACCTCTTCACAGAGCAAGGGCAAAGGCAAGGGCAAGGCACGTGACGGGGATAGTGACGAGGGTGAACAAGGCCGGACTCCCTTGTTCGATATCGATCTAGAGTCGGGACAGCCCGCAGCATCGAGCTCTTTAAGCACCTCACGCGCAGGACGACTGTTGCAAATGGGATCGCACTCGATGCCTTGGAACAAGTCCAAAACCAAGTCTAGCTCTGTGCCTGCCTATCAGGAATCGGCACTCAACACCACCGACGAAACGGCGCCTCCATCCGACTCTCGAGGCGATTCACTCGACTTTCAGCGTCCTTCAGCGTCTAAAGCTGAGTACAGCGCCGACGTAGATGGGGAAGAGGACGCCTACCGCGCAGAATTGGGCGCCTTCGATGACGACCGTGAGCACCTTCTTCACGGTGTCGATGATGCAGGTCGACCAGGCTATTTTGCGCCTGGAGACCGAAGCTTTGGCTACAACTCGCTACAAGGTGGCGCCGGGCTGGGCGGGTACGGCGGTGCGGTCGGATTCGAGGCCATGAGACGGAGGGAAGGCGGTTGGATGGTACTTAGCAGCATCTCGGTTGCGATACTCATGACCGTAGCTATCCTGATCAGCATTGATGTGATTGATTGGCCTGGTGATGGGATCGGCAAGTATTGAGGCTGCGTCGTACGGTCGGCACCTAAACATTTTCGCATTTGTACTTTTATCTTCAAAGCAAGCTCACACATAGACTCCAGCCGAAACGTGTCGAGATTGAACATGTCATCTAGGTTGAGGCAAGCCGGCTCTCAGGGCTTGCAAAGAAAGATTTCGGGACATGGAAAGCGGACAGGACATGCAGCCGATGGTGTACCGCTTATGGTTTGCGTGGGAGCTCGACCGACAACCGAGGCCGAGGCTGCCTCGGTGGCGTGTAACACACATCGAGTGGCACAGGGACCGCTGCGAGTGGAGCTTGGTTGACTGACAATGAAACTTGAGCTTCATTCGTCAAGGCATCTCGCATGATGCACATTCGTTAGTCTGTGAACACTGTCGGCTGCAGATCAAAGCACGTGCCGCTGCTTCGGACCTAACCCTTCCGTTTCTTCCAGAACAAGCTCTGTGAGGCGATGGCTGGCTTCGAGGGCGTCAACGGAGATCTCATGTCCAGGAGCCGAACGCTCCACGTACCGGTTCGTTGTGCTCATTGGCAATGGTCAGCTTGGGATCCAACAACCGGCCACCGGATCAAGCACTTCCGACATCGGCAGCGTTGGGGCCGTCTCCTGGTAGCATCGCACTTGACCCCACATACACCACCAGTGACTGGATGTTGCTAATATGTGTAAGAACTACATCATCGTCGCGAGCAAAGCAATGTCTGAAAGACGATGGTGAAGTGATCGTGTTTCACAGCAAAAGCGGAGACGGAGGAAAGTGGCGGATCGGCGTCCGACATCTCGAAACAAAATATCAAAAGTGTCCGGTAAACCAAAAAAGAGCGGAATGAGGCAATTCAGAAAGAGCGAGCTTGGGGCCATGATCGGCAGCGAGACAGGTGGCCAAGAAGACCCTTTTTGAACCCGAGGAAGGGCACGTTGGACCCTCGCTTGAGCTCAATTAGCGACTCAATTTGCGCTCTTGATGTGTCTGTTTGGCGAGACTGGGTCCTTGCCCTGATTCTCGCAGGAGGATCGTGCCACTGCCACATTGTATGCTGACGAGGACCGCCTCGAGCCCTTGAGACCACATATAAGCATGGCGAGATCCGAGCCCCAGACACACGAGCAAGCCTCGTATCCCCACATCTCCCCTCCATTCGGAGCTCTTCAGCTGCTAGCTGTGCAGGACACAGATTCCTGCCGTTCGCTCTGCGATAGCCTTGCGACCCTCCCGCCCCCCGACTCCTTTTCCCCTGTTCCCTAGACATGATGAAGCTTCTGGTAGTCTCCACTCTCGCTGCAGTGACCTTGACGGCTTCGAGCGTCTCGGCCAGTCCTCTGCAGGAGGCGGATACGCTCGACTACCCCACTTGGCGTGCAGAAAGCGCTGTCTGTGCATCATCAGGTGTCAAAAGTGTGACTTTAGAGAGTGGGACGCGTCCGAAATGAATAAGCAAACAAACTTTAAAAGATTTGTATTCAAGAAGCACCGGTGAATTCGAGTTTTGTATTTGTGACTTTATGGAATGAATCTCGAAAGAAGGTTGTTTGAGTGACGGTCTCACGGTAACCTGTAAACACGGCCGGCAGCCCCGCATGCACAAAGCCAAGCTTTTGAATTCGCCTTTGCTTTTCTGCTGTTTCCGAAGCGATGACAAGCAGAAGAAGCAGCAGAAGCAGAAGCAAACAACACACAAAGAGAGCCGTTGCCTCACCAAAGCTGCAGATTGGCCTCCACCTTTTTCGCCCTTGATCCTGTCCTCCTCGTTTCACGGCTTGCTTCCGATCTTGCATCCAACTCGGTCGCCATTCATCGCCTATCAGAGAGTGCGTCCGTATCTTCGTATAGCCACAACACCCCTCGATTAATTGCCAACGATGCTGCGACGAATCGCTAGCCGCACCCTCAGGGAGCCCGTGCTTCGACCTCCCTCGCCCGGTCCTCAGCCTGCTGCTGCCACCTCTGCCGCCGTCCTCTCCTACCAGTACCAACTCCTTCAGCAGTCGCGAGGTCTCGTCTCCTCTGTTCTCCTTAGCAGCACCCGTGATGCTTACGAGAGCCAAAAAGTGGCCGAGCTCAAGGCGGACCTCAAGTCGCGTGGTCTCGCCTCCTCGGGTCGCAAGGAGGACCTCATCAAGCGTCTCGTAGACCACGACTCGTACATCAACGGCAGCACCGCCAACATGGACTCGGCTCCTGGTGCTCGTCCTCAGCTGCGTAAAAAGTCGACGCTCGCCTCGCTGCGAAATGCAAGCAACGAGGCTGGCAGCAAGAAAGATGGCGCTGCTCCTCCCGCTCCCACTTCGCAGTCAGGCAACACCAAGAACAAGGGCAACCCACCCGCTCCCACTTCCAACGAGAGCCAGGCACCCACAGTGGATGCCGACACTGCCAAAGCCGTCGCTGAGGCTGGCAAACCCCTCGGCAGCATGAAGGAATCCGAGACGCCTGCCAACCTTGAAGCTGGTACCGTCCACAACGCCGCTGCCGACGGTCTGGCTGGTGACACCACTGCCAAAGCGTCGCCATCTCGGGCCGAAGACGGACCCGCTAAGAAGACCACCCCACCCGGTCTGCCGCCACAGAAGACTCCGGCTGCCAAGGAGACGTTCAACATCCAGATCCCTTATTATCCCGACCCTCCCGTTCCTGGCGCCGAGATCCCCGTCGTCACTTCGTACACCTCGCCTCACCTGCGTCAGTCTACCGAGCATGCCGAGTCGTCGCCCTTTGTGCCCAAGGCTATCAGCGTCTCCGCCAGCTCGGCCATCTCGCACGCCTCTGACATGGCCGACCACGCCTCGTCGGAAAGCGATGCCAAGCCCAAGGGCATCCTTTCGGAGATCCTCGCTGATCTTCAGGCTTCCTCCGGTTCGGGCAGTGGCCACAGCACTGGTGCCGTGCTCTCGGGCATCAACAAGAGCGTCGACGCTGCCAAAAGCGCCTTCAACAGCGTCGTCTCTTCGGCCACTGCTGGTCTTGAATCCTCTTCTTCGTCCTCTTCCTCCTCCTCTTCGTCAAACTCGTCGTCTTCTCGCAAGAGCAGCAACCGACCTTTGAACGAGCAAGAGCGCACCGGCGCCTACGTGCTCGCCGGCATCGTTGCCGGTGGCTTCGTCCTGGGCGGTCTCGGCAAGCCCAGCAAGAGCAAGCGCAACGACCACGACCACGAACACGCCTCCGCCAACAAGGAGGGTAAAGCCACCGTCACGACCAAAGTGGTCCCCGTCGCTGCGGCGCCACGAGGCGACGGCGCCAACAAGTCCGAATCCAAGCCTTCCGGTTCGTCGATCCAGGCTCCTGCAGGAAGCAAGACGCTCGCACCCATCATGTGCGTTCCCAAGGGCACGCAGCTTTCGTCTTTGTCCGCAGCCAACGTGGTTGCTGGAGAGGCAGCATCGACGCTGGCAAGGCTTGCGCAGCTGTCTACTTGCGAGGTGAGCAAGTCCCTTTCCTAATCTTCTCCACTACCACAAATGTATATAACCTCTGCATGATCCCCCCCCTCCCAACAACGTTTGGCTCAACATCAATTTTACATGACAAGATTCGTTTTTTTCGCTTCGCTATGCTGGAGGTGTGAAGAACAAAGGGGAATGTGCTGACGATCGGGGTTTTTTTTTCTTCCTGCTTTTTGCTGTGTGGGGGTGAAGGTGTCGGATGCGTTGCTGAAGCTCAAAGTTTCAGAAGGTGGGTATCTGGCAGGGATAGAAATGTACTCTCCGAGCTACATCGCTTCGCCCGAGGTCAAGCTGTGCGGGCCGGCGTATACGGTCAAGATGGTTTCGCAGCAGGATACCAGCGCGCCCAAGTTGAAGGATCATTTTGTGGATGCGGCTGAGGCGTATCCAGGTCACGTAATGGTGGTGAGTGCACCGTCGTTGACACAATCAGCAGTGTGGGGCGGGCTGATGACGGCGCGTGCTCAGCAGCTGCAGCTGCAAGGGGTGGTGCTCGATGGACGGTGTAGGGATTTGATGGAGCATAGGGAGGAGGGGTTTGCGGTGTTTGCGAGAGGTCATTCGGTTCAGGGTCAGAGTCTGTTTACTAGGCCGTCGGGGGTTCAGGTGCCGATTGAGATTAACGATCCGAGTGCAGAGGCGAGGGAGGGGGATGCGGTGAGGAATCCCAAGATGTCCAGTGTGACGGTTAGACCGGGCGATTTTGTGCTGGCTGATATCGATGGGGTGGTGGTTGTCCCGCCTGGTGTAGCGGAGGAGGTGATTAGGTTGGCAGAGAAGGGGAGGAGGGAGGATGAGATGTGCATGCGCGACATCAAGGCGGGAATGCCGGTTAAGGAGGCGTTTGCTAAGAATCGCACCAAGTAAAAGTTGCACCCCCCGCCAAACGCGATAACATGCTCTTGTTTTTGTAGATACCATCATTAGTCCAGAAGCGAAAACGGAAAGTGTAGAGCCCGGATGAGTTGGCTGAATGTGGTATGTGTATGAGTCGAAAGAAATGTACAAAGCAAGAATGATGGTTGCGGACAAGCAGATCATGCCGTGATGGCAGAGTTCTGCAGCCAGTCAAGCGATGGATCCTCGAGGTGATCTGTGAAACAACGTCAAAGTGGAAAGAGCAGATGAATAGGTTTAGCACAAACATCCCAATGCTGTACCGTCACTTTCCAACACACTTACCATCAAAGTCAACAAGCTTGTCCCATGCTCCTTGTTTCCTTACCGCGCTCTCGAGCTCTGCTGCCTTGCTCTGGTCTTGCAAAGCCACTGTCGATCCCTGCAGCGCCTTCGGTTTCGTCTCTCCCTTGCTACTCGCTGCCGGCACTGAGTACGCGCTCAAAGAGTGAGATCGAGTGTCAAGAAGCGTCGCATTGTTGACAAAGAGCAGAAGCGCCTCTTTGCTGGCCAAAGTTGCAATCTTTTCCGCCAGCTTGCCAGCTTGCTGCGAAGGCGTGCGCTCAGCTACGAGTTCCGGTGCTTCGTACAGTCCAACGACGGTGAGGTTTTTCGTCGAGGCATACGATGTAGCTAGAGACAGAGCTACTTCGGCCATAGGTGCAAGCGCTGTCCAGTGATGTGAGAGCGGGATCGAGTCGACAATGTTGAGAGTCTGCGAGGAAGTGGGATCGGCGAGAAGAAAGCCAAAGACCCGTGCGGTGGGATACTTTGCCGTGTGCAGGATGAGCTTCTTGTAAGCGAGCGGCGATAAGCTCACCGCAGAGATAGTCGACATTCTTGCCAATGCTGAGAGGAGCAGAGCTGATGTTAGCGGAAAGAGTGGGTGGGAATTGAGAAGGATGAGAGGTGTTGCTACTGTAGAAATGCTCGAGTTGCTCGCAAACGCGTCCGTGCGAAACCCTTTCTTCGATACAGATCGGGTTTCGATGGCGTCAGCCCGATGAGATGGCTGAGATGGTATTTTTAGAGCAATAATTCCGGCTGTTCAGGGTCCAAAAAGTCGCAGCTGAGCTCAGCGAGTCAAAGTGGTTACGTTTCCAAGCCGACTGCTCCACTTTCTTGTTGAGGAGCAAAGCTCTGCTTGATTCAAGCTCAACGCAAGGACCTTCTCGACCACCACAACATCCGCCTATTACGCTTCGCATCAAGGTCGGGAACATACAAGATGCTCACCTCGGTCGCACGGACAACCTCAACGAGGCAGGCTAGCCTCGCCTGGCTACCAGCACGACAGACGGCATGCAGCGCTCTCCAGCGTCGGTGCTACGCCAAAGCGGCGGAACACGGGCCAGCTGGTGGAGGCTCTCGTCCTTCGCCACCAGGGGGACAGCAGCAGCAATGGCAGCGCAAACAGCCTCTTGCAACCGCACAAACTTTGACGCTGTTCTCCGAAACACCACAAGGTCTCCTCATCGCCTTGCGATCTACATTGCAGTCCATGACATCGCTGACGTCGAGGCTAGGTCCAGCACCCAACGCCGCCGCATCGTCCAAAAAGGGTCAGCACGGTCATGTTTTGCTATACGCTCTGAGCAAAGATCTTCCGTCGCAGTATCTCAGCGAAGCGGTGTCGATTCTTCGAGGGCCTGATCCTGTTACCGATGCGGCATCACCGAGCAGAAAAGCAAACACCAAAGGCATGACGGCGGCGCAAATTGCTGCAGAGGAAGTAAAGGCTGCCGCAGCGTCTCAGTCTGGCAACGACGCAGCATCAAGGATCGCAAGAGTCGGAATCCTCTCGTCACCGCTTCCCGCCTCGCTGATTCCAGACAATGCCATCGAACCTGGTTCGCCTCCCATTGCCACGCCTACGCTCTACTCTGCCGCACTGTCGCTTCTGCCAGGCGTCAATGCGATCCCGTTCAGGTCGACCATCCCCGGTCGAGCCGAGGTTGCTGTGGGCCGATGGATGGACCGCAAGCCTTCATGGCAGCAAGGTGCGGAACGCAGAGCTGACCTGCTCGACGATGGCAACGGCGCTTTGTCACGTAGCAATCGGGATTGGCGCGACATTTGGGGTCGTGAAAACTTGGAAGGCAAGGTGCCCGAAGGCCTCGAAACGCTCGAACCCAGCTCGGCCGCTTCGTTCATCTTTTTCTCCGACACCTCACCGCACGGATTGATCGAAGGCCTCGCGACCCAATTCCCCGCCAGCTCGGTTCTCGGCCTCACTGCTCCACCGACACCTTTCGAGACGGGGCGAGACCAGACGCTGCTCATCTCGCTGCCTCAAGGTGGCTCGGCGGGCGTGCAGCCCCACAGCAGCATCCACACCGACGGCGCGGTGGGTGTAGCGCTTGTGGCCAGCAACGACGCTCGCGATGCAGACCACCTCCCCATTCCAAGCGTCAAGACTACCTTTGAAGGGCTGAAGCCGTTCGGTCCGTGTCGAGAGATCACCGCAGCGCAGGGCAACATCATTTCCAGCTTGGACGGCGCCAATGCTGCACAGCAGTTTTTGAGGGACATTCAGACGCGGGGGCATCCGCTTGACCTCAAAACAAGCGGTAGCGAGGTCCAGAGTTCGGACGCACAGAAGGAAGCAGAGAAAATGTCGGAACAGCAAGCTCGACAGATTGCGTCCAAGGTCAAGAAGGAGGAAGATTTCTTTATCGCCGTCTACGCCGAGCCAGCTTTGAATGCTTCGAGCGACGCTCAACCAGAGTCGCTTTTGCTAGCACAGATCTTGTCGGGCCACCCATCGCGCGGAACCCTGTCGATCGATACGCAGGTCGAACTGGGTCCCGGACCAGGTCGGCCCCAAGGCACCATGAAGACCTACGCTCAATTCTACCAGATCGACCCTGCTTTCGTTTCTCGATCGAAAACGCACGGGGATCAAGTCAAAGCAGATATCAAGCTCATCAGTCCCAGCGCCATCGAGATCCCAGGAGCCGACCCAAGCGTATGGCTAACACCGAGGTTTTTGTTCCTCTCGTCGCCTGCGTCCAACGAGGACTTGGCCAAGGCGGATCAGGAACAGCACACCAAGCAGGGTGGCCAACATCAAGTCATGGCTCTGCCGAACTTGTTCATTGCTGCGTCGGAACGGGGTTGGATCGCGGGTAAAGGTTCAAAGTCGCCTCCTCCTTTGACGCAAGCGCAGATCTCGAGTCAGCGGGGTGAGGGTGAGGGTGGCAAAGTGAGGAGTCCTGTATTGGGTCTGCAGAAGGACGGATCGTCGATTGTGACGTGTACGGTTCCGCTGGCCAAGGCGACGCTGTCGTTGCGTGCGAGCTCGTCGACAGGGTCCAAGTAAAATAATTAGACGAGGTGTTTATCAATAGAGTATTGTGATCTATGTGTGGTTTTCGAGGGCAAGTGGAGTGGAGTGAGGGGTGTTGAATGGGGTGGCCTGTCTAGCGGAACATTCTGAGGTAGGCCAAGAGCAGGGCACCCGCACCGGTTGCTACACCGACCAAGTACTGTTGAGCCAGAGTAGTCAAGGGTATAGAGATGAGTCAGTACGCTGATGCGGCAGATTGTGTAGAGAAGGAAATGATGTTTACTCACCTGCAAAACGTTGAACTTTGCGCTCTGAATGCTGGTACGCAAACCTGCGATTTCCGACTCAATGCGTGTATCCACCTCCTTGATCTTGAGTGCGTGAACCGCCGACTCGTCACGAATTCGACCCTTTTCCAGGTTCAGATCGAGTCTCACACCCGCCGTAGTCCTCGTGATCTCCTCGCGCAACCTCTGCTTTAGCTTCTCTACATCGGCCATCAGTCTTTCATTTTCGCTCTTCATCAACGCAAAGTCGTTGCGTTCAAGCAGTTGCAGTTCGGACTTGAGCCGCGTGAAGTCGACTTTTTGGGTGTAGTTGGTCTGGTCACCTTCTTCACGCGTGACGAGACCTTTGGCAAGGTTGGTGATGCTTTCGTCGATGACGTCGCGCAGCGCTTCGGTGAGCACGTCTGCCTGTTCGCGTGAGATGCCCGATGCTTCTAGACGCTGCGCGAACGCTTGGGTGTCGAAACGGTGCGAGGCGCAGAGCGAGGTGGTTGTGGAGAAGCGTTGTGAGTAGGGTGGGTGTTGTGCTGAGGAAGAGTTGGACCAAGTTGAGGAGGAGGTTGAGGAGGAGGAAGGGGAGGAAAATACTCGGGCTGGTAATGGGTGCGGTGATGCGTTTTGTTGATGCGACGAGTTGTATTGAGGAGAAGCAGAGGAGGATGGAGAGCATGTCCAAGAGGAGGAAGAGTTGGACCATGAAGAGTTGTTATCGCGGATACAGGTTCGGAGTGGAACAGCCTTTGCCAATGATGCTGCTGCCATGCGAGGGCGAATGGGCATACCCGAAGCTGACGTTGTGATGAGTCTTCTACTGGAGCTCGTCATAACGAGAGCGCCTCGCGAGCTCAAAGCTACGTTGAGACCGACAGAAGCCACTGCTCAGTATCGCTGGTTCAGAATGGCAAGATCGAAGTGATGCGATCGGATGACTGGCCCGATCCAAGTGTGCGATGACAGCAGCTGTATACCGCAATCGGAGGATCCGTGTTCGACGACAGTAAAAGAGCAGAGGTGCGTGATGGAAGTCGTAGGCAATCCCGAACGTCAAGTTCAAGGTCGGGAGCCGAGAGTGTGAGCTGGCCCGTGGCCAGCTGCTGAGGTGTGCTCTTAGAGCGGAGGCTGTGACAGCAGCGCGTGTTGAAAGCACAGTCATCGGGCTCGATTTTCGAGTCAAGCATCGGGACACGTCGGCTTTCAAAAACCAAAAAAGTCCAACACGGCCACACGCGAGAAACGAACCGCAGGGTCCGGTCTGGTTCGACACACACACACTTGCTCTCAGCCCTCGACGCTTTGCCTCTTCCCCTTTCACCGCTCACAAAGACCGGCAGAGCTCTTCAACATCAAACCGCTCCAGCGACGGTGCACGAGCGAGATCCATCTGCCCCAACATCCGTCCCCACATTCTTGCAGAACACGTTCGAAGGCCCATTCTTTTGGACGGTTAGCATGTACCACCTCATCTCCGGCTTGTATGGTAAGTATGCAGAAAGGGAGCCTTCGGTTCAGAGCACACTTTTGCTGATCTCAATCCTCCCGTTGTCCGGTACCGCAGCTGAGTGGACAAAGAAGCCGCGGTACAATGTCCTCATCGTTGGACCCTCCGGTGTGGGGAAGTCGTGTCTTCTCGAAAAGGTGAGCCAACCTCAAGCGGCGTCCGTGTATCAATAATCCGACAAAGTATCTCAAGGCAGCCCTTTTCTCAACACCATCTGTGTCTACTCTGTAGATCAAGAGCCTCTACCTCAAGCGACCCGCTCTACCGCCGAACAAGATTGCCCCTACAGTTGGCCAGAATGGTGCGTATTCACCTGTACATGTTTGCGCCAGATTATCAGCTCATTGACACCTAATGAATCTCCCTACTGCGATGATACGATAGTGCTCGAATTGACACTGCCGAACATGCACATGCATTTCTGGGACCTCGGCGGATCGCCATCCGTGCGCACACTTTGGAGCAAGTACTACGACGAGTCGGACGCGGTCGTCTGGGTCGTCGATGCGAGGCACTTTGTCGCACTTCACGCGCAGAACCAGAAGCAGCAGCAAGGCGATATCAAAGGCAAAGGCAGAGCTACAGCTCCCGATGTAGGAACAGAAGCATTCGATGCTCGCGAATCTTCTTGGAAGCTTCTTTGTACGTCTCGCTAGGGTCTGTCGAGACGACTGTTTAACGCGTCACTGACTCAGAACCTTTATTCGCTATACAGCCGACCTCCTACTACACCCGAGTCTGGAAGGTCGACCCATCCTCGTCGTAGCGAACAAGGCCGACGAATGCAAGTCAATATCTACGGATCTCGCGCGCACCATCAAGAACTGGTTCGCCGAAAAGCTAGCACGTATCGATGAGGATCCAGAATCGTCGTCTCTATCAGCTCCAAGGCAGACGGACAACGTATTTGCCGACAACGAGGAAGAGTCGTACCGTCCACCAGCGGCTGCGGGGTCATCACGGAATGACAGAGAATACGAATGGGACGTGCTCCTCGCGAGTGCTATCGAAGGGTACGTGGTCGTGGTCGTGGTCGTGGTCGATACTTTTTTCAGCTTGAAAGTAAGGATTCGGAAGCGCGCTGATACCTTTTAAACTTTTTGGCTTCGTGTGAAACAACAGAACTGGAGTCCACGATGCAGTAGATTGGCTCTCGATTCGCGTACAAGCGTCCCAAGCTGGACGAACAAGGTGACGTCGGCTTTCCTTTTTGTAAGCTATCGTCGGTTTTTCGTGTAGCCGCTACTGTCATGCAACGCATGCCTTGCTGAACACTGCCACCGCCACCGTTGCTGTTGCCGTTGCCATCGTCCGTCCGAGATGTTGAGTGTGTCTGAGCAGAAAGGCAAAAATCATCAGCTGCACCTATTGAATGGAAGGCGAACCGAGTGTCGAGCCTAGCCCGTCACGTGTTTTTTCTTTTTTCACCGTGCCCCCAAAAAAAGGTCATTCTCCCCTCATTCGCATCTTCCCCCTCCCTCTCTTCCACCCCCCCCCCCCAGAGGTAAGTTCCCGTCTCACAAACTCGACCCCCTCTCGATATCCTCAAATCAAAGCTTCCCGTTCCTCTTTCGATCTCTCGGGAATGATGCAACACTACCAGGGGTAGGTCGATCTGTCCTGCAAGACGGTCGTCTCGATGAACTCCTTTCTTTTAACAACATACAACTTTAATATACTCTGACTCTCCCACACACACACACACACACAAGCGCTTCGACTCGATTTAAGGGTTGGAGAGATGAGGAAACGGGAAGGCAACGGGAACGGTTGAAGTCGAATGTCGAGTGTTGATTGCTGACAGCTGTCTTTGTTTCGTTTTCTTTTGGCACGGTTTAGGTTGGTGATAAGGGTTGGAGCAATGTCTTGGACGAGTCTGGAAATTGCAACATTCGCTCGGAAGTGAAAATGCTTGATTGCAGGCAAGAGTCTTGTTGCACGGGTGCATGAGGTTCGATGAGGGTAGTGTCTGATGCGGAACACTGCTTACTTGGCAGGATAGTCGTAAAAGCCCTGTCAACAGCCCGACCCACAGCGCCAAATGAGAGGAGAGCAAAACAAGTCAGTCAAATGATGCTGCGTCACCACACCACATCTCCGCCTTACACCATACGCCAATACATACCTTCCCACTCTTCTTGCCGAACCATCCAGCATCCACCATCCGCCCAAGCAACACCGCCGGTCGATACTTGCTATCCGCCGTCTCCCTATAAAGCGTCTCCATGATACTCAAACACGTATCGAGACCGATGAAGTCGGCCAACGTGAGCGGGCCCATGGGGTGGTTCATACCTAAACGCAGTGTCTTGTCGATATCCTCCTTGGATGCGATGCCCTTTTCTAGGGTCATGACGGCTTCGTTGATGAAGGGCATGAGGAGACGGTTGGAGACGAAGCCGGGAACGTCTTTGGAGGTGGTTACCTGTTTGCCGCATGCTTGGGCGAAGGCGCGTGAGCGGTCGATGATGTCTGGGCTGGTTTGGATCGCGGGGATGAGTTCAACTAGAGGCATGACGGGGACTGGGTTGAAGAAGTGGATGCCTAAGGCCTGGTAGCGGTCGAAAGCAATCGTAATGTGTTAGTTCGCATGTGTGACGATGACAAGCAAAAGGTCAGTGACGAAAGCGAAAGGGGTAGAAACTTACTCGAGCAGGACTCTTCCACGCCTCTTCCGAACCCGCCTTGACGTGTGCGCCCACCGTACTAGCAGCGATCTTGCTAACGCTGATACTGCTCGTATTCGTGGCCAGAATCGTCTCCAGCGGCAAACTCGACGCCAGCGCTCCAAAGATCTTCTGCTTGATCGCCAGTTTCTCCGTCGCAGCTTCAATCACCATATCAGCAGCCCCCTTCTCTCCCTTGCTCGCAAAATCCTCCACCTTTTCCACCGTAATCAACCTAGCTCGTGCAGCGTCTGCGTCAGATTGCTGAATCTTTCCCTTACTGACGTCCTTTTTCAGCAGAGTTTCGAAGAAGCTCACGCCCTTTTCAAGTGCTGTGGGAGAGGCGTCGCAGAGCAAAACGGTAGGAATCTGCGCACGTAGAGCTGCGACATAGGCAATGCCAAGACCCATCTGGCCGGCACCTACCACGCCGAGGGTCTTGACTCCGTGAGCTACTGTAGTGGCAGCCATAGTGATGAAGGAAGCGAAAGAGAGCAGTGAGTATAGCGTTTGTGGAAGGTAGGGTGGTGGTAGCAAAACGTCGAGCGGTGCTGGGGAGTGAACAAGGAAAAGCGGCTCGAGCCAACGAGCAAAGCTGTGAGAATCAATTCTGGGGCTCCAACCTTTTTTACAGATTAATCGCCAGTGCTGAAAGCACATTTGTTTTTTTCTTGTTTTTGTTTTTGTTTTTTTTTCGGGCAAATCTCCCTTCTTTCAACCCTTCCCGCTGCTTCCACCCGGCTTTCCAGCCGGCCCGCGTAGGCTGCAACGACGTATCGCGTCCGCTAAGACCGAAAAAGAAAAAAGAAGGAAAAAAAAAAAAAAAAAAAAAAAAAAAAACCCAATTCGAGTTGCTGCACCACCACCAAGCCAGCTTTCATCTGCTCAACGGCGACTTGCACACTCGTCTGTCTCTTTTGCGGTCTATGAAAGGTAAAATTAGTGTGTAATGTGATTAGAGAAGCAATGACCATGTAAACCAAACAAAGTTCAAACGCCAGTAGTGAATGCAGACGAGATGAAACAAAGATATCAGCAAGATACTGTGAGAGGGCAAGAAGTTGGAGCGGACTCGAGAGAATCGAGAATCGAGGGGAGTTGCGATCAAGCAGCGCCATGCCATATGCGCTGAAATTAGAGAGGTCGTGACAAGTCGTGACAAGTGTAAAAAGCGTCTAGAATGCAATGCAGACAGGTTGCAGCAGTCCAAGCAGCAATGCGCAATCTGCAAAGCGATCTAGGTATCAAAAGGGTGACGTTAAAGGCGAAGCTCATGAGACGAGCCTCAAGGGTCATGAACGGAAGGCGTACTGCTAGCAGCATGGTCCTGTGATGTTGGCGTAGCCAAGGAAGGAACGGCGGGCACAGCTTTCGAACTTGGCTTTTGCGGGCTCGATGAAGATCGGTAAGAGCTTGAGTCGACCGAGGGACGTGCGTCGTTGCTGTTCTGCGCGAGCATGTCGGCCGACTTGAGCTGCATGGCTTCAAAGACGGCTCTGCCAACCGCTGGTCCGGCGTTCTGCTCTGGATCGATGCGGCCTGCCTCGAGTGCTTCGGTGTACTCCTCTACGGATCGGACGAGCTGGATGAAGCGCGCGTCCTTGATAAAGCGTGGCACGGAATCGGTGGCCATGAGCCTGAAAACGTGATCCTGAATGCGCTCGTACAGCCTTACCATGACCTGGAGCTGACTTGCGTGCAGGGGAATGCGCAAGCGCTTCGAGACCACAGCCGCCTTTCTCTCCTCGATCGAGGCTACCTCGTTGTTGTGGTGGCCATGGGGCGCTTCGCTGCCGGTCAAGGTTGCGCCCAGCTGCGTGGTGGACACGGAGGGAGATGCGGTCTGTGACGATAGGGACGAGATCTTGGCATCGGCCAGAATCTTGTTCATGTAGAGGATCAACTCGGTACGAAGGTTGTGGTCAATGTTGAGCTCGCAAGGCGAAGAAGGAGCGAGGTAGGTATCGTAGATGACAAAGGCCATGCTCACCAGATCCTGCTGGTGCCTCTCCATGGCATTCAAACCCTGAGAGTCCTCGTCGTTCTTGTCCTTAGTGTTGCCCGCCAGAGCGCCAGTGACACTGCGACCGAGTCGGCGTCCGACACCGCCCTTGTCTTTGGCCGGTGTCTGCACGGCCACCGCACTGGAAGTGGTGTGGAAGCGACGCTTGAAATCTTGAACGTCAAGCCAGAAGCTGAGGTTCTCTTCGCAAAAGTTTTGGCGCAGAAACTCGCGGAAGAGGGAACGTAGCGCGGGCTCCTCGAGAATGTTTTTGAGTCGGTTCGTGTTGCTGTCCCTGCTGCTGTAGGAGGAAGAGTCGTGCAGTCCCTGCCCGATGGCTGCAGCGCTGCCTCCGACTGGTGTCGAGCCGCGCTCGTTGCGCAGTTTGGTCGAAGGCTTGCGAGCCAGACGAGAATCTTGCGATTCCCGACTGCCTATTTCGAGCGAGGCTTGAGGAATGCTCTGCCTGCTCTGATGTCCGAGAGCGGCATCGTCAGCCAAGCGGCGGCTGTTGGTCTTCGCGGGGCTGCCGACGCCCGAGGAAGGAGATTGGGCGCCATCCCATCGAGCGACCTGACGGCCTTTTTCGGTGACGCCGTAGAAAGTCTTGGAATGGCATCGGAAGTGGCCATCGGTGACGTCACCACGTTCGTCTTCCACGCGGATGGTGACGTCTCGATCGTCATAGGGTTCGATTTCGCGCCTTGATTTGTCGAGAACAAGGCTGATGAGATCGAGACGCTGGAAATGGGCCATGATCTCGGCGGCTTCATCCTTGCCGCAGACGGTGGTAAAGTCGCAAAGCCAATCGAGGGCACCCATGGCGTTGAAAGTGTGCTTGACAGTGCGAAGACCATGGCCTTTGACCTTTTCTTGGATGTCGGCCATGTCGATGCCCAGGGTGCGGTCAATGATGGCTTCCGTGTGGTCCGCTTTGGCGCCAGCTGCAGGAGCGGATTGATAGTTTGGCGAGCGGCCGACAAATCGTCTGAAGATGACTTCGAGGACAGGAGTGTTGATGAGCAGCTCGTCGTCCGAAGCGCGTCGCTCGAGGTGGAGCAATTTCATGCAGATGGGCTGGGAGGAAAACACCTTGAGCAGATGGTCGCCGTTGATGCCGTTCTTGGTGATGAAGCGCTCTAGGATGTGGAGACCCTTTGGGGTGAGCATGTAAACGCCTTTGTCCTTGAAGATGGGGTTGGTGGCATCGCCTGCGTTTTCGATGAGGCGAGCGTCCATAAAGTGTTGACAGATGCCCTTGGCCATTCCGCGGTTCATGCTAAAAGTGGTGGTGGTAGTGGTGGTGACGATGCGGCTGGGCTCGTTTGGATCGGGCGCACGATTGGACTGCGAAAACTTGAGATGGGAGAGGTTCTCTGCGGCCTCGTCGGTGGTGAAGGAGTTGTGATAGGTTTTAAAGTACTGACGATGGGTGCCGAGTTGGAGCGAGACGATGAGGGTGGCAAAGAGATCGTGGGTGTCCTTGGCAAAGGGGCGACCGCGCCTTGTGGTCTTCATCATGCGGCTGGTGGTTTGCTGTTTGGTCCTGGTGGACAAGTCACCAGGCAAGCTTCCAGAGCTGTCGGTGGGTGCCATGGTGGCTGCTGAACACTCGCGCGTTGCCTATATATAAGGAGCGAGCGGAGAAAGTCACCGTGTTGGGGGTGATGTGGCGAGGAGCGCTAGGAATGGTGGTCTATGCGCTTATTCTGAGCGGAAGCGCTGGAAGAAAAGGCTCGAGCGACCGCGGCTGTTGTGGTGCAAGGTGCCACAATGGGGTGGGAGAAGGCCCAAGCGCACAGAGACCTTGGCTGAGAAAAGAGCGCCGACAGGAGACCAATTTAAGCGCGTGGTTGAGCAGTCAAAGCGTGCAGATCAGCGTAGCTACAATGGCGTGCTGATGGTGGTGATGAGGATGGTGGTGTAAAAGAGCTCGAGCGCGTTGTGGAGCAAATTGAGCCTAGGTTGAAAGTACTCTGCCACAGCAAGTGCTCGAGAGACTGAAGGGATGCTGGTGAAGCAGAAGTGTGCCTTGGATTTGCGACTAGCACAATGAGAAGAGGTCAAAGCGGTCGGGGAGAAGAATGGAGCGGCTTTGGGGTGGGTGAATGAATCCGTTTCAACTCGGGCCTCTTGTAGATATGACGGGTATTGAAGAGGAGGGACAGGAGGCAAACGGTGACCAGCGACACGGCAACCAAGCCAGCGAACAAAGAGGACCGAACGGAGACCAAGGAGAAGACTAAAGAGAAGGAGGGGGGTGGAACGGGGTGGATGAGGTTAAAGGCGACGGCGATTGCCATGCTCACTTAACCAAGTCATGCAACAAAGAGGGACGACGCACACACACGACGCTCTTCTCCTTACAGTACAATCTTGCGTTCATGAAAATGCGACAAACCTGCAATTTAACATTTCTGAGATTTGTCTGCGCCTTCTCGATATTTCTCTCTCTCTTACACACACCCCCACACCAGCACAAGCGCGTCAAACCCGTCGCCACAAGAAAATTAATTATTCTGTTAAATTATCACACGCACTCACACGATCAAAGGGAGTCAACGTCAAAATCTTTTTTTTTTCTTTTTTTTTTTTTCCAATCCCGCTCAGCGCCACGCCAACTGGTTGTTCTCGATTCGCCACCATCTCTACTGTAGAAACTCGGCTAAACTTTTTGGGATGCCATGCAACTTTATTCATCCGAGCTGGAAGCCCAATTTTTGCATCGACTTGAAATTGTTACACCGTCTCTTGCTCAATAACTTGAATTGATCAAAAAGCAAGGCCAAAGATCAAGGACGCTTGAGGCTACGTCGGCTTTAAAAGCTCAGCCCATCACCGTGACTGGGTAACGTGTGGAGGACTCAAACGCCTCTTTGCCTCTTTGCCTGCATCCCCATCGTCGCTTGGCTCTCATCCACTCCTTTTCGGACCGACACCTTCAGGCATATCGCTCAGAATCAACATGGCAGATACAGCCTTGCACACCGCCGTCCCCGACGCAGCCAAGGACGCCATCATCTCCAAGTTGCGTGGCTCGCCAGGTGCTTCGTCACCACAAGATCCGTGCTCGGCCGGCCCCAGTTCCTTGTCCACCGCCTCTCCCAGCCAGGCGGCACCACAAGCCACGGCAGATGACATCGCAACCGTCTCGCTCCAGGATCACGCCTTCCAAGAACCGCGCAAACGCATCGTCTCACCCTCATCGCTCGCCAGATTCGAACACTCGGATGCCTTTGCCGAGATCCTCGCCTTCATCCGCGTCTGCAACACCAGCGTGATCGGAAAGACGCTGACAGAAGACATTCCCACCTCTTCGGCATGTCGTGCCGTTCTCGACATCTTCGACGAGGTGGCTGCGCTGCGCAAGTCCACGCCACCAGACGCTTCCGTCGGATCATCCAGGTTCGGCAACCCAGCTTTCCGCACCTTCTACGCAAAGATTCGCGACAACAACGACCGTCTTCATCGAACGATTCCAGGTCTCCAAGGTGACACCGAGTCATATCGCTCAGCCCGCGCGGAGCTGGCCGTCTACTTTCAGGAGAGCTGGGGCAATGAAAAGCGAATCGATTACGGAAGTGGTATGGAACTCAACATGGCCTGCTGGTTGTAAGTGTCTTGCTCAACTGCTGCAAAAGTGATCTCGATCAAAAAGTTTGAGAGCTCCCTTCTAACTCTAACCCTTCCCAAACCCGCTTTCTTTCGCAATGCTTTTCTCACCGAATCTAGACTCTGCCTCTGCAAACTGCGCATCCTGCGTCTACCCGAGGATGGCGCTGCGATTGTGCTTCGCATCTTTTGGGCCTACATCCAAGTGATGCGCGACATTCAGTCCTCATACTGGCTCGAGCCTGCCGGAAGTCACGGCGTGTGGGGACTCGACGACTATCATTTTCTCCCTTTCCTCTGGGGCGCGGGCCAGCTCAGCAACCATCGTCACCTGCGTCCCAAGGCGATTCACGACCCCGAGATCGTTGACGAGTTTGCGCCCAAGTACATGTACCTCGCCTGCATCCAATTCATCAACTCGGTCAAGACAGCCTCGCTGCGCTGGCACTCGCCCATGCTCGACGACATTTCAGGCGCCAAGTCCTGGACCAAGGTCAACGAAGGCATGATCAAGATGTACCGTGCCGAGGTGCTCAAAAAGCTTCCCATCGCCCAGCACATTTTCTTTGGCAGCTTGATCCGCTTCCCAGAACCCGCCGCAGGTGAATACGAGGACGAAGACGTGCAAGAAGATGCACACGGTCACATCCATCCTGCTGGCAAACCGCATGCCCACGGCACCGGTGAAGGGCAGGCTGCAGGTTGGGGTGACTGCTGCGGCATCCCCATCCCAAGCGCATTCGCAGCCGCAGCCGCTGAGCAAGACAGGAAGCGCCAACAAGGTCTTACTTCGACAATGCGGGGCGAAAAGCCATTCGGCACAGGCATCCGACGCATCCCCTTTGATTAGGCCAATGACACACCCGATCCCCTGTCGACTTTTTCGACAGGGCAGTAAACCCCTCTCTCTCTTTGCTGCTGCAATTCATTCATGTGCTGTATACTATTCGGCTGAGTCCACTTTCTTCATTCTGAACTTTCATCTCATTTCAACTTTGATGCAGAGGTGAGCCAGAGCATGCCAGACTGCCAACCACAGGCGCGTCGACTCAGGAACCGTCTTGGCTACAGTAGGAGGCTTGTAGTAAAGCCCCCGTGCTTCGCCTGTCCAGGGTCCAATTTTTGAGCCGCATCCCGAAAATCGTCGCGAAAAGCTGCCAAAAGGGACAGCCATCTTGCTTCACCTCGTATCGCTCAACATCCTCCTTCTCTTCCACACTCACCACCCTCAGCTTCTGCATTTGCACTCGCATTTGCTTCACGGCCATCTTCGCCTCACATTCGTCACCTCGTTGGCTTTTCGACGTCCGGGGCGAAGTTGGCCTCCACAACGCGCCGACGCTCAAAGTCTCGCCATGTCGGAATCATCGCGGTCGCCTGCTATTCCTCGCAGAGACGAGCCAATTCAAATCGATGACGACGACGGAGATGACATTGTGCCCATTCAACCATCGAGCCGTCCGGCTGTACACTCCCCCGCGACGTCCCTGCGCGACGTCACACCTGCCATGTCGGTCCAGACAGACACTACCGGCAGCAACGATCCCGTCAATGAATTCGACGCTGGCAATGCTGGCCCGCCATCCACCCTGGATCGATACCGCACCGGCTACGTGTACTCTTCTGAGATGATGTTGCACGTCAACCCGATCGACCCTGAGCATCCCGAGAGGCCGCTGCGAATCTGGAAGATCTACCTCAAGTTCAAGCACAGAGATCTGTTTTCGCGCATGAAGCGGATTCCCATTCGCGAGGTGACTGAAGACGAGGTCAAGCTGGTCCATCAGCAAGGCATCTGGCAAGGTGTCACACAGTCAGCGCGTAAGTTGAACTCGGTCGTAAGTGATCGACTTTATCTTTTTACATGATTCGCTGACATCCAGCATTGTTTTGTCTCCCTCGAACTCGGTTCAGGCTTCCACTCGGACCTCTTGAAAGAGCAAGTCTTGATGCTAGAAAGTACCAGCTCTCTCTACCTCAACGAACATTCAGCGTTTGCAGCAAGACTGTCATGCGGCGGAGCCATCGACTTGTGCGACGCCGTCGCATCCGGCCGCATCCAAAACGGATTTGCAATCGTAAGACCCCCAGGCCACCACGCAGAGCCCGACAAGAGCATGGGCTTCTGCTTCTTCAACAATGTAGCCGTGGCGACCCGCCATGTGATGCGAAAGCACGAGCATATCAACAAGGTCCTCATCCTAGACTGGGACGTCCATCACGGCAACGGAACACAAAAAGCCTTTGAGAGCGATGCAGACGTGCTGTACATCTCGCTCCATCGGTATGACGAGGACGGCAGCTTCTATCCCGGTTCCACCTATGGCAACTACGATAGTCATGGTACAGGCGCGGGCGAGGGTAAATCGGTCAACGTGCCATGGCCGACGCACGGCATGGGCGATGCAGACTATCTGTATGCGTTCTACCATCTCGTCATGCCTATCGCCCATGAGTTCCGGCCGGACCTCGTCATTGTTTCCGCCGGCTTTGATGCAGCCGACGGCGATCATATCGGTCTCAACAAGGTCTCGCCGGGAGGCTTTGCGCAGATGACGCATCAACTCACCTCGCTTTGCCAGGGCAAGGTCGCCGTGGTGCTCGAAGGTGGATACAATCCGGATGCTGTAGCCAGCAGCGCTCTAGCCGTTACCGAGGTGCTCTTATCGCTCAACACAGCCGAGCCGCGCGGAACTGTGGCCAGCAGCATCGCCGCCAAGACCGTCCGCCAGGTGATACGCCACCACAAGCGGTATTGGACCTCTCTTCGCGCGCCGGACCTCGAAGCGGATGACGTGGATTTGACCGCCGCCAACCCGCCTCCTTCGGTCAACGCGATTGAGTTGCTCGCGGCTTACCGCAACACGGTCATCGCCGAGGAGTACGACCTGATGGAGGTGCCCCTTTACGACAGCGATCACAGCGATTTCAGCGGACACGTCTTGTGTTCCGAGGGCATTCTTGATCATTTTTCCACCATCATCTTCTTCGTACATGATATGGGCAACTGGCGCTCCGAGCGGCCGCGATCGTCTTCAACCTTTGAACAAGGAGCGATGCAGCTCGTCGATGCGTCAAAGTGCGTCATGGACTATGCTCGGACGCGCGGCTATGGTCTTGTCGACGTCAACATCGTCAGGCAGTTCCCTGCGACGAACCCTATCCTCCCAGAAGGCTCCCGAGATGCGGTTCAGCACGGCGATGTCGAAGGGTTGAGACAAGCGCTTGGAGCAGCAGCCTTCATCTGGGACAACCTTGTTGCGATCGTCAGGCATCCGTCGAGAGGGCCTTGCAAAGTGGTTTTGATGGGGTTCGGAACGGGATGCAATGTTTTGACGCATCTCATCGACGAGAAGGAGGTCAAGTCGCGCGTTCAGGCTATCGTTAATGTCGTAGGTTACAACAAGATGCCCAGCATTTCGGTGGCTGCCGATCTCGAAAAGAAGAAGTGGTATTACAAGGCTACCAAGGTGCTTGCGCCGGCAGACCACCGACATTTGCTCGAACGAGGCGATGCTGCGCCGCTCAAGAGGTACGGCAGAATCACGCCAATCCGTAAGTTTTTTTCTTCGCTTTGTACGCTTGCTTTGGATTGCACAAGAGCCGACACAAACTGACTTCGAACGATCACATCCCTTCCCTTGACTGGTTGTTGTCTACAGACGATATGGCGCCCATCAACATACTCAGCGCAAACATGGCCAGCATCGAGACTTTCATCGAGAAAAAGCTTGCTGCAGCTAAGAAGTCCTCGACTACCAACAATGTTGCTTAACATTTTGCCTATCCTCTAACCCCCCCCCCCCCCCCCCCCCCGGATGCCTCCTTCATACCAGTGCAGCAATAGCAGCACGACTCACTTAGCAGTAGCTTTTGTCACTTTTTCTTTTCGTTTGATCAATTTCACCATATCTGCTCCTCATTCAGTCGCTCAGCGGACCAAACCAGCGCGGGAGACGCAGCTCTCAAGCACGCCTCGAACGGCACACTGACTTTTTTTTTTCTTGGACGACAGCGACAACGACAACGACAATGAGTGTAATGCAGATTGGATCTTGAGAACAAAAACAAAGCAGACAAGACAGAGAGAAGAGTAGACAAAAAGAGAGTGTAGGTGAAACGAGTGTAGACAATGAGTGTGAGTCGGTTACGGTGAACATCTAGGGTTAGGTTAGGGTCGAGACTGTTCCGAAGAAGCTGTCGTTCATTGCCACAATTTAGCTAGTCCAGTTTGGCAAGCGATGCTTGCTGCTGCTGCGGAGGCGACGCTGCAGCGATAGCTCTGCCAAAGTGGCGCTTTCGCATCTTCTGTGCGCCAAGCTCGTGCGTGATGGCGCGACGCTGGTGTCGCTTGACTACATCTTTGACAATGGCATCGGCAGGCAACGACCTCGGGTAGTAATTGGAGCTGGCGGAAGAGGTCGCTGTTGCTTTGGCTTTTTTGCTGGTCGAAGTGGCGGTAGACCGGACGGTGGAAGAGGCAATCGCCGTATTGTCCTTGGCGCCGAGGTTGGCCTTGTAGATCGACGCGGGCTCGTCTGAGCTGGATCCAGACGGAGCGACGATCTCCCTCCACACAATGACGCCGACAATGATGCCGACCAAGGAGACGAGTGCGATGACGCCCATGACGATGAGCTTCCTCTTACCGCTGGCCACGCTAGCCAGCCAAGCTCTGCTGCCGTCCTCGAGCTTGTGCGAGCCGGCCGTCTTTTGCGCCATGGAGAAGCGACGCCAGAACTTGGCTCCTTCGCCGTTGGTGTCCCATTCTGCGCCTTCACCGCCTGCGCCGAGGAACTGCGACTTTCGTGGGTGGTCCGGCTTCTCGAAATCGTTCTGCAGACCCTGAACGCGCGGCGCAGGAGGAGCACGAGGAACAACGGGAGCTGGCATACGCATCTGCTGACCACCTTGATGCGGTGGTACATTGGCGTGGTTTGAGGGGCCGTTGTTCCCTGTGAGCATGGCCATGCTTCTTCGGAAGAAGGATTGCCGCTTCTGGCCAGGCTGAGATCGCGATGCGTTGGGAGGGCCAGCGCCATTGCCGGGAGGGCCCGCTTGGGGCCCACCACCGAGCATGGCCATGGATCTGCGGAAGATGGATTGACGCTTGGAAGGACCAGGAGTATCCGAAAAGGAAGGACCGAAATTGCCGTTGGGACCTGGAGGGCCCCTTGCACCGGGGCCATTCTGGCCTTGCGGGCCGGGCCCTCGTTGTATGTTGTTGGGTGGTGGCCTCGCGCCAGGACCGGCTTGAAGTGAGGAGGGATGATTCGGGCCAGGTCCAGGACGATTCGGGCCATTGTAAGGAGGTTGCTGATGGGGACCGCCGAGTCCAGCGGGTGCACCAGGTCCGCGTGGGCCTGGCTGGCCGTAAGGCGAGGGTGGTCCTCGTTGTAGAACATTGGGTGGCACGGGTCCTGCTCCATAGGGATGGTTGGGGGATGGCATGCCTGCAGGGCCATATTCTGGCGAACGGAGAGGTGTGGCGCTGGTCGGAGTCGAAGCCGATCCATGCTGGGAGCCCATGGGCGAGGGCACACCGCGCGCACTGTACGGCGGTGCGCCAAAGTTCTGCTGTTGGGCTCGCGCGACGTCGATGGGTGGAGGAGCAGCATTGCGAGGTGGCGAGCGAGCCTGGGTAGCGTTGGGAGCGCGACTATCAAAGTAGTCCTGTGGGGTGGCGCGCGGGTCAGGCGAAGGACCACGGTTGGCTGGTGCTCCAACAGGCTCTGGATTGGGACTGGCAAGGCCAAGCTGCCTTGTCAAGGCTGTTCTGGCGCTGAGCCGTTTGGAGGCAGAGAGCGGGTCAGCCGATTGCGAGGGAGCCTTGCTCTGGAGAGGTGCACCAGCAAAGCCGATAGTACTACCATGACGCGAGGTGCGGTCAACAACATTGTTGTCGACTGTGAGCCTGCTGTTCCTCTCATCTTGGGATGCGCCGAAAGGATCGCCACCTTGTTTGGCCGATTTGAGCGCCATGAGTTTGAGCGAGGGAGGGTTCTGAGAGGCATGATCAGGAGGACGGTGTCCGACGGCGACTGCGCGGTCTGTCCAGCTCTCGGGTCTGTCCGAAGTCTGACCGTGCTGTGCTTTGCTGAGGCCTCGTTTGTTTGGTGCGGGACGGCCATCATCGCTGTCTGAGTCCGACTCGGAATCGCTTCCGCCCAACATGCCAAGGCCTAGACCGAAAGCGCCAGAGTCGCGATCGTACTCTGAAGAAGCGCTCGCATAGCTGGGTCGATGGCTGGAAGAGGCGACACCAGCATTGACGGAAGCGGCGGTGTGGCCGTCAGCGACTTTGGTGTTGTGGGAGAACATGATGCTTTTGCGCTGGGCTGGGGGTGCGTTGGACTGACTGGTGGAACGCAAGCCGTTGGCGTCCATATCGTTGGCGGGACGACCGTGCAACTTGAGCTGACTCGCTTTGCGAGCGAGTTCACGGCGACGTGGATCAGATGATTCAAGGTCTTTGGGATCGTAGAGGTACTTGTCGTAGATGCTGACGACGCGGGAATCACGCGGATTCATGGAGAAGGCTATGCTGGACATGGATTCGCCTGCCCAGGCTGATGGCGCCATGTTATGGCGGCAGGTAGTGTAAGCCTATCGAGAGGGAGAGAAGGTGGAAGAATGAGCCAAAGAGCACAACCAAGGCTTGCCGATGATGTAGAGAAAGGAAGGATCGATGCGATTGATCAAAAGTAGAGCGGCGAAATGAATACCAACGTGCGAGGATGAAAGAGGTTGCAAAGCCACCGGGGCTATCGACGAGAAGGTAGCGCAAGGAGTAGTGTCGATTGATGCAAAGCTGAGATTGTTGCGATTCCTGAGCGATGGCGGTCTGCGAGCAAGTGAAGATCAACGACCAGCGTCAAATATGGATATGGTCGATGAAGACGCGCTGAAGGAGTGTGCGTGTGCGTGTGTGTGCAACGAGAGTGAAAGACAGTAGGTTCCAAGGAGAGCAAGGGGCGTACGAGATACTTGGAAAAGAATGAGAGAATAGAAGAGCGGCAAACAAGAAGAGGCAAGGAGGGATGGCCAAGAAGATGGACAAGTGTGGAAAGGAGGAGGAGAGGAGGAGGAGAAGATGATGTCAAGGAGCAAAGGCAAAGGCAAAGGCAGGTTGCGTGCGTCAAGGGGCTGAAATTGAAATGAGCAGCAATTCTTGCTTGACCCTCTCGGGTTCTGCTTTGCTCTTTTGACGCAACGCCGCCCGCCCGTCTGCCCGCCTTGCCTTTTTCAATTGCCTCTCGAGATTTGTCGCTCGCCTCGATACAAGGTCTGTTGCTCCATTGAACACAATCAGCGGCTGTTCCGAGTATTGTATCACCATGATGACTGCACAGCATTTTTGTTCCATTAATCTTGTCACCATGGAGCTGTTGTCACGCAAGCTGCTGTGATGCACAGGGGGAAAGTGCAGAACAGCTTGTAGGCTAACTTGGCCTAAGTCGGATCTCACTCTCTGTGGGAACGACCACGCCGGACCTGCCGAACTCGAGCTAAGTTAGACTCGCGCAGTGCGTGACGGGTCCCCATGCTCGAATTCACGACTCGGGCTGGAGGCCCGACGTGTGGGCGTGGCGCATGAGCTGCATTCCGCGTGCATGCAAAGCGTGTGTGCATCGCTGTACAAAGACCTTTTATTATTATTATTATTATTATTATTAAATTAAAATTAAGGCAAAGAGTCGATCAGCAAGCAGCGGCATCAAATCTAACACTGCTTTGTGGCAAAGAATGCTTCGACACAAGTGGAAACCTCCAAGCTTGCCCTCTCTGCATGTGCAAGAATGAATTCGGGTCGAGTCTACTGTACTGTATGTGTCGAAGCTTCTTCATCTGTCGCCTCGCTCTTTGTGATTAGACGGAGTACGACCCGCGGCCGTCAGCGTTTGCGAAGCATGAACTTATCTCTCACGCTTTGACTGCGTATGCCAGAGTCTAAATCGATCCATCCCGAGGTCTGAGTAGCGCGACCCCCGACACGGACCACTGACAACATTGTAGTCTGAAGGCATCACTCAAGCGAGGCAGCGAGATCGGCGCAGGGATCGTCCTCTATTTGTAGGTGGCGGCCCGTCGGTTTCAGCCACATTTTTGACTGTGTCGCCACAGCCATGGTCTCCACCTTGGCTCGCTTCTAAACTTAGCAGTCTTAGCAATAAGATGCTCACAGGAGTCCGGTATGCCTCAATTGTATGTACTGTAACAACTTGGTGGAAGAGCAGGCGACTGATGCCGTCTTGGTGTGCACCGGGTCACTTAATTCGGCGTTTAAAAAAAAATACGCTCCAGATGCAACTCGGAGTGAGTGGAAGGTGGGAAATTTTGTCTCTTTCTCTTTTTGCAATCTTGCTTGCTTGCAGATCTCACCGATGCTCGAGTCTTGGCGATGCCTCGCCTGTCAAGACCCCGATCATGGCACACATTCCCTCGTGATGAACGCTATCAAAGCGAAAAAGAAGGCCAACTTTTGCATCGGTACAGCTCGCTTATGTAAGACAGATCGACAGCGCTGGCAGCTCGGCTGTGTTGGTCTCAGAAGCAGAGAGAAAAAGAAAACTCGCGTCCGAATCGTGTCGAGGAATGTCTTGCTTTTCTTACGTAATCATGACAGCTCACTGCAGTCCAACACTATCAAAAGTGTCGAAGAACACACGCACGTCCACGCTTTCCAGCTGTGCCACACGCAGGTTCGGCATCGAGACTTGAGAGTGCCGTGTGGAGAGGTTTTCTGTCCATCAGACATCCATTCGTCCTTGACACTTCAGCTTGCTTTGGTCACGGCCAACATGACGCAACCGGATCCTCTGACAGCTGGTCATGACGAGACCGAAAATCCATCTACTCACGATGTCTGGGCCAACGTTGCAAGCTCGTCATCCACTCAAGAAGAGTCGATTCCTTCTCGCTTCGATGAGGCCAACGGAGGCGCCAGCGCCAGCATGCATGCTCCAGCTCAAGTCAAGGCCCGCTATGCCGCTGAGTCCCCGAACGACGCCTCTGGCTTTCCGTCTACAGGCTTGACAGCTAGATTGACCCGCGACAACTCCTCCTTTGGCTCAAGAGTGTCTGCCAACGGTAGCGATGCTCGCAGACCCAAGTTCGCGCCCTACGGAGCCGAAAATCTCTGGGCTTCCTCATTCTCTTCTTCGCAGCCGTCCAAGGCCTCGCAGAGTACTCTGTCTGCAAATGCTTCCGTCTTCTTGCCATCGCGGTACGTGCAAGAGCAAGCCCAGCCTCCTCCCACCGTCCACGATTTCCAGGATCCGCTCACGAGCGCGTACAGCTCAGAGATATCCTCACCACAGATTCAACATCCTTCTTTCGGCCATGATCAGCAGCAACAATTCGAGGGCTCGGCAAATGGCGATGTGCATCAAGGTGATGAGACCGTCCGACAAGAACATGGCACCGATCATGCAGCCAACCACCCAGAGGCTGACGCAGCGGCGGCACCGAACCTGGCAGAAAGTGACGACGAGGACGACTTTGTATATCCAGGAACCGCTGACTCGAACGATGGCCAACAAGTAGAGCAAGATGAACCCGAAGCTTCCTCTGCCTCTGGAAAGACCGGCTCGCAAGGACCAGCATTCACAGAGGATCAACAGCCTGCCACAAGTCTCGCAGATCCAAAGCAAGGCGAAAGCTCCGATCTTGATACCAACAGAGAACAGACTGCAGCTCCTTCCTCCGTGGTCGAACAAGTGGCAAAGATCGACTACGATACACTGGCTGAGCTTTGCAGCCGTGGCACCCTCGCCGACCTGCAATCCTTCTTCGAGGCAGCTTGTTCCAGCTCGTCGCAAGGAGGCGGCGTCTCGATGTTTGCGCTTTCCAACGATCCAAATCCGAGCAACGGCCTTGTGCCACTCCACTTTGCTGCCAAGGAGGGCCAGACCGACATTGTCCGCTGGCTCGTCACCGAAGCAGGCGCCATCGTCGAGATGGAGGATCGCGAAGGCGAAACACCGCTGCACAAAGCCGCGATGGCAGGCAAGCTTTCCGTCACTTCTGTGCTCCTGTCCCATGGCGCCGATGCCAACGCAAAAGACACCGACGGCTGGACAGCTTTGCACAACGCCTGTAGTCGTGGCTATCTCGATCTCGTGCGTCTTCTCATCGATCGTGGCGGCGCTCACATCGACATTCAAGGTGGCAGAGGTGCATGGACACCCCTCATGAATGCCGCTTCCAAGGGTCACTTACCCGTTGTGCGCCATCTCACCGCGAAATACCATGCCGATCCTTTTGTGCGCAACGCCGCAGGTGAAACTGCCTTTGACGTTGCAGCTGCCACTTTTGAAGTCTACATTTGCGAAGTGCTCGAGCGGTACGAAGCAGAACGATGGAACGCGTCCAAGTCCACTTCTACGAACCCCTCTCAACCTGGTCAAATCATCCCAGGCCGTGGACCTTACGAGCCTCTCGCCTTGCACACCACTGTCCCCGTCATCTTGCACGAGAACCAGCGCCTTGATACGCGTCTCCAGACACTGGCCATGAACGGCGGCAAGCCACGTTGGAGCTCCTCGAGCGCTGCCCGTGCTCACAAGCCCGACAGACGGTCGCCCAGTTCCATGCCTCCGGGACCTCTGGCGCCCAGTCGCACGCGTCATGCACCCATGCGCCAGGATGACGTAGGGCTTCCAACGCGCTCGCTTCCATACAAGCTGCGTCTCCGTACTCGCGTAGGCCCTGCCGCCGCCCGGAGACGAGCTGCAGCCCTTGCAGCACAACGCTCTTCTCACACGCAAAACGGCCACGAGGACGATTTGGCAAGCACGCCGACGCCCGAGTCGGTCCTGCAAGCTCAGCGCGGCAGCCAAGCTGCCAACGGTGAAGAGGAGACTTCCCACTTTTGGCTGTGCGAATGGCAGTTGGACACCACCCATCCGTTGGTCGATGTCGAGCATGGCTGGCAGTATGCACAATCGTTTGATGCGCTCGATGACAAGTGGTCGTCGCAGCCACCGCCTCTGCTCGAACGGTTGCTTGAAGGGCGCGGCCTCAGCGCGTCCGTAACGCGAGCTCTCACCGGCGGAGTGGGCTTGACAAACGCGCAAGCGGACCAAGAAGCCTCCTCGAGCGGATGGGTCCGCCGAAGACGATGGATCCGTGTTTTGCGACGCCGCCTTGACATTGAATTCGGCGACGATCTGGAAGCATGCGAGGGGGCTGGTACTGCCGGTCTGGAGCACGCCGTTTCCAGCAGCGATTCTGATGCGCCCGGAGGCGGTAGCCATGGCTTGTCGACCGCTGCAATCATGGCTGCTCAAGAGGCTGCCAAGCTCGAGTGCTCCCAGCTCGGTCCGGATGCGGACTATGTTAGTCGAGCAAAAGCCCTCGCTGGGTCCAGCGCAGCTTCTGGCGCCACGCCCGCCGATGCAATTGGAGACGATCGCGACGAGCTTGCCAGACGGATCGCTCGTCTCGTTATGGCCATCACGGAGCTTCGAGCGGCCTTTGAAGACGATGACGTCGAGCGAAGAAGTCACGCCGAAGAGCTGCGCAAGGAGTACACCTTGCAGCTTGGTCAGTTGCGAGAGGCTACCGGTCTGGATGGGGACGAGGACGAGGATGCGGCTGATGACGACGACGACGAGTTTATCTACCCAAACTCCTACAAGGACGACGGCGCGTCTGTCTTTACCCGTTTGGTCAACGCAGAGACCTCCGGCACGCTCTCTCGGCCGAACATCTCGCAGCGTCAGAGCAGCGCTGCATCGTTGCTGCGCAGCAGCGTCGCGCCATCCGAGGCCGGAACGTCCATTGCTGCTGCACGCAGCGCCGATCTCGCAGCGAACCGAGAATTTCGCGTGCCCACCAATGAGGCACCCAACAAGGTGACGCTGCGGCGCGGACCAGCGATGCGCGAGCAAAATCTACAGCCGCAATGGCAACGCGACGAAGAGGCGAGGGACTGCCTAGGCTGCGGACGCCACTTTACCTTTTTCCTGCGCAAACATCACTGTCGACGATGCGGCCGCATCTTTTGCGATGCTTGCTCGTCGAAGCGTGCGCAGTTGAGAATGGCGGAGATCGTCGTCGATCCAAGTCTACCGGGAATGGCAGCCTCAGAGGTGCTCGCCCCGACGCGCGTCTGCAACGGCTGTCACGCTGAGCTGCAACTACCTCCGCAACTGCAGAACATGCGGGCGGCAGAAGCAATGATGGCTGGCTCGCGAACACGTGGTGCAGGTGAGCCTTCCAGCCGCTCCGCCGCAGAGACGCAATTTGACGAAGGCGGGCTCCGGTCGACGTTGGCACCCCCGAGCGATGTCTCGAGCCGGGCCAGCGAGCTGACCGAGTGTCCCGTCTGCTCCACCTCGCTGTCTGCGCTAGGCGGTTCCGAAGAGCAAGAGGCCCACGTACGCAACTGTCTCGAAAATGGCGGAGGTGGAAGCATGCAGGGAGGAAGATATCTGGTCTACAAGCTGCCCGAGAACTCGCCCATCGTTGGCAAGGAGTGCTCTATCTGCATGGAGGACTTTGTCGCCAACAGCACCATCGCTCGTCTGCCTTGTCTTTGCTACTTCCACCGTGGCTGCATCGACTCTTGGTTCAAGAGAGGCCGCTCGTGCCCTGTTCACGCTCGCGAATGGTAAGATGCGGCACGAAAGGGTCTTGGCCATGGGTCAACTAGATTGTACTCGTTTTTATGTATAGAGCTCCTGCGTCGGATCAATACACAAATCCAAACTGTCGAGAAAGCAAGCCAGCGTCATTCTATCTGGCTGATATCGGCTGTGCCCTTCAGAGAGCCGTCTCCTGACAGCCCAATCCTGACGATGAAAGCGGGCTAAAGGCTGGAAGGCCAAAAAAATCGAATTGTTAGAGACCCTGCATGAACATAAATTGATTTTTTTAGATGGTCTCGAGGCGCGTCACGCGTTCAGAACAACATGCAGCAGAGTCGGATTTGCCGTTGTTGCCTCCACCAACCTCGATTCTCGTACGTTTTTCCCTTCATACTAACGCTCGTCTCATTCGTACATCATCCAACCTCGGTCACTTTCACCCCTCCCCCCCCCACAGCCTCGCGATTATCCAAGCGGCAGATACACAGCAGCGCATCATCCCTGCGAGCTTCTCTTCATCTTCTAGGGTATCCGATTCATGGCCGCTTTCGACTAGCTCGCTGTGCACCTTCTCGACCTAGTGCATTTCAGATCTCGTTTCCTAACATCCTCCAGCAACCATTCGAAAATGTCTTCGGAAGCTCAGTTCGAGACTGAAGGCACCAATACGGACGAGCAGAATGTAATCGAGCAAGAGAGAGTCGACGAGGAGAGGGAGACGTCGTTTCTGTTTCAGAAAGAAGCGCGCGATGCGGAACCGTCTTCAACTGCGGTAGCTGCTGCAGAAGAACAAGACGGCGATGCTGATGATACAGTGGTGCAACATCCAATTGTAGAATCAACGACGAAGAACGACGAAGAAGAAGCAGAAGCTGCGGCAGTGCAGGAAGCCACAGCGACAGAAGTAGAAGCAGAAGCAGCACCGTCAATCAAACCAACGCGCAGCTCCAGAAAAAGTCGAGCATCAGGATCCGATCCAACCACGACAGAAGCACAAGAAGAACCGTCGAAAAAGAAAGCACGCAAGTCGGTCGCAACCCCATCCGCAACCGACCCAGCCTCGGCTCCAGAAGCAGACGCCAACGTCAGGCTGGACCGACTCAGACAAGCGCTGTTCCGCTTCCTCGACCTCATCGAACATCGCGCTACCGCCTCGAGCTTCGCCAAAGCACTCCCGCACATCGACGCCGAATCAGTCGAAGCGCTACGCCAGCAATTCGTCAGCCAACTCAAAGAAGCCATCATCGACGAGTCGGAAAAGCTCATCGAATCGAACGACTTGGAAGCCAAGCTTGCTTCGTTGCATCGATTGGCTCAGGAAGCAGACGCGCGATATCAGGCAGGATACCAGGAAGGAGCGGAAGAGATCAAAGACGTTTGGCGCAAGGAGATGGATCTGGAAACAGCCGTTTCTGCACGCGCGATTCCGGATCAAGAGAGGAGGGTTGATCAACTTAGGGCAGAGTTGGAGGTGGTGCGCAAGCAGAACCAGGCCATTCACGCAGCGTTGCTCGGAACGCGTGCGAGGAGCGATGCTATCCAGAGCGACGCTAGAGACTCGCTTGACGCTCTTGAATCGGTACGTATGCCTGTCTATCTTCCCCCCCCCCCTCCCCCTTCGTAATGCGCTGCTCACAACCACTAACGCTCTGCATTTCTGTTTGTCTTTGCCTTCACTCTCATAAACAGGCGATCAAGGGTTTGGAAGCAACTCCAGATATGCAAAAACAGCTTCGTCAAACCATGGACGATCTCCTCCAAGATCTCGGCGCTCGCGTCTAATCTTCTCCCCCCCCCCTTCTTCGCTTCTTTCGCTGTACAATATCTCACGCAATCCAGGGCTGGAGGTTCGAGTCACGCTCTCTCAGATCTTCTTGTCAAATGCTTGGCTGTGATTCAAAGTTTGCTAGAAGTGACAGGAATTGTGAGAAAAAGAAAAACGCCGCTGGAGCTGCTCGTGTTGAACGGCAGCTGAAAACAGACGCCGACAGAGGGTATAGCAGTTGATATGTTCGATAATAACAAAGAGTTCACACTTGGCGACCATTCTTCTTCGACTCGGACTCATCCACCGAAGGCTCACGAATATCGCCCAACCTCTGACCGACTTTGATCTTCTGTTCCGGTTTCAGATCAAAGCGGAACTCGCTAGGAGCTTCAAAGACGAGCACGATGGTGGAACCGAGCAAGAAGCCGCCCATCTCGTCCCCCGCGCCCAAAGGCTGACCGCCGAGGAGCTTGCTAGCGCCCGAGTAGGAGGCTTCGGAATAGGTGCCAGCGAGGTAGCGCTGCATGCGGACGTTGGTGCGCAAGGCTTTGTCAAAGTTGATGCGGATCGAGCCGACGTTGGTAGCGCCGACGGGGACCATACCGAAGAAGCCGTGCCTCCATCGGCCGAGCAAGGCGACGCGCTCGTTGAGCACAAACAGGTTGGACAGACGTCGGGCCATGTAGGGTGAGACCGAGTAGAGTTCTCCGCGGAAGTGTCGACGACGTTCAACGACCCAGTTGGTGGGGCTGTGGAAGCGATGGTAGTCTCCCGGAGCCAGGTAGATGACGCAGAAGAAGAGCTTGTTGCCCTCCTTGACACCTTTCTGATTGGGCGAGTGGGGCTGCAGGAGCGGTGGAAGGGCACTTACACCCATCTCGTAGGCGACGTTGGCGTAGCGGCCAAGCACCTCGGGGGTGTCAGGCTCTGGCATGCCTGCATCGTCGATTTGCTTTGGCTTTGTGGCGGCGGCGGCGTCTTTCTTGGACTGTTTCTCATCGTCATCGTCGTCTGCACCGCTGTTCTGATCGCTTGAGCTGTCGACAGCATTCGATGTGGGGATGCCAGTCGCGGTCGAGCTCGGGGCTGGCGAACGCTTAACCCACGACTTCCAGTAAGAGGCTTTGACGAATCTCTTCCAGTACGATTTGCGTTTTGGTGTCTCGTCAGGATCGGGAACGGCGGACTTGCTCTTTTCGTCGCCGAGAAGTTCGTCGAGGGTGTAGTCGATGCCATTGAGCGAAGCAAACTGGCGGTCGTCGAGGTGCTCGTGGTCTGAATCCTGGAGCGAGTTGCCCACCGCCTTCTCTGTGGCTTCTGGAGAGCTCGTCACGCCGAGCAGAGCGTCGAGGGAGTAAGTGATACCTTTGACCTGCTCGACGCGTCGACCGGCGATCTCTCCAAAATGCAACACCTTGCCGTCGGCGGGCGAGACGAGGATGCTATCGTCGATGGGGCGCGCACCTTCTTTAAGCTCTCGGTAGAAAAATTCGCCCAAGCTCTTGTAGTGTGTGAGATCCGGGTCCTTCATTTCGTCCAGATTGCAGCCAAAGATGTAGGCGTAAAGCTTGAAGCCGAATGGACGGAACCAGACGGGCAGAGTGATGTTGTTTGCCCAGCCCCAGGCGCGCGAGATGGCGTTGAGAGGAAGCGCGCCGATGACATAGACGGTCCAAGGGCCTTGCATCTTGACGACTTGGCCGTTCTCGTCGACAATCTTGGTACCGACGCCCCTTCCGTTCTGCTCGGCGACATAGTTCCTACGAGCCTGAACACCGACGAGCACGACGGCGCCCAGTAGGATGGGTATGGGGTACCACTTGATGGGTGTGCTGGACCATGATCTCGAAAGCTTGTGCTTGTAAGAAGACCTTTGCTCTTCTCCTCCCTGCTTGGAATGATGGAACTGTCGTGCCTGTTCCTCGGAACGGCTTCGAGCCGCCCGGTTGCCTCGGACTGTGTTGGCTTCGTGCTCAGCTTGAAGCGGGTCACGACTGTAGCAGCGTTTCGTAGAGAAGGACGGAGGGCGAGCGAGAAGGATCGATGCACTAGTGGATGGCGATGGTACAGCTGATCTGCGAGATGGCGAGAGATGTGTGGTCGATTGTAGGTTTTCTGATAGCGCCAAGATTCGTAGAAGATCGCCGCGGCCACGAGGCCGCAAGATGGGTGCTCGCATCTATCAGTGTATCCGTTGTGTGACTTGCAGTGCGTGAATGTACGCAGCGAGGCGTTGAGGGATACGATGATGATGATCGAGGAGCGAGAGAAAAGAGCTGATTGATGCGGACGCAAAGGTGCCGGAAGAACCGAGAAGGTGTGACGTTGGCAAAAGGGCGTCGTCGAGCATGGGCCATTTCTGCCTTGAAAAACACTCTGAAATCTTTTCTAAATGAATTTCGCACGTCCCCGATCTGCGCCACGATTCACGCTACTGTAGGAAGCACACAATGCACGGCCACGGCAGCCTTTTCACACAAACCAAAAGTCATATTCACCTTCAAAGGTGGAATGCGCCGACTTGACTTGACCAAGACCCGGGCTCTACAGCTGAGAGTGACTCCAAGTTACAGCAGATCACAGCCTGCGGGCAGAGTCAAAACGAGCTTTGCGAATGCCAAAGAGGCGATCGTATCGTACAATTGGGGCAAGGAGGGGCAGGTGGGGGCTAAGTGGACAGGGGTATCTACTCGGCCTTGTGGCTGTTTTGCACCTTACTGAGTGGCACCGTACGAGGGAGGCGGAACGCCGTGCGCAGCAGGGACAGGTTGGCCGTATTTGGGCACCCATTCGCCATTGCCAGTGTACTGAACAGCACCATTGTAGCGCTCTTCGGCTTTCATCTTCTTGTAGATTAGCCAGACTGCAACACAAGTTGAAAGCAAGCGATATGTCAAAAAGACGAGGTCAGTCAATGTCGATGCGACAGGCAACGGCATACAGCGTCGACTTACAAGCATGGATGTGTCCTGGGACGTATCTGAGGATGCAATGGGGCAACACCACATCAGCAACGGGGTTCGCGAATCGGATGATTGTCAGCTGTCTCGTCTTTCCTTCAAGACACTCCTTGTCGGTTGTGCACTTACCCTAGAACAGTGAGCAGGATGTTGATCATCAGATCACATGAGCACTGTCGTAGTTAGGGATTCAAAGGGAGATACTTGAATGAGTGAGCCTGTCTCTGGAGCTCAAGGGCAGACCCCGACTGCACTTACACCCGTGATAAACGCCACCGCTGCGGGCGGGAAGATCAGGGCCACTGTTTAGTGCCGAACGAGGAAATGGCGACAGCAAAGGTCAGCTAATTCAGCGAAGATTGTTGCCGCATCGCAAGGACACTTTACGAACGCACCAAGGATAAGGATAATGTCGGCGCCGTCAGTCATGTTTCCGTTTCTTTTCGGTAGATCCGTCGAGGGGTCGTGAGAATCAAGCAGAGCAAATACTGCGAGATGGGGGAAGAGCAAGGAGTGGATGCGGATGGAGAGCAACGAGGCGAGCTAAGTTATCTACTGTATGATATCACAAAAAAAAAGGCTCAATATAGAGCTTTGAGCTGCAGTTCAACTACCGGCGGGAAGCACATTTTGAGGCACTTTTCCAGTGTCGGAACACGCGAGACTCGATTCGAGTCAAGCTTGAAGGTGAGGTGCAGCAAGTGGAGGGAAGCCCCTCTCTGAATCGGGTCGATCTCTCAGATCGGGAGAGCGCTCGGCCCTTCCGCGCGTTTCATTGGCCTTGATTGCCGGACACGATCAAGGCCGGGCGACCGGCTCAACCTTGTCCTCCCCGCTTGGTCCAAGCGACACACCATCCTTGCTCAAGTTTCTCGCCAAACGGATGCTATGGAAGCTCGAGCTTGAGCTCCGTAGCATATAAGAGGCTTTCATCCGAGGCTCACAGACACAGCATTTGCAAACGCATCAAGCAGCTCTCATTAGCTCTCGACACCAACTGCAGGCCACCAGCATTACCATGTCCTCTTCCCAACTCGTCCTGCCCAAGGTGGGCTCCCACCTCATCCTCACCACTCCGGCACGCCATGTGTTCCAGATGACCCTCAATAGGCCCAAGCAGCTCAACTCGATGACAGACGCCATGGAGGAGGACATTTGCCGTGTCTTTGAATGGTTCGAGACCGAACCTTCTCTGTGGGTCATCATCCTCGCGGGCAAGGGCAGAGCCTTCTGCGCTGGACAAGATCTCAAGGATTGGCTCAGCAAGAACCAGGCCTACGACACCACAAGACATGCGACCGGCGAGCCTATGCTATCCGAAGCCGGGATCAACGAGTCTGTTCAAAGGCTCAAGCGAGGCGGCTTCGGTGGCATGAGCACGCGCAGGAGCGCCAAACCCATCATCGCCGCCGTCGACGGTATCTGTATGGGAGGCGGCACCGAGACCATCCTCAATTGTGACATTGTTGTAGCGAGCACGCGTTCGGTGATCGGTCTGCCAGAGGTAGCAAGAGGCGTAGTGGCTGCCATGGGCGGCATCCCTCGACTCACACAGCTCTGCGGTCATGTAAGTCGCAGGATCACTGACGTTCACGTCAAGAGGTGTAGCTGACTGTTTTTTTTTTTCTTGCCTCGATGTGCTTTCATTCCACGCCATGCAGCAACGCGCATCTGAGCTTCTTCTGCTCGGCAAGCCCATCAGTGCCAAAGAAGCCCACGATCGATACAACATGGTCAATCGTCTGGTCGACGTAGCCAAGTCGACATCAGAAGAGCTCGGCCAGGCAGCAGTCGATCAAGCAGCCATCGAGATTGCGACTCAGCTGACCCAGAACAGTCCTGACAGCGTGCTCGTAACCAAGTCGGCGCTGGTCAGGGCCCGCGACTCGACCAATGGCAACATTGATGCTTCGGCTCGAGACAACTTGCTCTCTGATAGGAGTCGATTGCTCTATGTCGGCAAGAACATCACAGAAGGTTTGGAGGCGTTCAAAGGGGTAAGTGCTCGCTCAGCATCTGAATGGGACAGGCGATCACATACTGACCTTCTTCTTTGGCGCCGTGTCTGACCACAGAAACGCCAACCAAAATGGTACAATCCGGTCCTCCTGACAGCTCCTGGCAGCGACCCGCGTTCCAAGCTCTAGGTGTTCAGCTGCACTTCATGTCGTCGTGTCGTCAGATTGAGTCGAGCTATTGCAGCCTTGTGGGCAAAGCCGGGAGCAATGACAAGATGCTGCACAATCATCATGCCACAATGATCGGCCATCAGGTAGTCTCCGAAGCAGTGCCCCCGATAGGCGCTCCGATGCATCGTTGAACCGGTTTTGACAGCTGCTTTCCATGCTGGAGACCGTGTAATCCGCGCACCAGAGTGACACCCTTGCTATCGCCTATGACACACACGCGATCTTCTGAAAGCACAAACCAACCAGAGCCGCGGTATTGCACCTTTTCACGTCCCACTGCTCGCTTGGATGTGAGACATACCAGGCTGTGGTACCATTCGAGCTTGGTGGCGAGATGCCAGAGATGGCAGTCGCCGAAGCAAACAGTGACCGCAAGCATAGCGTACTGTACGTCGAGCGGGGCGTGCCTGAAACTTTTCAAGCATCCGGCCAAGCTAAGCGAGACGGGGCGAAACGTGGCAAAGATTCGTGTTTGTCCGCAGAATAGTCTTCTCGCTTGGTCGTACAGAGGGATCACAGTCCGGGGTGGACGTAGCGAGCGCAATCAGCAAGTCGGTCTCGGCAAAGCAGCGGAACATGTTCGAGTCTGTATGCACGCTTGTGTCGGTCGGTCGCACGGGCGTGAGAACCACTTCCGCCTTGCTATTGTTCAGGATAGTCAGAAGACCTCATCGGTACCATGCAGAGGCGGAGCTGTCACGTACGTCGAGCGGATAGCAACCATGGAAAGCGTCTTACAATGGGACGCTCTCTGCAGGGACGCGACACAATAATGCTTGCTTGTACCTGTACCGAGGCGGGAAAACGGTGTCATGCAGGTTTGGTAGAGCCTGTTGCTACGTACAGTAAGTCAGCAGCAGTGACATGATGTGTATGTGTGGCCGGGTGGGTCTTGGATCTGCAGAGACGATGTGCTCTTGCCTGCTCGAAGAGATGGAATCACGATTATGCCTGGTTCACATCGAGGCTGCAGCTTTTTGCAGAGAAAAATCTCTCATCGGTACCTGCTTTGAACGCGGTGTAACTGGTTTGACGTGTTTGCGCCGCGCCCGCAGAATCGAATTCTCAGAGATTGCCCCGCATACTGTACAGGTTAGAATCTTGCTTGCTTCGTGCTTGATCTGTCTACCGGTGCTGCATAAGGCGAAACGTGGGCCGAGATTCGGCTAGGTGGGACTCTACTCGGTCTTGAACTCCACTGTCTGGCAGCATCTGGAGCTCTGATTTGAGAAAGTGGAACGTCGGAGTCGTAATGCACGACCGAGTCATAGTCATGCACGCTAAGGCAGCAACAATGGATCCAGTTTCATCGGGATGGGGCGAGCAGGTGCACCGATTTGGTACGAGCAAATGTCGTTTGCCCGTCATTCAGATCATTGTACCATTGAGCATCTTTGAAAACTTCGGATGATGATGCTAGCAAAGCCAGCGTTCGGCTTCTCATGTTGTGCAGCAGGCTCATGTCCAGAGAGGAGACCCAGCTTTTGGGTTATAGAAGGAGGGGTCAAGGTCAAGTTCGGTCTGATGTCGGCCGGTTCGATGCCCCTTTGGCGAAGTCTTCAGAAAGATAAGCTGGTCAGCTATGCCGTCCCAAGACAGGTCGAGTAGAGGCACTTTTGACCGTTGGCAGGCATCCCAGGCACCGGCTACGGAACCGCTGCGTCTCAGAGCAGCACAGATGAGCTGCTCCATGTTGTGAACACACCGTATGCAGTGTTCCCGAGGGAATCTTCTGTCAGGCAGACGGAGATGGGATCCGAATGGACAATGGTGAAGAACAATAGGTAGTGGTGCTTCCGGCGGGTTTGACGGACCGGGCAAGGGATGCTTCAGACGTGCGTTGCGATCCTTTTAGCAGCATGGCGGCAATCGCAACGTAGCGTGGCGTCGAAAGAACCCGGGCTTGATTGTGTGTTTGATCCATGGTACACGCGCAAATCTTGTCGCTCGCGTGGCATTCCCGCGAGGCGCGCCTGACGCGAACAATGGGAGCTTCCTCTTGGCCCTCGACCCAGGACCCTTTTTGTTTCCCATCCTCGTCCCGTCTGTTTTGTCTAGTCGACCTGTCTATGCACGAAGAGTGTAACCCCTGGAGGGACTTGACAAGGATGACGGCCGACGCAGCGGAGACGAATGCTGGCACGGGATGGACCAAGCTGCAACGGCACCCTGGGAGAAAAGCGGTGCACGTTTCTGTGCAGTCCAGGCTTGGCAGTGTGCTAATCTATCTCGAATCGAGAAGGCTATGTCGACACTGTGCCAGCCGCCTCCTTCTTGGTTGCAATCTCAGTGCGGAATTGTGAAATAGGAGCAGCACTACCCATGACCCGTCGCCTCTCATTGGATCTCCGCCTGAGAAGTAGGCGCATCTCGCCGGTGACACGCACCGTGACCCTCAATGCCACGTGGAAGATCCTTCCGCTCGCACCCTCCTTTGCCATAGCTGGAGATGGCATACTCATCTCTGTGCTTGCCAAGCGGGGCACTCGTCTGAGAGCAGGTGATAAGGACGCCTGACTAGAGAAGACACCCGGATAGCAGCCTGTTTTGTCTTGCGTTGAGCATCGCAGCGATAAGAGACTTCTGACAGGGATCATGCATTGCTGTCTTGGCTTCGGCTAGAAACTCGGCCAATTCGGTCAATGTCGACAGGCGTTGACGGGCGGAGAAGGGCCGCAAGGAAGCAGACAGGGCTCGATAGCTCGATAGCCCGATGCACCAATTTTGTCACCTTTCTTTCCCGTCGGAATTGTTTCTTTTTCACGGCCAGAGTTGCCAAATTTAGGACGAGGTTTTGCTGGGAAAAAAAAGGTCCAGAGACGTCTCCAAAATGTCACGTTGTTAGATCATATCCGGCAGTGCCAGCCTACCGGACGTAAGCCGTGGGCGCTGTACGACGTCGTCTGAACCAACCTACGACAGCCGAAGCGAGCTATTAGCCACTCGCAAAGGTGTCGAGACACATTATGACTTTAGCTCGCTGCCATGGTCCAGGCGTGCGCAAAGTATCGTAGCTAATGCAATACATCGCATCCTTGGAAAAGCAGCTACCAAACACAGCAGTCAGCCGCTCAGCGTCTATCTCGGTCTTGCGATGCGATTTGGGGTGCCATCTTCGTCACCATCATCTCCGGGCACCAATTGCGCGGTTCTGGGTCGCATGAAAGACCGTCTCTAGAAGCAGCCTGTCATTGAGGTTGCATAAGTCACAGCTGTCGAGGCAATCGACGCTAAACAAGCTGGCAAGAGGGATTTCCAGTCTTGGGTCGGCGATAGGTAGTCTATCGCAAGCGAATGTGGTGGCGATAGCACGCCAAAGCCGCCATTCTTTCTCAGGCCCACCCGTCCATCCGATCGAACCACGACCTGTACAGTTTACACGAGCCGGAGCTACATCACTTGCCACGACGGCCCGCATGGCTGCCCAGTGCCAGAGTGGCATACCCTTTCAATCAAGAAGGCTGATCGGTAAAAATGCACAGAGATTTGATCAGTCGTGGTCATTCCCACGGACCACGATTGCACGGGCATCGGGATTGCCCAATCGCCTTGTTGCTAGTCTGCACGAGCTGCGATGATGTGCTTTCCTGCTCTAAGCTAGCATGCGCTCACCGAGGCACCTCTCTTCTCGCTTAGCGCTGATTGCATGCATAAAAGCGAACGAACAATTTGACAATGCCTTGCCTCGACTTGGCTGTTGCTACAACCGGCTACTTGACCCTGTCAAGTAGCATGGTCAGCCTGGACCCGTGCTCGGCTACTCTGTGCCGAGGATGGGTCGGCGGAAAAAGCATTGTTCTCGCCTTGGACTCACCAACGGAGCCAACGGTCCCGAAGTACATTGTGCCTGCATCAACAATCGTGAAGGGTGCATGCTGTAGTACGTACGGTACAGCGTCGTTTCAGGAATGCAGCAGTGAAGCAGCTCGCTCTCGGATAAGGGAAGCGAAGCAGCATGCGTAAGGCTCGGCAAGAGCAGGGTGGATTGCTCTCGCCACCATTGTACAGTACAGTACAACAGCTCGAGAGAGAGACAAGCGCATTTGCCGCTGTCTTGAGGCTGAGCGGTAGACTGCAAGCAAGCCCACAAGGAGCTGGCTTGTGGTCTGAACTTTGAAACACACGGGTATGTCATTGATGCTTGCCACGATGGTGGGCTTTCCCCCGGTTCGACGCAAGGTCGAGCGGCTCGCCTAGCAACACGAGCGGGCAAGCGGTACCGAAGGACGCCAATCATTGCCACTTGGTCTCGATTGCCGCCACAGTGGCGGCGGATGTTGAAAATATCCTCCTTCTGCGCGAGAGCGAGCTCAGTTGGCCGGTCCTGCTCGACACGCACTTGACCGCACAGTAAAACCGATGCCATGAGCGCAGTCACAGTCACAGTCTCAGTCACAGGCAAGCGGCTGCAGACAGCACAGCAAAGCACCAGCACCGTGTGATCCAAGAGAGAAAAGAGGACAACGCGACTGTGACCGGGCCGAGAGCCGACACTTTGGCCCCTGAACATGCCAGTTTAGAGGCAGGCCAAGTGCACAGCAGCAGATCGAATTGTCACCATGGAAGCTCCAGAATCAACACACGAATTGCAGAAGAAGAACAAAAAAAAAAAAAAAAAAAAAAAAAAAAAGGTGGCTGATGTGATGCTTCCGCTGCACATTTTTCCCAAGCGAAGGTTTGTAACTTTAAAAAAAAATAAAAATAAAAAAGCCTCCAAAAAAGCCATCAGGCCTCGAAAATCGGCCATCCATTTTTCTCTCTCGAAAAAGGAAATAGAAAAAAACCAGTTTTTCTTGTACCGGCCCAAAAATTGCAGTCCTTTCTGGTTTTACAGCGGTTTGTCTGTGCAGCCGCGCGGTCGAGAGAAACGCGGTTTCCGGGACACTGGTGACAAGCGTTGGCCGTGTGAAATGAAATCCGGTTCCTGAAACCAACACTTTTCTTTTCGCTTTGGCGGTTCAATTCGAGCCGAATTTCGACGCGTTTCACGCGTCCGAGGTGCGAAATCTGCCTCTCCTTTTTTTGTCGTGAACCTCTGCACAGAATCGTCGATGCATTGCGTCGCTTGGTTCGTGTACGAATGGCTAGCAGCCACCGTCCTCAATTCGGTGCAAACGTGCAAACGATCCATGCAATTGATGCACAAAGAGAACGACTTGAGGCTCTCGCAAAAATTTGTGATCGTGATGGAAAGCGGATCGCGCCTTGGTCTGTCTTTGACCGTCGACATTCATCTTTGGGTAAAGGGAACACTTGTGGTAACCAGTTTCAGCTAACGCTCCATCTCTCGCTGTAGCTCCCTACTAGTACCGAGCAGGTACTCAGAAGAGCACGGCCTAGGAGCCGCTTGTCGCTGCAAGAGGGCTACGGGTCCAGGACGGAGTCGTAACCCTCCTGTACCCCCATGGCGTTGCCCAGTGCCGGAGCATGCCAAAGAGACGATCCCAGCCTCAAGCCTTCTTACGGCGACTGCTCAAGGCGATCCTACGTACTGTACGCCTTCGAGAAAAAGCGTCGGCACTGCGGTTCCTCTCCGCACGAAAAAAAAAAAGAAAAAAAAAAAAAAAAAAAAAAAAAAAGGCATACTTCAAAATTGAAAAGGCGATTGCTTTTTGTGCAATCATTACTGCACCTCTCAAAGCTCCGCTGCGACAAGGCCGATACTGGGCAGGACAACTGCGCCCTGCTGTGCAGTGTCTTGTACAACAGACTCTCACTGCCAGCAGTCCGCTTTCTTAACGCGCAGCTCAGCCTGAATCAGGGGCGCTTCTGACTCTTGACGGCGCTCAAAAGTTGCCGCAATGCTGTCAGCCGTCCAACTCCGGCCTGTGATCTCTTCCCGAGGTCTCATCTTGCGAGACGAAATGCTTCCATGTCTTGGTACGCGGAGGGACAGTCTTGCAGAACATTGATTCGTACCGGCGTCGCCTTCGGATTGCTGCAAGCGCTACCGAAGCGAGATAGGTGTGCGCCATCGCTAGGACCGCAGCTTGCTCACCAGACGTGCGATTGGACAAAAGTGTCGCAAACGATGCAGAGTGAACGAAGCACCGCGGAGGTCTCGCTGAGTGGTCTGCAGTGTTTCGCTAACGCACGCGTGCTTGTTTGTCTGTCTCGCTTCGCAAGCGAATTTGTCCTAACTCGCTTTCTCCACCACCGGACAGTCTGAACTTTGGCCTTCTCGCTGGCAAAAGCGTGGGATCCCACCATGGATTTCTTGATGGCCATGTGCATGCACTACCCTCTACGCTATGCAGGTCCGTGTTAGCGGGATGACAGCCGAAACATGAACCTCGCCTAGCTAGCATATCCGTCCATCACTCCGATTCGCTCAAATGCGGACATGCGTGCTTCCGGCACAAGGTCGCAGCTTGAAAAGGGCGCAGATCCACCTGCTCTAACTCTCGCTGGTGTCTAGTGCTTCTTGGCAAGTTCAGGCGGTGGCGTCGGGTTCTCGCTGTCCACGCAGCCGGTCCAACTTGGAAGTGGATTGCCGGTTCACCTGCACAAAGCGGCCCGAGACGCTTCCTGAGGCAATTCCACTCCGGTTCGCCCTTTCCATCTTTTGCGGTGTTCACCGCGATCCCGGTCCCGCAATGCTTTTTGCGTAGTGTCGGTTTTCATCAAGGGGCACACCTCTGCATTGTAAGTGCACCAATATGAAATCTAAACTGGTGTACCGACTGCGGGCGTCTATCAAGTTAAAGCCCGATGCGACAGCTTTGAACTCTGTTAACGCAAGTTCGACGATATAGCGGGGAAGCCTCTTTGTTTTCGCCAACTCCCCGGAAGCGCTTGTGCAGCCAGCACGTTGCGGGCTATCGCTGAGCAAAGCGACAGGGCGCCTTCCTACCCTAGCAGCTGTTGGCCACCCGTGACAGGTTGAGTGACAGCTGCCTCCGCCTCCTCTGACGGGGTGGCTTTGCTCTGCGGCATCTACATCGTTGGTGGTTGCCAGTGTCGAGACACACACGGGACGCGGCTTTTGGCTGCCTTGCGTCGAGACCGTTCCAATTCGACAGAATAAAAGCCATACACACACAACCGAGTTGGCGCCCGATTCAGCGGCCGATCTGAGTGCGACCTTGTCGCTCGCCGTTGAAGAGCGCAAACTCCGTCGGCTTTGAGCAAGCGGACGAGCGGCCGATGATCCGTAAGCGACACCGCACTGCTATTCTGGGAAAAAAAAGGTGGTGCTGCATTGAATTGCGAGGCTCCCTTTTTTATTTTTAGGTTGAGGTGGCTTGGTCGCTGTCAAAGGCAATTGAACGCTCTCGCATAGTAAAGTACTTTCCCTCAGCTTTTCGAATGGTCCCGCCCGTGTTGCTTCCTCCGCAAAACCGCCAGGTCACTCACGCAGCCCAGGCTTCCCCTCGGCGTCTCGTCTATTTGCAGTCGTAGTTTGGCCGCCATCGCTTCGCAGCTTTGCAGCTTTGGGAGCTGATTGCAGGGCATCGAGCGACGACAACGGCAAAAGCATTTTGCTCGGTCACTTTCAGTGTAGTTCGCTGCGTTCCTGTATAGTATATCCAACATGACATGTACCATGGACAAGCTGGATGTGTGTCCCTAAAGTTTCACGTCTGCACTGAGGACACCCATCGATCCATTCAAAGTGGCGCTTCGAGGATGGTCGAAATGTGATTCTGCGTCTACTTCGGTCATACTTATCGACGTGACATGTGAATCGGATTTGAGCGATCGTCGCCTGCCCACAGTAGCCGCGGGACTTGAAGCTGCTGCTTTACTGCCACCGACGCAGGCTGCCCGTGGTCGCATCCTGCTGCATGAGCACGCTTTTGCACGAAACAAGCGCCGTGTTGAATTGCTTTCCCACACTCTAAAAGAAAGACCGTCCAAGCCAATAAAAGCGAGAACGAAAGCCCGAAAAAGTTTTAAGTATTTTTTAATTATTTCATGCTTTTTGCTGCTGCTGTGTCTATGGGTGACACCACTAATTGATCTTGAGGAAAAGTGGCACTTGCCGCACCTTTCTGACCGGTTCAAGATCTGCTTTGCTGCTCACGATCAAGCGACACACTCTGGCTGACCGCCTTGTGGTCTTTGCTAGCTCGCTCCTTGGTGTTCTCCTGTTCAACCATGGGCCCCGTTCATCGGCAGTGCTCTTGCCTGATCACCCTTATTGCAAAGAGGTAGCGACTGTTCTCGTCAGTGTACATCGATCTGATCGAGCAAAGGTCTTGTGAGGGGCCGCAACACGAAGCATGTAACACTGAGACAGGCTCGCAGCTGTCTGACGGACCAAGGTTCTCACATTAATGAAAAAAGTCGCTTGACATGAATCTTCCTGAGACAAGGATACCGCGGAATTTAATAGCTTAGGTCTCGGATTCGCAGCTGGTATTGCCTGCAACTCGAGCCAATCTTAGTCGCACCTCACAGGTTTGAGCTGGTCGCTGATCTGAGTTAGCAAGCTGTGCCGATAGCGCCATGTCAATTGCTCGGTGCATAGTCAGGAAAGGCGCTGCAGAGCAACACCAATTGGTAAAGCCGACCATCGATGGCTCGCCGCTCTGTGTCAGCAAGGCTTGATGAGTCGATGACCGATCTCAGCTTCGCTGGCAGCTTGGAATCGCCTCGTGTGTCCTACCAAGACGACGCGGGCCCGACGTGCGTCTCGATGAGACGCTCTGGCAGCAACGACGCTCCAGCCGATTACCACGTACGAGCAATCTAGCTCTCCGCCTTGTCCCCAAATCTCAAGACATGCGTTCAGATGTTGTCCTCTCGCTTTTCACTCCATTGTCTTATGTTACAGGGCGTCGGTAAATCTCGTAACAATGACCAAGTATAGCCGCAGGTACGAGGTCGGGACTGGAGGAAGAAGGATGTGGGTTCCCGGCGTCTCGCTTCTAGACAGGATGCCTCTCAGCCCTAAGCTCAATCTCTCTTGGCCCAGTTGCTAGGCCCTGAAGCAGCAGCACCAGCGACAAATACTGACCGATATTGGGTTATTGTATGTAGTTCGAATTTCCTTCCAAGAGAATTCTGGGCGAGTACGGATGAGCAATGGTCGAAGCGCAGATAATCTTGGATCAGCCACGCACCTCTTCAGAATCAACCAGAAACGCAACAGCGCACAGACGCTCGATCTGCTAATGCCTTTCGGAGTTGCAAGCACCTCGGCCAAGCGCACTATTGTCTCGACAAGCAGCCGGGCTGGGAAATTTGGCCACTTGGCCTCTCTTTTGCCACCTGCACCCTTTTGCATCGTCTCGCATCGCACCTCACAATGCCATTGGCCCACGTTTAGACTGCCTTTCTCTCCCTCTTGCATTTGGCCCGTCTCACCTGTGCTCTTTTAGACTACCACGAATTCGACACCAGGGATTCGCCCTGCCCCACGCCGTGTGCCACGAAAATTTGCTTTTGCTTTTTTTTTTTTTTTTTTCCCTTGAATTTATGAAATTTCGAAACCTGTCAGGCTCGATCGCCGTCTCGGATTTTCTTTCCACCTTTTTTACGCTTCTCTCTTTCCTTGTTTGAGCTGAGGCGATCCGCCTTCGCTCGAAACGCAAGTCCTATGTATACCAGCAACCCAGTCTGGTCCTCGGTGCTAGCTCGTCCGAACAATGGATTCCTGGTGCTATCGCCATCCGGGAATTGTATGCCTTGCCCAGGACAATGACCATGAATCTGGCCTTGCTTGCTTGCTTGCTTGCTCGCTCACTCACTCACTCACTCGGCCCAACCGCAATGGCTTTGTGCCTGGCCTTCTCTCGCCTCTCACGCTTTCCATGCAACTGCTGGCTGGTGTGCAGCCAGCCGCTGTGGCCGCACCTTTTGTGTGGCGCATCAGTGGCCTGCAGTATCTTTAGTGTCCGCTCCAATCACTTGCTCGTCCTGTCAGACGGTGCTCGCTTCTGCGGTCCGCGTCGTTCATCACCCTGTCAAAGAGTTGCTAAGATCACACCGACAGCCCTCAAGCCCTGGTGTCTCTGCTGCACAGCGGCGACACTGTGTTTGAGCCTTTCATTGAGAACCCTTCATTTTCGCCTCTTTTCCCCCCTGTCACCTTCCGCTCGCCTGGCAAGCTGACACTGAAACACCTTTGCTTCAATTTCTCAGTCCGCCTCAAGCACCTCGGACGTCTCTCCGCTTCACCAGCCTGCTCCATCACCGAGAGGCCTTGATTTCCTTATAACCTCCCCCCTCGGATCGCTCGGTAAAGGTCCGCATCCTCATCCTCATCCTCATCCTCATCCTCATCCTCATCCTCATCCTCATCCCTATCTTCTAGCTTCCCCCCCCTCCCCTCTCCTGCTCTCTCCAGCCCAGCTACTTCCATCATATCTTGCTCGGACACGCTCAACGACCACCAACCTCCCCTCGTTACTTGCATCTCGCTTCTGCATTTGTTGATTCGCTCCAATCTCTTGCTCGTCGTTTGTCGTACAGCCCTTCTGCACCTCGGACTAAGCTGTGCCTTTGTGTGCGCCAGCTTTCCTCATCGCTTTCTCATTGATCCTACCTAGTCCGCATCCTACTCTTCAGCACCATGTTGACCCCTATCAACACCAACACCTCTTCACCGGTCCGCCCCAGCCTTGAGAGCCCCACCCACAAGCTCTGCCGTTCGGCCGACAGCAAAAAGCTCGATGTCGAGCTCACTGCCAAGGTCAAGTCCATCAAGGACAGTGCCAAGGCGAGGAAGGAGTCCAAGGGCCCCATCCTCAAGCGTAAAATGGCTTGTGCCACCTGCCGTCGACGAAAGGTACGTTTTCTTCTTGCGCCTCGCAGAAATTCCAAAAAAATTCTTAAGCACGTCGTGTCACAGGACCCTGCTTGCTCACCGCATTTCGATTTCCACTTTTTTTTTTTTTTTTTTTAATTGTCGCTATCCGTCGCCAGCTTCGTTGCGATGCTGCTCGTCCCCGTTGCTCCACTTGCGCACGATCGCAGGCATCGGCCGAGGCTGCTGGTCACCCTTCGGCCGTGCCCCCTGGTCCCTGCAGCTACGACTGCGACTCGCACGATGAGCCTGCCCCCAACCGCTTCTTTGCCAACGGCTCTTTCCACTCGCTCACCTTCCACAGCCACCCTCGTATGCCCATGACCCCTGGCTTTGGTGTTCCCGGCTCATACGACGCCGTCACGGGCGCTCCCATGGTGGACAGCGTCAACTTTTTGCCACCTACCAGCCCTCACGGTGTATGGGCTTACGGTGACTTCCCCATGACCCCTTCGCGTGTCTCGGGTCCCGGCTGCCACCCATCGCCTTGCCACACTACGCCCCTGGTCACCACCCCCACGCGTCCCACCTTCCTCACCTCTACTCCCATGCGCAGGATCATCAGCCCCAGTCTCGCCATCAACTCGACACCGATCCAAGAGCACGACGTCTTCTACTCGCCACCATCGCACGAGCAGTGGACGCCATCGTCGGCCATGAGCACCGAGTCGGTCTACTACAGCCCCATGGTCGCCTCCTTGTCCGAAGGCCTCGCATCCGCTTCGGGACTCTCGTCAGCAGCTTCGACACCATCGCTCGCCTCGACACGTGCCATCCGATCGCCCTTCCCCTTGAGCCAGGATCTCGGTACCCCGCTCAGCATGCCGCCTACCACTCCCATCTCGGATTCGTTTGACGTCAACTGCCTGGGACCCCCCATGGTGCCGCGTGCCTCGTTGTCGCCTCACGAGCAGCAGATGAAGTGCACCAACTTCCTCCAGTCGCTCGAGCCTATGCCATACAACCTCATCGACTTTACTGGCGCTGGCGCCATCAACACGGACGCCATGCCCATGATGCCTGCCCCCATGGTCGCCGCTGACAACGTCGAGATCATGGCTGGCAACGACTTGGGTCTCATCAACGCACCTGCTATGGATGGCAAGCTGCAAGACCCTTTCACCACGTTCTCGGGCCTCGAGATGCCTGACGCTGTGCTCCTCGCCAACGCTGGCGCTGCCGACGTGTCGAACATGGCGCTCACTTCGGCCATGCCTGCCGACATGTTCACAAGCGCCGCCACTACGCCCGTCGCACCCGAATGGGTTGCCTAAAATCACTTGGTCCCTATCTCTTCTCTTTTTCTCTCTCTCTTTCCTCTCCCTCGCATCGTCGTCACCGTCTGTCCCGTCACAGTTGCAAACTTGCCGCTCTCCATTGTCTTTCCCCACTCTCCACTTGGTCCCCTCCCTCGAGTTGGATGGCCGGCCCTCTGCGCCATTGGCACACCACTCGCCCTCCCCCTCACTGTCTCTACTTTTAGGATTTCTTCCAACCGGCAACGCTCTTGCCTTCTCACGCTCGTTCCGTCCCCCTCTCATGCTCAGTCTGCTTCTCGACGTGGCTTCTGTATTAGTACTTCTCGGTCGTGGCCTTACTCTTTCTCCCTCTCTGTCTCTACTCGCTGTCGGTCTTGGTTTCCTGTATTTTTAGTCTTGATGACACTTCCAAAGCGACAAGTTTCGTTGTCAATATACCCAGCCTTGAACACCAAAAATCTCAGCTTCGCTTGTGCGCCCGTGGATTGGTGAGAGACTTGACTGATACCGACTTGAAGCTAGAGACAAAAAAAATATCTGTAAGGCAGTGCATGATTTCGAGCGCTCGACGGACGCCTTTTCGCTCGGGATGGCAAGAACGAGCTCCATCTACTGACACTCTGTTCAGTCTACGGATCTCTCACCTGTCGAGTTTGTCCGATTCGCTGCATGTCACTCTCCGGTCCACCCAAACTCTGCGCTTGATCCGGCTCTGTGATTCCAACGTTGCCAAGCACGCTACGCATAGAGCGTGATGCTCCCAACCACTTTGATCTATGCAAAAATGTCAAAGCGGGAGTAATGAGAAAGTTCTGAGCTTTAGTTGACAGGACCGGGGGAGGGGGGGGGGCATGTGAGCGTACGGAAAGGCGAAGAAGACTCGGTGATCAATTGTTCTTGTATTTCCGGCGCATCTGCTAAATCTCCGATACTTTCTCGATGTCGAAGAACAATGGGCGCGATCCAAACGGCTCTACAAGATTTTGGCCGAACTGAAACCTGATCCAGAAGTCGCACTGGATTTTTCGGTTGTCGACGATCGTGTAGTTCGCAGCGCGGACAGTGTCGTTCCGATGGGCGGGCACCGAGATGTCATGGTCGGAGCAGGAGGTCAAGACGATCCCGGACTGCACAAAAAAAAAATCAATAAGATCGGACCGGTGAATCCAAAAAGTAAAAACAAAAACAAAAAAAAATCAGTTGGTGGCGCGTGCTCTTCCGTTTTTTTTTTTTTTTTTTTCCATGTCCACTCCTTTGACGCTTTCATCCGACGCTGCATCCATGTGATGCCAAGAAATCCCACAGTCGCGATCGAGCATGCACGGTTGTTATCAGCCCGCGGTCCCACTCACGATAGCATATGCGGCCTTTCGTTTCATTTTGATCGTGACGTGAGTGTGTGATTATGTGAAGGAGCGACAGGACGAATCACAAGCGCTGGAAAAGAGGCTGTGTGATGCAGGCACAATGGGCAACGATCTGGTGAGTCCAGGCACTGTAACTGTTGCGTGTGATTTGACTGGCTCTGGTGCCGAACCAAGCTGAGGCGAAGTCTTTTTTTTTCTCGAATTTTGGACTTGTTAGAGTGGAAGCTGCAAAGGATGAGCGAGCCTTGATTTTTTTTTTTCTCGGGTCGAGTGTGGAGGCGAAATAAGCTTATAGTGTGTTCGGCCAGAGTCGGCAAAGTGTGCAAACTCGCATGACCCCGGGCTCTTACCCGACGATCAAACGTACACTCTTCCAGCCAGTTCCGCCATCCTTCATGCACACGATCTGCATCTTTGCCTTGCTAATAGAATCACCTCAGCATCAGCACTTCTGAAAATCAAAAATCAACAATGTCATCATTCGACGACGGAGACGAAGAGCGAGCGCGACTCGCAGCGCTATGGAAGCCGCAAGAAGCCGGAGTCGCAGCAGGCGGACTGAAAGCGCATCGACACATCTACATCGACTGGCCCAACGCATCGATCAAAAAAACGCTTGCGATCGGTGCATCGGCGCCGGACGCTTCGCCTCCGATATACGATCGACCACGAGCCGAAGACGAAGAGAACAATGCGGCGTCTTGTGTGCTCGTTACCAAGTCGAGTCCCATCAGTGCTACGGTGCACATTGTCAAAGAAGCCAAGACGCAAGCTACGACGGAGTCCGGGAAAAAATCGGCAGAGAAACCTATCCTCGTCAGCGCCAAAACCGGCTCGGTGGGTTCGATCTCCCTCTCCGTACCCTCCTACCACGGTGCAAGACCCCTCAACATCCGTGCCAAATCGTACAACGGCAACATCACCATCCACCTCCCCACCTCCTTCTGCGGCTTGCTAAACTGGACCTCCGAAACAGGCACCCTCAAAGTATCCAAAACCATGCAACAGCGGTTTAAATCCCTCGACAATCCACCACACAAACACAGAGGCACCGCGAAGATCGTACCCAGCACAGCTTCGGGTTTGAGAGGCGACGTATGCACCGTGACGAATCGACATGGAAGTATCACCATCAAGGAGTACGACGAAGGGTCTGGAAGCGCGGGTGGGGAAGCCGGCGGGGACAAGTCTTGCGTGATTCAGTAGCCGCACCAACATATCCAAAAACAAAAAATTGCATCTTACGGGCAATGTCAAGTATCTGTTTCTCCCGATCGCACAGCGGATGGCAGCGACGCACAAGACGTCTCGTCATGATGGATGAGATTTGCAGCCAAAAGAGTACAAGTCATGAACAAACAAGAGGACGTTTCTAGTGAAGCTTGGCATTAGTCGGAGTGCCCTTTCCCACACGCTTTCCCGTCTCGGATCTGCCTTCACGCCGGAGATGCTCCACCTGCGGATGACGCGCCACCTGGGAAGGCATCACGCCAGGCGTCGATGCCGGCCGTGTGATGCCGTCGGGATGCGATACCGCCACGTCGGGCGTTCCGAGCCCCAAATCGATGAGCGTGTGACCGGGAGCGGCTGCTGCGTTTTCCACGCCAAAGAAGCGTCCTTTGGACGATTGCGTGGATGCCAAGTCCTCGAGCGCGATGCTGGATGCTGTCGACGGAAGAATGCCAGCCGCACTCGGCCCTGTTGGCGTTACCGTGCCGCTGCCCCTCTCCGAACCAGACAAGTCAAGCGAAATAAGACTAGAGCCCCACCTTGTCGTAGGAACCGTCGTCATATCCGCATCCCCTTCCTCTTCAGAAATCATGCCAATGTCACGAGACGTCGTAGCGCCAAAAGCATCGCGACACAGCTCCCTAAAAGAGCGCGACCGCGAACGCAATCCATCTGCACCGCTCACCGCACCTGTGCCCGCAATAGGCAATGCGCCCGTCGACAGCGCCAAAGTGGAGCTGGAGCGACGGCGTGAACGTTTGGCTGCCAGTCTCGAGATGCGCGTTCGTGCATCGCCGCCATCGGCAATGTTGGCATAGCTGTATCCGATGCCGATACCAAACGGAAGCGCGAGATAATGCAGCTCATGAGACGTCTTGCGCTCCAACTCTTCGTCATCCGAGTCGGAGCCCATCTCGTTGAGCGGACTTGTCGCCGACGATGATGAGACTGCTGCTGCTGCTGCTGCTGCTGCGGCCGCACTGCTGCGACGCGACAATGTAGGTGGGGTCTTGATACGCTCTTCTTCTTCGTCGAAAGATGGCACGGATAATGAGCTTGTGTGCAATGAAGTGTAACTGCCATCACTGCGGTGCAGCGTCCGCGTCGAGCGTCCCTCGCCTGACCTTCTTCTGAGCGGTGAGCGGGGCTGGATAGCCGCCTGTAGCCGCCTCCACATATGCTGAGCGGCTAGTGTGAGAACACCGACGGCGAAGATGCAGACAACGACGAGGACAATCAGCAATCGAGAGTTCGAGTTGGGCACCAGCGGCGGACGGCTGACAGCCGAATCCCGCCGCGAAAAGAGATTCACCAGCGCTGCGCCAGCGTTGGAGATGGATAGATCCGGTTCGGCGTGGCGGCTGAAGACGTAGCCGTTGCCCGTCTGTTTGCCCACAAGGTCTTGGTTGTAAGAGGCGCGAGAACTACCAGCTACCCTTTGTACCTGGTTCTGTCGAGATGCGGGAGCTGTCACGAGACGAGAGCCGGGTACAAAAGATGCGCCTTTTGTATCTGGGTCGCGCATTGCAGCGTCCAAGTCATTCGTAGCTGCGTCCTGGTAATGAAGAGCGGCGGGAGGCTTTGATTTAAGCTGGTCGAGATCAAGGACACGCGACCGTGAGCGGTCAAGACCGGATGAGCCTTGCAACTGATCCAGGCCCTGGAACGTGACGTGTTTGCGACGAGAAAGAGAGTCAGAAGCGGCTTGTGCTGTTGTTGATTCGGACGAGCGCTTATTCAAGTGGCTTGTTAGAGTGTTCTGGTGAAAAGGGGTGGCATCTTTGCCCGCTGACAACTCGGAATCGAGCCTATCGTTGACTGTTGATCTGAGGGGTAGTGAGGGCGTGTTTGCTACAACATAGGATGCGCCGAGCGAGAGAGCAATCAGCGCTGGCGTCGAGAGGCGTAGCGGGGAGGGTCTTGGCTTACGCCAACGCCGACGATCTGAAAAAGACATGGTGCTGCGGTTTGAGGCAAGCCGAGGCGTTGCTGGTTGGTAGCCACTACGGTTGCCAGTTGCTATCGGATGAGTATGGTTCGATGTCGCAATGTGCGACTAGTGTCTACGTGCGTGATACACTCATGGCAGGCGGGGGTGAGTGCGTCAGAGATATTCTGATTCTGAAAGAGGATGGCGAGATATGCTGGTGAAAGTCTCTTTTGGATTCTGCCGATGCTGGGAATGCTTTTTGGACTGACGGATGCTCTGTAATGCTGCGCAATTTGTTGGCCGGGAGACAAGTGCGGACTCTGATTGCGATGATGCAGAGGAGGATGCAGGTACGATTGCAGAATGATGGGCTGATTTGGATGACGAGACCGAGTTGTTATTCGACTATATCGAATGGGAGGATGGTTTGTACCGGAGGGGTGATGTTCACTTGCCGAAGAAAGTGCCGCCGTTGCGCTCGTCGTCGTCGTTGCGATTTGAAGGATAGATGGATGGAATTGAATGGCGATGAGCGGACGAAGGATGGAGGAGAAGGTGGCGGTGGTGGTGAGTGAAGATGTCTTTCGGAACACTGTCAATGTGGATGGCGAACTTGACCCTGTGCTGACTTTTCCAGTGCCCGACGAGCCTTTACTGGAATTGCCGCTTGATCGTTGTGCGTGCGTGCGGACCTTGAACCCGAGCCTCTGCTCTGTGTGGAGTTGCAGATCGCGATTTTTCTCCTTTTTTTGGATAATTTTCAAGCAAGGGCCACGGAAAAGCGTCAACAGGGTCACTCGACTCGCAACGAGCGACTTGAACTCTACAACAGCACACACAAACGCACTGCTCACCCCTGCCAGAAAATTGACCGATACACAGGGGTCTCAAGGTGCAAGCGACTCCAAGTCATCCATACCGGCCTGGAGAATTAACTGACGGTGCTGCAAAACACAAGTACCCTTGCAAACCCAGCCCTAGCCCTAGACCTAGACCTCAAATACCCATCGTCTGAAGAGCTCAACGAGGAATTGAAGCAATGTTGCGTTGTGAAGGCCCAAAAAATCGAAATCTGGCAGAAAAACTAATCCAGAAAAAAAAAGGAAAAGTGCGGTCTGGAGGAATCGAACATCCGTCTGCTCGGCTCAAGATAGCGGAAGACCCTCATCCGAACTCGAGTTCTCCACAACGAGCCGTACTAGACCACTATACTAAGACCGCCCAAGACGTAGCAGTGCGAGCGCATATAGCATATATGTATGGCTATACACTTGAGTCGAAGCAGGATCGATCCAAGGAGGCTGCCGGGGGGGCCCAGAGCGCCAGGGGGGACCTCCCGGTCCAATTATTGACTGGATGTCGATTGTATTTCACTCTACACTCCAGATACCAGGGGCCCAACAACGCCAAGGGCCTAACGGCGGTAAGAAGTACATTTCTCTTGTCAATCAGGCACAGAGGCGCTTCTTGCATGACAAATGCCTGCCACAACCACAGCCAACGGTTTGATCAGAGACAAGATTTGCCACAAGTGGGGTATTCAGCTGGACCAGTATGGTCAATGGCACCTCCTGTTTCCATTTGATGTTCCTGCCCCGACAACTCTGCAAACTCGAGAGCACTTCTTTGGAGGGAAGTTGGTCTCAAACAGCAATCGTTGTTCTTGCTTGTGCAGGAACTAATGCTCACTTTTGTGTATTGGCAAATCCCATCACCGTCAAGTCGTGCGATCCTGGCGTCACAACGCTGTTGTCAGTGTGGGATAGCTCAAATGGCACAGCAATGGACATTGGGAGCGCCGAGGATGGCACCAAACTCGAGAAGCTTCGTCGACAACACGATAAGCTCCACATTTCACGCTTCGTTCAGCCTATGGCCATTTAAGATTCACTTGACTGACTTCATTGAAGAGATCACGGCTTTGTGCCCAATAACGCGGAAGCTTGTGCATGTGAAGTATACAAAGACAAAGGGCGAAACGGTCTCGAGGCATTCATATCGGACGCTCTTGGCAGCTCCCTGCGGTACAGAGAAGCAAAGGTGTCCTGTCGCAGAGAAGCAAGGGCGGGAGCGTCATGCTTGGGCAGACCGAGATTGACGATGGGCGGGAGTCGCTGTCCGCGGCCATGGTATGCGACGTGGCTGGAGGCAGCTGTTGCCGGCCATTTGGTTTGGCATGTCGCAGGAGGCGGCGGCGGCGAAGTAAGATCGTCTGAGGCCTCGGAAGACACTTCGGAGCTTTCGAGCTCTTCGTTTCGACAGCACGAGTGGCGCGTTCGGCAGAACGAGCTGCAGGAGCTTGCATCAGATGCAGTAGCAGAGTCACAAGGCGGGAGAGGACGACTAGCTTCCTGCGGAGGTGACAGGGTTGAGCGCTTGCACTCGTTGACGGCGTGATCGCAGACGATATCTTGTTCGGTAAACGACGAACGAGAATCACGACGACAAGGCTCGGTGTGGGACAGTTCACAATGCTTGTGGCGGCAAACGTCGTGGCGAATCGATGCTTCACGAACGTCGTCACTGCCCCAATGTAGCCTTCTTTTGGCCGGCCTCTCCTTTTCGTCTCCAACGATACCATCGGGATCAGACAAGACAGGTGGCGACAAAGAGGGCTTTTCGTCAATGTGATCTCGCGGAGAGGTCTCCTCCGCCGAGTCGTAGCTATGAACGCTGCGATAGTGTTCGTCGAGCTCGACGTCGCTGTTAATCGAAGCACGGCGGCCAGCCTGACAGTCGCACAGTGCTCGCAATGCCTTGTTCTCCTCTTGCAGTTTGACGACAAAATCGAGCGTGTGGCTGATGATGCACAGCTTCTCGAGCACCATGTTGGTGCGGATCTTTTCGCTCATCTCGGATTTGGCCTTGCCGAGCCTCTCCTCGTCGCGCTTGCGCTTTGCGTCGCGCTTGGTAGCAGCGCCTCGGCTTGCCTCATTGTCGTCGGTTGGGCGGAGAGGCGTAGCAAACTTTCGTTCAAAGAAGTCTTGACACTCCTTTCGACAGGCGGGGACGATGTTTTGCAAGGCGACAAGCTTTTCGTTGATCTTTTCTCTTCTGCGTCGCTCGATGATCGAGTGGTCCGTCTTGCGTCGAAGTACGCGCGACTTGCGACGTGTGCCGTCCTTGTTGAGGAGCTGCTCGCCTCCATCGACGTGTTCTGTTGCGGTCGATTGTGAAGAGCTGCCAGCAGCGGTCTTCCTCTTGGGTGAAACCATACTGTAAAGTGGGATTGCGTTCAATTGGTGGATAGCTCGAGATGATCAGGGAATGAAACAAAGGACGGATGGTGGAATGGATCATGGAAACGGACGACACACAAAAAAGTTTGGGACCCTTGGCTATAAGACCTATCCTCTAAGTCGAGCAGGGGACCATGTGCAACCCCGCACAGGGTGGCAGCGGAGACTTCGTGGCCGGCAGAGTGGCAGAATGGCGAAACACAGGCTGAGCAGCACAAGGGTCAACGAGGGGGATCGTGTACCGCTTCGGTCACAGTGCTCACTCACACACGACATCTACATGGTCGCTGATGCATTCCGAACAGCAGCCCAGAGGGTAGGGCGGGTGGCACACACCGGCAAATTTGTCTTGATTAGGGCTGGAGCACGCTATCAGGCTTTGACAGTAACCAGCGCGGTCGTTTGCTGTGACACAGGACTGCTTCGAGCTGCTGCTTGAAGCCTTATCACAACGATGGCGAGGACCTTCGCGGTCATGGCATCATCGTTTGACAGGCGAATTTTCCAAGATGTTATGTCGATGACAATAGTCGATGCCGTAGAAAAAAAAAATTAAGATTCAAAAGGGTCCGAGATCCGAGCTAAAGACTTTCTTCTTAAGGGTTTGGAAGAACAAGAAGCTTGACAAGATGCCGAGCTCCTCTGGCTTTGCTACTGTCGTACGACCACGACAAATAACAATCTTCAAGCAGCATCGCAACCCAGCTCAGCTGTAGACGGCAATATCGATCTGATGACTGGCGCTGGTCTTTGCCCGCTCCGGAGCTCCTCAGCGGCTGCGCTGTCCAGAGCTGCTTGGACTCCCACAAGGAGCCTTCACAAAGGTCCGACTCGTTCAATACAACCACACAGTACAAGATGGTCAATCGACTCACATTACACCGCTTCTTCGTCCGAAGCCTCAAGCTCGAGATCTTGGTGGACAGCACTGTCCGCGGTCTCAATAAAGGCTCGTCCTTATGCCGCCAAGGCTGCAGAGGCGCCCCAAAACACTGCGGCCGAGCCCTCCCTGGACATCGATCGTGACCCAGTGGTCCGACTGGCACAGCTCAGAATGGCAAAGCGTCAGCGCCTACTAGAATCCGCCGATGGCTCCGACAGCGCCGAGGTCGGCAAGCAGCTCAAAGAGGTTGATGCACTACGACAAGCGTGGGAAGCCTTCTCCACCAAACGCAAGCAGCTTGTCAGCACTATATCCATGAGCCAGACAGATCCGGACGAGGACATGCGAGCACTCGCATCCGAAGAAATTCCGCTCTTGGAAGAAGAGCTTTCGAGCTTGCGAGCGGACATGGAAAAGTTGATCTTGGAATCCGTCACGGACGCGATCGAGGCACAGGCGGTGGGTGCAGTGTTGGAAGTGCGTTCAGGTGTCGGAGGTCAAGAGTCAACACTCTTCACCGCCGAGGTCGCGCGCATGTACGAGCGCTTCTGCGAGCAAAAGCCTGTGGAAGAAGACGGCTCGGGAGAGTGGCAGGTCGAGATACTGTCGAGCACCAGCGTCGACGTTTCGACCCCTTCTTCCGGCTCCGGCTTGGGCCTCAAAGAAGCCATCATCGAAGTCAAGGGCAAAGGTGCCTTTCAGAAACTCAAATTCGAAGCAGGAGTACATCGCGTACAGCGTATTCCAGCAACACAGAGTCTGGGCAAGCTTCAAACATCGACGATCGCAGTGATGGTGTTGCCAATTTCAGAAGGATCAGAAAGCAAAGCGGACGACCTTGTCGATCCGAAAGACGTCAAGGTCGAAGTGATGCGATCGCGAGGCGCGGGAGGACAGCACGTCAACAAGACCGAATCAGCCATTCGATTGACGCACGAGCCGACGGGCATTTCGGTGTCCATGCAGGACAGCCGCTCGCAGCATCAGAATCGCACTAAAGCATGGGCAGTGCTGCGTGCCAGATTGCTCGACCGTAGACTCAAGCAGGAAGTCGAGGGCAATCGAGAAAGAAGGCTGGCTCAAGTCGCAAGTATGGATCGAAGCGACCGCATTCGCACCTACAATTTCCCGCAAGACCGCGTGACGGATCACCGCATCAACCTCAGCTTGAATGGGATTGACGCGATCATGGAGGGTGAGCATGACGCGGGTACGGGTCTCGACTATATCATGGAAAGTCTTCGACTCGAAAGCGACGCATGCAAGGTCAAAGCGTTGCTGGAGAACGAGGAGGCTGAAGCTGCCGAAGCTGCATCGCCATTTTCCAGCAAAGGCCGAAAGTGAAGAGCAAGCGGGTCAGAGCGTGAATCGTGTGAGCCTGCGCAAGGAACGTCCACGCACAACGAGCGCTCAAGCCTCTCGTCGGCATGCGAAGTACCGAAGTACTGTATATTGTAAGCTTTGACGAGCGTTTGGTCCTTGTGTTACTTGGAAAGTCTCTAATCAGCGACAAATGACAAATTGCCACTTCGACTCGAATTGCAGGGAATGGGCCCTCTTTTCCCACACCAGGTACGCACATGCTGCAAGCTGCATATAGGCTGCATACAAAGCTTTGTACGAGTGGGCAAGTGGCAACCCACAACCTTTTTGGCCACGGCAGCCGTGGAGATGCATTTCAGCGCTAGTGTGCCTTGAGGCGACTGTGGTGCACATCACGTATCCTCAGACGCGCCGAGATGAAGCGGGTCCAGACGACGGTGCATCCGTCGTACAAGTTCCCTTTGTTCTCGTTGCATCGTTTGGCTCATCTTTCCTGCCACCGCCACCACCACCGCCACCATCACCACCTGTCTAGCACCTCAGTTCCGCACCATCTTCGAGATCCACCGTCCGTCGCTGTCTCCTCATCCACCCCTAGATTTCTCCTTAGCATTCAACGATGATGGAGGACGCCTTCGCTCAAATGTGCTCCGTATCCACAAGCGTCGACCAGGCAGCAGCCAAAGGCATCGGAAGCGAGGCGCGTACGCTTCGACGCCGACGATCAGCAGCATCTGCAGCGCTTCTCTCGCGGCCGTCGATGCTCACGTTGGGCGAGCTTGTACCCTCATTCGAGACATGCGTTCTCGTCTACATCTCCTCTTCTACTTCACCCGCAAACGACTCTATAAAGCAACCTCGACTGGTGTACGCACTGTTCGAACCGAACTTTCTCGTTGACGGCAACAATCGTCACATTCGCAAGCTCGACCGCGCATCGTGGGAGCGTCTTCGCTCACACGTGGAAGATCTGCGCATTGTCGCACTTTCTTCCCAATACGATGTGGTACCGTTGGAACCCGACAGCGCAACCGCGGTGCGAAGGCCGTGCGTTTTCGACCTATCCACGCCGACAGACGACACGTCGCGCACGATCTCGCTGTACCTCCAACCGCAATCATACACTTCCGTACCGGCGAAGAGTAAAGAAGAGCTGCTCGAGATTGAGATACACGCGCCGTGCGATGACAATCTGGCGAGGGAAAGGAGGGTTTGCTTGCCGGCGCAGGTGCGTGCAGTGCTCAATGACGCGGAGGAATTGATGGAGAGTAGTCCGCCGCTGTCGCCGCTTTTGACGCCGCCGATCGTGGCTTCTCCCGGCGAGGGGCGATTGAATAGTTCTGGATTTGCTGCTACGTGCGACCGCATCCTACGGCTTGTCGAATGTTCAGAGACCGCCTCGTAGATCAATTTTTGTCTGCTTGTCAAGAAGCAAACCCTCATACATCCAAACCACATGCCATATAGGGAGGAAACGACTGCCATCCAGGGCAAAAGATTATAGCAATACGAAGCGAACAAGAAATGCAAAACAAAGTTCGGTCTCTAGATTCGAGCATGAGGATTGCGAACAAATCGAAACAGAGAAAATCGAAACTATGGGGTATGTGATCTCTGCTGATGATGTGAACGAGAGGACAGGGAGCGATGACACTTGTGTGGCGTGGATCGAACTTGAAGGTTGGGGGTATGATTGGAACCCTGTGGCACCGATGTCAGGAGGTTGTCGATGAAGAGTTCATCTGTCGACTGTGTGGATGAAGATCTTTCGACTTTTTGGGAGGAAAAGCTTTCAACGTCAATTGATCGTTGATGCTGTGATGGTGCTTGCTTGGTGCTTGGTGCAGCAGCCTGCGAGTGTGGCTTGTAGCTTTGTTTGCCGCTGCCACTTGACGCATGTTTAAGATGCTGCTGCTGGTGGCCGTGGGAAGTGTGCTTGCTGCTGTTGTTCGAGTGCGCGTGGTGCGATTTGCTCTTGTGTCTGGACGCAGGTTGTGGAACTTGAGCAGGCTGCTTTGCGAGCCACATCTGCCTAGCTTGTTCACGAGCCACTTTGGCATCGGTAGCATTGATACTGCTGTCTGCGGGAGGACGAATGCTTCCTGCACTAACGCAAAGCATCAAACCATCGTAGACAATGTCGCAGTCGAGGCTTGGATTGTTGCTCTGCAGACGTTGTGTGGTGATACCGTAGGCGTTGGCGATGCTTTCACACGTGTCTTGGTCGGTGCACTGGTGGACGAATTGGCAGTCGTTTCCGTAGCGACCGAGACAGAGCTTTGAGCCGATTTCGAGGGTGTAGCAGTTGGCACCGGCATCGAGAAGGTTGAAAGCGAGGATCTGGTATGTGGAAGTGAGGGTCTTTTGACCGATCTTGTCGCACGTGTCGCCTGCTTGGACGGTGTAATGACGCGTGCAGGCGGTATCATTGGAGTGGAATGCAGCCCGCGTTAGAAGCGGTAGAAGCGCTGCTGCTGATAGCAACGCTGAAAAGACGCGCATGGCTGAGCGACAGCGGAGTGGGTGTCGGCCAAGGTGATCTTATTGAAAGTCAAACAGGCTGCTGCGTGTGATGTTTTCGATAGTTGCCAGGTCTGAGAGTGTTGGAAGTGTTCGAGATGTAGCAAGCCGAGGTGATGCAAAAGGGCGAGAGCAAAAGGACGAGGGAAAGCAAGATGTCCGTGTAATGTTCGATGATTCGAAAGGAGCGTGAGATGCTGAAGAGCAGTGTGAAGCTTGCGTGTTGGTACAGTCGAGCGTCGAGTGGAGTGGAATGGTGCAGGATGAGAAGAGTGGAGAGGGGTTAGAGGGAGGGACACGTGCGATCGGGGATGAGAAGAAGAAGGAAGAGGACGATGTTGGTGATGGTGGTGGTGATGGTGTGGGATGAGCCTAGAGACACGCATCTGGCACACACAGTCGCACTGCAGTATCGGCACACGCCCATCGCTGGCTCGGACTGCTTTCCTGCAGAACAAAAAAAAAAAAAAACAAAAACAAAAAAAAAAAACAGGGGTTGCATCAACCCACTTTACTTGACATGCTGTACTACACAATGCGCCAAGAAAAGTGGGTCCTACACACGTCCTGAGACTGTCCTCAATCATACTAGCCTCAGCTCCCGTTTCTCTCTTGATGGTGCCTTCATCTACCATTCAATCGGTAAGATTGTCGATGGATGGGCGTCATCCAGAGACGAAAAGTAACACGCTCGGTGCACATGCGCTGTCGATCTCGAGTGTCTCGGATCCAAAATTCTGCCAATTCCAAACAGTTCCCGAGCACGGCGTGTTGTTGTTTCATACTCCATCTTCACTCGGCCGAATCGCCCGAGCAATCCCCGATCCTCGTCGCCTGATTTTGTGAATCAGTCGCGAGTGCGCGCGGTCCCTTTTTGGATAGAGGTGATTTTGTGTCCCCCGCCGTGTTGATTTTGAACTGCATGAGCAGCACCAACACCTGTTTGCCTCCAAAGCTACCATCAACTCGTCATTGTCGACAGCTCCCTTCTGCCATACCTGTCCGCTGCTGCTTCACCACGTCGACGATAGTCTGCATCGACGTCTTAGATTATTCTCGCCTTTTCGTATACATCAACAAGCTCGTCGATCGCTACCACCGCTGCACGGACTCTGACTTGGCACTGCCATAGCCGCAACACGAGAAGCTGCTTCGATCGATACAACATAAGCATGTCAGGCTAACGAACAGATCAACTTCCGGACACACGACCCCTGCTAATCGAGTGGTGGCTAGCTTTCGGAAATGCCGCTCGCAGCGAGTGCACCGAGGTCGCGCTTGACGGCAACCAAGTCACGCCAACCTATCGCTTCCTCCTCTTCCTCCTCATCATCGGCGCATCCGACTTCCACATCGATAAGATCAAAGCCAGCGGCAGCAGCAGCCGCACGTTCTCCTCACTCAGCACCTGCACCGCCACCTCTGCTGCTGCACCTGCCGCCTTCGCTTCCCACGCTCACTCAGCTTGAACTCAGCCACGACATCAAGCCTTCACCGCATCTCATCGCTCGACGCCTCATCTCGCTCGCACGCTCCTTTCTTGCTTTGCACATAGAAGATGATGCCGACGACCCCCTAGACTGGGAACTCGATCTGTGTTCTGCCACCTTCTTTTCCATCTACGCCGTATGCTTGGACCCCACTTCCACCATCGCTCGAACCACGTTGGCTCGATGCGCCCGTCTTGGAGGCTTCAATATCATCCTCCCCTTCAGCCCTTCAGCGAGCGCAGCATCAGCCACTGTCTCTGCTTCAAAGCTCAGCTCTCAGGATCCTCACGACGTTGCAGGTGCACACGCTTGCATTCACATCCTTCAGCAAGGCTCGACAGCTACTTTTCAGGATGCAGCAAGCGCAAAAGAGTACCGTGATGCTTGCCGCACTCTCGGCAGATCATCCGATGCTGCAAAAGTCTCGGAAGTGCTTCGAGACAAGGTGCTTGGCAAGAGAAAGGCCGTGGATCTCGCAGACCAAGACGACCCCTTGCCTCAACCAGTCTCGGTTCAGTCCCGTTACCATTCACAGCTGCACACCGACGAAGCATACAATGCGGCCAGCCGCGGACGCATCCAAGAAGCCCAGTCCAGCTTCGCCAAAGCTCTCGACCTTGATCCTTTCAATTGGCGTGCGTGGACAGGCCTCTGCGATACAGGCTATGGCGCCGCCTCGGCCAGCAAGCATCTTGGCCCATCCACTCTGGACCGTCTCTATTCTAGCCTTGTCGCCAAGGTGCAAGCACCGTACATTAACATGGAATCTGCGCTCAAATCCAGCCCGCCCTTCTCCAACGACCAGAACCCATCATCCACCACAATGATTCGTAAAGTATCGGAAGACGGCTCCAACAAGAAGCTCAAGGTCTCGTCAGAGATTCCTCCTCTGCCTTCTCTGCCGCCAAATGCTGCCCGCAACGGCACTTCAACCAGGCCCATCGACAAGGTCACCCCTCCACTGCCGACTACCTCGGCAAGCACCGTCACAGCTACACGCTTGCATCCAACATCTCGGGCTTTCTCAGCTGCTCAGACCAACACCCACCATCTTGAGCCAGTCTCGGCAGATCAAGACGACGTCAAGGCAGCCAAAGTTACAGGCATTGCGACTCAGCCCACACGCACTGCTGGCATGCGCACTGCCACCGTGCCTCCCACTACAACATCCAATGCACGCCAATTGCGCTCCACTCGCGGCAATACAAGCGCTCCAACAGCCGCCGCGAACGTATCGCGTACTGCTGCAGTTCCCAACAGGACTGGCGCAACGAGTGCAGCCGGCAGTGTCTCCTCGACTTCATCCGGCTCTTCCGCCTCGTCCATGTCGTCCCGCGCAACCGTCTCTACCGCTCGCACCGCCGTGTCCAACCGCCGAGTTGCGTCAACAGCATCGACTCAACCAGCATCGCGCACCGCAGCTACTAAACCGACTTCTTCGTCCTCTGCTCGCGCCACCAGCACTGCAAACGGCACAGCTACAGCCGCACCTCCCAAGAGAACCACTGCCACAGCGTCGCACCGCCTCACCACGACCGTTGGCAGCGTCAGTCGTCCAGGCAGCGCCATGTCCAAAGCCAGCTCCACCTCGGCTGGCGCTGCTGCTGCTCCCTCTGCGCGAAACAACAGCACGCTCGCGTCCAGCCGCACCGCTGCCGAAGCCATGCGTCAAAAGGAGGAGGAGAATACTAAAGCCAAGTTGGATCAGCTTACCTCGCTTCGAGAACCGATTGTGCAGCAGCTCACAGCGATGGCGCACCAGCAAGCGGCAGATAGATACGTACTTGCGGTCCTGGCTCATGTCGGTGAGGCGTATCGACTGTTGCGGCTCTGCGAGGGCGGGAAAGCTGCGGACGTGCTGTTGGGGTCGGTGCTTGATGAGAGCGCTGCTGTCGCGGAAGGCAAGTCGGAGCCGAACAAGGCTGGAGGAGATTCGGAGGGTGCGATGGGAGAAGGCTCGTCTACGGTCGTCGTCGACTCGTCGCTCGAGATTGTTCGGATCCTCGACCGCCAAGTGAAAGACAGCGTGCTGCACCACATGCTGCTGGGTCGAAGCTACGCCGAGTGCTCGCAATACGCCTCTTCCGAACACCACTTTGCCACCATCCGCAAACTCAACCCTTGCATCGCGGCGCACATGGACATCTACTCCCTAGTCCTCTTCCACCTCTCCCGCGAAGTCAACCTATCTGCCCTAGCCCAACACCTCGCCATGGTTGCGCCCGGCACCGCCTCCATGCACATCGTAGTCGGCAACGCCTTCTCGCTGCAAAAGGAGCACCAGACTGCCCTAGTCTGCTTCCAGCGCGCCGCAGCAGCCGCACCCGATTACGCCTACGCCTACACTCTTGCGGGCCACGAAGCGCACGACCTGGGCCTACACGATGAAGCGATCGCCTACTTCCGCAGTGCGATCCGGTGCGATCGGCGACACTGGAACGCGTGGGCTGGGTTAGGGCGCGTGTACTTGGGCATTGGCGAGCACGAGCATGCGGCGTGCAAGAGTTTGCAGCAGGCGATCGCGTTGAATCCGGGCAATTATGTGCTGTGGGATCTGGTGGGGTGGACCTTTTCGCTGCTGAATGCGCCAGGAAAGGCGTTGGAGTGCTATGATAGGGCGATTGGGTTGGCGGAGAGCGCGTCGGTGTTGACGTACTTGAGGAGGGCCGAGTTGCTGTTGCAGCATGGAGATGCAGAGTCGAGTCATCGGGACTTGGTTCGTGCGCATGATTTGGCGCCGGAGGAGGCGAGCATCCATGTGTTGTTGGCGCAGTCGTATATGCGGTTAGGTGGCGGGGCGTTTTGTCATCTTGAAGGGGCAGCTAGTGGGCAAAAGGCAAACGCGCTGAGGGCGAGCGGGGTAATGGTCTTGCCGTCAGCGTATCACGCCGAGATCACACACCATCTGAGTGTGGCGATCGATTTGGATCCTAGTTTACTCGGGTTGGTCAAGAGCATCTGCGAAGGATACAAGACTCTACCGGGTAGCAAGTTGAGCATTCATCCGCAAGATTTGACTGCGGGGTCGTACACGCAGTCGCAGCTGATGGATTCGGTGGCTAGCGGGTACGGGTCGATGGACGATAGTCAGATGCAGATCGCTCAAGGGCATAGCGGGTATGCTCAGGCGCAGTATCAAGATGTGAGCGGTCTGGCCAATTCGACCTCTCACTTGCACCAGGGTGTTTTGCTGCCACCTGCCGACTTTGCTACCAGTCACCCGGCGCACGATCCAAGCAGCTTTCTAAGCATCAACACGACGGGTGCCAATTCGAGCGCCGATATCGTGCTTGAAGATGCTGATGTGTCTGTCTAGCGCGAGTCAGTGGTTACAACATGTAGGCTTTTGCCGCACTTACCGTCTTGCAGGACTTGTTCGCACGCAATTGCACTTTGCAGCATCTCAGTGTGTTCATGTGGTTTATATTTGACTTTGCTTGTGTAACGACTAAGAGTGAAATTTGACTCGGGGCCAGTCATACCAGCTTTGCGCTTTGTCATGCCGCCTTCCGCTGCTACTAGAGGCGGTCGGGCGTCTACTTGGTAGGCTGCTGCTGCTTCTTGTTGTCAAAAATGGCATTGATAGACTGCCAGACGACCTTGGGAGCCTGGCTAGCGTCGACAGGCGACCAGATGCCCTGTTTTCTGTAGTAATCCGTCACCGCAGCGGTCTGAGCGTGGTAGGTCGCGAGACGCTTCTTCAAAGTCTCGGCGTTGTCATCCGAGCGCTGGATCAAAGGTTCACCGGTAACATCGTCGGTCATGGGCTTTTTGGGCGGGCTGAACTCCTTGTGGTAGCTCCTTCCCGACGCAGGGTGGATGAGACGGCCAGTGATGCGGGAGATGAGGAGGTTGTCGTTGATCTTGAGTTCGACGGCGTGGTCGAGCTTCTGGTTCTTCTCGCGGAGCATGCTGTCGAGCTTTTCGGCTTGAGGGGTGGTTCGGGGGAAGCCGTCGAGGATGAATCCGCCCTTGCACGAGGGGTTGGTTTCGAGCTGGTCCTTGATCATGCTGACCATGATCTCGTCTGAAACGAGGCCGCCCTGGTCCATGATCTTCTTGGCCATCTTGCCGAGTTCGGTCTGCTTGGACACCTGCTCGCGGAGCATGTCACCTGTAGCCAGGTGGCAGACGCAGTTGTTAAACTTTTCGAGGATCTTGGGCGCCTGAGTGCCCTTGCCGGCACCGGGAGGGCCGATGAGGATCATTCGAACGCCCGATGGGGTGGAGCCGGTGATGGACGAGACGGCAGAGGAAGCCTTGCTCTCGAGCTGCGAGATCTTGTCGTTGAGCTGCGAAACCAGGCTCTTGAGGTACGACAGCTCGGCGGAAGAGGAACCACCAGAGATGGTGTCACCCTTCATGCCGAGCTCCTTCTTGACTTCGCTCTCCGAGGCTGCATAGCGTCGATATGAAGGAAGGAAACATGGTCAGCAAGACATTGCTCCAAAGCGGTCCGCGTAGTAAGAATGGATGAGATACATACGAGGAGGGAAAGGGCTATCCCTAGAGCCGCGAGTCGTAGTGGTAGCCATGTTTGCGAAGGAGATCCACGTAAAAGGTTGATGGTGCGATGGTGGGAGGAAGGATTGATGATGAGCGAGGTTCAAGAAGAACTCAACCAAACACTGCGGGTCTCTTGCTGTGTGGGTTGTGCGCAGTTCTGTTTTTTTTTTACTCCACAAGTCAACTCTTCTCGTCTCGCTCTCCGGTCCTTGCTTGGCAACTTTTCACAAACGCTCTGTGCGGGTTGAGATGCACGAACAGGACGCGGCACTCTGACGCACTTTTCCAACCTCCTCCCTTCCTCTCACTGTCACAACTCATTGAATGGGCGGCCACTTCTCATTTCAAGCTGCATGGACACTCTCCAGCCGGGGCTCAATCCGGTGACTGAAGAGAGAAATGGCCGATCCGCCGCGATGCGAAGAAATAGCGAATAAATCCGGCTTCTGCCATTTCTTCTCGCCTCTCCTCCGATTCAGCCCTGCTTGCCGGCGATCGTCACAACAGAGACAAGTTGGGATTTTCTGCTGCCTTCTTTTTTTGTCCGCCTTTTTGCCTGCTTCTCGCTGAATCACGCTTTGCAGCAGCTAAATACGTTTCCCCAAATAACTATCGTACGAGAAAAACCTTCCGCTGCTGCCAATGAGCTGCACTCGAGCTTTCCAAAGACTGTCACAAGACTTCTTGAGGCGCATCAGTCTGCAGAGAAGGTGGAAAGAAAATGGCAATTGCTGCCGGACCGTGACTTCTAGTGACAAAGAGAGGGGAGAACGAGATATATATAGAGAGAGGGGAGAACGAGTTATAGAGAGAGAGAGAGAGAGAGAGAGATCAAAGGATACAAGACAAGACTTCTAAAACTCCGGAAGCTGACAAGAGCGAATGAGAAGAAGAAAAAAAGTACGAAAAGGCCCGTTAACAAAGAAGAAAAAGCACAGCTTGGAAGGCAGGAGAAGAGACAAGAGTGACGAAGGACAGTGGGTCTAGGGTCCCTCCCTCTACCGTGTCTAGTGGTGAGCGAGGTGACCGTCTAGGGTTGGGTCGAAGTAGAGATGCTGAGATGCTGAAAAGCGGGATCGAGAATGCGCAGAGATTACGACGAGCGACGAGCGACAAGAGACTTGACACAAGATACAGAGGTTTGCAACGGAACCTGAACAAAGATGACACGATGAACCGATTGTCCTCAGACAAGACTCGAGACTGGGCTGCGCAGGAGCCAGAGGAAGGATGCCAACATTCAAGCCGAGATTGCCAAACAGATTTACCCGCCGTGTGAGCGTGTTCTTTACTGACCTTGCTGAGCCGGGTCGTTTTGCAGTCCGAGCTGCATCCCAACCTGGGCCATGGCGTCAAAGCCCACGTTGAGAGCGGGCGAGAGCGTCGAATCGCCAGTGATGGCGTTGGGCGCCATACCACTAGCAAGCGACTCGTTCGGAGGAAGCGAACTCAGCGCCGGCAGGTGCGCTGCCATGTCCGTCGGCATCAACGACATGGGCGTTGTCTGACCCGACGCAGGGCGCGCAGCTTCGGTCGCGATGGCTGCTTTGCGCGAGGGGATCGAAAGCATAAAGTTGGCCGCCTGCGCCTGCTGCTTCCTCTCGATCATGCTTCGAACCTGATGCACCTGGATCTCTTCGCTTGACGCCTTGCCTCCATTCAGATGGTGGCCCTCGGGCTGAGATGCTACCATCGGCGCCGACTGCGGGGGCATCGCCACGTTCGCCTGCATTTGCTGCTGCAGTGCCTGCGAAGAAGCGGGTGCCTGTAGGGGCTGCATCCCTCCGAGCTGAGTGGCGGGCGCACTCTGGAACGGGCTGTGGTTCAGCTGCGTAGACACTGGCATCGGCGAAGCCATGGCAGATGACAGCTGCGAAGAGGCGTTGGTTGCATCAGGTCCCGTGCCTGCGACATCAGATAGCTGCGGCGTCAGCATCGCCGCTTCGTTGTTCAGCGACTGGAAGTACTGCGGGCGCGTGTCGGAGTGGACGGGTGGCGTAAAGGGAAAAGAGATGGCGTTCAACACAGCAGGAACCTTGGATGGCTCCACGATCTGATGGTTGATCGACTCGCTCGGAAAGTTGGCGGCGGCTGGCCGTTGATGAAAGCGTGTCCAGGAGGAGGCAGACCAGGCTGCATCGCATGTTGCAACACGTCGGGCACAACTGGAGCTGTGGGCATCACGGGGGAGCAGCGCCGTTGGCTGCTGCCGCGATCTGAGCCGCAAGGGCTGCGTTGCCCGCCGAAGGCCCGGCGTCGTTGGCCTGCAGCTCATCCGCGGCGATCGATGCGACTTGCAGGTAGAACGAATGCTGAAGCTGGTGCAGCTGGCCGCCGTGCACGTAGTGAGCTGTGACGCTGACCTCGCCGCTCTCGCTACCGGCTATGGGCGTACCAGAAAGTACTCGGTTGTTCTCCTCCCACTGGATCCAAGAAGGCACCTTATTGCACGAAAAGACGGCCTTGATGCTGGTCGACGACGCCTGGGGGTCCCACACCTTGAGGGGCCACGTCCACTTGAGGCCGACGTAGGCAATCTTCTCGGGCGCACCAGCGATCTTGCGGCTGAATTCGCGGAACTCCCAGCCGCCCTCGGGGATCTTTTTGGCCTCGACGATCCAAATATGATTGCCCTTGGACTTGGCCTTCTTGCCGTCCTCGTTGAAGCGCGAAATGTAAGGCTGCGTCCACAGGAACTGCTTGATCTTCTTGATCGAGCACTCGGCTTCCGTGATGCCATTGCGGTACACTTCTGCCTGGAACGCGTTGGTGAAAGCCTGGATGCGGAACTTGAATGGACGAAAGTTGGGCGACTCATCCAGCCGTTGCATCTTCTTGGGCATGAGCGTCTGATGCAGAAGCTCGCCGCGGTCATCGGTGATCTCGAGGTCGGAACAAACAGCGGTCAGGAAGCTGTGGAAGATGCCTTCGAGCTTGCTGCGAAGCTCCGGAGAGATGGCAGTGCTGGGTCCGTTCTTGTCCGCACTGGCCATGGAAGCGTCTCCGGCACCTCCCTCGTCTGGGACAGTAAAGTCGAACGAAGCGCCGCTCGAGAAGAAGCCACTGCTTCGATGACGGCGATGCTTGGTGAGGTGTTTCTGGCTTGCGTCGCCGTTCGCAGCACCTTCGTCTCCGCTGTCGCCGTTGCTGAACGACTCTTCGGGCGAAGAGGGTCCCGAGTCGACCGCAGATTGGTCTGCAGACGTGTTTGTGCTCGAGATGGCCGACATCTGCAGCGCGCTTCTTGCCATCTTGGACGGGCCTCGATCAGCGTTGTTCTGAGCCTCGAGAGCATTCAGCATCTTTTGACCCGGCTGAGCAGTCATGGTCATGGCATCCTGCAACGAGCCTCCGCGCATGTGACCGTGCTGTTGGATGGCGGGACTGGAAGGCGTGGACTGAGCCATAGAAGTGCCGTTTGCGATGCCAGCCAAGCCCTGACCTTGCGGGAATTCAAAGGGCGTCTGAGGCGTGGAGGGAGATGCGTTGAGCGACTGCACCCCGCTCGACAGCGCAGTGGGAGCTTGGGGCATCAGCGGATGCGATGCTCCGCCGACGATGCCGTTGTTCATCTGTGTCATCTGGGCACTCTGGGTGGGCATCGACGGCTGCAGATGGGACAAAGCAGCAGCGGCGCCATTGATAGTCGGGGCGCTGACGGAGGCACCGCGGGAGGATTGAGCGGCGTAGCAGTCTCGGATCGCAACGATTTGAAGGGCTGTTCGGTCAGATCGCTGTCGGATTGAACAGGCCGCTTGCGTGCCGTCGGGCTGACTGGGCCGCCACTGTGCACAGCTTCGCTGTCTGCGCCTTTCATTTGACTGAGTGTCAGATTCGGCAGCGGCTGAATGTCCTGCTGCTGCTGCTGTTGTTGTTGTTCATGCTGCTGCTGTTGAGGAGGGGGTCGCTGCTCGAGGGACAGGGGAGGGGCTAGACCCTGCGGTTGCGACGGCTGCAGTGCTTGTGCTGGGAACGAGGCGCTAGCAAAAGGCTGCGAAGATTGCGGAGTCGGCGGCAAAGCAGGCATCGAGGTGGATGCGGGCGCGGCGAACTTCTGATGCGAAAGATGCTGGATGTGCTGCAGGTCTTTCTGCAGATCGCCGAGACAGCGGTTGCTGAGCATGCCGTCACCGTTGTGGAACGACTCTCGGGCTGAATTCGCTTGAAGAACGACATCGTCCAACAGCTTGGCGATCTGTTCCATCAATTCCAAGTGCTCGTTGGAAGGCCTCTGTGTTGACGCTGAGGCGGCGCAAAGAGCAGCAGCTTGAGCCTCTGCCTGCGCTTGCTGTACCTGTGCTTGCAGCTGTGCTTGCGCCTGAAGCTGAGCCTGCGCCTGAGCCTGCGCCTGAGCCTGCGCCTGAGCCTGCGCCTGCGCCTGCGCCTGCATCTGCGCGTGTGCTTGCAGTTGCGCCCGAGCCTGGGCTTGAGCCTGGGCATGTGCCTGTGCCTGGGCTTGGGCTTGTTGTTGAGCTTGGGCACTGGATGGCGCCTGGGCATGAGACATGTCGACGGGTGTGGATGGAATCGCTTGCATATTGAGCGCTAGCGTCTGCATGCCCAAGCCTGGGTTGTGGGCCATGCTATGCGAAGCGGCTCGGTGGTGGCTGGGAGTGAATCGCTCCGTCGCCTGAACAGGCGTGGCCGACATGAGCAGCTCGTTTTGCGAGGGAGCGGCTGGCCAACCAAATGCCTGAAGGCTTTCGGCAGAAGCGGGAACGGATTGCTGAGGCATGGATTGAGATGCCATCTGATGCAAATGCACGCCCAAGGATTGGGAACGGTGATGCGCTGCCATGGAAGGTCGCTGTGGGATGGCAGCGTACGCGCCATTCTGAGCAGCCTCGTCGGTCATGGCAGAAGAGGCAGAGGGCGCAGCAGCCTGGGCCATGGTCTGCGAAGGATGCGTGGGCATCATTTGGGATTGCGGAAGCGATTGCAATGGCTCCTGCTGCTGCTCGGTGTGGGTTTGCTGCTGATTGGACGGTGGCTGAGAGTGCTGCGGCGATTCGAGCTGCATGGATTGCATGGGCTGCTGGGACATTTGCAGCTGCTGTGCACTGTTTTGCGGCTGCATGGGCGAAGTCAAGGAGGCATATGCTTGCTGCGGAAGATTCTGCGTCTGAAGCTGTAGCGGAGTGGATGGCTGCTGTGATGATTGATTCCCCATACTACCGTCCACGGCCTGCTGGCTGGGTTGCATTTCGTGATGTTGCATGCCTTGCTGGGCAGAAACGGTAGGGGTGCCTATCGATCTTGCCGTTACAGGCGACGGCAATGCAGAATGTGACTGCTGCTGCGAAGTTTGCTGCTGTGATTGGTGTTGTTGTTGCTGCTGCTGCTGCTGCTGCTGTTGATGCTGAAAGTGCTGCTGTTGCATGTCTGTAGAGATGCCAAGCGACATGTCCATTCCCGGAGGATGGACGAGCTGCTGTGGCTGAGACGGCGGGGCGTCCATGTTGGACACGAGATTGAGCGGAGCTGGCGAGCGAGGTCGCCTTCCGGCTTCGATGTGCTGAGGGACACCGAGACCAGACTGTGAGAAGGGGTGAAAGTTGGATTGAGCTAGCTGCGGAGCGAGAGCAGCGCCAAAGCTGTGGCGTGGCGGCGAGGGTTTAGGGGTGCGACCAGCGTCGGGATTGGTAAAGCGTCGACGAGGGTGAGAGAGCGAAAAGCCTTGGTCGTGGAGCAAGGAAGAGGCGGTGGCAGACTGAGGCTCGAATGCCTGGTTGGAGAAGGTGGCCGAAGGCGGAGCTGACTCGAGCGTGTCGGCGTCTTCGAAAACGGATGGCAGCTGACCGCTGCTCCACGTTGAAGTAAGAGGAGGTGGAACCGATGAATGGTTCTGCGGGCCGGCTGAGTCTGGGAGCGCCGCGGGCCAGTGCGGCTGCTGGGAAGAGATCGTGTTGGGCAGCGAAAGACTGCGTAAGGATTCCCCAAGAGGAACCTACGCTAGAGCTGGAGGAAGGTGTGGATAGCACGAGAGGTCTTTGCGCCTCAAGATCGAGGCGACGGTGCGGCGGGCGGCGGCAGAGGCGGAGATGGAGGAGATTGCTCGAGTGGACTTATTACGCAAAGCTAGGTGTGTCGTCGAAGACCAGCTTCGGAACTACAGATGTGGCGCCGTGTTTGCGGCAATTGGCAAGCAGGTCGATGCAAAGGCAAGAAAAGGGGTTGGCGTCGACTGGCTGCAACGGTGGGCTCTGTGGGCGGGTGTGAATTGAAAAACCGGATAGCAGTCAGGTACAGATGCGTGGTGGGAATGATGTAGGAGACGACGATACTCGATCACCAGCTGGGCTCAACCGAGCTGCTATCGGGATAGAGGTCGATTGAGGGTGATATCGAAAGCGACTGAGCAGCGATGACCAAGCTTGCGGCAGATCCGACACCGACGGACAAGCCGAATGTTGGCGAGCGGGGATGGCTGCGGAAACGAGTTTTCCAAGGTGGCGTCCGGACGTTGTAAAGGAATTGGCACAAACGGGATTGGGCTCGGGTCCCCGCCGGTCTATGTCTAAGCTGCAGCGGTTGTGCAGTCGGCTGCACCGTGTATACGGAAAGTGGCTGTGTTGATTGGTGGCGTCGGAACCAGATGAATGCGAGTGGCGGCAAGCGTCTGTGATGGGGGGGAAGGAAAGGAGAAGGTGTGGGGATCTGGTGGGGGAAAGGGGTTGATGGATGGTGGTGTTGCAAGTGGATGAGAGGTTGGATAGAGAAGATGAGAAGATGCTGTTGTCCACCACCAAAACGACCAAACGACACAGAGCGTGTGGACTGCCAGACTGCAGCCTAATCTGATTTGACTTTGCGCTGGTGTGTGCAGCGCAGAGCAGAGCAGGCCTCCTGGCTGTTTGATTTGTTTGTTCCGCTCTCTGCTGCCTCCAAAAATCTCGATCCTGATTCTTCTCAGCCGCCGCCGCTCATTTCAGCGCAACCAAGCCGTGACCATGAGTGGCTTATTCCGCTCAACCCACTTGTTTCTCGCATGCTTTGCTCACGTTCTCGAGACCATTTTCCGGGCAACGATGCAGCTCTAGACTCATTTCACCCACCTGACCAGGCAGCGGGGATATGACTATGAGCCTGATCAGAAGCACTGCCAAGTTCTGGTCGCCATGGGCTCAACTGCGGTTAGGAGTGATAGCCGGCCAACCCGACTTGCTCGTCAATGTTTGTACAGCACAGCTCTGCACCGCTTGCTGCTGCCGAATCTCTGACTGTGTCGGCCATCACGCTTGCTCTGCCTTGCTTTTGCTACGTCCTCACAGGGGCATTTCAGGGCAAGATGCAGCAGTAGCAGCGTTGCAACGGAAGAATTGGAAGAAAAGAGGGGGTTCTGCAGCAAACCAGCCGTGAAAAAATCTCGCTTGCATGAAATTTTTTTCGTCAAGCAAGACAAGGAAAAAGAGGGAAAAAAAAAAAAAAAAAAAAAAAAAAAAAGAGCGTCGTCCATCCCCACTCAATTGTTCTTGCTTCGTGACTGCACAATCCTGTATGTAGCAGCATTGACATTTGAACCCGTTACTGTATTTCACTCGGGAGGGGCTGCACTCCGTTAGAGTCTACAGCATGCCAGGATGTGCAGCGTACAGATGTCCGTCTCACGAACAGGTCACTGTAGAACGAGAACGAGAAAAATGCATAGCTGCTGCGGTATCGAAACGAGTTGCATCCAATTGAAAAGTCGACTCCTTTTCAAGTCACATTCCGTCTTGTTTTTGAAATTGGCCAACCTTGTATTGATTGTTTGGAAATTTCTATTAGAGTTCCTAAGTCCGCACAAGGCGCAAGGCGCAAGCAAGGTGAGCGGGCCCAACCAAGAATAGAAGCCGCAGGCCAAAGTGCCACGAGCTGGTTCGCTTGCGGCTCAGCGCGCTCCTGCTCTGACTATCACACACACAGCGGCGGCGGGCCTACTTGCTCTCGGTGAATCCAATATCACGCCTAAATTGCAATTGACTCTAATCACACACGCTAAGTCACAGCAACCATCAGTGGAGACTGCGTGGCACCGTCGATGCCCACTTGTAACGACACGGATGACAACCCGCGAGCAGCCAACTCTCTGCTCCTTTGCCATCGGTCCAACAAGCCATTCGCCTACCTAAGCGAGCTTTTCCTCTTTCGAAAAGAAAACTAGCGAGCGATCGTCGTGTTGAGACGATCCAAAACGGAGAGGATCGTGTATGTTGGTAGTCGAGTCCCGTATCTTGACGTTGGCTTCACACTTTCCCAAGATGGCGCCAGAGCAAATCTCGAGTAAGGCGGGAAGCAGCATAGATTGATCGATGGAAAACAAGCGTTAATGGTTACTTACTGATAGCATCGGAATTGCCGCCTAAGCCACAGCAATCGAAGGCGCAGATTCGCACATTGTAATCAACATGAAGCTCCGCTAAAGTTATATTGCAGCTCCTTCTGCGTTGCCATCGGCACGCTTTGACCATGCAAAGTCAGCACGGGGCCTCAGTTGCAGGGTCACACCGTACGGTCTCGGTGCTCATCCGAATGAGACAGCTCACAGTCACAGCCTCTCGAAGGATTCCTCCCGCTCAGTCATGACTCAAGCTCAAGTTTTTGTGAAGTCGAAAGCTCATCGACCAGCAAGGTGTGAAGAGGACTCCGACACACGATCTAACGGGGGAAATAGGACACTGCGCCAGCAAAGCAAGCTAGCAGAGGGTCTGGACATGATCACCATTTAAGTTGGCCCACACCTCCCTCTTCTCCAGAGACGATTCCAGTGCTCGTTCCAACATCGCAACGGCATCAATCTGCCCAGCACGGTGGCGATCATGTCAGGCTGTTTGAGTTCGCCGACATCAGCATAGCCACCTGTGCGCTTATATATATATATATATTAGAAACGTGTGGTGGAGATCAACCTGCCGTTCCAAACGCCGAAAGATCAGCAAAGATCGAGAAGAGCGATGCAACCACCTAAGGTTGACCGATGGGCGGTGCCCAAAAGATGGTTCCGATGCCGTACCTGGTCACAAAATCTTCCTCTTCCGCTAACGCACTCCCCGATCATACTCAATAATGTGAGAAGGACAACCGAAGCTTCCCTGGTCTAAAGTGTTGCTACCACATGTAGACCTAGCTGGACCCTAGCATGTCTTGCCTCGAGCCAAGCTTCCTTCGGAGGCCGATGCACCGACAACGGCGAGACGCCGCTGACGCTGGGAGCTCAAGTGTGGCTGCGTTGCCTCCGATCTTCGTGCTGCACTGTGGGCGTCGCTGCTTGCAGGCAGCCAGGTACAGCGACACAATGTCAGCTGTGCTCTTGCCGTCTCCCCCAAAAGTCTAGAACCCCGCGACGTACCCGCCACCAAAAGCCGTCAGTCGACACTCACTGGAGCGTCGGAGCAGACTCGAACGGGGCACTGAAAAGAAGGCCAAGGTGATGCAATACCTGACGATCTCGGGACAAGGCGACCAGAAGCAGCAGCTTCACTCGATGGTAAGCTCACGATCGAGGATGCGCCTCGTTACGACTTGCGTGGCAGCGCATGTTGAAGCGAAGTCCACGGTGACCGACCAAGGATTCGGGTCAAGACAGTGGAATACAACAGACAACTCGAAACGAGCCTCCCGTAGTGCAAAGCGAAGCCTGGCCGAGCCCTGGCAAGGAGAAAAAAAGAGGCGCAGCGCTGCCGGCGTCTCAGCGGGCGTCTCAGCGCTGTCTCCGCACCTTTCTTTTTTCTTCGCAGAGATCGCCGCTCCCGTGTCTCTGTTCGCTTCTCACCTCGCATCGATCTTTGTGCATCGCCTCGGTTCCCGAAGAGGCTCTCCGTAAGACGCCTTTGTCTGAAATAGAACATGGCGTTGATGTTGGATGGGGGAGAGGTACGTACAAATTGGTGCCATGAACAGGCGGGATATGCTCCCACTGGAAGAACGGCCTTTCAGCGCCAAGAGACACATGGCAAATCTCAATTTCGTTCTGAAAAGCTGGTTGAAGTTAGAGAAAGAGGCACCTCGACAGAGGTCGAGCACGCCTTGTCGGAGTGCGAATTCCAGAAAGCAAGATTTCAGCCACTTTGCTCATGGCTGCTGCAAAGAAAAAGTCGCCGCAAACCATTCTCCCAGCCTCAACACGTTGCTTGAAGCACATCTCTCGTGCTCAGCTTTTGCCTTGAACGTAAAGCGGAAGCGTATTGGTTGATGACACCCAACGCCAGTTCCTGAAGGTCGTCCTAACGATTCGATGACAACGCACTCTGGCCATTCTTGGAAAGGTTTTCCAGGGTGTGACAAGGCTCGAATCGTTGTTACGCGCGCATTCGTCGAACAACGGAGGCTCTCTTCTGGTTGGACGAAGGAAAATGCCAAGTTGCCGAGCAGCTGGTTTCAAAGCCGGCAACATAGACGGCCCGAGTTTGCGGTTCGTCAACTCGCTCTGGTCTCCCTTCTCGTCTTGCCGTGCTTGAACTTTTCGACAAAGCCTATTGGCCAGTTGCAGATCCAATGGAAAGCGAATGGTTCACTTGGCGTTATTCGAGGCCACAAAGAACAAAGACGCGATGCGGCCGGCCATTGCCGCAGCAAGCATGTGCTTACATGTGTCCATCTGCATCTGCAGCTGCGACCTCGCACGCACCTGACATTCCTACAGCGGCAATAAGTCTGGCTGCTGCATTGGGCCGCTTCTGCACTCTTGACTTGCAGGCCCATTGGTTGGGTCTCAAAGACTCGCAGTCTTCCTGTCACATGCTCACGTCCATCGGACCACATTATTCTTATACATCTCGTTCATGTATGCATCAGATCTCACGAATTGATCTTGCGCCTTGGCATTGCGAGAAAGGGGGAAAGTATCAACAAAAAGAAAGCGAAGAAGCTGCGTAAAAAGCAACGTATCTGGAAATAAGAAACGTCCATGAGGAGCACTACCACTGAGAATGAACGATGAAAGTTATGAACGCCTGTGACTTTGTGTTTGGTTCGTGTTTGTATGAGTAAAGACTGTAGCTAATCTTCTTGAAGCGAGAGCTGATCTTATAGCAATTAGGCCGCCACGGCATAAGTGGCGCTGTTGAATGCTCACAGGTTGCGCAGGACAGGAGCATTAAAGCTACCCATCCCACTACTGGCGCTCTTCATATATTCTGGCACCGTCATGACCGAGCTCACCACCGACCCGGCTCCGTCTTCAGATTCGGCCGTCGACATCCAACTGCCCTTCCTGCCCAATCTCCCCGAGGCGGACGGCGTCATGCTGCTCGCTCTCTCGGCTCTCTCTGCCAACTGAGCAACTTTGCCCGTAGAAGCAGAGGTCTTCATCGGGCTGGCTGCAGGACTGCTTCCCACGCTCATCGCTGTACCCGTAAACTCGCGCAGGGCAGCACTACGACTCTCCAACATGGCGATCTTGTTGCGTACCGAGGGGACCATGATCGCGGTGCCGCGAATGTTTTGCGTCGAGTGAGAGCGGGAGAGCGCATTAGCGGGTTCAATTGTAGACGTGTCGCTGATGAGCGACGAGGTGCTGTCCGAATGACGCAGTGCCGGAGCTGCCTTGTTGAGCGATTGCAGCGTCGACGAACGAGGCAGCGCACCAACCGCAGTCTCGTTGTGTGCACTTGCCTCCGCCTTACTCTCCACCTTCGGCCCTGTTCGCGTCGACTGACCAACCTGAAGCAAGTCACTCACCACGCTGTTCGGCGACTCCGGACCGGCATCAGTGTTTCGAGGCGAAGCCAACGCAGTATCAGGCGTTCGCGACCCCACCGAAGACCCCGTCGTCGCCCTCGATTTCAGAATCAGCGGCTTGAGTCCCGTCACGGAATGCGTCGTTCGATGGCGACTCTGCACCACCGCCTGTTGCTGTTGCTGCTGTTGGCGGTACGAAAGGTTGTCCGAATGGCGTTTCAGGTTGGCTGCACTGAGCGCCTGTTGCACGCCACCTTCCACACGACCCGTCTTGGAGGCGAGAGGAATAATCGAAGAACGCTTGTCTAGCTGTTCCGTCGACACCTTGGCTCGGATCACCTGCTGTGGGAGCAAGGTCGCTGCACCGTTGTTGCTGTTGGTGTCTTTGTTGATCTTGAGCGGTCGAGTGACGTTGGAGGTGTAAGAGGCGTCTTGGAGGGTAGAGGAGCGCGAATCGCCACGCGTGGGGATGTGCGGAGGTGGCATTTGGCGGTGGAGGGTAGCGACGGGCGAAACGGTAGAGGACGACGCGGAAGCAGCAGAGGGGGGAGGAGCCGTGTTTCCTGCCACCTGCTCATCAGCGCCCGGCGCGATACTGACAGCTTGCATGATCGTCGACACCTCAGCCACATCGTCCGCCTCTTCCCGATCCATACTACGATCAGCACCTGCCTCGTCCTCTCCATCTTCAGCCGACCCTCGACGACGAAGCGACCATCCTCCACTTTCCGCCGTGTCGTCATGCTCCCTCACCTGTCCCAGAATCGGCTCGTCTGCGTGCTTGAAAACATCGTTTGCCTGCATAATGTCATCGAACTGTCCGAACTCCTCATAGTCGAGCTGAGCAGACCCAATCACCATATTCATCTCGGCCATCGACTCGTCGTTCAACGCCAGAGTCTGGTTCGCCTGTCGCTGCGCCTCGTCGTCATAGTCGTCATAGTCGTCGCCGATTTCGTCGAGAGATACCGCATTGGCGTTGTTGATACGCAGCATGGGCAGCATGCCACCGGAGCTGGGGCTGGTGCGTTGGACGTAGGCAGGATTGGCCATCTGCATCTGCATTTGCTGTATGTGATGCATGCCTCCAGGAAGGTGCAGTGTGACGGGGAGTTGTGAGTAGGCCCCGGAATATTGGGTTTGGTGCGCTTGGTGGTGATGCGGCTCATACGGCTCGCAGCCTGGCGGGAAAAGCTGAGCAGAGGAGTGTCGTGTTGCTGCTAGGGGAGTTTTGGTATTGTCTCCGTCTTCTCCGTCGTCGTCGGCACCCGAAACACCGTCTGTGCTGCTGCTGCCACCGGGACTGTTACCGGTATTGTCCGAAGCAGAATCGCTTTCAACGCTGCCTACACCAATGCCAAGACCAGCCGGGCTGGGTGTGCGAGCAGACGAGCCGGTGGTCGGGGTCACATCAACTCCACGTCGAGCGGCAGCACTGCGAATGGCATGGTTGATAAAGTCGAGCGACTTTTGATGTTGCAATCGTCGCGTTTGCTCTGCTGCTACTTTGCCGGGTGACAACAGTCGAGCCGTCTGCAGATGCTGGTCGTAGTTCTGCAACGAGATCTCGGTCTTGCCCGGCGAGCACATCGCATCGACGCTCTTGAGTCGTGCCACCATCTGGTCCGAGTCGCCAGCGATAGCGTTCGCTCCGGGAGGAGATTTCGCGTCGCTGAAGACGCTACCGGGAGCAGACCAGTTTCGACTAGCGTCGACGCTGAACTTTGCGCTCCCGGCTTTCTTGAGAGGAGGCGGGTCGAGCGAGACAAAGTTGATCACCCGGATAGGCAGCTCGACAGACACGTCCGAAGACAACGAACTACCGATGGAGACTTTGATGCTGTACACGACGTCTACGTGACGACCGCGCGAGATGGACAGTGCGTCAGCAGGGATGTGCATATAATGCGACAATTCGACCCGCTGCCCCGGCTCAACGCCCATCCACCAACCTCTTGCGGTCACCACACCCCGACTGCCCTTCTGACCCATCTCAAGCTCCTCCTCCGCAATCTTCTTACGTATAGTCGACGTCTGACACGCATCCGGATCCAGCTCCCTTCGCGATACCTGTCCGTCCAAATCAAGCTCCGGCCGTGGCTTGTACAACGTCACTGTGCGGATGAGCGAGAGCGTCATACCGTTGATTTTCTTGCTCGTCTCGTTCTGAATGCCAATGTTGATGTAGACTCGTTGACCGGCGATCCACGTGTTGCGGTGAAGGCTTGCCATGAGATGCACTTTACCCGAGCCGCCCAGGAAGAGACCTTTGGAGCTGCTCGCTTGGATCGGCTTGAGTGCGCTCGACAGCACGACGGCTGGGTTGAGGTAAGGGAAGAGGTCGACGTGTCGGTAGAAATGAGCGATGGTGCGGTTGGCTCCCGAGACAGATTTGAGCTTGACAGATCCGATGACAATGTAGCGCACTACAGCGTTCTTGCCTCTGTAGCTGCCCTTGGCACCCTTCGAAACAGGCAGTTCGAGGGAAAACGGAATGGAGTGCGAGCCAACTTTGCCCTCTGCGTAACCCTCAGCATCCGGTCCACCGGCAAAGCAAGCCAATGAGGAGAAGGACGCCGTTTCAGGCGACGAGAGCGACGGCGAACCATGGAGGTAGTACGGCTCACTGGGACCGTTGTTGGAGCGATCGCCATCGATGACCGACGCGTGGTGGTAGAAAATGTACCGTGTATCGTCAGCGAGCAGCTCTTCAAATCCAACGACGCGGATCTTGGGCTGAGCGAGGAAGACGCCACCCTCTTTATCCGAGCCTTTGCGCACGCGGATCTGCATGCGTCCCTGCAGCGTTCCTCCCTCGACGAAAAGATCGGATTCGAGGACTAGATCTACTTCGACGCGCGCCTTGCTTGCTTTACCCTGCTCGAGCGCTGCAGGTGGTGGGGCGACGTTGGGGCCGACAGCGTTACTTCGCCTGAGACCGTTCTTGCTCTGCGCTTCATTGATCATTGGCTTGGCGGCAGAGGAAGGCAGCTTTCGGTCCGAGTTGCCGAGCAGTCGATTGAGTTCTTTGCCCCGGCGCGCGGGGTTGGCGTTGGTGCTCAGAAGCGTTCCCTGGCGCTCGAGCAGCGCAGCGTTGACGTTGGTCTCGGAAAGACTTCTTCGTGGACGGGTTCGGATCCTGTTCTTGGATGCCTCCGCATCATTACCACCTGGCTTTGTGGGAGAGGCACTGAGATGACTGGACACGGGTGCAGATGTAGGCAGCCCACCTTGGCTGAGCGAAGTCTTCATCGTCTGAGCAGCACCAAGTCGAACCGAGCCCATGACGCTGTCCTGGTCCAGAGCTGTGATCTCGTGGAGCAAGATCGGCAGTCCAGTATCGTACGTCATTCGGTAGTTGTCAAGGCTCACCAGTGCACCGCCTCGTTCGGCCTCTTCCAGCCCCTGCAACCCGCGCTTGCTGCGCATCGAAACGCTGGCGAGAGATGTGCGCGAGCGTCGGTTCTGCTCCATCGCTGCTGCCTTTGTAGATCCTTCCAAGTGG